>CM045766.1:182327639-182927639 GCA_025200525.1 Camellia lanceoleosa
TTAGAAACAATTTATAAGTGTTTTTAAAAAATAGGGTGCCAAATGCTCTACTTGAAGTGATGGGAGACAAGGGAAGGAGAAATGAAAAGTCCCAATGCTCTACACCTAGAAAGGCTGTTGAAGAGAAGTCGTTTGGAAATAGAATATGTTAGTACTTTTTTAATTTTTTACAAAAAAAAATATACAAAAAAATAAAAAAAGTGATGTGATTTAAAAAAAATTAAAAGATACTAATTATGTTACTTTAGTACGTACTGGCATTCTACCAAGAATAGAAGAAGGTAAAAGTTTGAGGAGTATGTTTGGCATTGTATTTTTTTATATTTGTTTGTGTTTTCAAAAATAAAATTTAATGAAAATTTTAAAAATATCCGTTGTTTTCATTTTTGTTTTTCATGTTTTTGGATTTAAATTAATAAAAATTTTGAAAACACCATTCATTTTCATTTGTATGTAAAAATAACTTTTGCAAAAACAGTTTCTGAAAATTCAGACTTGTACATGGTTTTACTAGGCCACAAAAATCAAAATTTGAAAACTATAAAAGGCTACCTCAAAAGAGTTACACCACCAACCACTTCATCAACAGTGTGAAATATACATAAAAAGCGAGACTTATCAGATGATGTGGTAAAAAGCTACCATCGCATTAATGATTTTTTCAAACAGCTGTGATACAGGCCCTAGCACCCCCCACACATTTTGTGAGAGAGGGAGGAGAGAGAGAGAGAAAAAGGAAAAAAAAAAATATAATGAGTGGTTACAAATCAATGCAAAGAGAGGTCACAACTTTTGAAGGTTTCACGTATTTTCTTTTTTCAAAAACTACCCATTTAAGAATCTACTTAAAATTGTTTTAAAAATTCTCAAAATATCATTTGCATAAAAAAATAAATTGAAAAAAGTACAAAGAGGAATGTGCTTTTAGACTTGTCATTTTTACTTCGCATAACATGAAACACACAAGCAGAAAACAAAAACAATGACAACGAAACCAAACAGTCTGCAACTGCACCTAAATATCCCAGAAACAAGTCATCAAATCCCTGGCAGCTACCCTTGATCTTTGAAATCTTTCTATTTTATGTTCCATCTATGATTGAGCAGAATACAGAAACTAGTCACTGTATTTGTACAATTCTACTTCTCTAAATGCTCTTTAGCCTTCTAATCTAACAGCAAACCAGAAACATACCATGAAACTACCTGCTTTGATGACTCAAATCTATTTATATCACCAATGCCCTAATCATCATCCAAGACATTCCCCTTGGGAAAAGTTTTCTGAAAACACCCATTTTTTAGTAAGCACTTCAATTTACCTTCTAAATTTTTGAAAACTATTATATCTCGGTTCTAAATTTTTGAAAACTATATATATCTCAGTACCATGAAGGAAGGTATGTGCCATGGCTACATCATCTGTGTTTTGCCTCTAGAGGAACAAGAATGGCAAGAATGAGTCCCAATGAATAAATTTCAAGTACAGCGAAATTACATAAACTACAGCTTGCATAACACTAATTTGAGTGTTGGAAAGAAAAATAGAGAGACAATCAAAGCCATAATGATTCCATAAAACAACAGAAAAAGGGTTTGGCCAAAGCCAGTTTATACGTGTGATGTCACAAACTTCCATACAATTCATTAATGCAAAGCTGGAAGGACTCCATGATTGTAAACTTTCGCCGAGGTTATATGAGCCCATTAAATTTTATTAATCCTATAATAAACTTAAAGAATTTTGAACTCAACTTTGCCTTCAAACTCCTTGAAAGAAATAATCTACCCGAGCTTCACTCGATACCTTCAGCTTTGTTCAATGTGTTCTGAAAAAAAATCCAATGACCAAGTCCATTTCTAATATGAAGAAGGTACAATATGCACCTGTAATTTTAGGGACCTAACTTCCACCCCATCGTCTCTTTCGCGCTGGCCTTTGTTGCTTAGTCTCGGTTGTTTCAACTACCGGATCAACTTGAGGGTTGGGAACACTGTCAGTTTCCTTTTTCAGTGTGATGGGCTCCTTAAAGCGCTCTCTTCGTTTCTCCATCTTTGCTATCACCTCAAGTATCTGAGGGCTGTCAAAACCCTCACCAACCTTACTGTGCTTTGCAGCATTTTCATCACGCAAAGTTTTCTTTTTCGCAACACTGATTTCTGCAACGTCTTCAGATTTAAACTTCTCAACTACAGGGTTCTCATTCACTTCTGTGATTATTTGACCTTCCTCGATATCCAAAGCTTCATTGTGCTGTGTGACTGGAAACTTATCAAGCCATTTCTCATCTTTCTGGTTGATCTCACCTTCAGTGTTGTCGGCTTCTCCTGCCTCCTCTGTGTGAGATTCCTTATAATCCGTAGAAACTATCTGTTCCTTGTCAATGTTCCGATCCATATTTGCATGCGTAACATTGTGCATCATACTTCTGGCATTGGAGCATCTTCCAGATGACTGCAGAGTGTATAGCCATAAGCAAATGTCACATTTATAAGTTTCTAGGCTCTTTAGGTACATATTTACCCTTACTGTCAGAAGAAATGAATAAAAAACCAAAAAAATTATTTGCACAAATGCAGAATAATGCACCATAACACCTATAGACAAAACTTGAGAGAGTCAAATATTCATTCTCAACTGGGATGGAATGTGGGAGACGAAAATCATTTACGAAAGCACGTAGATCAACAAAACTTTCCATATTAATAAAGAACAATGCCAACAAGCTCCAGCTTAGTGAGGTGAGTTAGTATATGTTATGTACTCTGCGTTCATATCCTCAAGAAGGCACAGTTACCAAAAGTATTCAAAGTAAAAAAAATACTAGATAATTAGAAGGGATTCAAAATTTTGTAATAAAAAAGATAAAGAAAAAAAAGAGAGAGCACAAAATTTCTACTAGCAAACTGCAAGTCTAACAGGGCAAGAATTTGCTGCCTCATTCCCCCCATTTGCTAAAAGATCATCATCTAAACAAAAACATCTGAGGTCATTAGAAAAGTTAAGAACGGCATGTATTAAGTATAACTTAAGGAATGAATATACACGGCACCACGTACCATTCTCCAACCACCTCCTCTATTGGATAAAATTGAACTTCTGTCTGAAAAGAATTGAGCTATCTACTATCCCTTTGAATATCCTATCCTATTCCTAACGCTGTGTTTGGTTGGGGGGATTTGGGAAGAGATTTGGAAAAGTAAAGGAAAAAGGTAGGTGAAATGTGTTACATTTCACCTAATTTCACACACATTTTCTATTTCCCTTTCCAAATCACTCAACCAAACATAGCATAAAGTGTTCTAACTGAACTAGTCTCCTCCGTAATACATGAAATATTCTAAAATACAGTGGGCTCAAAGACAATGCCCAAGGTGTCCTAGAACTGTCATCATTCATATAGCGTAGCCTTTTTCCTTTGAAATGAAAAGATACACCAATATAATATAACCAAACGCAAAATGCAATTATAAATAAACAAATAAAGAAATCAAAATGAACTTCATGATGTAGACAACTATTCCATAATTCAGGAAATCTCAAATATAATTGAAGGCTGTAGATGCAGTCTAGAAATCAGTTCTCTTGGAAATGGAGATCATAATTCCAAGTTTAGGCAAACAAATCCACACATGTATATGACATCTCAACAGTATTTACAGAAGTAATACCTTAGCACTGTACCTTGCTATAAATAAATTACTTAGAACATCATAAGGCATTAATCACTTACTTGAAAATGATAAATAGCAGAGACATAACCATGATATAAATAGAGAAAAGAACAAGATGAAATTGATTTCAACTAAAACTACCTTATCCCATTTCAACTTCCAATTGAGCAATCCATAAAAGTTGTATAAACTCATCCCTCCCAGACCACATTTCAAGGTACACTCAACCATGTACATGTTCTCATCATTTTACCGCAGCAAGTCATGTTACAAACAACATGTCCTGAACCACATAATTTGCTGGCTTCTGTAGTCTTCTAGTATAATTTCCATTCATCTTCCATATTTTGATCACAAGGATTTGTTGGACCACAGGACAAGACTGACGCAATCATACTATTCCATTGTTGTAATGGATATGTCTGACTAATGATTGTTTGTATAGAAAAGGTGGGGGAAAAAAATCATTTCCTCACAAAAGATAGGCATTACCAACCTGTGATTTCATCATTCCTAGGCTGAATAAGACTGAAAGGTAAAGATCCATGCACCTTTCCATAGAACAAGGAAAGGAAAAAAACAAAAAAGACACCGAAACAAGTCGACTTCACATTCATAGGCCAATATGGTGAATGCCTATGCATAACCATGATTTCTACATGAGTAGACACCACACAAAATGGCAACCATCTTAAACAAGGTTGAACACAAGCGAAGCTCAAAATACTTGAGGAAAATGCTATTCTACCAGAACATTCATACATAATACTTAACCAAAATGATGTGGCGATGGCATTCTTGAAATAAAGATCACTCTGAGGAGTTTTCTGATTTAAAATGATAGATCCAAATGTGCCACATCATTCTGTATAGAATTTTTGTATAAGTTTTCTTTTTGTATATCACTAAAATACTTAATACAAGGAAAATCATACAAGATTTAATGAAATACCAAGATAAAATGGTATAATGATACTAGGCATAGAAGAGTAAAGGAATACGAGCCATGAAACCAGCAACACTAAAGATGATCTGGAACGTAGAGATAGTGAGGATTGCATGGTCTGTTAACAAAGATAAAAATAAACAAAACAAAAGAAGAGCACTAACTAAAATCATTAGAGCAAAAACATGCCTTGGGATATTTCCTCCCTATGTCAAATTATAAGTTGATAACAACACAAATGATAAGTTGCTTCAACCATGCAGCAATAATGTTATATGTAATTAGGTTTCTAAGTGTATATCATGAACAGAAGCTATTATAAAAGGGGAAACATAAAATATGAGTATAAGCAAATCCATAGAAGGCCAACCTTGAGTATAAATTTGTAAGGCCTGATAGAATATGACTGATAGCCTAGCACTAAATACTCTTAGTTCCAAAACCATTCATGCTACAAGTTCATTTACTAACACATAGCTTCCAGTTAATATGCACCTATTGATGTATTGCACAATATAAAAAGAATGAAACAGGTATAGCCAGCCGATTCTAATGGAAGCAACCATCCAGAATACTTATATAATATGAAACAACAGAACTAGCGTCTGACATAACAAGGATTATAAAAAAATATATTTTGTAGACACACATAATCCCCTGCTCAAGAAATGTAGTGGCATTGTAAGCTTTTTCCAGAATCATTTCAAAAACCTTGCACCCCCTCATCATAACAGAACTCAAATGGAAAGAGATTCCAAAGAGGAGAAATGCGTGGGTAACCAGTACACAGTCTCTCAGTTGGATAACTGGCCAATATGTCAAAGAGTACCCATGAATGCCTGAACAACAAAGGATTCATTGAAGGATAAAGTATGAACAATAAAGAACTTAAAGCATCTTTGGTACAGCAAAGACATTCAAAGAATCCTTAAAAGGGCTTCAAATTTAAAAGAAACATTATCAAACCCTTCAAAGGACTACAAGTTTAAAAGAAACATTATCAAAAGCGTGTGACAATATAATACCAAACCAAAAAAGTCTTGTGTTCTTATTAAGTGGGGTCAGCTACATAAATCTTTTTTCCATTCTACTATGTCAATGACTATATGCTCACTTAAATTAAATAAATTTATTTTTTTTTACTGTGTGACACCTGAATGTTTATTTAAAATATTGCATTCTTCCAAGGACTCAAGAATAGTAAGAGAAAAAAGTTCTATCTCCATCGCGGAAGATTAAAAAATGCTTAACAAACTGGGATATTGAACATTGGTGCTGGAACCATAACAGCTGGTGAGAACTTATCCCAAATCCAACATAGCCCAACTGTAGTTTTCAGTATACTGAGAAATATATAGGCAATTTGGACGATTAAAATATATTACTTGAATGAGTGATGCCAAGTAAAAATAATGGAGGAAGAACCAGTAACAGCCTTTTAAATGTCAGAAAACAGACATGACCATGTGATCCCTTCCATAATTAAACAAACCCATAATTAACATACACAATCAGGTGCAAACACGGGGACCATTAAAACTTTCACAGGGAAAAGGAACAACAAATCATATAAAACATGGTGCTTACCTAGCAGAATCATACCAACCTTCCAAAGACCTGGTAATAATGACAAGAAAAAACTATCTAATACTCATTGAGACACAGAATAATCGCCACTATGTTGGAAGTTGAACAATCTTCATGCTTGATGAATCAGATGAAGGTACCAGATCAACACTATCAGAGGACATCTAAGTATAATGACTACAGTTTTTGTTTCCGTTTTTTTTCCCCTCTTTTATTTTATTTATTTATTTTTTTTGGGGGGGGGGGGGGGGGGTGTGTTTTGTGTGTGTGTTGGGGGGAGATTAAAAGGGGGAAAACTGAAAAACTATCTTGTCATGCTTCAGGCATTTTGTCAGCAATTCTATTTTGCTTGCCTAAGATGGCCACTGCTGATGCTGATGAACAAACAGAGGCCATAGTAAAAGACAAAGTTTCACAAAAAAAGATCGTATGAAGAAAGATAAATAGGCAAATAATAGGCATAAAGAATCTCTTAAAAAACCATGCAATGAGATCGCATTA
Organism: Camellia lanceoleosa; assembly: GCA_025200525.1. NCBI lineage: Eukaryota > Viridiplantae > Streptophyta > Magnoliopsida > Ericales > Theaceae > Camellia > Camellia lanceoleosa. The sequence continues at coordinate 182,334,349 of CM045766.1, forward strand.
GCAAAATGAAAGAAGGCTTGCTCAATATACATGGAGCACTCATATATACAAGCAAAGTGATACAAGATTTTGATCTTAGTTTCCCCAAACTTTACCTTTCTTTCTTCGACAACCAATTGCAAGTCATCTGAATCCCTGCATCTCAAGGCTGTCTTCTCATGCTTACCTCTACTAATAATATTAGAACTTCTTTCAATACGTTTACTACTATTTCCTTTGTTTGTTAGTTTGATTCTACACTGTTCTACTTCCCCATCATCAATTAGCTTCCGTTTAGCATAAAACCTTCTGTGCCTTGAAGTCCCTCCAAAAGGAAATGATGCCTCCTCAGCAAGGAATTCATCATCCTCATGCCTAGAGATATATTCACGCTCAGTCCAATACAGTGAATCAGATTGCCAACGTCTTCTTCCAAAATCAACTTGGCCATCATGATAATTGATACTTCCTTCTGTGTCACAAGCGTCATGATTACTACCAAACCAATCACTGCCTCTGCCTCTGCCTCTCTCCTTCAATATCTGTCTCATGTGTCTCCCATGCCTTTCAGTTAATCTCAGGTCATATGCATTTGTTGGGGAAATGGTGTCAAGCCTCTTTCCTCTGTTGGAAGTATGAGGCTCTCCGTAAGAACGGGATGACAAGGATCGATGATCACCGTATTTCCAGTACTCATCCTCATAGGGGATAGCCCATGAATTATCCAAATCAATGGAGGGACTGTCATATTTTCTCTCACTTCTGCTAGAGCTTTTTCCACCTCTCCTGCTTGATGGTAAAGGCCTTTCATACTTACCATTCATATACTTTCTGTCTTTGTCATAATATCCGTATTTTTCTTGCATGAAATCATCTTGATACTCGTGATCAAACAAAAAATCATCTCTTTCTAGTCTCTTCCTGAACTGGAATTCATCTACTCTCCTGCATCGAGTAACTCTTTCTTTGTCCAAGTAGGGGGAATAATTTGAATCCAACTGTCTGGATTCCTTGCAAATGAAAGGATTAAAAGTTGGTCCCCTTACATAATTATGCCAATCCCTGCCCATTATTACCTCATCATCCGCCCTGGATACCCTTTCTTCAAGACAATATTCTCCTTCATCCCACCTTCTACGAAGATATCGATCTGTCTCATCTCCAGGGCTCTGACGATTCCTACAAGGTTTTTTGGAATAAGCAGCATGGACCTGATTGTAAGAAAACCTTTCACCATAGTAGTTGAAAGAAAATTTAGATTCCTTATAATATGTGAAATCTTCTCTATCAAAAGAGTCAAGACCATGATGCCTTTTATCATGTCTGCTATGACCAACTGCTGTATAATTTGAATCATAAATTCTATCAGTATTGGACAAGGGGGATGCATATTCATAATCATGGTGACTCTTCAATTCAGAGACACCGTTGAGTCTCCTATTGTAATGCTTCAGATCCTGTGGAATAGGACTTCTGTTTCTTGCATAATATTTACAGTCATGAGATTTTGTTCTGCCACGATGGTTTTTAGAGTCATTTGGGTGATAGTAATCACATGTTGCCAACTCCTTTAACTCAGTGACTGAATTTGGTGATTGCTGCCTCAGATTATTTTGAAATCTTTCTGGATCAGTAGAAGCATCATCTCCAGATGCTTCACAATGACTCCCAGAGTAAGATGAACTTTGAGTCTGTTCACCAAGCAAGGATTCTGTTTCCCCCATATATGGAGCTGCATTGCATGTGTCCCTACAAACCTTTTCCTTTGTGTTATTTGAAGTTTCCATTGCTTCAGCATTTCCTACGGAACTAGAACCAGTAACCTTTCGATGGAAATGCCCATTCACATCAGAGATCTGATCACTTCCATGAATATCCGAATCCACAGACACTCGATTAGATGGATTTGTTACTTGGGAACACCTAACCATATCAAAGAAATCATATGCATTAGTTACTTGGAACAAGATCAAGAACTAACACATAAATAAACTACTTTACACATAATTTTAAATATTCATGCAAATGAAGACATAAATAAAGTAAAACTATTGGGCCCTCCATTGAGCCTTAATCAAGAGTACCAAGAGAGCAACTAGTATAATGGAAACAAGATCGGCACTTTGCTAAATAATTCAATTTCAATGATAGTTTTCTCTTTTAAACAGGGTGAAAAAAAACATATAATTTCATATATCAAGAGGAAAATTAAACAACCTCTCCAAAGACTCATGCGCTATTAAAGCATTTGAAACATCCCCACCAGCGTGAACTAAGCCAATAACAATTACATGATTATGTTCTTGGGCAATGATGAAAGACCAAATTGCAGAAGAATAGTTCTCAAACATGAAAGAAAAAACAAGATCTATCCTCTCTGGTGACAGAGCAGAGAGAAATTAAGAATTGTCTTCGTAGATGGCTCCTCTTATGCGTAGATGACACTCACTAAATTTCTCTGCAAGCATCCAGTACCAAACACCCCAGTCCAATTTATGTATTTTGACAATAATATAAATAATTATACAACAAAGAGGAAGCTCATGATCTGCTGATTATATATATGCAAACAGATTTGATCCACACAAACCATAGAATGTAACAACGTGAATCTTAAAGAGAAGCTATTATTTTCTATCACAAAACCTAATATCCTAAAGATCCTAATATTGTACCCATTATCATAGTTTAAAAGCCATCCCCATACCAATCCAACTTTACAAAAATTCAAGCATGGCAGAAGAGCTGTGCAGAGTATTCATGCAACTAACATTGATTCTACAGACTCTACATATATAATTTGACTAACAAAAGCAATAACCGCAAGTATTTTGAGGCAACAATGTCTAGTATCATTCAAACCTTTTGGGAAAATATCTGCTTGATCTTTTGACATTCTCTTCTGAAAATTCCCTGGACAATTCATCTCCACTGCCACTACCAAAATGGTGGTCAACTCTGTCATCATCCAAACCAAAATCTTCATTTTCAGATGCTTCATGGGCAGAACCATCTTTGTGGGTCAATTCCACTTTGCCTAAACCAGAGGAATCCTCCATAGAGTCCTGCACAGCAATCTGCTCCAAAACATGCCATAAGAAACAAGTAACTGCTGTAAGGGCAATTGAGCAAATCCAAAGTGATAGCACACCTGTATTACAACATCTGGATCCCGATCAACTAAACGCCTTACATCCATGGAGGGTTGTCGTTCAAGAATGTTGTCTTCAACCTGAATTACTCTACCTTTGGGCTGAAATAATCACAGTGATTTTATAATTTAAATTCCCTAACTACTATCTGAAGAGAATATCCGAGTGTGTCACAGCACTATATAATAAAATTTTTGGAGCCAAAAAGGGAAAACAAACAATGCCTTATTTACCCATACCACTTCAAGCTGCTTCGTTTCTCTATAAGCAATTTTCGATGCTGGAGAAACTGTTCCCCACTGCCCGATATGAGCAACTTTCTCAGGCATAGTTTCATGTGATCCTGTTTCATACTCAGCTCCAGCTTCATATGCCTGTTTAGAACACAGACCAAATAAGACAATTTGAGCTATATCTAAAAATAGGTTTACAATTAACTGTTGCTTGAAAAAATTAAGAGTTTTCCACAAAGCTTTTATCGACTCACGTCCTTAGGTTTTGAAAAATCATGGACTGAGGTCCTGGTCAGCAAGGATGTTTGTTGTCGAAGTTGATCCTGCAACAGAATAAAAAACCCATCGAAGGTTAGATCAAAAGGGGTTTCAAAGGACGGACTGGGGAAAGGAAAGAAAAACTAACATAAACCGAATAACAGTAAGTTCCCTCTACCAATTTCAAATGCATAGCAATAATCTCAAGGCATAGGGAATAGGAAAATCTATGCTCAAAACCTAGAAAACTTACATAATTACAAGTCCAAGAAGATATTTGATGGTTGCCTCGCAATTAACCTTAAGACGGCAATTGACATGCCCCAATAGGATTACTTCACCTTTTCATTTTCTTGCGTGGAAAGGGTAAGGGGTGTTCTCAGTTGGGGTAGGGCATGGTTTGAGAGAAGAGGATCAAACACTACTAGGCCCTCCAAAGGGGTTCCTTTAAACTTATGCTCTCAGTCATCACGACCTTGGGGTTTCCTTCGTCACTCTCCACTCAAGCAACAGTCCTCGCCACTACCTTACTCTCTGCACTGGCAACCATCTAACCCCCACTCTGACTTAACCAGCCCCTTAATTTCTCTTCATCAGATCGGCTACCATCTCGCCCTTTATCACCTTCATCTCTCTTTACCAAAACTCATCTAGACAATTGATTCATCCTAATATTATTTTGTTTCTATGTAAGTTTCATTAGGGTGTTTACAACTTAAAAGTCACACAGATTTTAGGCTTTGTCCAAGATACATGTCAGGAAGTGTCCAACGGGTGTTGGTGTTCGACACGGACACATCACCCTCTTATAATTGCCTGTGCTTTATAGGAAAGGATGTTCAAGGTTTTGGATGGGTTCAAATATGGAAACCTGTAATGGGTTCATGACCGTTACAGGATTGGCATGAGGTGTTTTCATGGATACTATGAACATTCAAAAGAGAGAGTAAATTTATTTACCAGGCGGTTGCAATAACACTTCCAACTTTCTTCATCAAAACCAAAATTAAAAAAGTCTGTTATATCTGCTCTGGGATGCCTCCAAGGCTTCCGCTCAAATGTATCAATATTTACATCTAATATGGTCCTGTATGTAAGATAAAGGCATGGTTAGTTGTGATGAACATAGAGAAAGCAAAGAACTTGTGCATGTTTAGAAAACAATCAAGAAAACCATTTAAGCACTCATCTTTGACATAATGCCAAAACTAGGCATCATGGCCATAACAAGTCTCATTTGGCACTAAAGGTAGCCTAATTAATACTGAATCACTTATCCCCCTTTTTCAAAGTGAATGATGCATGTCATAGGCCACCACCACACCATGGGATTAAAAACAAAGTTGTAACCAAGTTTGCTTACCTATACCAGGGAAGAGAGAAATTATGACCACTTTGAGCTACTAGTGAGCTTGAGGCCATACGTTGATTGCATTTGTTATCATCCCAATCACCTCTAACTGACGCGGAAGAGCAAGGAGCCACCGCCGCAGATCCATTGGTTTTTGAATTAAATGGAAACGAAGCTGCATGAGGTCTTATGTACTACAGAACAGAACCCAAATTGAAATATTAAGCGTATGGAGGATGAAAAAGAATAAATTATAGCTTTTTTCATATTAACAGTGCAAAATTAATACAAAAGGTTCAAACATAAAGAACAAGTCTATCTTTATGTTCTAAAATATATATTTATAATATAAAACCAGTCAAATCAAAAGTTAACACTTAATCAGCAAAATAGTATGGATAAAGTGACTGTACAAGTGGTTCCAATATCTCTTTCAGTAGTCACAAAATAGTTTGATATTAAATTAAAGCAAAACATCAGACAATTCGCTGAATATTTAAGTAATTGTGACTCTGCTTCTGTTTCCATGACATGCCATATTCATTGCAAACAGTCAATTTTTGTAGAAATCTCAACCCATTCTAATTAGCATAAAATCTGTACCCCATCCTAACAGAAAGTGAGAAACAGATTCTTATGGGGGAATCGGATGCCCCAAAAAGAACAACCCATTGAACTTTATGAACCACAAGCAACTGAATTCATCAAAAACATTACATAATTGTTTTGAGCCTAACTAAATTTAGTTTAGAATTACATACAAATTAAACCACATTCAAAAAACACAAAAGTTAAAATTCACAATACCTTGTATTGCAAATACTGTGATTGATAACTTCCCTTCCCTCCATTCCCTCTATCGCCGCCCATGCCACGGCCATTTGGACTCAACTCCAACCCATCACCCTCCGCAAGAACCTCCAAACCACCATCCTCCTCCTCCTCCTCCTCCTCCTCCTCCACCTCATCAATCCCCTTCAGACCTCTCGCTACAGGATACACAGACCCATCACCATCAACATCATTCAGAACTATATTCAAGTCGTCCTCGCTATCACTTCCATTATCAACACCCACACTCGAATCTCTCTTCGCTTCATCGTCGTCCTGAATTAACACATCGACATTCTTCGAAACCGAATCGATACATTTGGTATTGTTATCGTCTTGTTCTATGTACAATCGACTGAAATTTGATTTGTCATTGACGGCTTTACTTGCTTGAACTTCAATGTCTGCGTATAGATCGCCGAAATCATCATCAATGTCTTCCATTCGCGTACGAACTCGTGAAAGAGAAAGAGAAAGAGAAAGAGAAAGAGAAAGAGAGAATGGTTACTGCTAGGGTTAATAACTGATCAATGACCACTAAGTAGCCATATCCATGCGTTGTAAAACCCTAGAAAATCTTCAACCCTAACCCAGTGATTGCATCAGTGGGTACCAAGGCAGTACACCGCTGAGACATTTTCGAGGATGAGCTCATCTTCTATCGCTTGGTTTATATATGGTATTACAGGAGTTTTTTTTATAATAAAATAAAAATAAATAAAAAATAAATAAAAAATCATCAAGTCTATAGAATTTAAATTTTTTTTAAAAAATAAATCAAATATAAACAGAAATAAAAGTTCAAAATAATTGTCTTTTAGAGAATTTAATTTTTTTTAGTAGTATAATTATTACACTTTAAAAAAATTGATTTTTCAACATTACTCTTTGATAATATATTTTTAGGAATATCACTGTTATAATTGTATTTTTTATGTTGTTAATAAATTTAAAAAAATGACAAAATAAGAAATTTATATTATTTTTGTACTTAATTTTTGAAAATGGACAAATATTTTGGGACAATGAAGGACTAATATTTTGAGACGGAGGTTTTTAAGGCCTTCTTAAAAATTTTTAAAAAAAATTATGTTTATTTATGTCTTTAGTAAGTTATAATGAAAATAAATTATAATTAATTCTTTTAAGTGGCAGCAAACGGAACCAATTTATGTAACAATCACTTAATTAAATTATAGTATATAATTTTTACATTTACATAATAAATGAAGATAATTTCAGAATTTTTTTTCTTATAAATCTTTATCCAATTGTTTTATAAATGTTGTAATTAATCGAAACTATTATGTTTTTATTTATGAATAAGAATAAAAATCGGGACCCTCTTTTTCCCCACCTCCTTTGACCCTCTTTCTTTTTTGATTGGTCACTTTTTCTTTTTCTTTTTCTTTTTCTTCTTCTCCTCCAATCACCACCCGCCACGTGTATGAGGGTGGTGGGAGTTGAAGCTTGAAGGGGTCTAAATCACTGCTGTATAAATAAATGGTACAGTTGAAAATTAAACAAGTCAGAGTCAAAACATATTAAGGGATGATTGGGGACAAGGTAAAAAAAACAGTTTATTTGTTATAAGTCATCATATTATTTCTTTATTTTTTTACATATTTTTTATAAAAACTAATAAATCAAAAAATAAGCAAACCTCAAATCACCCCCAATTACATCAAAACGTAATTAACAATAACCATTACATGCCTCAATGTTGTTATTATGTACTTGCATAGAGTAACGGTGCATTAATATTCATCAGATAATTTTTACAAATATTATTTAGATGTAAAGTAGAGGAATTGGTGGATGAACTAGTATCACACTTACAAATTTTTTAAAAAATAAATAAACATTAGATTTTTTTTTCTAAAAACGCTCATTTGAGCCAAAGTACTGGTTAAATTTTATTTATTATATAACATCACATATTTATTATAGCTTAATATTTAAAGGCCTGTGTAACGTATTGTATTAAATATAAGAATATTTATTAATAAATTTCATCTCAAGTATTTCAATTAGTTTTAAATTTTTTCTATTGATCTATTAAGTCTTATTAGTGAAAAGTTTTTTTTCCATGTGATCCTATTTTTAATTTTGGTAGATGGTTACACTTTTTTATTAATGTGACATATATGATATGATACTCTGATGTGACAGGTATTAATATGACACTTCAACGATGTGATACTTCAAAAAAATTAAAAACTTCTTAATGTACTTTTTCTAAATGTGACAACGTGGCGGGTATAATATGACACTTCAAAACTTTTACTCCAAAAAAATAATAAATCCTTAATATACTTTTTTCAAACGTGACAACATGACAGATATGATATGATACTTCAAAAAAAAATAAAAACTACTTAGTATACTTTTTTCAAACTTGGCAACGTAATAGGTATGATGTGACACTCTAAAAAAAATTAAAAACTCCTTAGTGTACTTCTCTCAAAGTGACATATGACACTCCAACGTGGCGGGTATAACGTGGCACTTTAAAAAAATTAAAAATTCTTTAGTGTATTTTTACCAAATGTGACACTCTAACGTGGCGGGTATGATGTAGCACTAAAAACTCTTTAGTGTACTTTTTTTCAAATGTGACACTCTAATATAGTGGGTAAATGATTAAATGGATCACAAGAAAAAAAAAATATGGGACTATATAAATTACAAGTCCAAAATATAGGACTTATTGATCAATCTTTCTTAAATATAATTTTTAAAAAAAAAGAAAAAGAAAATAGGTGCATCATATTGTAACAAAATATTATTAGAAAATATAGTTATATTATCATTATAATTGCCAAGATAAATTGGTTGTTGTAAGGTCATTTTCAACGTTTAATCAAGTTTATCATAAAATTTGAATTTTGTGAAAAATGTGGCATTTTATGCCTTTAACGGTTTTTATCAAAATAATATCAAATTGAGAACGTCTCAAAATTTTTACCAAACTGAGAACCTGGGTTACATTTCAACAGTTTATTGTGCATGAATGTTGGGGTGGGACCCATTGGACATCCGGCTAGCAAAGAAAATGAAGATCAGCAACAGCCATGGTTTGGACTGCGAATTGGCTTGCGAAGTTGGTTGCTGTTTGTGACACCAAAACGAAATTCCTTACCAACATTGATCTATGGATAATTAAGGCAAATACATTGCATGTACATTTAATTTTGTATCAAAATTTGTCGTTCATTTAGCAAGGTACAACTGCAATAAAGGTTATCGTTGGTTTTGCAGAGGATTTGACAAACTTACCGTTGTTGTGGTCTATAAAATAAGACTCTACCAGACTTTTAATTTTATAATATCATTCTAGTTTTCGGGAGCATCATCTGGTGGTGCATTTGCATTCAAACTTTGCAATAAATTATCAACGCCACCAGCTCGGATCAGTGTGTACTCTGAAATGTAGATGAGATTTTAGTTTATGCTTCACCTACTACTCTAATTTTAAAAGCTTTGAAAATTCTAGTTAGCAAAGCTCCAAAAACTAGTGACCGCCCAGTGATATGACCAAGATTTAGCATTTCTTTCATTTGTATATAACATAAATCTAATTTGTGTACAACTTCAAAACAATATAGCAAATAAACATTAAAAATTGGAACAACATCAAAATGTCTTATTTTGAGAGTGATATTTTCTACTATAAATCGATGGAGAATACGAAAGTGAGGTTTTAAATGTTTTACTTGTAAATTACTCCCGGTAAATCTTCTATCACAAATAGTAGTATATACTTTACTGATGAAATCTCATAATCAAAATCAATATGCTTATCTCTCTCATATTCAACAATCATATTGTGCAATATAACGCAACTCTTCATTATTTTACCAAGCGTTTTGGAATCCCAAAAGCATATTGCACCACCTACAATAGCAAATTGAGATTGGAGCACTTCGAATGCCCACTCTACATCCTTCATTGCTGACTCTTGCATCATTGCAAAATGTTGCTTCTTTGCTTCTTACGGAGAAGAGATTATCTGAACTAGTGTTGCCCATTGAAGGTATATACCATAAGCAAGGTAATAACACATACTATAAGTGTGTTCATTAATAGTGTAATGGATAGGCAGAGTTTTACCTTTGGAAAGATGAGAAAATGAGGGAGATCGATCCAATACATTCAAGTCATTGTGTGATCCAGACATTTCAAAAAATGCATGCCAAATCCACGAGTCATAAGAAGTTACTGTTTCAAGAATGATGGTTGGCTTTTTTTGATGGCTTACATATTGACCTTGTCATGCTGTTGAACAGTTTTTTTACTCCCAATGCATACAATCTAAACTTCCTAATATACCAAGAAACCCACAAACCTCCCCAATACCAAGTAATCTAGTAATATTAGTTGTTGTTCGAGATCGAAGGTATTCAGATCCAAATATTTCAATTATTGAATTGCAAAAGTGTTTCAAACTTTTAATTGTCGCGCTTTTCCCAATTCGTACATAATCATCAACTGCATCTGTTGTCACTCCATAAGCGAGTATTCTCATTGCTGAAGTCATCTTTTGCAGTTGAGACAATTTGAGGACATGAGCTGCATATTTTTTTTTGAACAAAATATAGATCGTGTGTTTCAATGGTATTCAAAATTTGTAAATACAGAGGACGACGTATTCTAAAACGTCTCCGAAATGTTGTAGGTGAATAAACTGGATTTGCTGCAAAATAATCCACAAACAATCGTTCATGACCTTTCCATTTATCGCAACGTATGTTTTTATGTCCTACAACATAACCACCTACTTTCTTGGATCGATCACTTGCTATCAGAATCTTTATCATACTAGCATTATGTATGTTATAAACACTCGAAAATTTCACAATTTTTTCATCATCAAACTCATCATCAGAGGATGAGGAAGAAGAAGATGATAAAAATGAAGTGAACAAATAAGAACTTGAGCTCCTCATTATGCTCTGGGTTTCAATTATGGTTGGTCCCAGATACAACGTTGTTTGTTTGGTTTATATAGTCCATGGTTAATATGTTTATATCTGTTTTTGGAAGGAAATTATTCACTACATTGTTTCTACCTTTTTGTTTTTCATATATTTTTTTTTGTTTTTACTGATTTTTTTTTAATATTTTAAGTAATTTTTAAAATTTTTAGATACACCTAACATAAATATACTTAAAAAGTATAATTTTTGTGAATTTTTTTTTTACAAACTTCACTAAATACCAAAAATATAAAAAAAAAATGAAAATTCAGTAAAAGCAAATATTTTTTTGTATATTTATTAATTTTTTAAAATATTTTTTCACAAATATTTTACTTTTTAGATGCATCTAAGTAAGATGCATCTAAAAAAATTTAAAAATGTTTAAAATTTAAAAAATATTCACTGAAAAAAAATACGAAAAACAAAAAATTCAATTTTCAGAAAATTGAATTCAAAAAACAGAAACCAAACACACTGATTATTGGAGGCAAAAACAAATGGAAAAGATGTAATGGAGGGAAAAATAAATGGGAAAGGAATTGACGAAACATAAATGAAAGGAAAAAAAAAAATATTTAAGTTCTGTCTTTCTGGTCGACCGGTCAGTTGTCCTTCCGGACGTCCAGTGCATTGTGATGAAAGCTCTAGTTCTTCATTAGAGTGAATGATATATTAGAATGAGGAATTGGTTTTTTTTTTTTATTCAAATTTAATGAAATTTTTGCTCAACCGTTGGAGATGCCCTAAGTTAGATATATGTAAAAATATATACTACATTTTTATATAAAAAAAATTATAACTCTCAAAAAGTTTTAAGAAAAATTATAGTATTCATTTTTTTGGAAAATGTAAAAAAAAAAAAAATGCCACTATATATCTATATAACAAAGTGGAACGGTTTTTGAATTTTCAATATATTTTTGTTATACTAGGACATTTGGATTGTTCAGATATATTCAAATTATAAAACAATTGCTAAGATATATTTTTCAAAAAATGTCCTACATGTATCGCTTCTCTCTCTTACTTTTTTCTTTTCTCACTCATCCTTCCATGATCCTATGATCCCGCATTCCTCTCTCTCTTTTTATTTTATTTTATTTTATTTTCTCTCATTTTTATTTTTCTCTCTATTTGTTTATTTTTTTTTATTTTCTCATTTTTATTCATATTTTATGAAAAAGTCCGCGATCTCAGAATTAGAAGCCAAATTTTACTATGTGTAGTGGAAATTAAATTAATGAATTTTATAGTCCAGAAATTAAATGAATTTGAACAATTAATTATTATTTTTAAATATGTTAAATACCTGATAGACTTTATAAGTTTAGACCTCATATGAATCTTCAGCATCTATATAATAAAGCAGAACAGTTTTTGAATTTTCAACATATTTTTGTTCTACTAGGACATTTGGATGGCTCAGATCTGTTCAAATTATAAAATAATGGCTGAATATATTTTTTAAAAAATGTCTTACGTATACATTTTCTAATTTTCCGTTTTTGTCTCTTATTTTTTTTTTCTCACCCACCATTCCATGATCCCACCTTCCTCTCTCTTTTATTTTTATTTTTTTATTTTCTCCCATTTTTATTTTTCTCTCTATTTGTTTATTTTTTTTTATTTTCTCATTTTTGTTCAATATATTTTACACATATTTCCATACAATGTACGTATGCCTATAATACACTAGGACATTACAGGCATACATACAATTTTCATATAATTATATAAGCAAAAGTATTATTGTATGTATGTCCGTGGAAATTGTATGCATGCCAGGCATATCTATTTATCTAGTTATATATTGTATACGAAAAAGTGAGTTTTCATGAGAAGTTTTGTGATAACTCCAAAATTTTATAATAAATTTGTGAATTTATCAAATTAAAAATAAATTTAAATAGCATTGGAATTACAATTATATTATAATCATAACATTATTTACACCGTACTTTCAAGCACAAACATACACTAATATATATATATATATAATACAAAGGTTTCCAAATGTTCTTTTGGCAAACTTGTGATCGTCGGCTAACTACAAGCCCTTGCTTTGTTCTTTGGCCCTATTTTTTTTTACACGATTCTTTGACCTTGTTTAGTGAATTTTTTTTTTAAGTTAAAAGTTGATAGTAAAAAATTATAAGCTAAAATTATTTATTCCTCAATTTTCAAATACTCAAATTTTTTCTAGTTTATTTAAGCTATTTCTAAGTTATAAGCAGACGTTATACTAAATATTCTGACACAAACTCTTAGATTAAAATAAATTATGATTACTTCTCAGAAGCCATAATAAACAGCCCTTTGTTATTGAATTATTAATATTTTCAGTAATGACGCCTCTTCATTTGGGTAGCTAGTGGGATCTAGAGATATACAAGCCCTAGTGACACCTATTTATTTTAACAAAAATGCCTAACACGCCCAGTGGGGGTCACTGGAGGTCTCCTCCCATTGGTCAAAAATTGTTGTTGTTTTTTTTTTTTTTCAAACAAATGAGGGGGTGACATGGAAGATGTCAGTGGGGTCACCCAACTGGGGGTCTGTAGCATGGCCCCTTATTTTAATTTGAATTTTGTATTGTTACTCAAGACTTTCACTTATCTAGTGGGTGCAGAAGAGCTTCATTGAGTCCGGGGATTTAGCTTCTCTTGCAACCAACTCTTGAATTCGCTGTTTTTGGATAATTTTGGATAATTACCAAGCTTAAAATTTTAGTCTTTTTTGGTGTCAGTCTTGAATTCGCTTTTTTTGGTGTTTAGCAAGAAAATTTTAGTCCTTTTTAAGTTAAGATTTACAAAAAAAATAAAATAAGTTAAAATAGTTAAAAAGATAAAATGTCACATTAAATTCATAATTATTTTACTTTTTCTATTATAAACATTACCTCTAATTGCAAAAAAATTTAATCATTTTTCCAAACACAAAAATTTTAACTTACTAAAATAGTCAAAAACTAAAATAGCTTATTAAAATAACAACTTCCCTGGATTTCTACATTTTATTAGAACTTAAAAATTCAGAGATATTTTTCCCCTTTAACAAGTTTCAAACTAGCATGAATAAACATGAAAAGCTTGACATTAATTTAAATCAGGAATGGCCTCTTAAAAAAGCCTTGCAGTAAACATGGTGCAAATCTAAGGACACTCCTGGAATCTTGGTTTTAGTACAGAAAAAAATATAGACAGATCACTTTCCACTGTTTGGTATCCGAGTAAATGCTGATTTATGCGAGGAAATTTTCTTCTTCATGATGAAGTAAAAAACTGTTGACGCTATAATTAAACCGCCACAAATCACTGCACCTGCTCCAAAACCATGAGAAGTTAAGGATCAAGTTAGATTAATCAATTCGCCGGCAGAAAAGAAGATACAATAAGAATGAATCATCAAAAAATTGTTCTCTGTCTCTCAAAATTAATTTTGGGTAAATCACACCAACCAATAGTTTAATTAGGAAGAGATGCTCACCAATTGCTACAAAATTCGGTTCAAGAGCTACTGTTACAGCACCTGCGAATTCACATTACAAACGCCAATTGTTTTCAGATGAAGATAAAAGATATTAATAAATCAAAATATCGATCTATACACATATTGCGTACAAATTTGTGTTTACGTCACCATATAGTAGTCATTTGTTGCCATTCAGAAAGCAAAAAAGTTCAACTTCATCCTAGACAACAGTGAAATCACCCTATGGCCAAAATAAAATTTTCGTTTTCTATTTTTTATTTTCTTTTAAAACATTGTTCGACAAATTTTTTTTTAGATTTTATTTTTTATTTTTTATAAAATTAACCAAAACAACACGAGGTTGAATTTGAATTTGAATTTTGAAAAAGCTATTTTCGCAAATTAAGACTTCTCAACCAACCAAATTTTGAAGTTTCAAAACATCACGTGATTATGTATCCATTCAATAATATAAGGTGTGATATCATTTTAAAAAAATAAAAATAAATTGAACATTTAAACATGTATAATTAGACAAATACATAACCACGCTGTATTTCTGACTCACATAATAATTTCTCGTCCTTGACAATCATGCATAGAATAATGAGGCACTAGCCTCTACTACAGTTTGTTCAACCACTCCTGAGTATTATACCATATCATCATATACTAAACTCCTCCAAAATTCATAAGATAAAACAGATCAAGTCAATTAATTAATTGCATATAATAACACTATAACAAATCATATATAAGAAATTACCATTATCGTGGCAGTTATCAGATCTCCGGCCATCGCTGCAGATGCAAATGAAATTCCGGTGAAGCCCATCACTATATCTATACCCACAAAATCCTCCGGTGGCCTCACATGCCCGACAATCACTATCCGGCGATCTCCACCCTAACTTGAACCCATCTTGCAAGACTCTCCCAAACCCACCACCCAGAACACCACCATCGCCGCCCTTCTCCACCACCACAGCACTCACCGTGGAATCACAAAACCGCTGCCAATCAAACTCCGGTATTGCACCTTCCATGAACACGTAAGACCGCTTAAGACCATGTTGAAGACAAGCTATGGATGAGAGTGAAGGCGGGTACAATGTGCAATTATAGAAAAAGTGCACCATCTTGTCTTCTATGGTGTAGTTCAGGAAATAGGAGATGTTTAAATTTAACCTAACATCATGTGGTGCAATGGGACAAGCCCCATTGTTTAGTTCAAGGTATGTGGCGGTGAGGGTATTTTCGGAATAATTGATATTTTTCAGGCGGTAGAGGTGGTTGGAGAGGCGGATGAGTGGTTGTTGGTCGGTGCATAAGAGGTCAAAGCCTGGATATCCACAATACTCATCATTATTTTGTTTGCCTTTTAACCAAAATGGATAGCTGATTATAAGGCCGTTACCACAGTCGAATGAAGGGTAAGGAGTGGTGGGTGGCTTTGTAAGGTTGCCATTGATGGAGGTGTGGAGAAGGATGGTGAAAAGGAGGAGAGGGGAGAGATGGTGAGCTATGGAAGCCATGAAGGTGAACATGAAATTATCATGGATGTGGCATGGGTTATTCAAAAGAAGTTGGAAGTGTGTTTAGTTGATCTTCATTTGTTTTTTGTTTTTTGTTTTGTTCCTTTATTTTTTTATTTTTTTTTCTTGAATATTTTATTAACTAGATTGGTTGAGTCCAAAACAGAAGTCAATGATGGGATCTTATGATGAATAATTGATTTTATATATTATTGGTGATAATAATATAAGGTGATATTAATAGAAGTTTTTATTAAATTGGTTCAGCTTGTTTTTAATTAGAGATCAAGATTGGACTGTCTAGTCTGGCCTGTGAGTCCCTTTTCGATAATATGAACCAATCAATATATAAAAATTATCGAGTACTATATTTCTATGAAAAATCACATAAATTTGATATCGATAGCTCTTTGATCGGATTGGATTTCTATTAATCGTTTATTTTTTTATCGATTATTTTTTTTAAATACAAAACTGTTCTGATAAAATAACTATCGATATCCGATCAACGTGATTTTTTATAAATGAATAGTACTTGACGAATTTTACACATTAAACGGTTCAGATTATTAAAACAAAATCCAAAAATAAATCCACAAATTAGACTGAACTGTCCAATCTAGATATCCAGCTAAAGACTAGACCGTTATTAATAATCATGGATGACATTGGGCTTTAGCCTGCTCTCCCACGCGTACAATTCAATTGGTTTGGTCTTCAGATTTTTTTTTCCCCCTTAATAAACATCTTGAAACATTGTTTAAGACCATAAAAATATAAAAAAATTTATTCATACATACAATTTAAACAAAAAACCGTATAAAAATATTATGTCAATATCATTATTATAAATAAATTTATCTTCATAAATGTTTTGTTTTAAAATAAAGTACTCATATTAAACTATATCATTATGCATAAAAAATCTACATAAATTTTTTATCTATATATCGTTGCTCATAAAAATATATTATACACTTTCGTTATCTAAGCATCAAAATACCAACATGTAATTACAGATTTTTTTTTATTGGAAATTAGCTAAAAAAATTAGTTTATTGATTAAAAAAACACAAGTGATATAGCACTACTCAAATGTGTACAGCTAGTGAATACAAAAAATAAATTGGGTAAATTACAAATACATCTATTGAGATTTTTCTAAAGTATAGATTGCACCATGTGATTTGAAAAATTACAAATATCCCATTGTCAATTTTTATTTATCTAAAAGAGTTAACTAAAAAAATAAAATTCATAATTACTCTCTTATGAGTAATAAAATTATTTAAATTATTAATTGAAACATATTTCTAATATCATTAAAAATTGTTAATTGGCTTGATAATTTATTAATAAAATGGACAATTTGTTATCAAAATAAAAACCTCAAAGGGTGAAATATAATTTTCAAAATTACAGAAGCGATTTATATTTTAATTAAACTTAAGAACATATATTTATAATTTATCCAAAAAATTGTGTACAGCTAGGAAAACCATCCTGTCCAGATATTATTCTTGATGCAAATCGATTGGACTAGGATAGCGAAGATAGGTTCAGCCCAAGATACAGCTTTCTTCGTGGAAGGCCCAGTCTAGGCCAGCCCATCCAGCCCAACCGAAAGTTTGGTTTTTCTGCTAGTAGCCCAACTGGAAGTTGTATATATGAGGTAGGGTAAATTATACTTTCCGCTTGTTATGTTTAGTTCCTTTCTCACTTTAATTTTTTTTTTTATTTTGGCCCATCATATTTTATATTTTTTATTTTAGTCTTAGAGTAAAGTTAGAAAAACTTGAAATATAAAAAGTCAAAATGAAATAAAAAAAAAAAATTGACAGGCCAAAATAATAAAAAAAAACCAAATATAAAAAGGTACAGTGTAATTTACCCTATGAGGTATTGAGGTTGACTTTTAGGTGCCTCAAAATTAGAGGTGTGTGAGTGAACGCGAGTCTTGACTTCCTTTGGGAAGTTGGATTGATTTTTTAATTTTTTGTGGGAAGGAAGTGAGTGCGAGGTGGTTGCGGTTATGGAACTTTAAGTTCGTCATCAGTCTGTTAAATTAGTGGATTGGAGAAAATTAATCTGCATCCGTCTATCAATCCGGCGGATGTAGATTGAGCGAATCGGAGGATGGATGCGAATCGGTTTGACGGTTTAAAATTTTATAAATTTTTAACATAATTCAACTTGTGCATCTCCTCCTCCAAAAAAAAAAAAAGTATTACAGTCAATAACTTAAAAAAATATTATAATCACCGTATGTCTCATCTAAAGAAAGAAAGTTTGAAACTTTTGAATATTACAATTACTGCATATCTTATCCGCGTATTACAATCACAGAATGCCTTATCCACATAAAGTATTACAATCTGTGATTCTTAAAATATAAAAATAATTCAAAGCACAAAAACCATGAACAAAACAGTAGAGACTAATGCCTCTGTTTTGTTATATCTATATTTGTTTTTGAAAACAAAAACCAACCAACATATATCATTTTTTTATTTATTATTTTTAGAGTTAGATTTAAAAATCAAAAAATATATTCAAGTTGAAAATTCTTTTTCAACAGAATATTTAAACTATTTTTCAATTGAAAACACAAATAGAATATCTACATAAATTGAAAACACAAAGTCTTACAAATTACTAGGGGTGCTCACAGTTTTTACAAATTACTAGGGGTGTTCGCGATTTGGCAATTTGGTTGTGGCTAAAGGAACCTCAAATTCGCCATCTGTCCAAAACTAGGCAGATTGGAAAAAATCAATCCGCAACTGTCCTCTCATCATCACGTATCGGTCCAAAATGCAGCACATTGGTTCAGTTTGATCGGTTTTGGCGGATCGATATATCCGCTGCTCATCCTAATGTGAGAAAAAGTGAAATCTATATTATTATATATATATATATATATATATAAGCAAATGTAGTTATTATGTTAAAAGTCTCCAAATATTTATTCTTAAATTCTCATAATTTTAGAATAAATAAATAAATAAATATGTGGCATCTCCCTTCACACATCTTTTCACTATTCAGATCATTTCACTCTCTTTCCCAATTGTTATATAAAAGATAATAATACAAAAATCAAATAATATCTTTCCTTAGAGTTTTAGGTATAGATATGTATATAGAGACCCATATGTCTATCACTATATCATGCAAATGTAAATTAAAATAATAATAAAAAAAAGAACCCACAAATTTCATAACTCTTATTCCTAACTGTTATATATATATATATATATATGTATATAAAATCAGATAATATCTTTATGGGTGTATCTAAAATATCAATCCAACATTTTTGAATTTTTACATTTTAAAAAAATTACAAAATGCCATACTCAATTTCTATTGGATTATGCTTCATTTTACCAAAAAAAGAAAAGAAAAGAAGAAGAAGGTGGAAAAGGTCAAAGATAACAAATAAAGAACTAGATAAGTGTTAGCATTTATTAGATAAATGTTTGCTATAAAAAAATTAAAATAATTAATTTGTATTTTAAAAAAACATGATGTTAAAATTTTAAATTTAGGCTCTGTTTGGTTGTGAACTGAAATCAATTTTCAACACGTGAGCTCGCGCATGACGTTTAGATACGATGTTCAAAAATTGATTCCGCGCGTTAATTCAAATTACATTTTGAAAATCTGTTTGGTAGCAAGTATCTCCCTTTTAACGTTTCTACCTTCTTCATCGTCTCCCAACTTTCATGTGAACCTCATCTACACCAGTCCTTCAAATTCATCATGGGTGGCTTCTCTGTATCAAAGATCTGTACTTCAGATTCATCACGGGTGAGTTTCAAAAGTCAGACTCATTTTATAAATAATGAATCCACCAAACCTGCTCTGTACTGGTATCATATTTCACAAATCGACTGAGTTACGATTTGTGCATTGCGGACGATTCTTATTACGGGCAACCAAACAACGACGACTGCAAGTTGAAATTACTCACAAAATTATTTACATATTTTGTTATAGGGAAATTATTTGAGAAATTCATCCTAATTTTTTTTTTCAGGTCAAATTTATCAAATTTATTGTCGAATCCCACGAGTAAACAATGGCACATTCAATCAGTATACACATTCCATCACCGGCGATAACTATTCAAGTCTCACTAATCTGGTAAATAAATCCTTTATCCTTCATCTGTTATCTGAAAATGATTTCAGACGAGTCGATCAATTCATCTGTTATGTATAAATCATTTCGGAGAAGTTGAAATCAGTTCGTAAATGGTTTATGAGAATTTGTAGAGGCGTATTTTCCATTTCAGATCGGTTGTTATTTTAAATTATGAACTATTTGAACCTTTCTTTGATCAGAACCAGAAGCGGCAGTGCCTGGGACACCCGGTCGGTCGTCCCCCGGGTCATTCGGCTAGTCGACCGGCCGGTCAACCACCCGGTCTTCCCACCTCCTCTTCCGGTTTTGTCTTCCGCCTTTCCATTCCTCAATGGTTTGAACCACCGGTCCTCCCCTGAACTGTTTGAACCTACTGGGCTTTTTTTACTATTTTTTTTCCTTAATTTCAATTAACAACCAATATTGATTTGTTTTGAATTCAAATCAATATAACACAATGTTAAACACATTGTTAAACATTAAATGTTAACTGAATTTTTTTTGTAAAACATTGTTAACTGAATGTTAACATTGTGTTTTTTTTTTAATTCAGTATTTTTTTTTTTACATTGTTAACAACCAATACTAATTTTCAATGTTAAACACATTGTTAATTCAAAAAAAAATTATTGATTTCTTTCCTACTATTTAAACACAATGTTAATTGATTTTTTTTTTTATTTGTGGTTATATTTCTACTATCTGAATGTTTTTTTTTTTGGTGATTATATTTCTGCTATTTAAATTCAATTAATCTGCTACGTACTTTTTTTCTTGAAATAAAATCATCTGTACTTTTTCCTTTATCTGTGTTCTCCTTCAAATCATTTTCCACTGTTATTGTTGTATATCCATTGCAGTCTACTTTAAAATACTCTGTTATGCTTGTATATTCATCCTAAACTAGTTTAAATATAATTTTTACATTTATAGATGGATGGAAATAATTCCGATGACAATAAGAACAACAAAATGTGGACGTCCAGAATTAAAATGAAATTAATAAATATGTTGAGAGATGAGGTTATAAACAATCAAACAACGGGTCGTACTACTTCGTGGACAATTAGGCATTAGAATCATTATGCGAATCAGTTGCACAACATATATGGATTTCGGCATACAGGTGTTAAGGTGCGCCAAAAATATCAGCGATTGAAAGCTGATTACCAGATATTTAAGCGACTCTAGGCACAGGCTGGTCTGGGATGGGATCCTATTATAGGCGCTATTGTTGCACCCGATGAATTTTGGGATAAGGTTTTCCATTAATCTGTACTATTTTCTAATTTTATTTTAAACATTTCATGATATATACAGTGCTTAATTGTTGTTTTGTACTTGTTGTAGGCTAGCAGAAATGTGAAGAAGTTTAAGACAAAAGGGTTTGAATATTTTCAAGAAATGGCAGAAATTGTTGAAAATTGTTGTGCTACAGGGGCCCTGTCTCGTGCATCCACACAAGGACCCCTTGACTCAGAAGAAGAAGACGACATGTTAAATAAATTTTGGAACGCTGATGGAAGTAATGCTGCTGAGGCCATTCCTGTTGACTTATTCGGGGATGAGTATATAGATCCAGTAAAGGGCAAAAGTCACAAGAGGGGCCCTGCAACCAGCTAGACTGACAATGGTCATTCGAAAAAGTCACGGTCAAGTAGGTTCGATGATGTGTGTGCAGCTTTCACATCCTATGTACAAGCCAAAACAGGACATTCACATGCACGAGAAAATGAGACTGAGGCTGTAAGTGCAGGTGGTGATGATTATTCCCTTGATGCATGTCAAGATGCATTGCTTGAGCTTGGGGACATACCACCGTTGCAGTACGTTAGGGCATTGACACTGTTCAAGGATAAGGAATGGCGAAGGTTTTTCATGCGCATTCCTACCCATTTGCGCCTAGCCATGATCCTCGCTTTGCAGTGAACTGCGAAGTTCTGTTTTGCTTGTGTTAGCAAATCTTCTTGGCTGAACTGTTTGATGATTTCATTATTCCTAATTTGGTTTTTCTTATTATTTTTTTCATTCCATCATATCCTCTTTCCTTTTCTATGTTCGTATGTTTTTTTTTTTTTTTGAACTTTTAAGCGTTTTCTGTTATATTAAAACTATGGAAGTTATTATAATATGACCATGTGTTAAATAAATTTTGTTATCCTCTGAATTTTACTGTTTCACCAATAACGTCAACTGTTACTGCATGAATAACATATTTTATAATTATGCTTTTACTGTGATGTAGACAAAGGCATATGTCATCTGACAGAGAAAACAATACAATGGAGCTCTCATCAGAGGAGGATAAGATTGTTGATGATTTTATGGATTTTTTAATGATTGCTTTAATGCATGACCATATCAACGCGTCAAGTAGTCATCGACCGCAACGAACGTGTCCATTCAGAGGTGATGATTACATCTTCGGCCTATTAAATGGCCATCTAGAAACAATGATGAACGTTATGCGAATGGATGCACAAACATTCATTTTATTGAAAGACACTTTACTCCATAATGGCTTTATCGATACTGAACATATGCATATAAGTGTGGAGGAATCGCTTGGAATTTTTTTATACACTTTTGCACAAAATGATCGCCATCGAATAATGGCAGATAGATTTCAACACTCCACAGAAACAATTTGTCGGCACATAAAAATTATTATGCGGGCATTGTGCAAGCTTTCATCATCGGTTATCAAACCACGTAACCTAGAGGACATACCGGGAAAAATTTTAAATGACAGGCGGTTTTTTCCTTGGTTCAAGGTACGAACAGTGTGACTGTCCTGTAAGTTTGTTCAAATCAATAAGGGTTAATAAATATTATTATTTTTTAATTATGAAAGTAATATCGAAGTTTGTTTCGCTTTTAATATCAAAGGATGATATCTGTCAATTAGGATTGTGTCGGTGCTATCGATGGCACATTGGTGGATGCATGGGTCCCTGCTTCGAGACAAAATACATTCTGCGGTCGGAAAGCAACGGTATCGCAAAATGTACTCGCAGCTTGCGACTTCGATATGTTGTTCACATTTATTAATTCTGGATGGGAAGGTAGAGCTCACGACAACGCTATTCTGGTTGACTCTATTACACGAGCTGATCTACAGTTCTCACACCTACCCAATGGTGACTGTCCCTGAATAACATACGGTACACTTTTTTCCTTGTCTGTTTTTATACATATCAATTGACAGAACTGTGTATTCATTATTTATATGTAGGCAAGTACTATTTAGTTGATGTTGGTTTCACGAACATGCCTGGATTTCTTGCCCCATTTCGGTCTCAACGGTATCACTTGCAAGAGTTTCGTGGCCATCGTTATGCAGGACCTAAGGAATTGTTTAACCATCGACATTCGTCATTACGCAATGTCATAGAAAGAACATTTGGTGTTTTGAAGAAGCGCTTCCCAATATTGCAGTCCATGCCAAATTACAAGTCTACACAACAAGGGCCTCTCGTGATTGCATGTTGTGTAGTGCACGATTGGATCCGTTTGCATGCAGCTATGGATCTATTCTTTATGGAAGCTGATAGTGAAATGGTCGTAGAAGCAGAAGCAGACAGGCTTGTTGGAGACCAAGCTGACTATGTTGACATGTCACAACATGGGTTAACGTCCCAATCGAATGTTAGGGATGCAATTGCTACTGCTATGTGGCAAAATCATGTTCACCATGGGCACTAAAGATAATGGTTTTCTTAGTAGATGTGTACTTAAATATGTTGTTCATGCAATGTGTAATATGCAAATTTATGTATAGTTTACCAAAGACAATTAAATATGTTGTTATTAATATGCAATGTTTTTCTTAGTAACTTTCAGAAATAAATATGTTGTCCTTAAATTAAATGTGGTGGTGGGTGGTGGGTAGTGGGTGGTGGTGGTGGCAGATGGGTGATGGGTGGTGGTGGCAGATGGGTGGTGGTGGCAGGTGGGTGGTGGGTGGTGATGGGTGGTGGATGGTGGTGGGTGGTGGTGGCAGATGGGTGGTGGGTGGTGATAGGTGGTGGTGGCAGGTGGGTGGTGGTGGCAGGTGGGTGGTTGGTGGTGGTAGGTGGTAGTGGTGATAAGTTCACCATTTAAAAGTGTAACAAATAACAAATAATAATAATAATAATAATAATAATAATAACAATAATAATAATAATAATAATAAATAAAATAACATAAAATAATTATTATATTTTACGTTTTTATATCACCCGATTTTATAGCAAAATATTTTTTTATATGAAGAATGTGTAAAAATTCGCAGGGTACATCTTCAAGTAAGAGTGTATAATTTGTGTAAACGCAGGGGTATTCACTTTAATTTTCTGTACAGAACGTTATATGATTTTTTTTTTCCTTTTCATTAAAAAAAAGAATGTTTATTATTAAATTTTTTTTTTTTTTTTGGGGTACACATGTTTATTATTAAATTGTAACTTGTTGTATTTAATTTCAGAACATTAATTTCATTTTTTCTATTAATTGATGCACACAAATTATTTAATAATTGTGTAATTTTTATTTTTTTATTGAAATGTAGGTTTTCGTAGACATCAATGACGTACTATTTATTAATATTATAACTATGTAATTAAATGCTTCAAAAAAAAAAACCCTTATTCTTATTCATTACGTGAATAGAAAAGTTTATAACAAAATAACAAAAGTAAAACAATCACAACAAAACTCACCAAATAAATAAGCAAAACAAAAAAAAAGGGGAAAAAAATATAACCACCGTATGATTTTTAAACAAGTTAAGCATCCTTGTCAGGTGGTGTTGGTGGTGGAGGGAAATGCTGATGGTACAGCTGAGTGACTCGATGGTCAATCAGATCAATGCGGTTCCTTGTCAGTTCAGCACGTCTCTCGGAGTCTACGCGGAACTCACCAAATTGATGAATTAGTGAGTTTTGAGCGGTGGCAATTTCATCGAATCGAGTACCAAATTCATCAAACCGAGTACCCAGTGTATTGAGCTAATTAGCCATTGGTTGTTTCCATTGTAGGCGCTGATTGTACCGTTCTTGTTCCAAAGCTAAATAATCAGTCTAGTAACGGGGTTGTTCAATTGATGGCATGGCATTGTCATTGGGTTCTTCCTCATCAGGTATTGGTTCATTTTGAAGATTAAGAGAGCCCATCAACGTGTCAGAACCACCATCTCGGGTCATTGTATACTCAGAAATTGGTGAAGTGATTCTGATCCATACTTCACCTTCAAGGTTCACATCATGAGCTTTGAAAATTATGGTTAACAAAGCTCCAAAAGGTAGGGACCGGCCACTCAGCGTATCCAATTTTGCAACCATTATTTCTTTTAGTAATATAAAGCATAAATCTAATTTTTGTCCAATTTCAAAACAATATAACAAGTAAACTTGAAAACATGAAACAGTATTATAATGTCCTTTTTTGGGGGTGACATTTTCAACTATCCATCGATGGAGAATACAAAGGTGAGGTTTTAAATGGCTGACTTTTAAATTAGTGCCGCTAAATCGGTTGTCACAAATTGTGGTATAAATCTGAGTGACATCATCAACAATTTTTTCTAAGGTAGACTCATTTTGAAAATAACATTGTAAATCTCCTGTTTCGAATCCAATAATTTGTGCAAAACGACGGAGAGAGAGTGTGATTCTTTTCCCCTTAACATAAGAGGTAAGACTGAACGGTTCATTTTGTTGGTCACCCGGTGTCAAGTGAACATAAAATAATCGTAGAAGACGGGGATATATCTTATTTGGTAAATTATTTAATGGTAACCATCCCATTGTATCTAATTTGCCAAGTAAGAGTGAATCATATTGAGAAGGTAGTTTTACGTTTCTCCCCGTAACAATTAGTCGAGGAATGAAATGTTCATAGGCTTGTTCATAATGATATGTTGCAAAATCATTAGTTGGATAGCCATCATTTTGTTGCTGTGGTGGTGGTACAGGGTTTGACGATTCACCAAGTTCAGGTCTGGTTCGTTTTGTTCTTGGCATGATTGTTCTTGGCATGATGACTGTAAAAGTGAAAGAAAAATGTATATTAAAACATATGAGAGGTAAGAAAAATGTATGAAAAATATATCAAACATTAGTATCTTTTTGTGCATACAAACTTATTTTTATGTAAAAAATAAAAAGAAAAAGATTTGGTGACAAAATTTAATTAGGCAGATGTCAAAGAAATAGATTTGTATTAAAAAAAAAATCATAGGAAATGATATTTGTCATTGGGTTTTAATTCATACAGTTTATTAGAACTTAAAAACTAATAATCAGAAAAATAAATGATAGTGTGAAAAAATTATAACAGATATCAGAAAATATAACAGATATGAAAAATATAACAGATGAAAATGGAACAGATATGAAACAAATAATGGTGACTGGGCCGGGATGACCGGGCGGATGTCCCACGGGATGACCGGTCGGTCGTCCTCCCCTTCCCCTCCCTCACTCCCTCTAAAGCTAATGTCTGAAGCAAATGTCTGAAGCAAATATGAAGATGAACTGGTATCAAAACTTACTTGTAAATTATGGAAGTAGAAAAGGAGGACCTAATCAGATGGTGGATATCTTCTATTTGTCTAATTTTTGTTCTGTGATGTAACTGGAGAAGGTGTTTCCGAGATGGTGAAGTTGGTGCAGTAAACGGAATGAGATTCAGATTTAATAGGAAATGTGAGGTTCAAAAGGTTCTTGTAATTTTATTTTATTTTACTTTTTATTTGTTAAATATAATATTATTACTTTTTTCATGATATCACATGCGTGTACTGAGCTGCATCCTCTGCTTTTTCTTTACCTCACTGTTGAACACAGCTATTATATGATAGGGAGTAGGTACTAAGTAAGTGAAATTACGATCTTACCCTTTGTATTTTGTTTTATATAATCACTTCTCATTTAAGTCCAGAGGGGCATAATGGTTATTTCGTATGTCAATTCCCACAATTATATGAGCTCAACAGGTACAATAATAGGTTGTATTTTTGTTACACATCTATACTAAATTGCAAAAAATGTAATAAATGGAAAATAAATTGATAATGTTTTGTAAGATTTATATTATGATTTGTATTTTAAAATATTAAAGTTAGTATATTTATTCCTTCTTTATTAATATGTATTTTCAAAAGTTGTTGACTTTAACAAAATGTTAGAAAAAAAATTAAAAACGTATTTTATAAATGAATTGATAGAAGAATTAATTGGCAGAAAAAAATTGACATCGGTTTATTTTAAAATGAAAAAATTATTTCGAAATAACAATTATTCAAAAAAATTACTAAAAAAAAAAATAATTGACAAAAAAAATTAATTTTTAATTTTAGTATTTTAAAAATAGTTTGGTTATTATTGTTGAAAAAAATATATGGATATGGATATCGATATATGAGTTCTGTGTTTGATGATAAATTATTGGTTGAATTAAGTTTTGAAAATTACTTTCAAAACACATCACCAAACAAATTTTCACCTTTCACATGTCACATCAAACTTCCAAAACTTAATTCAAAATACATCTTCAAAACACAATTCAAAACTCTATTTAAAAATTATAACCAAACAAATTTTCTACACTCAAATCATAATTTTACAATCCATAAACTCAAAATACAACTCATACTCTCAAATTACATTTACAAAACACAACCAAACGCAGGCTTAAATTTTCTATGATATTTTTAGCTCATTGTCTCTATCCAAAAATTAAATTTGCATTTAAACACTAAACTTCCAAAATATATTATATTTAAAGTTTTCCATATAAATTTGAACATCCACTAACAAAACCCAACATTGGAAACCAACCCTCCATCAACATCCCCCCATTCTCTCTCTCTCTCTCTAAAGTGGTGATCATAAAAATTTCTTCAAGGTATTAATATTACTTTATTTATTTTTCCTCCCTAAGGAGGATTGTAATATACATGGAGTTTTACAAGCAATCCCTTGAGGTCAATCATTTGTCTCAGTGAAATTTATTTGAAGCCATAAAATTTCATATAATTTTTATTTTTGTCTTTATTCTATTGTATATTTTAATAATAGATCTTTTTAAGCAATATGTTCAAATTCATATAAATTTACATACATGCTATATAGTTTTACATAAAATTTACTTAGGTGTATAAACTTTTTCATGCAATTGCTCTAGTTGTATAGATCTTTGTATGTAATTTGTGATAGTACTTGAAAGAATTTTCATTGAATAATTTATGCATATTACAATTATCAATCACTTCATTTTAACTCACTATAATAAATAAATAAATAAATATATATATATATATATAATGCATGTTTCTCAAATATATCATTTGTCCTATAATATTTAGTATAACTACTACTATATATTTTTAGTCTCTATTGATCTAATTATTAGTTATATATGATATCTTAAAAATTCATTTCAATGATTGAATGCAATTATTAAATTGATATATGTTTTTCTCTATTCTTTTAAATTTTTTTTTTGTATTGTTTTTATTCTCACTTTTTCCTATTCTATTGTTTATGGGAGAATTTTATTAATAAATTGTGTGGTATACAAATTATCAATATTTAGTTTGAATATTTATTCATATATATATATATATATTTGGATCGGCAAAAGTTAGTTGTTAAATATTATTTAGCTTAAGTATGAGATATTATGGCTCTTTTTATTAAATGATTAGTTTTATATTAAGACATTTCTTCTTAATCTTATTTTTTTTCAGAAAAAAACATGAGACTCCTTATGGGAAAAAAACGGATCAACTAATAGTACCAATTTGGTTTCTATTGAATCATCCTTTAATCATGTTTGCTAAATTTAAAAATTAAAAACAACTATCTTATTGATATAAGTAACACAATTTAATGGGATAAGATATAACTACAATTCAATATCTATTGGCTAAATTTAAAAAATTAAAATTAAAAACATCTATTATATGGGACATAATCCAATTGTGTTAAACAATTTGACTGTAACTTAATCATAACTATTTATTAAAATTAAAAAAAAAATTTAAACATTAAATATACTTATCTTATTCTATTACAAATAAAAAAATAACAACACCTAATTTTTTTTAAATGATGAAAACACTTAAGTATTAGATAAATTAATTGGTATATGTAGTCATAATCAATGGGGTAAAATATTTGACTATATTTCAATCATAACTTTTTGATTATAAAAAATGTAATAATTATAAAATTTTTTTTAAAAAAAATTCATAATCATTTGACTATTTACCTTGTCGCCCAATGTTCATTAAAAAAAAAAAAAATTTCTTATTGCATAAAAGTTCAAAATTTAGAACACCCAACAAAATAAGGCCGAATTTTGATGTATATTTTACTTAAAAATTACCACATTAAATCTCTATCATAATCAAAATCTACTAACTCCACCATATTAGATTCACACTACAACTAAAATCATATCTCTTTTTATTTTTCAAATTTAAATATTTTAAATAAAATATTAACAATAAAGAGAAATATAAATCAGGATGGTGCATTATATATATATATATATATATATTTTAAAAGGTTTTATTATTTTTAATTTATAAATAAAATTTTGACTCTCCTGTGCGTAGCACAGGTTTTATGCTAGTGATTATGATTTGAATGCGACATTTTATCTTATTAATTTTGTAATTTATTTTATTTTTTTATGATTAAAAAAGCCACAAATTTCATAAAAATCAGAAGCCAAATGAGCTCTATGTATATGATATGGAATTGATCTTAGTTTGAGTTTTTTAAAATTTTATTTTAAAAAATTGAATTAAATTGTAAAAAAAAAAAATTGACTTCTTGATTTTTTTATTTTTAATTTTTAGATTCGTGGACTGAATTAAAAAATACAAAAAATTAACATAATTTTACAACAAAATTTCTAAAAACAAAAAAAAAAATCTAAAAAGTGTCACCTTTTTTTAACCCTTTTGTTCGCACGTGGGCACCTCAGCTTTTGTAAACACAACCGCACCCAAAAATATACGAACTTAGGCTTCAGGAATAAGTTATTTTAGTTAATTTTTAATTTTTTGATTAAAATATGAGATGAAAATATTAGTATATTTGAAATGATTTTTAAATTTTTTATGAGAAGATGTGTAAAAAGTAAAGAAAAGAGAAAATTTTTGATTTTTTGGTATAAGTTATAGATTTTTTGGTATAGGTCTCGTTTGGCATGTTATAGTTTTAACTTAAACGTCAAAAGGTCTCGTTTGTCAAGTGGTGATTTTAGCTAAAGTCAAAAAATTACTAAAAAAAAATAAAAAAACTAACAATCTATATCAAAAAGTCAAAAATTTATTTTTCTCTCTATTTTTTGCACTTTTTTTTTGTTGTAAAAAATCAAAAGTCATCCAAAATATATTAATTTTTTTATATCATATTTTAGTTAAAAAAATCAAAAAATTACTAAAAAAAACTTGTTCCCAAACGAGGCCTTAGACATTTCTGTGAGTAGAATATGCATGATGATGATGATGATGATGATGATGATCTAAAGCTTTGTTTAGCATTGACTAATATAGAGTTGAAAGAAAAAAGGTTTTTTGGTCAAAATAGTTTAAAAAAAAAAACACAAAATAGACTTTTTAGTTCAATATGACAAAACATTACATCTTACCCATAATCATTATATTTTTTCTCTCATAAAAGTCAAAAAAATTAAAAAGTTCATTCAAAACGAGATTTTTTAACCCAAGACTAAATAACAAAAAATTCAAAAGGCTAAAAAGTTAACCCATATTTAAAATGAACTCATAGTTAACTTTTTTGTGATGAGACTTTTTTAGCCTGACTTTTTTAGTCTTGTTTGGCTTAGATTTTTTTGGCTTTTTTAACCTTTGTGGGAGAAAAAGTGTAATGATTATGGATCGAATGTGATATTTTGTCTTATTAATTTATTTTTTCTATTTTCTATTTTTTTAATCCCAAAATGATAGTCAAACCAGAGCTAATTAACATTCAACTTGCTAAACAATGAGCATTGTTTGGCAAGTTGGTTTGTGGCTAAAATAGTCACAAAAGACAAAATATGTTATTTTAGCCATAACAAACAAAACATCACATTCAACCCATAATCATTACACTCTTCTCTCACAAAAAAGTTAAAAAAATAAAAAAGCTCTTTCCAAGCCAAACTTTTTAACCCAAGTCAAAAAAGCCAAAAAGTCAATTCACTTTCCAAACGGAGACTATATTATAGATTTGTTACAATTTATGCACCAAACTGTTTTTAATTATAAACTTTTTATAATTATTATGAATGTTTGGAAAGTTGCTATTTTAGTAGGTTATTTTAGTTTTTGATTATTTTAGTAAGTTAAAATTTTTGTATTTGGAAAGATAATTAGTTTTTTTTAGTTGGATGTAATCTTTGTAAGAGAAAAAGTAAAATGATTATGAATTTAATGTGACATTTTATCTTATTAACTATTGTAACCTATTTTATCATTTTATAAATTTTAATCCAAAAAATTAAAAAAAAAAACATTTACCAAACACCCCATTATCACCATGACCCTATTTTAAACTGTCCGCTCCGGCCCTTCATTTCTCTTTTTTAATAACTAGGTAGTTTGGCATTTTTTGATTTTTTAATTTTTTAAAAAAATTAATGTATTTGAAAAGTTGTTAAAATTTTAATTTTTGTGAGTAAAAGCAGTTTAAGTGATTTTTAAACTTTTTTAAGACATATATTTTAATTTTTTTTAAACTTATTTTAGTCAAATAACTAAAAAAACTAGTTTATTTAACTTACAGTTCACATAACTTATATAAGTACATTTGTTTAGATAAATACATTTATTTGGGTCACATTATCTATTTATTTTTGTGTATATCTTTTTATAAAAAGTCAAAAAAATATATTTATTTAGATCATTTTAAATACCTAACAAGACCTTATTTTTATCAATAACTCTCGAAAAGAATGAAAAAAAAAACAAGGAAAAAGTTAGGGATCATGAAATTTTTTTCATGAAAGATTTATGATCTTTGGATTATCTTAATTAGTGTGTGGTGCTTTATTCTAAGTGTAATCCAAGAGTCACAAAGCTTTTATGATTATTTTCATGAAAGATTTTTCATGATACCTAGTATTGTTGAAAAAATAATTACAGGTGTTTTGAAAAGATGAATAAAAATTAATTTTTTGATTTTATTAACTTTTTAATTTTTTTTATGAGAGTGAAAATGGGTTAAAAGTTAAAAAAGAAATTTTAACTCACTTTTCAGCCTACATCAAATGAGTTTTATATAAAGGTGTATGCAAAAAAGAGAGACATGCATGGGCATGGATAGATATATGCACAACACAACATAAATATGTGCACGTGAGATGCATGCATGTGCATGGGGGTGGGGTTCACGGGTTGGGTAGAGTTGGGGCTACTTGTTTGATTAATAAGGGGGTTTGTAGAGATAGGGTGTGTAGAAGTAGGCTTTGGCATAAAATGGAAAGACTTATCATTTGTAGGTGCCTATTCCCAACTAGTTGATGTTTTTGGGTAGCTTTCCTTTAGCTTATAGGGTACTTCCCTATTCCTTCCCAGCAACCTTTCCTTTTAAAATATAGCTCAGCGGAGTGCTAGACTCTCTTGTACTTTCTAAAGATGCAGGTTTTATGTATCATGTATGTATATGTAATGTGAGAGAGAGAAGATTCTAAAGATGCAGGCAGAGAGAGAGAGAGAGATTTTTTTTTTTTTTGAACTTGGCTGAGAGAGAGAAAGAGAGATTGGAATTTGGAAGAAAGTACAAGTTGAGACATGTGTAAGAGGAGGGAAGTTTTGCTTTTTTGACCAACAAATTGTTCTACTTGAATGATATACAAGAAGATTGGACATAGGGATGTGATGTTACAAAACCCCATCTCCGTTGGAATTTTTTTTTTTTTTTAAAAGTGGGTTATAATTCATATTTTAAATTATAATTTTTCTCTCTTATAAAAAATTAATTATAATTAATTTTTAATTAAAAAATTAATTATAATCATCTTCTTAAATAATCCTTAAAATTAGAAAATCTAGAGGAAAAATGCATGGTAGTTTAAAATTAGAGGAGGTTTGAATGTCATGAATCTTAGTAGTGTTAAAATGATATCGTTTTAGGAAAATATATATATATATATATATATATTTTTTCTTTTTTTCTTAAAACTAGTTTTAGAGAAATAGAGAGGCAAGAGAAAAAGAAGAAGAGGAAGAGAGGAGAAGAAAAAAAAAAAGAGGGGAAGCAAAAGCTTGATCTTCAGCTAAACCATAATCTTTGGTTGAACCATAATCCAACTCACCATGATTTTTGGCTAATCGCAACCCAGCTGAACCACAACCCAACCCATTGCCATGGACGGAGAGGCCGAAACTTGATCTTTAACTATGGCTGTGGCTATTTTGATTTTGATTTTGATTCTGTGGGTTTGGTTATTTTTTATTTTTATTTTGATTTTGGGTTTGGTTTTGATTTTAGATTTTGATTTTGAACAGAGGAAGAAGAGGAAGGAAAAAGAGAGGGGAAAGGAAAAAGAAAAGAAAAAAAATGATTTTGATTTTGATTATGAGTTCAGAGTTGCTAGAAAGAACAGAGGGAGAAGAGGAAGGAAAAAGAGAGAGGGAATGAAGAAGAGAAAGAAAAAAAAAGAAAAAAAAAATCATCAAAACGACGTCGTTTTGACTTTTCGAGCCATTCGGATCAGGAAAAATTCAAGTCACTCAGCTGTAAACATAAATTTCAGAACATAAACCTTACACTTCGGATAATTTACCATGTATATTATCAAGAAATCAAGACAAAATGACGTACCTGAATCCATTGATGAACGGTTAAACGGAAGCGTGATTATCAATAAACTCTTTGTTATTGATTATGTTATTGCCTTTTAGTCCTTTCCCCTTTGGTGCCTTATGTTTCTCCTTGAGAGGATTTAGAAAAATGGCAGTGTTCTTTTTTCCACTTGGGAAGGAATACGGACCATAACCTTTTAAAGGTTGTAATTGGTTTTCAAAACTGAAAGGTTGTGGAAGTTCAAAAGGAATGAAAACCAACTTTAACCATTATTGGTTTTAATTTCTATTTATTAGTTTTTAAAACTGAAAGGTTGTGGAAGTTCAAAAGGAATGAAAACTAATTTTAACCAATATGTTTTAATTTCTATTTCTGCCCCTTATAGAAATAGAAATTATACAACTAGTATTTACACATTAGGTCCATAACACATATACCCTTAAGCCTATTAACTAAATTGAATTACTTAAATTGTAGGCTTCTTATAAATGATAACACCACATTTAATTATGTGGTCCCATTGAGACATTATCTAACAATCTCCCACTGGACCACATATGTATCCTGAAAAATGTACGTAACTTTAGTGAGCTCAGAAATTTGTTATCATAACTTGAGGGTATCCAAACAATCTTGTCCATTAACTATATTAATATAGGATCAAAGCGGTCTTCGTTACATCAATCATAACTCGACCCACCAATGGTCACGTATACTAATACAGCTAAATGACATAGATCAATCATGGATGCGTAGCATGGAAATTACATGTGATGTGATCCATACATGCCTATTTCCAACTGGTCCTACTTAACTCTATTGAGATCAATACTTCACAATACGTAACAGAGCGTAATAAACTGAATATTTCATTTCTGCAGAAATTAATCTAATTACATAGATAAAACTCAAGGCTGACATAAAGCAGTAATATAAATACAAACTCCCACTAAACCAGAATGTTCTCAAATAGAACAACACCCATCGGCGAGTGTGCTCATGAAAGACCTTGGGTGGTAGTCCCTTCGTAAGTGGATCCGCTATCATGGAGTTTGTCCCAATGTGCTCTATGGAAATCTGTCCACTCTGCACTCTTTCTTTTACAACTAGGAACTTGATATCAATATGCTTTGATTTTGTCGAGCTCCTGTTGTTATTGGAATATAAAACTGCAGACTTATTGTCACAATATAACTTAAGTGGTCTTTCAGTGCCTTCCAAAATACGCAACCCAGTGACAAAATTCCGCAGCCATATCCCTGGATCGCCTTAATGGCACAGATTCTTGAGGTTGAGGTTGTAGAGTTTGTTCCTCAGGAACAATTACCTCATCTTGAATGGGGGTTTGAACTATATTATCTTGAACAACATTGTCTGGTTGAGGATCCGAAATTACTTCTCAAGCAATGACAGGTATAGGAACCTATGATTGGTCAAAAGTAGTAGTAGGAAGTGGGATTACTCCTACTTCCTCCTCAAAGACAATGTCTCTAACTGGATTTCTCTCCCCAAACTCAACATCCTCAAAAAATGTTGCAATTTCCGTCTCAAAAATTGACCTATTTGTGGGATCATAAAACTTGTAACCCTGTGATCGTTCGGCATAGCCAATAAAATAGCTGCTAATGGTTTTAGAGTCCAATTTTCGTTCATGAGGTTTATAAGGCCTCGCCTCAGTAGGACACCCCCACACATGCAAATGTTTTAGACTAGGCTTTCGCCCAACCCAAAGCTCATAAGGTGTTTTTACAACTGCTTAAAGCTGAATAGAAAAGAAAATAAAAGGAATAAACAATTATGCTCACATTAAGTTACCAAACAGATAATCTCTAAATAAAGTAATTTAATGACAACATCTCAAGATACCTAGCACAACATTAATACCAAGCCTTTGGGTAGTGATATTAACTGTAAGTGGTATTCTTGTTGTAATGATCAAACATTGACAATAAGTTATGTCAAATAACAAATCTATCTTTTGATGGATTTATTATTCACATTAGGTTTTCTTGACAATTGGCACATGTTTATCACCACAAAATGTGTGTGTAATTCTGTCAAGTCTTAATCATGTCTTTGGACCGATAAATACCCGCATGGGATACACAGACATGAACATCAAAACATTCCATATAAAACAATCTAGACAAGAGAGATCACTTTTATGACATCTTGTTTGAATTGACTTATATTGAGAATGTTAGAAAATTAAATTTCTGTAGACGTTGTATGAAATTACATTAAACTTAAAGATTTCTAAATTTGTGACCCTGTATATGTTATATAATCTGCAGCAATCCCAATTATATACAGACATATATAAATAGAATTGACGGGTCCAAAACAAATAGTTTTTTTTTTTTTTTTTTTTTTATGATGTTCAAAATTAAACCGATCAAATCGCAAGATATATCTATATATATAAATACATGATGTTCATCCATTTGAGAGGAAAAAAAACTGCCCACCAAATCATTTTACAATTCCAGAAAACAGATTGCCATTTTCACAGAACAAAACAGAAAAAAACAGAATTTACATCCATAAGAAAATTCAGAATCTGATTCCAAGAAACTAAATAGAATGAATAAAGCATATCAATTCTGATAAGACACATGATATGCATGGCTCTGATACCAATTGTAAACATATATTTCAGAACATAAACCTTACACTTC
Organism: Camellia lanceoleosa; assembly: GCA_025200525.1. NCBI lineage: Eukaryota > Viridiplantae > Streptophyta > Magnoliopsida > Ericales > Theaceae > Camellia > Camellia lanceoleosa. The sequence continues at coordinate 182,370,779 of CM045766.1, forward strand.
GGATCATTTACCATGTGTATTATCAAGAAATCAAGACAAAATGACATACCTGAATCCATTGATGAACGGTTAAACGGAAGCGTGATTATCAATAAACTCTTTGTTATTGATTATGTTATTGCCTTCTAGTCCTTTTCCCTTTGGTGCCTTATGTTTCTCCTTGAGAGAATTTAGAAAAATGGCAGTATTCTTTTTTCCACTTGGGAAGGAATAGGGACCATAACCTTTTAAAGGTTGTAATTGGTTTTCAAAATTGAAAGGTTGTGGAAGTTTAAAAGGAATGAAAACCAACTTTAACCATTATTGGATTTAATTTCTATTTATTGGTTTTCAAAACTGAAAGGTTGTGGAAGTTCAAAAGGAATGAAAATCAACTTTAACCAATATGTTTTAATTTCTATTTCTGCCCCTCATAGAAATAGAAATTATACAACTAGTATCTACACATTAGGTCCATAACACATATACCCTTAAGCCTATTAACCAAATTGAATCACTTAAATTGTAGGCTTCTTATAAATGATAACACCATATTTAATTATGTGGTCCTATTGAGACATTATCTAACATTAGCAACTCTGAACCTAGAGGAATCAATACTATATGATTTTGTGTTTTATTTTTTATTTAAAAATTAGAATAACAAATTTTGAAAGAGTAAACCGTGTCCCTCAATCCTTAAACAATGTTGTTGATTTTTGTTTTTCTTCGTGGGGTGTTTGGGTCATTTGAAAAAAACTCTATACAATTTTAAGATTGAGTTTGTTCACTCCATACACACACATATAAAGAAAATAAAGAAAAGAAAAGAAGACTATGGAGAGGTACATTCCTTCATAAGATACTTACCAAAATGTCATAAAATACTCCTTCAGAAGATTAATCATAAAAAATAAAGTAACAAAAAGTATTCTCATTCTCAGACTTTGGGCACCATGCCTAATGTGGTCTTCTCCAGGTACCTTTTTTAATATAGGAATTTGTTAATGTCTTAAGGAAAAGAAATTAGTTGGCATACATTTTTAAAAAAAAATTGAATGCTGACATTGTTATATTCATTGTATAGATTCCATTTAAAATGAATATAGTGCTGTTTAAAACTGCATTTTATGCATATTTTTATATATAAAAAAAGAAAAAAGAAAGTGTAAAATTTGTACATTGTTATTGTAAGAAGAAAACAATTGAATAATGGGACATGGATTATTCAGTACCACAGATAGAAGAGCTTTTAGCCATTGTGTATTAAATGGTTTTGCTGTCTTTTACCATTGTTTTTTTTTTTGCTTTGGCATTGACAATCCCAACCAAAAGAGTCTGTTTCAATGGAACTGCTGATGGTGGTGGTCCTCTCCCAGTCCCTCCCTTTGTTCTGTTGTACTCTGTTTACAAGACTCCATCACTCCATCTTTGTACTTCTCTAGAGCTCACCCCCCCCCCCCCCCCCCCCCCTCTCTCTCTCTCTGTCTCATTGATACATTTAAAAACAAGCAGATTATAACAGCAGCAAGAGAGGCACATGAGAAGCCAAACTAACAGAATCTGAGAACAGTTTTATCTTCTTGTTACTTTCAAGCCTCATCATGATCTCTCTTCCAATGGTCTTCTTCTGCTTGATGATGGTTATCATTATACCTTGCAATTTAGGACTATGTTCAGGTATACTCCACAAACTAAAACACTCTCCTCTTCTGTTATTTTGTTCCTTTCTTAAGCTAGTAAACCTAATTTTTACCATTTTTTCCATGGAAATTCAGTATCTCACAGCATGGTCTCTATTTATGTCTTTATTCTGTACTCACAAAAATACAAAAGTGCCCAGAATTTTGGAGGAAAGAATCCCCTTTCCCTAAATTTTCCCCACTGCCTCAATCCCATGCAAAAATTTGGTGTGATGTGGGTCACACCCACGCAGATGAATATGATCTAACAGAAATTATCATATGGGTTCAGAAAAGCAAGTGACCGTGTGCTTGAACTAGTAGTATTTTTTAATTTGTCCAAATTTTATTTTTATTTTTTGGACCATGTAAGTATGTAATCCTTTTTTATTGGACGGGCACACACCAACTCGACAAATTTCATTTTTTTATTTTTTTTTTGGAGTAGGTAACATTGCTCTCCCTTTGGCAGGTTCATCAAACAAGCACTTGAATTCAGCCCAAGCACACAACAACATGACCACAACATTTACCCTGAAATCAGAACAAGCATACTTGAACCACAGAAAGTTAGTGGTACATGGTAAAACACTTCTCCACCATCCCAATCAAAATATTTTTGTTTTCTGAAAACACATTTTCATTCTCAAAACAATTTTCTATTCTTGTTGTCTTTCTTTTTTCAAGTGTCTTGCACAAACAGAGACATAAGCATCTCACAGAGCAGAGATTCCACATCTGGCATACCACAGTACATAGTTCAGATAGTCAACACCTGTGTTGTTTCAGGTTGTGCTCCTTCAAATATTCATCTCCACTGTGGTTGGTTTGCCTCTGCAAGGATGGTGAACCCTAGAGTCTTCAAGAGGCTGTTTTATGATGATTGCTTGGTCAATGCTGGGAAGCCATTGAAGACCAGTCAGATCATTAGATTCACTTATTCTAACTCCTTCATGTACCCACTTGGATTCAAGTCTGCCAAGTTTTGCTAAACCAAATTAAGGTTTGCTAACCATGATTACTTTAAAGAGCACGTACCAATGCAGTTGGAACATTAAAGCCCTCCACCAGTCTTATTTCAATGATCTAAATTATTTATTAAAAAAAAAATTTATATTGATATAATAATTATAATTATACGATTGCATTATACTTGTTTCAAAAAAAAAAATGAAGAGTTTATTTCCAAACTCATATATGGTGTTTATTTTTTAAAAATAAATATGTGAAATATAATACTACAAAATGAAAGATATATTAAATGAAATAATAGTCCACAAATTCATACAAGTTGCATTTGATAAATAATTTTTGAAAAATCTTGGGTTCAAATAGTAAATGACTCTTTGGGAGAGCTCTGAGCCAAAGAAGAAATCAAACCCTGATGAAATTCCAAATCTGCAAAACCAAATACACCCTTAGAAACAACCATTGTCTTTGTCTCAGTCATTTTGGTCAGTGACTCATCAGTCTAATATACAGAAAGGCCAGTGAGCCCGCTCTTTTTTCTTTTCTTTTTTTTTGTTTGAAATTCTCAAAAAAAAAACTGCTTAAAGTTTCTCTTAGTGCTAACTTTTGTTTTCTTGATATTTGTGGGTGTCACTGCTGATTAGTCATTCTCACATGATTTCATGGTTTAGGAGTTCATGGATTTTTCAGAGCCAAAAGCTACTATTTATATATATGTTTGCTTCTTGGTTGCACGAAAGCCCTTGCTTGTACTTCCATTGTAGTGTGTGCTACAATAAAAAATGCTATTTTAGTTCTTCAAAAATTATATTATAACATGTTTTATATTTTTAAATGTTTTATTTTGATATTTTTGTTCTAATGCTACAAGCATCAATTTTTAGCCCAATTATCTTTTTTGGTGTAGTTTTCGAACACCTCGCTGTACTCAAGTACTAAAGATGCGCCAAAATGAGTTTACGCTTGAATTGAAGTGATAAAGTTGCAAAGAGGGAAGTAAGCCCGCCTATGCTCCACCTCCATTCCAAGTTTAGGAACCTAGGTAATGGTATCCTGATTGATCAGCTCATGAAGGGGATAGACCTACATTTGTATTTTGTAAATTTCTATAATTTGTAAAATGCCATATTTTGTAAATTTATTTTCTTTTAATTTACAAATTGCCTTAAATTTACAATGTCCAAAATTCCACATTTTGTAAATTTTATTTTTTAAAATTTTCTAAAACTTGTAATTAATTTTTATCGGTGATTTGTTTTTTACTTCTCAATATTGTCTCCTCTTTTTTGTTATTATTTTAATTATTTAAAAATCTGGAATAAGAGTAATAATATGAAAATATAAAATTCATATATAATTTATGTATAAAATGATTCTACTCAATATAGACATTTTATTTTAAAATGAAAATTACTAACATTGCCAAATTGTTAATATGTTTTCTATAGGCATAAAAGCTTTCCCTGAAAGAATATAAAATACTTTACAGGTAGTTTTTTTCTTTATTTTAAAGAATAAAGAGAGAAGTGTTTTCTTTATTCATCACTTTGTTTTGTGTTGTGTTGTGTTGGAGTTGTAATATAATGTCGGGTCTTTTTGCCAAGGATCAATGGTGCAAATCCAGCTACTGTCAGTAGAGATTGGATTGGTCGGACAAAATGACAAAAAAGTACCAACTGAGAAAAGAGCACAAGCTATGAAAATTGAAGATTTCTCAGAGAGAGAGAGAGAACTGAAGAGATTTTTTTGGGAAAATTTGAAGGGCATCATCAAGTGGATGGGTTTTCTCTTTGTAAATTGGGTTTGAGTTTTGTTTCTCACTTCAATTCATGTCGATTTTTATTTTATTTTTCAAAATCACTAATCTTAAGAAATTCAGTTTGATATGAAAATTTTTAACTATTTGATTTGCCTAACATTTGTTTTGCAAACTTTTTCGAAGTATATTCTCTTTGGTAACTCTCCCCTCTCTCATTGTCTCGCAAATAAGCTAGATATACAATTTTGAAAAAAGAAAAGAAAATAACGTGTACCATATCATAACCTTTCTCTTGAAATGGACCTCTTTGCTATATTAGTTGAGAATGAACAAAATGACTAGAAATGATGTGATGATGTTGTAAAGATTGTTGTTTTGCAAATCGATGGCAAGGATTTAGAGTTCAGAATATTCAAGCCTGAGAGTGACCCTCACCATCTCTCTCTCTCTCTCTCTCTCTCTCTGTTCTTTGATGCCTTTTGATCTTTCTCTTCTTTTTTCCCTCTATAGGCTCTATAAGCAAAATATATACATTCCTATTTGTCATGGTATTTGCTATCACTTTGCCCATTTTAACCTCTGCATTGAGCACATGGTTAGAATTAAATATTCTGCAAGATTGAAGTCACAACATGTTGCAACCCCAGAGGCTCTCTGAAGTTTGGACCATTCAGCAGCAAAGGCCATCATCAATTCTAACCCTTAGGAGATCTAAATTACCTCTACTCTATTGAAAGATACAGGTTCTTGATTGATTGGTTCACATCTCAATAGACCACTGTAAACACTAATGACTATTAAAGTGTCTTGAGAGAAATGAACAGACTAATTTGAGGAGAAAAGAGTCCAAATGTATAAAGAAATTTTACAGATTAAGATATAATTTGAGGATAAAAGAGTCTAAATGCATAGAGAAATTTCACAGATTAAGATACAAGTGGATTCATTTGTTCCCATCTGTATCTTATTGTGTGAAATTCTTCTATCCTCTTAACACACTTGTTTGAGGACAAAAGATGTTTGGTTGTAAACACCAAGCTGCAATAAAAGTAACAAATAGATTGTGACATTTTTCAGAAAAATGAAGAACCTTGTCATTACCAAGGGGTACAAGGTGACAAAAGTAATTTAAAATTAAAAAAGCTGACTAAATAATCCTAACTGTTTACTAAATAATTAACACATACTTCCTCCCTGTGGATTCACTATCCTTCTGAAGATTTCATTGCTGCTATTGTCTGTTTCCTCCTCACCCTGCTCTTCAATGCTCAACAATGTCGTATGCAAAATGAACGCATCGTTCACCTTCTGTTCCGCCACCACTTTTGGTCCATCAGGATTACTCTGCAACTGCAGTGCAAACTCAAGATTCCGTAGAACTGAACCCATTGAAGGCCGGTCTATCCCCTGGTTAGACAAGCTCTTCACAGCTATTTCCACAAAATTGTTCAAGCAATCTGGATTGATCTCTCCCTTAATATGTTGATCAATGATGCTACCCAAAGTTCCCTTTTTATGGCAACTTAGTGCCCAATCTGCAAGACTAACTTGTTCCCTAGGAAGGCTAGAATTAAGTACTGGCCTCGCACACAACACTTCAAAAAGGACTACCCCAAATGAGTACACATCAGACTTTTCTGTCAACTGTTGCCTTTGGAAGTACTCTGGATCCAAGTACCCGAAACTACCTTTCACTACAGTACTAACATGGGTTTGGCTAAGAGTAGGACCAATTTTGGAGAGACCGAAATCCGAGACTTTTGCAACCCATTTCTCATCTAAAAGAATGTTTGTGGTTTTCACATCCCGGTGAATGATGGTGTGCTTGGCACCAGTGTGAAGATAATGTAGTCCCCGTGCAGCGCCAATGCAAATCTCCAACCTCTGGTTCCATGACAAAGGAGGTCTGTTGGTATTATAGAGATGCTCTCTTAGAGTCCCATTAGCCATGTAATCATAAATCAAGATCATCTCATCTCCCTCTTCACAAGCCCCAATCAAGGACACCAAATGCCTATGTCTAAGCTTTGAAAGCAAGTCAATTTCTGTTTGGAACTCGTGAACACCTTGTTCTGAACATGGGATTGACCTCTTAATTGCAACTTTGGTCCCCCCATCTATAATCCCTCTATACACCTTTCCAAACCCTCCAAGTCCAATGATTTGAGACTCATCGAAGTTGTTGGTGGCAAGTTTTATCTCTCCTAATGAGAAATGTCGACATAGGCCAAAGCCAAGCGTTGAAATGCAGCTATTACCACCACCGCCCTTTGCAAAGATTCCTGACGTGGTGGTTCCTGACCGCATGCTACCATAAATTGGCAACCAACTCGAAGAGGTAGACTTGCTTCCACCCGCTTTGCGCTTCTTGTGTTTGATAAAAACAATCATTACAGCAGCTAGACCAAAACCAGCCACCCCTCCGGCGACCCCACCAATCACTGTGGCACGTTTATTGGATAGTGATGACCCAAAACTCCTCCGCTCTTGCTCAGCCCCGGCCTTTCCTTGCAGCGTTGATGGCACAGGATTTGGGCCTGCCAAGTTCCCATTTGTGTCATTAACCTTAAAAATCTCCAACCCATTGAGAATTGCATCGTAGAATTCGGGCTTCATGGACACAGAAGGGTGCAAGGCCACCCACAATTCATTGCCGTTGCCATTCAGATCATCACACATATATCGCGAAATCCTTGTAAACTGGCACTCCCTGCTTCGAATCTGCCCATGCCATCACATCTGCAGACTCTTGTGCTGTCTGGTTGTTGATGAAAATATCAAACACCCTCTCATTAATCTTTGAAAGCTCAAACTCACAGAAATGAAGCCTCGCAACATAAGTAAAATTGGGATCAACTTGGAAAACCCAAGTCAGATTGTAATCCAGATTGATTTTCGGGTTTGGACCCATCGTTCGCGCTGTACTGTACACATCAACCGGGGCAATGTACTTCGGTAAATTGTTAGGATATTGAATTGTGACATTCTTGTCAGCCTCAGAAGTCACACCGAAGGCTGCACCGAATAGGTATGGTGAATCATCGTACCATGTTCGGCTAAGCCCCGAGTCATTAGTCGCTGGAATGTACTGTCCACCGACATTTAGCCTAAACATTGTCTGCAAAACAGAGTCCTCTACTTCTATAGAGGTGTCTGAAAACTCAACCATAGTGATGGATTGAAAAATTTCCGGCATGGAAATGACTTCAATTCCATTTACAAAGGCTAATGAACTATTGGGTATTGAAGGAGTGAAAGTGAGGTTGAGAGAGCCAGAATGGATTGGGGTGAGAGAGAATTCTCTGATGATATAGGCCTGTGTTAGGGCTTGGGATGTGATTGAAGCACTAAAATTTTTCAGAAGCGTGAAGCCATTGGCGGTTACAGAGAAGTATGAGTATGAGGAATTGAAATCGTTGTAAGAAGTTGGGTAGAAATGGAGTCGAATCCAATGGCGGTTCTTCGAAGAAACAGAGAATTTGTAGGTGGATTCAGATGTGAAAATTCTAGCATTCATGTATGGAATTGTTGAAGGTAGTGAAGGGTCTTGAGATTGAGCTGTGGCAGTCATTGAATTCTTTGAGGAAGTGAGGAATTTGGAATCTGGAACCCAGTTCCGGCCGTCGGCATCGGTGGCTGAACCACCACCGCAAGACAATACAAACGAATCGGAGTTTGATACAGAGGTGTTTCTTGATGAGTGGACAGTGATTATGAAGAAAGAAGAGAGAATTAGAGAGAAAAAGTTATGGGTATTGAAGATCATAGCTAATGGGGAATACCCTTTGAAGGGATTGAGAAATGGGTAAGAAAATTTGAGAAAAAGTGAAAGAAAATGGGAGAAACAGAGTAACGAGAAAATGAGGGAAAATACTTTCCTGTATGAAAGAGAAGATGAATGCTTCTGGTTGTATTAATCTGGACCATCTTGGATTTGCATGATCATGTATAGATTCACTAACTCACCTCAATTCTTGATTGTATCTCCATTGGAATTAGTAACTTTTTCTTTTTCTTTTCTGTCTTTTGCGTTTGATTAGGATCGAGTGAGACCAGTTTCAGAAACTCAGACGTTAGGATAGGGGAGTTAGTTAGAGAGGAATGGTGAGGAAGGTAACGTCTACGAAGTGAAAATGGGCTCTGCTTCTCTAGGATCAGGATTGTTTGTCTGGATCTGCCTGGTGGTGTTGTAATAGTTCAGTGTACATGTTTAAAATTAAAGTAATATTTGGTTTGTTTGTGAGTGATTTTAATATATATTTTTAATTTAAATTATTAATTAAATTATATATTTTGTAGACATATCTTGCATTAACAAAAAAAAACAATTAGTGATGGATCATTACAGAAAAAGAAAGATTAAAGGGTGTGTATTATATGTACTTTATAATTATAGAAAAAATAATATAATTTTATACTTTTTGAGTCATAATCAAATCAACCTAACCAAGCTTTAAGTCTTATCATAGGGTTGACTGGATGAATCATTCTTTTCCATTCGACCTTATCTAAGGCCATTTTGTTATTTAAATTAAGAAGATTTATATCTCTATTCACTACACTAGTTCACGTCAATTTAGGTATGCCTCTTCTCCTAATACTACCATCTACCGCCACTATATTGCATCTCTTCACGACTGCTTCTGTTAATCTCCATTATATATGACTAAACTATTTTAGTCTATTCTCTCTCAACTTATCTTTTATTGATACTATTTCTATTCATTCTCGAATATATTTATTTCTAATTTTATCTTTTTTTAGTTTTGCTACACATCAACGTTAGTATACTCATCTCAGCAATACTCATCTTATTTTTCTGAGTCATAACTGTACAAGGTGCAAATATCTGATAACACCTATACTCCTCGCGTCCAAGCTCCGCTCCGTTCCGATTAACCTGTGAACACAACGGCGGTGAGCTACTTGGCTGTGCGTTGCCGGAAAATTCCTCTGACGATCAACTTAGCACACCTTTGGAGACAGAGAAGAGAGAAGTTACAATGTTGTAGTTCAGTTTTTTTACCTTCTTCTTTTGTATGGAGTTGCAATCTTATTTATATGGTTACTGCGCGCGCTTTCGTGCTCATTCCTCTCGAGATGCGTAGACCTGCTCCCCTCTCACATTTTCCTACGTGTCAGCGCTAAAATAGCTAAACACAACCTAACAAAAACCGCCAAACTGAATTAATGTACGATCTGCGAAACCTTCATTTCGTGATGCCGTACAACCGTGCAACACTCCCAACCGGGCTACTATCGGCATGGTGCCACGTCCTGCCGACACAGCCTTTTCTCTTGACCGGTTTTCTTGATTACTTTGCACCGCGCAGTGCCTCTACCGAGCTCCTAAATTCCTACAGCTCTCCTGCTCGGTCGGCCCAAACTTGGAAGTCCAAACTCACTGATGTGCACTATCCCACTGGGCTAGTGGACTAAAGTTACTCCAGCTTAACTAGACCGGGCTCCTTAACCCAAGGTGTCTGTTGGTCGCACGGACTTAGCTCGGCCCAACAAGCTTGGCCCACTCAGCCCGGCCCAAACGAGTTCGATCCAAAGTCAAATTAAGGAATCCCCCTCTTGATTGCCCCTTAATCCCGTCCACGTCAGCGTGACCGGGATTACCTTCTTCTGCCGAAATCACGAATTAGCTCGATCGACATTTCTACGTCACTTCCTGTCTCTTCAATTCTGACAACGGTCTTATCACAGCCACATGTCTCTCGCCAATTGGCCTCGTTGAGCCAACCCAATTGCCGTACGCCGTCTCCTCAATTTCAAATTTTGGCGCCTCTTCTACCTTCATATTCATCACAGATGCCCTTCACTCTCTTCCTTTATCACAAGATCCTCCCGTGGATTTGGACTCGCCATCGTTGTGCAAAAGGATCACCCCATCTCTGACTTGGTAAATTCTTCTCATTCGCTCTGTGGTTCCTTCAATTTTTCACATTCTTAAGAATCATCTCACATCAGTGAGTCTAGGGCATGACGAATGTGAGTTTTAGGGTGTCAAATGAGGTTAGGCTAGGGCTCCTCTCCACTGTAATTTTAAAAAAAACCACCCTTGTAACTGTTCATTATCTTCTGTGATGAACGTGCCAAAATTTGGGGCCGATCGAGCTCCAGGTCTTCATTTGATCCTAAACCATAATAGAAGTGAACAAGTTACAAGTTTGTAAGACTTGGGAAGGAATCGAGCTAATAGAATGCTTGGCCACTCGACTGGGTTAATATCTAGTCCGCTTTAGCCACCGAGGTACTGGGTATACCTATTGCGATCGAGGTGTTGTTGCATTTCAAGTGTCTGAGCTAAAGTCGAGCTCGTTTGCGCGACCACGCTATCACTTACACTTGCATTTTACTGCAGAGTCCTGGAAGACCAGACATCAACACCAGGGCTCTTAAAGGCCGAGCAGCCATCGCTCGAAACTCTGCCAAACCAACACTGTCGTGCTGAAACTAGCCGGCTTCACATGGGGCGTTACCGCTTCCTCGTTAACACGCCGGGCGCACTAGCTGTGTTCCGAGAGAAGTACGGCGTCCCTAAAGATGTCCACCTTGAGCTCGATATAGAAGACACCATCCCTTAGGGTAGACTGGATCAATGCCCCTTCATCATGCTGTCTATAGTCGAGGGAGGTTTACGTTTCCCGGTTCAGCCTCTGATGTGTGAGTTCCTGAGGCGTACTGGGCTAGAGCCAACACAAGTTTCGACAAACACCTTCAGAATAATAAACGGGGCAGCCGAACTGAACCACCGGCTTAGCCTGAACCTAGGACTGGCCTAAATTTTGTGCCAATACACCCTCGGGCATACAGCCAACAGGTTTAACTATTATTTGAAGATTAGGCCGGGCAAGAAAAAGCTGGTAATCGGCACACCAGATAAAGATATGCATGATGATGACTTCTTTTGGGTGTTCGGGAATTATGAGACGGTTGATGTGCCTAGTTGATACATTAGCAAGAACTTCGGTTCGACATGTAAGTCGTGCTCACTGACCGGTCAAATTACTTTCCTTTACTATTTTGTACTAATCGCTCTTTTCTTTGCAGCTATTGAAGCCTTATGTTTAATTACTTCAACCCAAACGAGGTCGCCATCGAGTCGAGACACAGATCGTCACCAAGATTGCCACGACCTTCTCGGTTACATACCGAGCTACTGGTACTCGGCTCCTTATAGAAGTAAGGTTACAGACTTTCTGCGAGCACTATCCCCACCGCCCAATCCAATACTTCCGAACATGCCCCTAATCTGGCTAACCGAGGAAGAGGAAATGGCCAAACGGAGCCGAATCAAGAATTTCATCACCGCCACATCCACTGAGTTGCCTCGCCTGCCTCTACCGGGTCAAACATCAGGATCCGGATCGCATTACGCCGACCACTGCGCCACAAGCCAGCAATGAGAGTCACCGAGCCGAAAAAAGGCCTCGATCTGTCGATCCAACAACCAAGCTTGTCGCCGAGTTGAGCACCGAGCAACCGGCAGAGGAATCTGAGTCAACGCCCTCATGGCAGCCACAGCTGAAACACCGGGGTAAGGAGATCCCGGCCACCACATCAGTCAAGGGCGATAAAGAACACCTCTTGGCTTTGGATCTAACGAAAGCTTTGCTTCTGTCGAGCGACATAACCGGCAGTGACCACGTGCCCGACACCTGCCTTGTGAAGTCCTCGGTCAAATCCATGACCCGGGTAAGAGTTCCACAAATTTGCTCAAATTTGTTCAAGTGTTTCCACGGTTAATCTTCTTATTTGAACTCTAATACGTTCTCTTACAGGCCATCCAGAAACAGCACCTCGTGATGGACCGGATTTACAAACTCCGGCGAAAGGTGACTGACGGCACCAATTAGGTCAAACATCTACAGACCGAACGGGAAAGGTACAAGACTTCATTGGAGATGGCCAACGCGGACAACACCAAATTGCTTGGGCAACTTGGATTAACCGAGAAGGAAATGGACACACTCCGGGCCGAGCTGGATGCGTTAAAGCAGGCTAGGAAAGATGAAGTGGATGCAGCGAACAATCTCGGTTTCAAGGAGACAGCAGATAGCTATGCCAAATAGGTCGAGGCTACCAAGGACATATTCTTTAAGTCCAGTTGGAAGGCTGCCTGTCAACAACTCGACCAAGGATCTAGAACCGAGGTGTTTACATCTCCCCTCCCTGTCTTCCTGTTGGCCTGTATGGTGCCGTACACGAACGAAGTCTTTAATGTGCTATAAGAGGAGGCTGAGGAACAGATTGGGCACGCCGCCAAGGAGGATGTCGAGAAAGAGGGCAGCCCAAAGGAGACTGGCCAGGAGGAGACCGGTGTCAGAGAAATTTCCTCCATGGTTGATTTGGAGGCTGCCGCGAAGGGGGCCGGGGACGATTTCGCTGATCTTTCCCCCTTGGTTTAGTCAAGGGTTCTTTTTTTTTTTTTTGCATATGTAATCAGGTTACCTACCCCACCATATGTACTACATTTCTCAATCAATGAAAAGTTTGAATTTCACTTTTATTCTGCTAATGTCTGCTATTGTTTATATTGCAACCAGGTTATTCTTGCCCGGCATGTTATAGACTGATTGATCCGAGAAAATTATCTTGGTCTTAAAAGACAAATGAAAATTATCTAGAGTTGAGCAAATCACCAACTTTTCAAGCCGGGATAAAACATCTCGGCTAAAATGCTAGAGTTGAGCAAATCATCAACTCTTCAAGCCGGGAAACAACACCTCTGCTATAATCCTAGAGTTGAGCAAATCATCAACTCCATTAGCCGAAATAAAACACCATGGCTATGATACTCGAGTTGAACAAAATGTCAACTCTTCTAGCCGAGATAGAACATCTCGGCTAAAATGCTAGAGCTGAGCAAATCAACTGTTCGAGCTGGGAAACAACACGCCGGCTGTAATCCTAGAGTTGAGCAAATCATCAACTCCATTAGCCGAGATAAAACAGCATGGCTTAGATACTTGAGTTGAGCAGAACGTCAACTCTTCTAACCGGGGTAGAACATCTTGGCTAAAATGCTAGAGTAGAGCAAATCATCAACTCTTCGAGTCGGGAAACTACACCTTGGATATAATCCTAGAGTTGAGCAAATCGTTAACTCCATTAGCCTAGATAAAACACCACGGCTTAGATACTTGAGTTGAACAAAACATCAACTCTGTTAGCCGGGATAGAACATCTCGGCTAAAATGCTAGAGTTGAGCAAATCATCAACTCTTCGAGCTGGGAAACTACAACTCGACTATAATCCCAGAGTTGAGCAAATCTTCAACTCTATTAGCCAAGATAAAACACTACGGCTGTAAATGGGGTTGCCCCTAGTACACTACAGTTCCTCAAGTACAACATACTTTTAATGTGAAATAATTCGTTTCTATTACATATTGCAATCATGAATTCACATAATGACTGAGAAGATTACATTGGTAGATTGAGGGAAAAACTTGCCCCTTTACAAAAAATTATACACAAAAGATAGACTAAAAATAATAGAGCTTGAGGTTAGCCGCATTCCATGGCTGGGGTACGCTTTTGCCATCCACATCCTTTAGGTGGTATGCCCCTTGCCCACCAGACCGATTATCCTGTACGTCCCTTCCCAGTTTGCTCCTAGCTTGCCTTCGCCCGGCACTAAGGTGTTGCCCATCACCTTCCTTAAAACCCCGTCCCCGACTTTAAACAGTCTGGGGTGCACTGTTTTGTTGTATTTTTTGGATAATTCTTGTTGATATGCGGCCATGTGGATTAGTGCCTTTTCTCGGCGTTCGTTAGCTAGGTCCAATTCCAAGGCAATGGCATCAGAGTTCAGCTCAGGCTCAAAATTTTCGCTGTGGATAGTAGGCATGCCGATCTCCAATAAGATAATTTCCTCCATGCCATATGCCAGGGCAAAAGGAGTCTCCCCAGTTGAGCGTCTCGGAGTTGTCCGATATGCCCAGAGGACACTAGGAAGTTCCTCGGCCCACTTGTCTTCGGCTTTTTCCAGCCTTTTTTTCAATCCATCTAGAATGGTCTTGTTCGACGCTTCAGCCTGGCCGTTGGATTGAGGGTAGGACAAGGTGGAATTGTAGAATTCTATCTTCAATTTCTCACAAAATCCTCTGAACAACTGTTCGTCAAATTGGGTGCCATTATCATAAATCAAAGCCTTAGGGATGCCAAACTGCATAATCACGTTCTGCCAAACAAACCGCTTGACATCCTTTTTTTTGATAGTCGCTAAGGGCTTGGCTTCAAACCACTTGGCGAAGTAATTTGTCGCCGCAATGAAGAACTTCTTGTTGTCTGGCGTTGTTAGGAGTGGTCCCGCTATGTTCAATCCCTATATTGTGAAAGACCAAGGACTTGTGAAGGGGAGGAGTTCTCTGGCCGGCTGGTGGATTTAGTGGGCGAACTTTTGACATTTTTCGCATTTTATAACATATTTTTGCGCGTCCACTTGCATGCACGGCCACCAATATCCTTGCGAAATAGCGCGGTAGGCTAAAGATCTCCCCCCGATGTGACTGCCGCACATGCCTTCATGGATCTCATAAAGGAAAGCTTCCACGCTGTTTGGATGAACACACTTGAGGTACGGACCGGTGAATAACTTCTTATATAAAGCACCAAATGGAGAGAGCCAAAATTGCTCTGCCTTTACCCAGACTTTATGTGCTTCTTTTTTGTCGTCCGAAAGGGTCCGTTATTTCAGGAAAAGGATAATAGGGTCCATCCAAGAGGGACCAAGCTCGATGCAGAATACTTTCATCTGCTCCGAGTCCTCAATGCTAGGTCTTGGGAGAAACTCAATCAGAAGAGGGCTAGGAGTTGATCTGCGAACACGGAAGCTAGGCCGGTCAACTCATCTGCTCGGCCATTTTCTTTACGGCCAATTTTTTGGATCCTTATTGCTTGGAATTTCTTAATGTGTTCTCTCACTAGAGCTTGGTATTTGGCCATTCTGTCATCTTTGGCTTCGTACTCTTCAGACACTTGGTTTACAACGAGATGGGAGTCGCTGTAGACCATAAGCTTAGATGCGTATAATTGGAGCGCGCTTTTAAGTCCGGCTAGCAATGCCTCGTACTCAACCTCATTGTTTGACGCTGGGAATCCGAGCGTGATAGAGTGTTCGATGGATAGACCATCTAGCAAGATCAAAACTATGCCAGCCCGGCATCATGCTTGTTTGAGGCGCTATCTACAACAAGTTTCCACATTTCACCAATGAAAAGTTTCTAACATTCTGAGGGATCCTGAGAGGCTTGAAGGTCACGGTGATCACAGTCGCTCGGCTACTCGGCTATTTCTGCTACAAACTCGCCGCTGACTATTTCAACAGACGTGTCTTCATCTCCCCTCGACGAAGCGGTATCGGATCCAACAGGTTGACCTGTTATTCCCAAATCCAACGTCGCATTGCCAGATTGAAGTACACCTCAAATTGAAGGATTTGTGGATGGGCGCACAAGCTCTGCGTTGCCAACATCGCTCTGTTGTGCAATTTCTGTTGTGCTTACCTCCTTCACCTTGGCTGCCGTGGTAAGATCCACTGGGCATACCGGGTGAATTCCAAGAGAGAATTCAGTAACAAAGTCGACCAATGCTTGGGCTTTGATGGCGGTTCGGGGTTGAAACTTGACGTTGAATTGCCCCAATTCGACTGCCCACTTCAGAATTCGGCCGGAGAAATCCACCCGCTCAAATAAGTCTTTCAGAGGGAATTCGGTCAACACCACGATTGTGTGAGCATGAAAGTAGTGCGCCAATTTCCTGGAGGCCATCATTAGTGCCAAAGTAAGTTTTTCCAGCGGCAAGTACCTCGACTCTGCCGGTAGTAAGGTTTTGCTCACGTAAAATATTGGGAGATGTTGAATACCTTTTGCCCGGACGAGTATCGCACTAATCGCATGTTGAGAAACACCAAATCAAGGTAGAGTTCTTCGCCGCCCTGGTGTCACCAAGAGCGGGCGAAGACAACACGCCTTGAGCTCTGCCAAGGCCCTGTTACATTCTTCGTCTTATGAAAACTTGGACTTTAAGGCTCGAAAGAAAGGGCGGCAATGATCTGATGACTGGCTTATGAATCTGTTAAGCACGGTTGCCATGTCGGCAAGATGTTGCACATCCTTTGCTGAGTTGGGTTGCTTCAATTCTTGTGTGGCTCTAATTTGTGAGGGGTTTGCTTCGATGCCTCGGTTGGTGACTAGGAAGCCTAGGAATTTCCTTGACCCCACGCCGAAGGCACACTTTAACGCATTCAGGCGAAACTTGTGTTGTTTAAGAATGGCAAACATCTCAGCTAGGTCAGAAAAATTGTGACGCCCCAAATTTTTTTTTTTTTTTTGGACATCATAATAAGATTTAGAACTTAAAATCAATGTTGCCACCAAAAATCACTAATATCCATTAATTAACAACCCCAAAATTCAAAGTTTTCAAATTACAATTCTAATAAAACTTAAAACTTAGTCTCGTTACACAAAAAGAAATTAAAACAACTGCGAAAGAAAAGCTAGAGAAAGCTAGGAAATTAAGGAAATGGTTCGTGGAATTTGGGGACTCTTTAAGCTAACCAAGGCTGAATGTTATCTTGCAAGGCCTCAGTGTTTCCTTCATTTTTCGCACTGCATAAAACGCCAGGCAATAACGAGAATGCCAATGAGCGATTTAGCTCAAGAATATACTACAACCCGAAAATACCCACCCTGATAATAATACTCATAAATAATAAATATTGTGTAATAACAGAGTAATAAGCAGCATTTAATAAGCATAACAGAAATGCTAACAGTTAAAATAATAATAATAGATAAATAAATAAATAAATAAAATGACAAACAGAAATAGTCGTTCATCGTAAGGAAAATGCATGCTTTTCTTTTTAATTTCTCATAGATTCAGTTTATCAGATAAATTTAAGTAACTCCCCGCGGAGCACTACTTCCACTCAACTGCTAAACAATGGCCACGAGCAATTCGACTCTTGGTCAAATATTCAAATGTTACTTGTCAGAACTACCAATGATGCCCACACACCGTGGTTACGTGCAGTCGTGATATCACGGTTCCGCCTAAGGAACGGTCTATGTTGTGGCACCCGCACCACCAACCTTATATCGCCTACACCGATAAGAGCCAAATACCTTCCCGTGCCATGTTAAGGTTCGCAACTCATCGCAAGAAGATTCTAAACCGGCCTCGTCCCATCACTTTTAAATTTTTAATGTATCATCGATTCAATTTTGTGTTTTTTTACTTCGTTGAATTCACATTTTTATGCATGTGTGAGTTTTAGTTCGAGGATCACAGTGATATAATGTTTATATAGCACAACACAATCATATGTGGCAACCAAAATAAATGTGATAGAGTTTCTTAGGAGTCATCACAAAATTTCTTAAGAATTCACATACTTCTCCTTTCAGCACTGTTTAGTCAAACAAAAAAAATATAAAACCCATACCAAACGATGTTCAACCATTATAATATTTTAACTGGTGCTAGTTCATCAAGTTAGGAAAATATTTCGAGAAGAATACTAGGGCTAAAAACGATTTTAAAATGAAGGAATAATTTTTGGAAGAAAATTGGTTTGCTGGGACAGTGAGTTACATTCACCTCCAGCACAGGTGATCCGGGTTTGAAAAATAAGAAGGGGCCTCAAACGATGTCAAAAATAAGCATGGTTAGAACATTTTGCTAAATTTTTGAGTTTAGAACATATTTCTAGAAGAGTGTAAGGGCTGAAAACCAACCGAAGATGGTCAAATGATTTTTATAAGAAAACTGGACAGATTCTGTCACCTTTTGTAAAAATTGGTGTTTCTCTCTCAATACTTAGAAAAAAATTATGAAACTAGTGGCGTTTGAAAGGTAACTTAAAAATGTGACTTTTCCAATTTGAATCACTTGAAAATTCATTCTGTGGAATAAACGGTGACCTGGTAAAGTAGCGTTGCTGCTGCCTCCAAACAGCAATGAAGTTAAAAATATATTCAGGCCATGAAAACATCAGCACAGATGTTCTGTGTTCGGAAAATAAAAAGGGTCCTCAAACGGTGTCGAAAAGAGGCATGGTCAGGACTGTTTGCTAAATTTTTGAGTTTAGAACATATTTCCAGTAGAGTATGAAGACTGAAAACCAGTCGACGGAGGCCAAATAATTTTTATAAGAAAACTGGACAGATTCTGTCACCTTTTGGAAAATTTGGCATTTCTCTCGCAATACTTAATAAAAAATTATGAAACTAGCGGCGTTTGAAAGGTAACTTAAAAATTTTATTTTTCCAAGTGGTCGTGCAGAAAAGTACCATTTGTAGAGAAAATGGAACCTGTTTGAAGCTACTGCTTCTGCTGTATTGTAAGTGACACTTAGGGAAAATATTTGTTTCGGTAAGAAAATGGTGTCCAATGATTTTATAAAAATTTTACACAGTGTAGAACACCTATATATACTTCCAGTATGCACATATTTTTAACATCAATTATTTTCAATTTATTAGAGCCCTCTTTTCATCCGATAAGTCTGAAACAGTGAGGAAGAATCTAAATTTCAGGTAAAGGGAAACCATTCTCATCTCATTTTACTCTTTTGCAAGATTATATCAACAATAGAGAATATTGAACACATAAAAACAGTAGCTAAGCCATATATTTATATCAAGAAGGATTATGAAATTATGACATAATGAAACCATCATCCTATTCACAATTTTAAGCATGCATGGTACTATTTTGCTATATATGACTTAGCCATGCTTAGTCTTGTATATATAATTTATATAATTTAAGTTAGAGGTATCTAAGGGAGGATAGAGGTGATGTATTCTTACCTTAAAAAAAATCCCAAGTGTTGGGCCCTTCTTCTCTTCTCTTCTCTCCTTTCCCTCTTGCTTTCTCTCCCTCTCTTCCCTCTTTGTTTTGCTCTTACAAGTGTGTGTAATAAGGCTGAATAGTGCTCCTAATATCGGAGTTTGAGGGCCTAATCTGTTATTATTATTATTTTATTTATTTATTTATTTTTTTACTTTACTTCTTCTTTTTGCTTAGGAACTCTCATCTAATGCTTAGATGGTAGCTTACAGATTATTGTGCTGTGGTCGCTTTAATCAAGGCTTGGAATGCCATTGCATGCTTACTTCTCTTAGGGAGGTTGAGTGTGGACTTGGGGAAAAACAAGCATGCAAGGCAGGTAACCTAGATAAAAAGAAAAAGAAGTGGCAGTCAGCCACTTTCCTTGCAACTTGATCAACTTTTTTTTTTTTTAATTGGTGTCAATACAATATAAATATGTATATGTAACTTTTTATTTATTTATTTATTTACTTATTTAATATTATTATTTTCAACTAGATCGTTTTCCTCTTACTAAATTCTAACTAGCTTATTTACTATCAATTTAATCCATTTAGTTTTCACAATTGTGTTTTGATACAGAATTTTAATCGCATCAAAACAAATAATTTTATTTAAAAGAATTTAATATTGATATTAAGTATGGTGCTTTTAATAGTTTAATAATCACTATTGATTGACTTAATATTATTATTAATAAACTAATTAGTTGTTTAAAAATTCAGGTTCTTACAAAAGTGGTCGGCCTGATGCTTACTTTTGACCACCATGTCATCGATGTAAGCCTCCATCGTGCGGCCTAGTAGAGGGGCAAACATCTTGGTCACCATCTTCTGGAAAGTCGCCCCGGCGTTTTTCAAACTAAAAGGCATGACTCTATAGCAAAACAATCCCATCGGCGTCGTGAAAGAGGTTATCTCGCAGTCAGGTGCATGCATGGTGATTTGGTGATAACCGCGATAGGCATCTAGGAAACTAAGCCGGTTGTGTCTGGCTGTAAGATCCACCAGCTGGTCGATTTTGAGCAAAGGAAATGTTACCTAAAAGACAACCTAAAAGGGGGGATGAATTAGATTTTTATAATTAAAATTAATAATACCCTAATAAAAATTATGACTAACACAATAGATAAATATAATTAATAAAATAAAAATAATTAAAACAAGTGTCATAACAACTATGTCAGTTAATGATTTTAGCACAGTAAAAATGTGAAATATAGCTATGGCAATTTAAAATAAAATAAAGAGATAAGGGAGAGAGAGGCAAACAAATTTATAGTGGTTCAGCTTCAACTCGGCCTACGTCCACTCTTCAAGCTTCACTTGAGATTTTTCACTATACTCTAGCTTCACAAGGTGCTAGCAACCTTTTTCCAGATGGAGCAATCCTCCACAAATTTTACACTGACTTTCTAAGTCAAGAACACTGAGTGTACTACACTCTTACAAGAATGAAAAGAAGGTGTTTTTACTTTAACAGGAAATTACAAGAATTATCTCTCAAAGATAGATATATAAAATGAAACTCTGGATTTTCTGTGAACTTCACATAGGAAAGATGAGCTTAATGTTATAAGGCTCAGTGTATAATTTTTGAGAGAGGATGTAAACAAAAATTGAAGAACACTTCTCAGAGAATTTTTCAGAGAATAGATGTGAATGATTATAGATCAAAGAATATTTTCTGGTTTTTTTTTTTAGTAATTTGTTTACATTAAAGGCTTTAGTATATATAATGAAACTTATAACTGTTTATAGCCGTTGTATTCATTTGAATTTATAGCCGTTTATAGTCGTTTATAGCCGTTGTAGTTCCATCATTACTAATTTGAATATCTTCCACTCCATCATTACAAATTTGAATATCTTTCACTTGAACCTTTTGATCTGCTGTTGTGCTGGTCTATTTAAACCTTTTGGCCTGCTGCTGTGCTGGACTATTTGAACTTTTATTTTTGGCTGTTTAAACCTCTGATTTAATCAAATATAAAATACATTCTAACAACATTTAGGATAAAGGTTTAGGAGAGAAATAATGGGATAAAATAAATTTGATTCTATTTTTCTCTTTCAAATAAATCATCAAAATAAATTTTGATTCTATTTTTCTCTTCCAAATAAATTAAAATATAATTAAATAAATCATCAAAATAAATTTTGGATTCTATTTTTCTCTTTCAAATAAATTAAAATATAATTAAATAAATCATCAAAATAAATAAGTCTAACAATCTTCCCCTTTTTGATGATAGCACACAATGATGTTTTGATTTGATTTAGGAGTAAGAAAGGCTTCCTCTAAAATTAACCAAATCGATAACTGAAATATCAAAATGACATGAACTTATAAACCGAAATTAAATATCAATCAAAAATTAATGTGTTAAAAAAAGGGTTGCTTTAATATCATGTGAATTTTGAATTAATTGAATAATTTAGACACTGAAGTGAATTGTTAATTTGCGCCCTATTTATAATTGAATTAGTTAGGAGAATAATGTGTTTTTTATATATTTATGTCAAAAAAATTGGATTTTATCTTAGATTTAATCAATTTTAGGGTTATTATTAAAATATACTTAAATTGGCCTTTATGTTAAAGATGGAAACATTACCAAAATTTTCATGTTATTATTAATTATTTTATAAACACAGTTGATTATTATTCCTCTCTATAAAATTATTACAAGAGGATAGATAGGAATTGGATTTACATACAAGAAGATAGGCAGAGAGTTCAAATTGAATAGATAAATTGTGAGAATAGAATTTTAATAGAAGAATAAAGAGCTCTGGTAGACAAATTCTTAGTTGTCTTTGAGACTTCTCAAATTTGTAATTGAGACTTGAACCTCTCATCTTCTCTTTATTTGTCTTAGATAAACAGAATTGTATTCAATGTTCATTCATGTAGGTTGAATTCCTATTCTTAATAATTGTTAATAGAGTGTGATTAATTGAGTAATTGAGCAATGTAAGTTCTACGGGTTGTTTATGCTATATTCGTTCAATTGATTGTTTCATGCATGTTTTCAAATTATTTTTCAGTTTTTGCTTTGCATTTGAGCATGATTGGAAGCTTAAATGTGTTTTGAATTTGTTTTGTGATGTTTGTTTGGCCTCATTTTCTGGAAAGGTTTTCTTAATGGTTTTGATAAAACACTTATCTAAAACAATTCGGGGCCTTGATTTCTTTAAAACTTGTTAAAACTTGTTATTCTGTGGTTTGAAAAGAGGTTTGAGACAATCGGGTCGAATCGATTTTGAATTGGTTTGAGGAAACTTTGATTTCAATTCAGTCGAGGTGTTTTCCATTTTCCATTCCTGCCCGAAAAAGTAGAAAATCCGCTTCAAAGATTTCTTCATGCTTCCGGCCATAATTTCAAGGATTTGTTCGCCGAACGAATGAAGGCCAATCACCAGTGAAAGGGAAAAAAGGATCGAAAAGATCTTGAGCGGCATTATGAACGCCGCCTGAGTTTTTTTTTGTCGCGCCTTTTGAAGCTTGCTTGTCCGCCGACCGATCGCTCTCAAATATCAATGTATCCAGTTCATATCATTTTTTGCTTTACATCTTCATCCTAGGCATTCTTAGGCCTAGTTTAAGGTCTCTTAATGAGGATTTAAAAGATTAACCACATCGAGACATTGTGGGATTGATAGATTATCTGGGATCGCGGAATCAAGTTAGTGTTTAGTGTGACCTTATTGTGGTCAGTTTTTGTATCTTCTCTCGACGCTTTTTTTTCAAAAGATATGCTCAAATGGTTACTCGTTGAGATATGTTCAAATGGTTATATTCAAATCGTATTTAATATATTGAATGAACCAACCGATAACTTGATAAAATTAATGAATTGATTCGCTTAATCAGACAGGCATCCTTCCTTAGCATATAATCGGGTTATCCACCGCTAATAAGCTCTGCTCACTTTTCTCTTAAACCATATGATTGTTGCATGAGCTCATTATATTATTGTTGGTATCGTTATGCTGCCCTAATACAATTCATGTTTAATGTTGATAATGAATGTCTGTTATTTGAATCATTGATACAAATAATGATCGAACATCGATAATGAATCAATTTCGATTCATCATCATGACATTAATTGATTCACATTATGTTAATTCATAACCTCTTTACATCGCTATGTTATTCACCGGCTTTTATATCGTTATATATATATGTAGGTTTACCATCGCTAGAGCTGAGCGGGGAGCGCGGAATTCGTCCGAGCGCTTTTGTCCTTACGGTCCCCGCTTCATCAAGCTTTGTTCGGGAAGGGTGTTTTTTTGTCCCTATGTGTTCGGTGTCCCCCATGTTTCTCTTCGTCTCCTAGACGGCTTAATGTTTAGACACTATAGATCAAGTTCGATCCGATCCCTTCATCAGGATTTTCGATCCCCCGCATCGATCGCCAAATGATTGTATTAGATAGATATGGATTGTACCGCTTTGCATAAAAAGGTTGTATAAAAAGGTTTTGACATACGATTTTCACACAATGTATATTTACTCTTTCGCTTTTATGCTTCCCCTCAGATTGCTGCTTTTTGATTGATCTTTCAGAGGCCTTTTTCTTTTCGGACATCGCTCGGCGTAAGGTTAAAACCCATAGGGTCAGTTTGGGTCGTGACACCCTCAAGTTATGCTCTCTGAATTCATTTCTGAATAGATAGGTTAGCACATGTATAATAAATAAGTTTTAATCAACAGCATGATATAAGATTAAGATATCAAACTATAAATGCATAACATCAGATTAGTTTGAAAATAATATCATAATACATAGCATCATATAATTTCTCCCCCTGTGACATTATCAAAAGGAAATCATGGGTCAGAATCTGGAGGAGGAGGAAGAAAGTGATAGTGATAAATGACATCAAAAAATAGATAACCAAAACATATATATACATATATATATGATTCGCTCGTGTCTTTTTTTTTTCGTCGAAAATTGCGTTGGACACTCGTTCTCGTTTTTGCGTTAGCCAACCGATAAAAGCGAGACAGGTCAATCAATCAATCAGCTGCCTCGGCTCTCTCTTCCTCTTGTCGTCTTCTCCTCCGTCTTCTTCTTAATCACACACTTCCATTTTCTTCTTCACCATTCTCTGTTATTTCTTTTTCCTTAGCGAGAAACAAAAAAAAAGAAAAGAAATTGAACAGAGGAGGCCAAACCTCAATCTGTTCTCTTCTATTTCTCTACAACTCATTTCTTTTACACCTCTGACCTCTAAACCATGGCTTCCTCATCCTGTCCCCTCACTCTGTTTTCGAACCTGAACGATCCCATAAGCTCTGCTGGATCGAGTGCCCTTACTTCTACTCTTCCTGTCATTCCTTTTCCTAACCTTCCTATGATGTCGATTGAGCAAATCATGGCAGCTCAATCTGACATAGAAGCTAATCATTTCACACTGACGTCCTATATGGAGACGGTGACGGCAGTCACAAAATTGGCTCACCAATTGTAGAACAAGACAAGTGAGCTCCATCAGGTCAATGCCCAACTCTCTTTGCTCCAGCACATGTACAAGGATGGGTGAGCAAAAATAGGCGCACTAAAGGCCGAAAATAAAGAGTTTAAACGAAGACCACCTCCATGGCCCGATTTGGAGCAACGTCGTTATTGGCCTTTGATAATCAGTGGGGAGTCGTCGCTCTCGATGAAAGCACGGGGATAGAGGCGTCAAGGGTCGACTAAGGTGATAAAAATAAGAAGAAAACGATGGAAGCGGCGAGTAAGTAAGATCGGCGTATGACCGGAAAAAGTGAAGGGTTTTTTTTTTATATTTATTTTGATCGGCGTGTGGCCGTAAAAAAATGAAAGGTGTTTTTTTTTAATATAAATATTTGTATGTTGATTTATTTTTGTTTTTATGTTTAAGTACTGAAAAATAAAATTAAAAAGCAAAAAAAAGAAAAGAAAAGAAAATTAAGCCCAAACAAAAAATAATAATGAAAAAAAATAAAAATAAAAGAAATTAAGCCTAATAGCAAAATAAAATAAATAAAATAAATTAAAATAAAATAATACTAGTAGAAATTAAACTTAATGGAACGTTGGTATTGCTGGAATGGTAATGTAAAAAAAAATGTCATGAGGGTTTAAACAAAAATCAATGTATGCAAAGTTAACTTTACCTCAAAATGCAGAATCCAAAAAAAATTACACAGTTGAGAATAACAAACTCTTAAGGAGAATAAATGTATGAAGAACTTGAGAGCATTCAACTGATATAAATGTTTCTATATCAATGTAGCAATACACATATCATTTTAACAAAAATTCAAGTTTCACGATCATAACAAAACTTTTTAAGTAGAAATCGACATTCCAAGCTCGTCACGAATAAAATTGAAGCGATCCTCGTTTAGGGGTTTTGTAAAAATATCCACCAATTGCTTGTCGGTGTTTATAAATTCAAGTACAATATCCCCTTTTTGAACATGATCTCGAATTTCAATATGTTTTATTCGTGAGTATTGAACCGGATTTTTGCTTAAATTGATGGCACTAGTATTATCACATTTAATAGGGATATGATCATAATGCAAATCAAAGTCCTCCAATTGTTGTTTCATCTAAAGTATTTGGGCACTACAACTTTCAGAAGCTATATATTCAGCTTCGGACGTTGATAAAGCAACAGAATTTTACTTTTTGCTAAACCAAGATACTAATGAGTTACCAAGAAAGTGACAAGTGTCACTGGTGCTTTTTCTATCAAGTTTGCATCCGGCAAAGTTGGCATCCGAGTAACCAATTAAATCAAATACAACATCTCTAAGATAAAACAGTCCCAAATTTTGAGTGCCAACAAGATATCTAAAAATTCTTTTAACAGCACTGAGATGTGATTCCTTAGGATTTGATTGATATCTAGCACACATACAAACACTAAACATAATATCGGGTCAACTTGCAGTTAAATAAAGAAGTGAGCCGATCATACCTCGATATTTTGTTTGATCAATGGACTTACCTTTTTCATCATTGTCTAGCTTAATGGATGTGCTTATAGGTGTTCTAATTATTTTTGAGTCATACATACCAAACTTTTTGAGTAATTCTTTTGCGTACTTAGCTTGGTTGATAAAAATTCCTTCCTTACATTGTTTGATTTGAAGCCCAAGGAAATAATTTAGCTCCCCCATCATACTCATCTCAAACTCACCTTCCATACACTTAGCAAATTCCTTACACAAGGTTTCATTAGTAGCACTAAATATAATATCATCCACATATATTTGCACAATAAGTAAATCATCATTTTTAGTTTTAACAAAAAGTATTGTGTCAATCGTTCCTCTAGAAAAATTATTTTCAATCAAAAATTTACTTAATCGTTCATATCATGCACGAGATGCTTGTTTCAAACCATATAAAGCTTTTGATAGTTTAAAAACATGATTTGGAAAAACATGATCTTCAAAACCTAGGGATTGTTTAACATAAATTTCCTTATTTATAAAACCATTAAGAAAGGCACTTTTTACATCCATTTGATAAAGTTTGAAATCTCTAAAATATGTAAATGCAAGTAACATGCGAATGGCTTCTAATCTAGCAACCGGAGCAAAGGTTTCATCGAAATCAATACCTTCTTCTTGATTGTATCCTTGTGCAACAAGTCTAACCTTGTTTCTTATAATTGTGTTAGATTCATCAAGTTTGTTTCGAAAGATCCATTTGGTACCGATAATGGTATGATCTTTAAGTTTTGGCACAAGTTCTCACACTTTGTTTCTGTCAAATTAGTTAAGCTCTTCATGCATAGCTATCATCCAATGTTCATCGAATTCGGCTTCTTGAAAGTTTTTAGGCTCAATCTGTGAGAGAAAAGCCAAGTTACTACAAATGTTTCTAAGTGAAGAGCGAGTTTCAATACCTTTTGTAGGGTCACCTAGGATTAAATCCTTAGGGTGATTATGAACAAACTTCCATTCTCTTGGCAAATCATCATTGTTTCCTCCTTCTTCTTGAGGTGGGAGAATAGATTGTTCAATATCTTTGTTCAACTTACATGGTTGGTTCTTTTCTTTGTAGATACTTGAATCTTCCACATTTGGTTCCCAATCTATATTATCACTAACAATTTAATTTTGAGCAGAGATGTTAGTTGCATCAAATGCCACATGTATAGATTCTTCCATAACAAGAGTTCTTTTATTAAAAATACGATAAGCTTTGCTAGTTAAAGAATAGTCAAGAAAAATTGCTTCATCAGATTTTGAATCAAATTTACCTAAGTTTTCCTTACCATTATTATGCACAAAACATTTACAACAAAAAGCATGCAAGTGACTAATGTTGGGCTTTCTATCATGTCAAAGTTCATAATGAGTCTTTTTGAGAATATGTCTAATTAATGCACGATTTAAAATATAGTATGCGGTGTGAACGGTTTCGGCCCAAAAATATTTAGGAAGATTATTTTCGCAAAAGATTGTTCTACTCATCTTTTCTAAAGTTCTATTCTTCCTTTTTACTACACCATTTTGTTGAGGGGTTCTAGGTGCTAAAAAATTATGTCCAATACCATGCTCATCACAAAACAATTCAAATTTCTCATTTTCAAGTTCTCTACCATGGTCGGTTTGAATATTAGTAATAAGAAAACTTTTTTCATTTTGAATTCTATGACAGAGTTTTGTGAAAGAATAAAAGGTTTCATCTTTGTGTGCTAAAAATATAACCCATGTAAATCTTGAATAATCATCAACAATAATAAGACAATAATGTTTACCACCTAGACTAGATGTCCTTGAGGGACCAAATAAATCCATATACAATAGTTGTAAAGATCTAGTTATGGAAATATGAGATTTTGATTTAAATGATGTTTTAGTTTGTTTTCCTTGTTGACAAGCACTATAAAGATGATCTTTTTCAAATTTAATTTTTGGAAATCCAAAAACCAAATCCTTTCTCAAAAGTTTAGCAATTAAATCCATATGAGTATGACCAAGTCTTTTATGCCATAACCAACTATTTTCATTATTAACATATAAACATTTAACATCACTAGCATAGAGATCATTAAGATAAAAAACATAAACATTATCACGGCGATTATCAACGAATAAAGCTTTATGATCATTTGTGCTTTCAATTGTACAATGTAATTTATCAAAAATAACTCGATTACCTTTATCACATAATTGACTAATACTAAGTAGGTTATGCTTAAGTCCATCAACAAGTAAAACATTTTCAATAGAAGGATTAGGAGAAATACCGATGCTACCAATACCGATGATTTTTCCTTTCTTGTTGTCTCCAAAAGTAACAAATCCTCCATCTTTCGATAATAGTTTAGTAAAGAATACTTTATCTCCTGTCATGTGTCTAGAACATCCATTATCAAGGTACCACTTTCCTTCTTTAGTTTTGGACTTAAAGCAAACCTACAAGATGACAATCAGGTGTTGGTTTTTGGTACCCATAGTTTCTTGAGTCCTTCTTGGTTAGTTTTGTTAGATCCCTTAACAATCTAAATCTTTTTAATTTTCAAGTTTATATTATTTTTGAATGGACAAGAAGATATTTAATGGCCTTTCTTTCTACAATAATGACAAGTAATATGAGGGTGAGTCATGAGAGGTGCCTTTTTCAAAAATTGTATTGAGATTCTTTTGTTTCTTAATAGGGTCATATCCAATACCCGCTTTATCAAAAACACATATTTGATTTCCAAGAAGCATGTTGAGATTATCTTTACCTTTTACAAAATTTTCAAGTATTTTTGTTAAATCATCAACATTGTTTTTTAAAGTAGTTTTCTCATTGGAGATAGTATCAAAATCATTTTTTAAAATAATTTTTTCTTTCTTTAATTCTTCTACATTAATAGATAAAAATGCAACAGATTTCTTCAACATATTATTTTTGACACAAACTTTTCTAAATTCATTTGATAGTTCATGGAATGCACTTTCAAGTTCTTCATAAAGAGTAGTTACCTTATCTTAAGTAGAGTCTTCATCTTCAAAAGCCATGAGACATAAGTTAGCTACTTCATTTTTAATTTTATCACTTGACCTTTCATCTTCACTTTCTCCCCAAGCTACTACCATGGCCTTTTTGTTTCTTTTGTAGTTTTTTCCATGATTCTTCAATTTTGGACAATCCATCTTCATATGTCCAGGATTTTTGCACTCATAGCAAATAATAGGCTCTTTCTTGTTATCTTTGTTGTACTCTTTCTTGAAAGGTCTTCTTCCTCCATAATTGTTTTTCTTGAAGTACTTTTTGAGATTTCTACTAAACATGGCATAGCTTTTATTCTCACTGGAGTTTTCATGTTCTTCTTCATTTGATGAGGCTTTGAATGCAATTCCATATTTCTTTTTGTTTTCAACATCCTCATGTCCTTTCATGGTGATCTCATTAGTTATAAGGGAACCCATAAACTCATCCAATCCAAGTGTGGAGAGATCTTTGACTTCTATAATGGCGGTGACCTTTGTTTTCCAATTCTTTGGTAAACACCTAAAAATTTTTCTTACTAATTCACTGTTAGTATAAGTTTTGCCAAGAAATTTCAAAGAGTTTACAATTTCAGTAAATCTAGTAAACATACTTGAAATAGATTCATCAGAGTTCATTTTAAACAATTCATAACTATGAACAAACATATCTATACGAGATTCCTTTACTTGGTTTGTACTTTCATAAGTTACTTCAAGTTTGTCCCAAATTTCTTTTGTCGAATCATAACTTGAAATTTTATTATACTCATTAGAGTCTAATCCACAAACAAGGGTGAGTTTAACTTTAGCATTGACTTGTAATAATTTGTGATCCCTCTCATCACATTCATCTTCAGTTTTAAGTATACTAATATTGTCTACTAATTTGGTAGGAATTTTTGGACCTTTGGTGACAATAACCCACATAGCATAATCAGTGGCTTGTAGGTATAGGGTCATCTTATCTTTCCAATCACTATAGTTGTTTCCGTCAAATAATGGTGGCCTATTGGTCGGTTGTCCTTCAGTAGTGCTAGTGCTAGCTAAGGTTGCTATGGATTGAAACTCTCAGATGATTAAATCCAAAGTAAGAGTCTAGGCTCTAACACCAATTGTTACCCAAAAGACAACCTAAGAGGGGAGGTGAATTAGGTTTTTATAATTAAAATTAATAATATCCTAATAAAAATTATGACTAGCACAATAGATAAATATCATTAATGAAATAAAAATAATTAAAACAAGTAATGATTTTAGCACAGTAAAAATGTGAAATATAGCTATGGCAATTTAAAATAAAATAAAGAGATAAGGGAGAGAAAGGCAAACAAATTTATAGTGGTTCGGTTTCAACTTGGCCTACGTCCACTCCTCAAACTTCACTTGAGATTTTTTACTATACTCTAGCTTCACAGAGTGCTAGCAACCTTTTCACAGATGAAGTAATCCTTCACAAATTTTACACTAACTTTCTAAGTCAAGAACACTGAGTGTACTACACTCTTACAAGGATGAAAAGAAGGTGTTTTTACTTTTACAGAAAGTTACAAGAATTATCTCTCAAAGATAGATATATAAAATGAAGCTCTGGATTTTCTGTAAACCTCACACGAGAAAAATGAGCTTAATGTTATAAAACTCAGTGTATAATTTCTGAGAGAGGATGTAAACAAAAATTGAAGAACACTTCTCAAAGAATTTTTCAAAGAATAGATGTGAGTGATTATAGATCAAAAAATATTTTCTATTTTTTTTTTTAGTAACTTGTTTACATTAAAGGCTTTGGTATATATAATGAAACTTATAGTCGTTTATAGCCGTTGTATTCATTTGAATTTATAGCCGTTTATAGTCGTTTATAGCCGTTGTACTTCCATTATTACTAATTTGAATATCTTCCACTCCATCATTACAAATTTGAATATCTTCCACTTGACCCTTCTGACTCATCATTGCATATAGGCTATTTGAACCTTTTGGCCCGTCATTGCATAGGGTCAGTTTAAACCTTTGTTTTGGGTCGTTGAACCTCTAATTTATTCAAATATTAAATACATTCTAATAACATTTAGGATAAAGGTTTAGGTGAGAAATAATGCGAAAAAATAAATTTTAATTATATTTTTCTCTTTGAAATAAATCATCAAAATAAATTTTGATTCTATTTTTCTCTTCCAAATAAATTAAAACATAATTAAACAAATCATCCAAATAAATTTTTAATTCTATTTTTCTCTTTCAAATAAATTAAAACATAATTAAAAAAATCATCAAAATAAATAAGTCTAATAAGAAAGCTATTCAGTAGGCAAGCTTGCGGTTGACCGTTTTGTAATCAACGCAAACTCGCCACTTTCCATTCTTCTTGGGTACCACGATTGTGTTCGAAACCTACCGAGGGTAGTGCACTTCCTGGATTGCCTTAGCTTCTAGCAGGTTCTTAACTTCCTCTGCAACTACCTCGGCGTGATGAATGGTTGATCTCCTCATTCTTTGAATGACAGGACGTGCGTCCGGGAAGACATTGAGTTGGTGGCAAATAAAGCTTGGATCGATGCCAGGCATGTTGTATGGCGTCCATGCAAATACTTCAATATTCGCCACCAAGAACTCCACCATCTCAGTGCTTTCTTGGGTGGTCAAGCTAGATCCTAGCAAAAAGAACTTGTCAGGATTTTCTGTGCCAATCTGTACCTCTACCAAATCTTTAACAGCTTTTTCTTCGGCCCTAGTACCCACATCATCCAGGACACTTTGGTCTTCCAGACCTTCGATCATTTGCACGAAACCTTTGGCTACGCAGCTCCCATTTACTGCCACGAAACACTGCTTCGCCATGATTTGGTCTCCCCAAATCTCCTCAACTTCCCTTGTAGCCGAGGGGAACCTCATAACCTGGTGGTAGGTCGACGCCACTGCCTGCATGATGTGAAGCCATCCCCTACCTAGGATCAAATTGTATGTGGACAGCACCTTCAACACCCAGTACTCTACCTGCTTGACCATGGATTCAGCTTTGATCGGTAGGATTATCTTTCCCATAGGCCACTCCGGTTGTAAGTTAAAACCAACCATTGGCAAAGTTGTCGGAGCCAAGTCCGTATCTCTGAGCTTGAGCTGCTTGAAGGCGTCGTAGTACATGATCTCGACCGAGCTGCTTTGGTTGATCAAAATGCGCTTAACATCGAAGTCCCTGATGCGAATGGTGTAACGCCCTCAAAATATTATACAAATCAACCATTCATAAGGTCTAGAGACATAATAGAAATGTTATATTTTCATTCATCAGAGTTAATATTACAAAAGATATCACATGCATTACACTTTCATAAATATTCATCTTGAAACCATAGCATGTAACTCTAGTTTAGAATAACAAAATAAATGCCCTAAGGGCTTATATCTTTCCAAGTAATCACTTGGTTACAACAAAAGAGAGAGTCAGAAGCTCTTTACAATTAAAGCCTTCGGCTTAAAAGAAGACATATAAATACAAAAATGAAATCACAAAAGTAGAGCCTTTAGCCTCTAAGCCTCCCAAGCTATGTCCTTGAAGGTGGCATGTCACTTGTACCTGAAAATGGTTTCCCAAGTAGGGTGAGCCAAAGGCCAATAGAGATATGCTAAACCATACATGAGAATTAACAAAAATATGAGCATCAAATAAATGTGCAACATTCTTAACCAATACATATTCTTTTCAAGGTCATTCAATATAGGTAACC
The DNA here is from genome assembly GCA_025200525.1 of Camellia lanceoleosa. NCBI lineage: Eukaryota > Viridiplantae > Streptophyta > Magnoliopsida > Ericales > Theaceae > Camellia > Camellia lanceoleosa. Next base: position 182,403,736 of record CM045766.1, read on the forward strand.
AATATCTCAATTAATTTCCATTCTACCATTTCGGGTAAATCAATTAGCCAAATTCATTATTATCAAGCAACCAATATGAGACTACAACTCAATGGTTCACAATTCAATACATTCATCAAATCCAACATTTCCATTTCTTGCCATTTACGGAACCACGTCTGAGGGAACCAGTACCCATAAATATTTAAGATTTCAGGACTTTCACCCTGGACACTCTCGCCAACTTAATTATCAATGGGGTCCATCCCCTATCTCCTCCCACACAATGGAGTACATCCCCTATCTCCTACCAAACAATGATACATATACAATGTATTTAAACACGTTGTCATATACAATGACTAATCAAATCACATATTCAACAATTTAATCAACCCGTTATATTCAATGACATAACTCATATGACTAGTTTCAATTTGCCTAGTTCTCATGCAATTTCTACAACAATCAAAGCTATCCTCCACCGATAGCCCAAAGCAGATATATCTAAATAGATAAATAAATCTATCAACAGATAATTTATCAAATTCCATATGTGTGTAATTTCTCAAACCAAACTACACCATTCAATCACATATTTTTCCAATTTCATGATTCCCAAACCAATTTCATAATTTACAAAAATAGTTATTCCAACTCAACATAGGGCAAAATTTCCCCCTTTTCCAAAATATCAACCCATAGGTCTAAATCTCATCATTTCAACAATAAAGAACCTCATACATAAACCCCCAAGGTTACTTTGTAAACCAAAATGAAAACCCCCTTTAGTGTAGAGCCCAAACCTTAACTTTTACCAAAATCTTCCCAAAATCCCACCATTTATGCAAAATGACAAATATGTAGGTTAAAACCCATATTAAAGAGTAGAATATCCCTACCTCAAGCTTAGATGAAAAAGAAGAAAGAAAGCTCAAAAGTCGATGGTGACGATATAAGATATAAGAGGGTCGACCCTCTCTAGTCTAGTGTCTACCTTATCTTCCAACAACTGACACACAGATATAAGAGGGTCGACCCTCTCTAGTGTGGTGTCTACCCTATCTTCCAACAACACTTTCAAAAACTTCACCAACAGGTAAAGGTCGACCCTTAGGAAGGCTGTGTCGACCCTATAATAGAATTTCTAAGTTTCCAATGAACTTTTGACAAGAATAAGTACGAACAACCAAACCCAACAAGTTTAAATCGGATTGTACTCTTCCAAAACCAACCTATAACAACACCAAGGATTCCCAAAATAAAATTACAGGATTTGAATACACTTTTCCATAAGCTTTGAAGGATACAAGTGCTACAAAGGGTGACCACCAGAGCGTCATTGTGTGGCGTTTGAATGCGCTCAAGATCCCTGCTTGAGAAGCTAAGCACATTTTTCTCCTCGATCTTGCCTCTTTGATCGTGGGTTGGACTGACAAAACTTCCTTCATATGTTCTGCTTTTTTGATCATTCCTCGGAGCTCACAAACCCGCGCCGGCTCTACTATACCGTGGATCACATTGACCACCCCTTAGGGGGGTGCTTCTAGGTCATCTAAGCCACTTGGCTTAGCCGGTGCATGGTGCGTGACCCTGACGCCCCCATCGATGTAACGGCCCAAGTGACCAGCGGTGACTAACTCCTCCAAGTGTTACTTCAGGGGCAAGCAATCCTCCGTCCGGTGCCCTCGCTCTCTATGAAATGTGCAACGATACCACAGATTGAAACCCTTTTGCGCATCGCCTAACTTAGCGAGAAATCGGACGTAAACCTCGTCTCAAATTTCACTAAGTATGCGGTGGATTGGGATCTTAAAAATCGTGGTGATGCCCATCCGAGTGTTTAACTTTCTATTTGCATTTGCTGCGTCTTCACGGGGATAATCAGCTTAGTCGTTCCAGTGACCTTTATCCCGGTTTCTGCGATTCGGACCACGGTCTGACTCCCTTGCACGGTCATTTGGATGGTTTGTCTCATGTCCGACCGCATGGACTTTTCCAGCCACCCTTTTGTCTACTGCTAGCGGATTTGTCTTTGTGATGGACGCAGTCGCATCATCCTCCACTCGGATGTGCTCGTTGATGCGTTGCATCAACAGCTCCATGGAAGTCGGTTGGTTCATCGTGAACGAGTCCCTTAGTTTATGTCCGACCGGGAGACCGCGCTTATATTGGGTGATTGCCATATTGGTTGGGCAATCAAGGATCTCGTTGAAGGTTTCCCAATATCTGGCGTTGTATGCTTTGAGGGAGTCTTCTAACTCCATCTTGACGCTCATGAGGTGGTCAACTTCCTTTGGCGTTTTAGTGTCGGTTTTGAATCGAGTCACGAATGCTTCTACCAATTGCTGCCACATTTCGATGCTTTCCTTCGGAAGCCTCTTGAACCACTTCAAGCCCAACTCGCCTAAACTCGACGGGAAAATAAGGCACATGAGAGCATCATTACGCCTGTATCCAGCCATAACCTGCCGAAAGTGGCTTACGTGCATGTACGGATCAGTTTTTCCATCATAAACCATAAATTTGGGCTAGTGAAAGCCCACTAGGAGCGGTGTGGTCTCTATCTCAAGGGAGAAGGGATTAGCGCTCAGCCTTGCCAAATCTTTGTCCAAAGGGACAAGCACGACTAAACGGGGTGACGACATTACGACTTCTTCACTGGCGCGATCTCCGTAGGATAACCGCTGGAGCGCTGGCACCCTTTGAGCCTCCCATCGGCATGCTCGTTCCTTCAAAACGTCCTTCAAGTCTTCCGAACGAACGGAGTAGGACTATCTTGATGTCGTGGGCGGACGTAAGGGATAGTAATTACTATCTTGCACGCAAGACTTCTCTGCAGGCGGGTCAGAGTCTCCAACCCCATAGCTTCTGGTGATAGACAGAGAGGACGTGTAGCTGGTTCTGGCTGCCTGAGCGGCGGGATTGGGTGCGCTCACTGTAGTCACCCACTCTAGCAACACCCTTCCCTTTGACTTGCCGCTTGAGAGCTTCTATTTCCGTTGCCATTCTCCGGATGACGGCGTCTTGGTCCCTCAACTGTTGTTCCAAGCGTTGAGCGTGCGACTCTCTTCGCCGTAGGTGCCCGTCTGGACTCTGCGAGTGATCAGTGCTCTTGGCATGCTTATCTCGTGCATTTCTGGGGAGTCCTCCTAGTGAGGCCTCCAGGCCCGCCATGTTCGGAACGGCGGGAAGTCCGTCTCTCCGTCAAACTGACTTTGGGGTAATGCTGTCGATGGCAAACAATGGTACTTCGTCGTTGTTCGCCATGAAAGGTGATCCGATGAGCTTGGAGGACAAGGTTGTGTTTGTTTCGAGTTTCCCACAGACGGCGCCAATTATACGAGGGTGCAAATATTCGATACCACCCGTACTCCTCACGTTCAAGCTCCGCTCTGTTCTGATTAACTTGTGAACACAACAGCAGTGAGCTACCCAACGGTGCATTGTCGGAAAACTCCTCCGACGATCAAGTTAACACACATTTGGAGAGAGAGAGAATAGAGAAGTTACAATGTGGTAGTTTAGTTTTTTCACCTCCTTCTTCTGTATGGAGTTGTAATCTTATTTATATGGTTACTGCGCGCGCTTTTGTGCCCATTCCTCTCGGGACGCGTGGACCTGCTCCCCTCTCAAATTTTTCCACGTGTCAGTGCTAAAATAGCTAAACACCACCTAAGAAAAACCGCCAAACTGAATTAATGTACGATCTGCGAAACCTTCATTCCGCGATGTCGTACAACTGCACAGCACTCCCAACCGGGCTACTATCAGCATGGTGCCATGTCTTGCCGACGCAACCTTTCCTTTTGACCGGGATTCCTTGATTACTTCGCACCGCACAGTGCCTTCACCGAGCCCACTTAGTCCCACCCAAACGAGTTCAGTCCAAAGTCAAATTAAGGAATCCCCCTCTCAATAACTGAAAAAAAATCATAATCAAACATAAAAATATTATAATCAAATATCTCAAAATAATATTATAATTAAAAAAAAATTACATAATAAACGGAGTAGAATTCTCCTTATAGAAAAACTGGAATACCTTCTCTAAGCATCGATTAATTCATTTAAGCTTGGGACACATTGTGTTGTGATTTAATGCATTAAGTCTAGATTCATTCCAATTCGTGTATTAAACAGTACAATAGGATGAGTTCATGATGAATCCTACTTTAATATTTTAAAGAAAAAAAAGAATAATTTTCTCTTTAACTAATGTCATTTGTGTATTCATTTTTAAGAACATTGATGGTTTTCTTTGGTTTGTAATTGATTTTTTTGATGACTTTATTATTATTTTTTTGTTTGTTTGTTTTTTTTTCTTTTGTTATATGACTTGTATAGTTTTTTGTTGTTATTTTTAATCACTAATGCTTCGTAGCTCGAAATGCTCCACCCCGAATGGCTCAAAAATTATAACACACTCTCTCTCTCTCTTTCCATGACTCACTCTCTCTTTCCCCCTTATTTTGTATCTCTCTTTCTCTTTCTCTTTCTCAGAGCCAACATTCTCTCATCTCTGAACTCGCTCATCTCTTTCTTTTCTGTGTTGGGTGGAGAAGTTGGAACAAATTTTGGCACATCTTTTTTTTTTTTTTTTCCCTTCATTCCTTTCTCTCTTCTTCCTATTTTTCCTTCCTCTATTTTTTTCCTTCTTTTTTCTTCTTCTTTCTAGACTGTTGAATAAGGCAAAACAAAAAATCAACACCGAAAGAGAAATGGGAATCTTACACCAAACCCACAATCACAAATCAAAATCGAAATTGAAACCAAAATCAAACAAAAATTTGAACTTCCATGAAATAATTTATGCATGTACATATACACATATATATATATATATGTTGAAGACAAAGGTTTATACCTTTTTGGTTGATGATGATTCTCTCTCTCTCTCTCTCTCTCTCTGTTGTGTTGATGATGATTCTCTCTCTCTCTCTCTCTGCTCCTCTCATCTTCTCTTCTTTGTTCTTCTTCTACAGGTTATGAAAACAAAGAAGAAAAGGAAAAAAAAAGGCAAAATGGTATTTCGGGCCACTCGAACCGCTAATCTTTCGAGCTACATTGCGGGACTCATTTTTAATATAAATATTTTCAAAAAAAAAAAAAAAGTCGATGGTGTATTGAATAATACAATAAGATGGGTTCATTATGAGTTATATTATAATAATTTAAAAAAATAATATTTTTATATTTAATTAAAGTCGGCCCACTGTTCATTAAATTTTTAATTATTGTGAATTTTAGTAATTTATTTGATAATTTAAATATTTTTTATATTTATAAATAGTGGGACCCCCTTTTTTTTTTTTTACCCGTACATTCTGTCTGCGAGGTCATCCAGGTCTGCTACTGAGAGTTGGTCGTAAAAGTCATCCCCATCTCCCATGGGTGGTTCATCGTACCATTCGTGGTCATTTTCTCCCATCACCGGTGATTCATGAGAGACGCCATGCTAATAGTTTGGGTACTGACTTTCATCGACAAATGTCTTTTTACTGAATAGATATCCTGGGATGGCTAAATTACAATGTATCTTCTTATGTCTATCTTCACAGACTAGATGCCCATTGTTTCCATTATATGCTAATAGAGAGTTGCTAGCAAATTTTCTCCATTTATTGAGCTGGTCTTTGAGCGGAAATCTTCTGCACGGCTAGGGTCTCCTATTGAGAAGTCCTGGGTATCCCGGGAATGTAGAGGTTCCTCTGAGGTACATTTTGTGTTTAGCTGGATTGCACCATATTCCCTTTTACTCTGGTAGTTTGCTATCTATCAAAGCTTCCACATACGGATGATGTTCTTCCATTACGCACGGTACTGCATGAGCAAACTTATGTCCAAAGCTATCTGTTTGATCTGGATCTGTGAAAATTAATCTAGAGACAAAGCCGTAATCTAACAATTTTGGGGCTGTTAGATAACAGGTTTTGCCCCTAATTTCTATCTCCAATGGCTCGAATGTAGCTAAATTTATCTGGCAAAGGCAAATGCTGAAACAGTGACATCTACCAAAATGTTCGGATCTCTTTCTGTATTTTTCTTCTTCTAAGCAGGGCTGCTCTTTATCTTCATAGGTATAGGTCCATTGATAAGCTAGGCCAGGACAGTCAACTTTTGCTATGGAGAGATCTTGAAGAAATTGCTGAATAATGACTAACTCGTTATTTCTGCTATCTTCGGCTATGGTGTAAATATAGGGTTTTAGGTCTTCCATTACTTGGCTTTTCTCACAAAAAGATTGAATGATAGAATGCCTGAAGAAATACATTCTAGCACTCAATTGGTCAAATTCCTCACTGGTGAGTTGTTTGATTTCTGGGTTTGGTAAGTAGGTGGGTGGTTTTTCTGGAGCTAAATTTTTAAGCTGGTTGGTTAGGGTTCGAACGGTTGCTCTCAATTGTTTTTCTTCGTCTCGGAGCTGGTCTAGCTCTTCACTGACGCTTTTGCCTTTATCCATAATTTTCTTGAAATTTCTGGAAAGGCCTTCACAATGTCTGCACATCTGGAGAGGATTTTGAGAATCTATCTGAGGGTTAGAACTACTACTGCCTGTACTACTGCTTCCAAATATCTGGCTAGCTGGAACTCCATTGGTAGCAAGAATGGTTGGCATCCTGCTCAATGTGTCCAGGTAATCTTTAGCTATCTGACTAATAAAGTAACTGGTTCCTATTTGTCTTCGGGCATAGGTACTGGCTGACTCAAAATCATAAAATCCTTTAAACTGGGGTGTAGGAAAATATTTAACTAAAGGTTTTACTTCTGTCCAGTCATGGTAAATACCAGGCTTGGTTCCTTTAGCTACTACATAGAAAGAAAAACTTTTTGACAAAGGTTTATTTTCGATTTTTGAAAAATATATACTGAGAGAGTTTAGGGCCGAAAGGCGTTTAGCTGGGTGGTTATGACTGTTCCAAAGGTTATCTAAAAGACATTGCTGAACTGGGTCTAACTCAATCCCTGTTAAAGGTCTGAACTTGGTTCTGCCTTCATGAATGGGAAGAGAAAATCTCCCAAAGTTCATGGTCTTGCTGTTCTCCATTATCTGCACAAAAATTAAACTGGTTATCTTCTTTTTCTAAATAAATTTTCCTACTTAACCAATCTGTTAGCCTATTATCAATTCCTTTAATATGTTCAAACTCTACCTTATATCCTTGTCCTACTATACAATCTAAAAATTTTGCCCATCTTCTAGTACTTAATTTACGCTCATTAAGTTTGTTATGAAATCTAACTATGGCTTCACAATCTGTCCTAATTGTAAAAGGTTTGTGCAATAATAATCTAAATTTTTTTATTGCATATACTACTCCTAATATTTCGAAATCTAGGCTGGTCATGGTTGTGTCCTTTTTTTTGAATTTTCCAGAACTGTATCTACAAATGCGTTCTTTATTTTTACTATCATACTTACTAGGTTTAGCTAATAATATTGTTCCCCATCCTAGTTGGCTTGCATCTGTTTCTACGACTATGTATTCTGATTCTAAGGGAAGTTGTAGGTCTGGTAGATTTTTACAAATGTCTTTTATTTTTCTAACTAGAGCTATATCTTGCTGATTAAAATATTTCTGTCTTGTGGGTGTGGTCTTACTATAAAGGGGTCCTATTATTTTACTAAGGTTAGGAATATACATTCGTGCATAATTTAAAATTCCTAAAAAAGACTGAAGTTGTTTTGTATCTTCTAATTTATCTGGATAGTCTAAAATTTTCTTGACTATATGAGGTTGTAACCTAATTTTTCCATCTCCTAGCTTCATTCCTAAAAATTCTATGTAAGGTTTATTTAATACCATCTTTTTCTTGCTAATTATTATTCCATTATTTATGAATTCCTCTAATGTTATATACAAATGATTTATGTGACTATTTTTGTTTGGACTGAATACTAATATGTCATCTATATATACCAGTATAAAACTATATTTATTAAATATACTATCCATTTTACGCTGAAATATGGAGGGTGCATTTTTTAATCCAAAGGGCATAACTAGCCATTCATAATGTCCTTGAGGGTAACAGAAGGCTGTCCATGGTATACTTTCCTTTTCCATTTTTATCTGCCAAAATCCTGACTTACAATCAAATTTGCTAAATATCTTTGCTGTCTGTATTCTATTTATGAGTTGGTCTTTATCTGGTATATTATATTTATCATCTTCTGTATTATCATTTAATCTTTTATAATTTATAACCATTCTAGCTTTTTCTCTTTTTATCTCTGCATGATTTCTAACCATAAATGCTACGCTTTTATGTGGACTATTACTAGGTCTAATTACTCTTAAATCTAATAATTCCTTAATCTGAGTTCTAAACTCTTCTATATCTGCTGGTGTATGATCTATTTGTGCTGAGGTAATCCTATAATCTTTATTTTTTATATCTAGACTGGCTAAAATTTTATTTCTTTCCCAATATTTCATGGGTTGTTCTCCTAAAATTTTTGTTGTTTCAGCTAATCTTATTATCTCGTCTAAATCATTTTCTGTTCTTCTATATACTGGTTTTTTCTTTAATTTCCCTATTTTAGCAAAAATTAATTCTAAGTTAACTATTTGTTGAAAATCTTCTAGGTTCCAATAATCTCTTTTTTCTTCAAAATCAAACTCTTCATACTTTATATCTAAATTTTTTAAAGAAGTATTTGCTATCTCATTGGGTATGTATGTTTGGGCTAGCTCGGGAAAAATATTTCTACTAGGGAATAAAAAACTAGCGGGACCGGAATCTACTCCTATGGTACCACCACGCTTCGCACGCAACTCTGATGAATGGGCGATGGTGCTAAGGGCATAAGTTGTGGGCGTATTGACAGTTCGTTTGAAGAAACTGATGTTGTGTTGGCTGATGAACATGCCTCCTTGTAAGCTAAGTATGAAATTAAGTCCTAAGATGAAAGGATGATTCTGACAGGTATTTCCTATCCAAACTTGAGGTAATGGGAACCATTCTATGTGCTGATCTTGAGAACCTAGATGATGAAAACTAATCTGGGCGCCATTAATGCAATGTGTATATGTCTGTTTAATGCCATCTGCTATGCTTACTAAGGCTGGGGTTGTTAAGGCTGTGCTCCATCCTGGGGGAACTACATGTTGTTCGATATATGATTTACTAGCTCCTGTATCTATCATGATATCTATACTGAGGGTTTTTTCTACAAATTTAATTACACAAGAAATCTCAACTAAATTTGACTTGGGTATAACGGGGTAATTAAATGGTAAATATGTATTATCTGGTTGTACTTGAGAGTATTGACTAAAGGGTTGAGAATCAACTAAGTTGACTAATTCTAAAGAGTTCATATGATCCTCAACTAGTTTATCTTTTAAGGGGTATTTACTGTGAAATTGTTCTAGCTACTGTTTAAGCTGTCTATTTTCTAATTTTAAACATTCTATGTCAAAGCTAGTCTTAGTTTCTATCTCTCTTATTTGAAGTTTAAGTTCTCTTACTTGTACTTCTAATTCTCTATTTGTTAGATGTAATTCTCTACTTTCTATACTATGATCCTCTCTATTATTTGCTAGTGTTATCTTATGTGTCATGTTTAATTTTTCAAGACAGATTATACAATAGGTTATGCTGCATAATAAACACTGAGCTCTCTTATCTTTAGCTGGAAACCAATTACAATAGCTGCATCTAGTAGTATCAAATCCTAATCCTATTTGAAAATTATGCTGGCATTCAATATCTGCATTTCATTCCATTATAAAGAAAGTATCTTGAGAATGAGTTATTCATATTTCTTGGTTGAGTTGTCCTAAAAGATTATCTACATCTGTATCACTTTCTGAATCACTATCTGAACTATTTGCTTCAATTTGATATTCATAATCGCTAACTATGCTATAGATTTCTGAATCATCACTATTTATGCTAACTATATCTTCTTCTAAATCTTCTATAATATGTAATCTTTCTATCTGTTTATTAGTATTAGGTCTCTGTCTTTTTTGGCAAGCTTTTGCAAAATGATTGGGTTCTCCACATATAAAACAATTACATTTTTTATTGTTGGGTTTCCTAATATATCTTTGCTTTCTTTTATCTTTTTCGTCATTGGGTAGTCTCTTATAATTTGTTCTATTAAAAGTTCTACTTTTCCTAATGAATTTCTGTTTTTTCCATGGTTTTCGATATTTTTTCTTCCAATATTTTTCTTTTTTATATTTTCCATATTTTTTGTATTTTTTCCTATATTTATTTTTATATTGTTGAGGAGTATATATTATACTGCTACAAAAACCATAATTTTGTTTTTTCAAGTCTTTCTGTATTTTAACTTCTATACATTTTTCTCTGAGCTTATAAAATGTAAAAACTATTCTAGGTCCTATTCCTAAAGTTCCTCTTATTGTTAATTCTCCTGTAGCTATTTTTGCTGGTAAACTTACATAATAAATTGACTATTTATTTTCTATTTCTCTTCCTAGTTCTCCAGGTAATTTTCTAAAATATTTATTTCCTATTTCTTCATCAAAACTTTTCCCTGTTCTGGCTACTATGGCTAAGTATTCTTTACTAAAGGGTACAATATATTTCCAACTTCCTAATGTTATCTGGTCTAGTTCAGTTAATGCTACGCTTTGAGCGGAATCATTTCTTCTAAGAGGGTCGTGTCCTATAAGTATTTCTTTAATAAAACTAGTAAAATTCCATGGATTATTTCCTAATTCTTTAAGCTGTTTAATTGTTTCTTCATATTTTTCTTTAAAGGTGAAATAAATATTATAAGCTGAATCTCCTAAAAGTGTTTCCATATATTCCTACATATCTGTTGATTCATAGGGGCTGGTCATCCATGCTTTTACTGCATCTTTTTCCCATCTTTCTATTACTTCTTGCCATATCTGAGGATCGAATCTTGCTAGGTCTAAAAGGGTTCCTTGGTTATTAGCTGGCTGTAATTGTATACTCATATCTAATTGTTTACGCTTTCCATGAAACCCATAGCTTTTATTTGGATCTGTGTGACTTCGCCCTGAACTGGCTAATGGTCTTCTTCCTCCTACTACATAATGCATTGGTTCTACGGGATCTTGTACAGTGGGTTGTGGGTTACTAGTGCCTGTGCTTTCTGTATTCATATAAAAAGTATCTTCTATCTTAGGTTGTTCTGGTATTCTAAATATTTTACTGGGATGTATTTTATCTTATATGATATCATCTACATATTCTGTATGGAATTCTTGATCTAAAAACGACACTGCTTCATTATGGATATCTCCTCTAGCTAAGTATTCGAAATATCTAGCATCTAATATCTTGTTCATGTCTTCTAGAGTGAATTTTTCTAAATCTATCTCATCAATATTATACATCTTATTTTGTGATATGATTTTTTCTTCTATAATTACATAAAGCTGATTTATTTCACTACGATTATCTTGATTTTCTTCTCTGTCTATACTACTAAATTCATCATCTTCGGATTTTTTTGGTGCTACATAAGTATACTGAGTAAATCTTACTGCATAATTTCCATCTGCTGCTTGATATAATAAATTGTCTTGAGGAGCTAATCTTTTTTGTCCTAAAAAGTCTCTTAATTTCCAATCTAATGCTGCATTATCTTCATAATTAAATTTTTTAGCTGGTAGTGCCTTTATTCCTTTTGCGCCTAATAACTTGACTATCTGATCATTTGTAAGTCTATAGTGAGTATTACTTTCTGAGACTGTTAAACCTAAAAATCTTGTGCAAACTAATAAATTATTTTCTCCTTTTTTCATTTTGTATCCTCTACTCTTTATTCCTATTTTTATCTTTTTATGAAAGGTCGAGGTTGGTAGTAAGAAATCTGGTGTAAAATAAACTATTCCTCCTTTAGAATTCATATCTAATTCATAGCTGCCTAAAATGCTTTTTCCTACATCATTAAATCTATCATCATAAAGACATACAAAGACTTTGGTTCCTAAATTTTCTCTAGTTAACGCCTTAACTTCTACCACTACTAATTCAAAGTGAGTCATTTTAAGGTGTTCATTTACTGCATATTTATAGCTTTCTTTTTCTATTAAATTTAGCTCTATTTTTTCATTTTTTTGAGTTACACTAATCATCTGTTCACCATAGTGTTTAAATAAATATTGTTTTTTATGAATCTTACCTAGCTTATACACATATTTAGCTAGAATTAATTCTAACTTTTCCTTTTTAAATTTTTCTATTTGTTGTTTTACATCTATAAATTCTTCTACTTTGATATCTTCATCTTCATTACATTTTTTACTACTACTACATTTTATTAGCTGTTTAAACATTTTTATTTTCTGTAAATTCTACAGGCTGATTTCCTTGGTAATTTAAGCTTTTCAAAATATCTGGCTATATCTTCCTCGTTTACCTGAGATTGGAGTTTGTTAGATGGTCCTTCTACTCATTTTCCTTTTTGAAGTATTATTTTCTCTAAAGAAGCTAAGCGATTTTCTAAGTTATGTAGTTGTTCTGATAGATATTCAAATTTTTCACACAATCTAATTAAAAATAAAATTTCTATATTATTATGCCTTACTGATATTTTATCTGATTGATTTATTCCTTGATAGCTATTAATTCCTTCTGGGTTATTATGAAAATCTTCTACTTGTTTTAAAATAGTCTAGTAATCTCTGTTAGCTTTTTTATCACTACTCATAAACTAAGATCTTACAAGTTGTTCTAAAATTTCTAATTTCTGTTTTAAATTATCTTGAATTTGATTAATTTGTTCTATTTGTTTAGCTATTTGTTTGTAGCTGAAATTAATGTTACTATTTCTAGCTTAGTGTGAAATTTTTCTAAATTTAAATCTATTCTCTTTTGTAGGATAGAACTACACTGATCTTGAATATAGTCTAATTTTTTATCTTGTTCTTTAATTATGCTACGATTATTATGGAAATGTTCTATAGATGAAATAAAAAGATTACTAATTTTATCTATGTCCTTTTTAATGTTTTTTGCAAAATTAATCCGATAATCTATGATACTATTTAGCTGAGGATTATGTTCACTATAAAGCTGATGTGTAAAAGTATCTTCAAAATTACAACGGAAATTATTTTTATTTATGCTAAGACGATGGTTATGCCTACTGAGTTCTAAATCTAGATACTCTACTTTTTTCATACACAAAATTAACTCCTACTTTAAAATTATTAAAAGCTACTATAACATGAAATTTATAACTAAAATGTCTAAAAATAAAAACTACTCTATTACCATAAGCAAAATGCATAAATTAACTTAAACTGTCCTAAAACCGAACACTGCTCTGATACCAATTTTTTTGTGGAGGGTGAGTTAGTGGTCTACCACTATTTCGAAATTGGGGCTAAGAATTATCTAATTAATTTTACAGTTATGCTAATAGATCTTCAAGCTGTTGTATGGCTAATTTTAAGGCTTCTTGTTTTACAGTTAGCTGTTTATTTATCTGAGAAATTTTTAAACTGTAATTTTCTAAAAATCTGCTAGAAGCTAATGATAAAAAAAACTGATATCTTAATTTTTGATCTTCTAACTCTTGTATTAGTTCAGTACTAATTTTAATTTTAATTATAAGTTCTTCTAAAGGCATACAATTTTTTGATTTTTTAAAATTCTTATATAGACAATATTTCCTTAATATTTCTACTCGGGTTGCTCTCCTTTTATTCTAAAATTCTTTTTCTTTGGAAAAAATTATTTTTAGGCAATGTTTATTTTCATTACATGTAGTCCCACCTTGAAGCTAAGGCTCGTTCAACATAGTATATTTTTATTTTCTAATTTTTACCTTTCCCTTTCTGCCTACAATTTGCCCTCCAACGCCTAACCACGGCTCACACAGGCTCTTCAGCTAAGGTCACTCAGTAATAAATTAGAAAACAACAGATACTACGAAGGTTCAAAGCATGTAATATTAATGCGCAAACAAGCATTCCATAAACTTAGTTTTTCCAAAAAGAAAATAAATTTTTAGAATAGAAGAGTTACCCTTTCGAAATATTTAAGGAAAAAGAGAAATTACTCACACTTCATATTAATAAGAAATATACTTACAAAGATTATATTACAGACTCTGAAACTCTAAAAAACTTAGTACACTTAAAGGGTTTTGAGAGGTTTGGAAAATTTTTACAACGCAGAATGAAGGGGTGTTTTTCATTCTGCTTCTTTCATTGGCAAGCATATCAATTTATACAACTCAAAAAGAAAATAAAACAAAGTTTCAAATCTTTGTTCAACAAATTTACATCCAAATCTTCTTAAAGAGTCAAAACCTATGTTAGCCTATATCTTAGGCTTTTTGAAAATTGAAAAATGACAAAACTATATATGTACAAGATTATATGCAAACTTTTGACTCATATAGATAAATTTTATCAATAAAATATTAGGATAATGATATCGGGTACTGCTTTTGGGCCCCATCGCATATCATTCAATCTTCCTTTTTTGACAAAATTTTGACACTATAACTTATTACAAGACACGTATAAAGATTTTTACAGCTTTTCTTTAATAAAGCTGGGTAAGAGTTATCCATACTTTATTAAATTAGTGAGTGAAGGAAAATCCTTATCACTGACGGACTCAAATAATTACAGACACAAAATATTTACAAAATCTTTTTTGTCTTTTCTTGGCGTGCATTTTTCTGATATTCGAGGAGCAGCTTTATCTTCTACGGACTTTGTCTTTTTCTGCTGGAGCGCCAATTATTGATGCTGACCTATGGAGTGATGCTTCTAAGCGGGTTCTTAAAGGATTTGCAAAATTTTAAAGAGTCTGGTGGAACTATTAGAATACTTTTTAAAATATAATAGGAGTCTTGTAGTGGGACCCCCTTTTTTTTTAAAATATCTTTTTTTTTTTTTTTTAACCCGTACATTCTGTCTGCGAGGTCATCCTGGTCTGCTGCTGAGAGTTGGTCGTAAAAGTCATCTCCATCTCCTATGGGTGGTTCATCGTACCATTCTTGGTCATTTTCTCCCATCACCGGTGATTCATGAGAGATGCCATGCTGATAGTTTGGGTACTGACTTTCATCGACAAATGTCTCTTTACTGAATGGATATCCTAAGATGGCTAAATTACAATATATCTTTTTATGTCTATCTTCACAGACTAGATGCCCATAGTTTCCATTATATGCTAATAGAGAGTTGCTAGCAAATTTTCTCCATTTATTGAGCTGGTCTTTGAGTGGAAATCTTCTGCACGGCCAGGGTCTCCTATTGAGAAGTCCTGGGTATCCCGGGAATGTAGAGGTTCCTCTGAGGTACATTTTCTGTTTAGCTGGATTGCACCATATTCCTTTCCACTCTGATAGTTTACTATCTATCAAAGCTTCCACATACAGATAATGTTCTTCCATTACGCATAGTACTGCATGAGCAAGCTTATGTCCAAAGCTATCTGTCTGATCTGAATTTGTGAAAATTAGTCTAGAGACAAAGCCGTAATCTAACAATTTTGGGGCTGTTAGATAACAAGTTTCGCCCTTAATTTCTATCTCCAATGGCTCGAATGTAGCTAAATTTATCTAGCAAAGGCAAATACTGAAGTCTAGGTTACACTGACATCTACCAAAATGTTCGGATCTCTTTCTGTATTTTTCTTCTTCTAAGCAGGGCTGCTCTTTATCTTCATAGATATAGGTCCATTGATAAACTAGGCCAGGACAGTCAACTCTTACTATGGAGAGATCTTGAAGAAATTGCTGAATAATGACTAACTCGTTATTTCTGCTATCTTCGGCTATGGTGTAAATATAGAATTTAAGGTTTTCCATTACTTGGTTTTTCTCACAAAAAGATCGAATGATAGAATGCCTGAAGAAATACATTCTAGCACTCAATTGGTTAAATTCCTCACTGGTGAGTTGTTTGATTTCTGGGTTTGGTAAGTAGGTAGGTGGTTTTTCTGGAGCTAAATTTTTAAGCTGGTTGGTTAGGGTTCGAACGGTTGCTCTCAATTGTTTTTCTTCGTCTCGGAGTTGATCTAGCTCTTCATTGACGCTTTTGCCTTTATCCATAATTTTCTTAAAATTTCTGGAAAGGCCTTCACAGTGTCTGCACATCTGAAGAGTATTCTGAGAATTTATCTGAGAGTTAGAACTACTACTGCTTGTACTATTGCTTCCAAATATCTGGCTAGCTGGAACTTCACTGGTAGCAAGAATGGTTGGCATCCTGCTCAATGTGTCCAGGTAATCTTTAGCTATCTGACTAATAAAGTAACTGGTTCCTATTTGTATTCGGGCATAGGTACTGGCTGATTCAAAATCATAAAATCCTTTAAACTGGGGTGTAGGAAAATATTTAACTAAAGGTTCTACTTCTGTCCAGTCATAGTAAATACCAGGCTTGGTTCCTTTAGCTACTACATAGAAAGAAAAACTTTTTGACAAAGGTTTATTTTGGATTTTTGAAAAATATATACTGAGAGAGTTTAGGGCCAAAAGGCGTTTAGCTGGGTGGTTCTGACTATTCCAAAGGTTATCTAAAAGACATTGCTGAACTGGGTCTAACTCAATCCCTGTTAAAGGTCTGAACTTGGTTCTGCCTTCATGAATGGAAAGAGAAAATCTCCCAAAGTTCATGGTCTTGCTGTTCTCCATTATCTGCACAAAAATTAAACTGGTTATCTTCTTTTTCTAAATAAATTTTCCTACTTAACCAATCTGTTAGCCTATTATCACTTCCTTTAATATGTTCAAACTCTACCTTATATCCTTGTCTTACTATACAATCTAAAAATTTTGTCCATCTTCTAGTACTTAATTTACGCTCGTTAAGTTTGTTATGAAATCTAACTATGGCTTCACAATCTGTCCTAATTGTAAAAAGGTTTGTGCAAGAATAATCTAAATTTATTTATTGCATATACTACTCCTAATATTTCGAAATCTAAGCTGGTCATGGTTGTGTCATTTTCTTTGAATTTTTCAGAACTGTATCTACAAATGCATTCTTTATTTTTACTATTATACTTACTAGGTTTAGCTAATAATATTGTTCCCCATCCTAGTTGGCTTGCATCTGTTTCTACGACTATGTATTCTGATTCAAAGGGAAGTTGTAGGTCTGGTAGATTTTTACAAATGTCTTTTATTTTTCTAACTAGAGGTATATCTTGCTGATTAAAATATATTTTGTCCTATGGGTGTGGTCTTACTATAAAAGGGTCCTATTATTTTACTAAGGTTAGGAATATACATTCGTGCATAATTTAAAATTCTTAAAAAAGACTGAAATTGTTTTGTATCTTCTAATTTATCTGGATAGTCTAAAATTTTCTTGACTATATGAGGTTGTAACCTAATTTTTCCATCTCCTAGCTCCATTACTAAAAATTCTATGTAAGGTTTATTTAATACCATCTTTTTCTTGTTAATTATTATTTCATTATTTATGAATTCCTCTAATGTTATATACAAATGATCTATGTGATTATTTTTGTCTGGACTGAATACTAATATGTCATCTATATATAACAGTATAAAACTATATTTATTAAATATACTATCCATTTTACGCTGAAATATGGAGGGTTCATTTTTTAATCCAAATGGCATAACTAGCTATTTATAATGTCCTTGAGGGTAACAGAAGGTTGTCCATGGTATACTTTCCTTTTCCATTTTTATCTGCCAAAATCTTGACTTACAATCAAATTTACTAAATATCTTTGCTGTCTATATTCTATTTAAGAGTTGGTCTTTATCTGGTATATTATATTTATCATCTTCTGTATTATCATTTAATCTTTTATAATTTATAACCATTCTAGCTTTTTCTCTTTTTATCTCTGCATGATTTCTAACCATAAATGCTGCGCTTCTATGTGAACTATTACTAGGTCTAATTACTCCTAAATCTAATAATTCCTTAATCTGAGTTCTAAACTCTTCTATATCTATTGGTGTATGATCTATTTGTGCTGAGGTAATCCTATAATCTTTATTTTTTATATCTAGACTGGGTAAAATTTTATTTTTTTCCCAATATTTCATGGGTTGTTCTCTTAAAATTTCTGTTGTTTCAGCTAATCTTATTATCTCGTCTAAATCATTTTCTGTTCTTCTATATACTGATTTTTTTCTTTAATTTCCCTATTTTAGCAAAAATTAATTCTAAGTTAACTATTTGTTGAAAATCTTCTAGGTTCCAATAGGCTCCTTTTTCTTCAAAATCAAACTCTTCATACTTTTCCATATCTAAATTTTTTAAAGAAATATTTGCTATCTCATTAGATATGTACGTTTGGGCTAGCTCGGGAAAAATATTTCTACTAGGGAATAAAAAATTAGCGAGAACGGAATCTACTCCTATGGTACCACCACGCTTCGCACGCAACTCTGATGAATGGGCAATGGTGCTAAGGATATAAGCTGTGGGCATATTGACAGTTCGTTTGAAGAAACTGATGTTGTGTTGGCTGATGAACATACCTCCTTGTAAGCTATGTATGAAATTAAGTCTTAAGATAAAAGGATGATTCTTACGGGTATTTCCTATCCAAACTTAAGGTAATGGGAAATTCCCAAAAAAATATTATACCATGTGAAATTATTTTTAAAAATTTTCTCCTTTCACGATTTGTGTTCGTTCTCTCCATTAAATTGCAATTTGTCCAGTAATGTATGATAAAAAAAAAAAAAACTAAGGCTAAGTTTGGCATCTATTAAATAATACAAAAAGTCAAAAAGTCACTATCCTATTTAAGTCACATCATCTTATTTACATCACATCACCTCTCTAACACATCACATCCAACCCAATCCAAACTCAATCTATATAAGTCAATAAGTCAAAAAGTACACTTTTTTAAAACATCCCAAACCAACTTTTTTAGAACATCCCAAACCAACCTTAAGAATAAAAATAAAAATAAAAATAAAAATCTGGTTAGTTCTTCTTCCCAACCGCGAAATAGTGAAGTTGTTAGTAAGCGTCTTAACGGATATTCTTTACACTCGTCTTCCCCTTCTGGGAATGGCTCTGAGCTTCTCTTGCTATGCTTCGCTCAAATCTCAACCACAAGGTCTCTTCTTGTTCTCTCTCTCTCTCTCTCTCTCTCTCTACATACACACATAATATCTCTCTGTTTGCCATACAGGCCAGACAAAAATCAGCAGCAACAACAAGAAGAAATGCCTTCAGAGAGTGAAAGACCTCATCAATACAGTTGGGGTTCCTTCAATCACAAGCTCACCTCACGATTCCCTTCAAAGAGGCAACTGGGTCAAGCTCATTTGTGGTGCTAGCTTCGAGGTTTCTCAAAACCCTCACTACCATGACCTTAAAAACCCTTCAATTTTCACATCCTTAATTACTCTCAAATTGAGCACTTCAATCTCTCTGTCTCTCTGTCTCTCTCTAGGATGTTGTTGATGTCAGGAATCTTTCTCTGGTTTACACTCTCGCTGGAGGTGAAATTTTTGAAAAGCTACTGTTTTAAGAATGTTATTATATGTACCCATGTGGAATTTAGTGTTTTGGGTAACAAATTGAAGTTAAGTGCAGTTGATTGTATTGATTGTGCGGCTGATGCGGCAGTGGTGAGCGCGGTGAACGAGGGAATTGAAGCAGCCAGAGAGATTGTACCCCTTCGGAGGCCTTGGGTAATGATCAGTGTTAATGACGACGAAGATCTTCACTTTCGTAAAGCCGGTAAAAAATAAATCTTCTTTATTATTATATGTAATATTATTTATTGATGTTCCCATGAAGCTATTGCTTGATCAACATTAATTGAGTACATATTTCTATCTAATTCAATGTGATCACTTATGTTAAATTAAGTAGCTGTTTGGAGTAAAACCCGGGTTTGTGAGCTTTGAAATAAATCGGATTTTCACTGTCACGGCTATGTAAATTGTGCATCCAGCAATTTCTAGCTTTGTTGTATGTTTACCTTTTAGTCCATTGTTTAATATGGTGTCGCAACATTGCATATATAAATTCATTGCAAAATACGAGATGATTGACATATTTCATGGTGGAAAATGTATATTATTTCATAACTAAAAATCCTAGAATTTATACCATATATTAGAACAAATAGTTTCTCAAATGTTTTGCTAGTTATAGTAATGCATACTTCCATTCCTCATAACATCCTTAATGGAAGTGATTTACCGGATTGTCTTTTAAAGTCCAAATGCATTCAGTGGTCATCTTCATTTGATCCGTGACTTGTTGCCTTTTCATCCTGAGCCAGCTTATTGCCATCTTCACAGAATTTGATCCAAATGATTGTCCACTGGATTGTTCCAGACCCTGTGAGATTGTCTGTCCAGCTAATGCAATATCACTGGAGGGCACACCTAGTGCACTCAAGGTAAGCTTCCAAGTATAGGCCTCCATCATTCATTAATGTCCGCATTTCAATACTTGTAGTCCATGTTAATATGCAGGGTGGAGTGATAACTGAACGCTGCTATGGCTGTGGCCGCTGCTTTCCAGTTTGTCCATATGATAGAATAAGTAAATACTTCCTCTGTCCTTTTTTCTTTTCTAATTTGGCTTTTTTCCCCTTAACCACGGTGGACTTTCCGTTCATGTGTATATTTCCCACTTCAAATTCTGTTGGATTCTTTCATTCTAGTTGTTCTTTAAATAATCAAACTAGGTTTAATTGATCTAGGAGCAATTACATATGTAAGAGATGCTTCTGCTACAGCTGAGCTTCTTAGAAGAGATGATGTTGATGCGGTGGAGATACATACAAATGGAAGGTAGCCCAATGACTCTCAATGATATTATCTTTCTCGCACATACCGTATCTTTTTTTGATAGTATCCGGGCACAAATGTATTCTATAGAATAAAGCTGTTAGTAAAAATGGGAACATTGCCACAAGTAAAAATTCAGAAAGTGTTAAGTAATAAATCGTCTGAATGGCCCACCAAAAAAAAACAACCTAATAACTGCCACAGCATACTTTATGACATGTCAGGATGATTTCATTGGGCATCCAAATGTGACCCTATTTAATTAGAGTTTCATTCATATCATCCCTAAATTTTCAACTTCGGCCATGTTTGTTCATAGGCAGACTATGCTGTTTGAAGAACTTTGGAATGGTTTGGGAGATTCACTGGGATATTTAAGACTCGTAGCAGTAAGTAAATTGTCTTGTCCTTGTTGTTTGAATAACCAGATATTTCATTGTCTAGTTATCAGTAGTCATCAAAATGTGTGCTAGTTAAGATATTGTACTGAAATTTTACAGGAGGCATATACTGATTTTTAACCTATTTAGATTAGCTTGCCTCACATTGGAGATTCAACCATATCTTCAATGAACATGATGTACTCCCTTATGCAGCCCAATTTACGTTGCTTCAATTTATGGCAGGTGTGTCCCTTATATTGCTTAACCAATACTATCTTCTTGAATTTCAAAGGGAAAACATCATAAACCATCTTAGTTTCTAACAAATTGTACAAATGATGTTCCTTTTAACCAAAGCTGGATGGTCGGCCCATGAGTGGAGATATTGGCCGAGGCGCCACAAGGGAAGCAATTGCTTTTGCTGTTCATATAGCTGCTGATAAAGATAGGCCTCCTGGTTTGTATACAGAGTGGTATTGTTAAGAATGTGCGAAGTTCTTTGCCACAAACTAAAAGTTCTTTTTCATTTGGTAGGTTTTCTTCAGTTGGCTGGTGGTACCAATGCTCACACAGTTGACGGGTTAAAAAGGGTGGGGCTCTTCCAAGCAACAACCTCATCTAGTATAATCATTAACCTCTTCTGCTTTCGTGTTTGCGTGCTGCCTTGTGTTAGTACCTTCTGCTGTATCAACTAACCTTTTTTTTTTTCTAGTGAACTCAAAAGATGAAATGAGCATGGTGGGTTCACATAGTTCGCCACTCGCTTTAATTGGTGGAGTAGCCTATGGTGGGTATGCAAGGAAGGTTAGTACTGTTTTTCTCCGTTCATTGGATTGAATATTATTGGATTTAGCCAACAACCTTTTCTTTCTTTCTTTTTCTCTATTTTTCTTTTTTTTTTACCATATATAAGAACTCTAGAATTACATACTAGAATTTTCTGTTGTTTTTTCTTTCCCAGATAGTTGGAAAGGTTTTGAATTCTATGCAATCCAAGCACGGACTTGCTTGTATCGAGCACTATCCGGAGCATCTTCTGGAGGCACTTTCAGAAGCCCTCACTTTGGTTGGAACTGTCAAATGCTTTAATACAAATCTGTATGTTTCTCTACCTCTTTAACCATGGCATTGTTGAATGTTTTGAGTAAATACTACAAATATTCAAGTACTCTTCTAATTTCTGAGAAACAAATGGATTTGTTTTTCAAAGTAAACTATAACTCCAATTCTAGGACAGGAAAAAACAAAAATAGTAATAAAATTTCCTAAACAAACAGAGTTCAAGCAACTGGTGCAAGCCCAATTAAATCCAAATTTGGGGCTGTAAAATTTGGGGCAGAATCAAAACACACAAAAGTTAATACTAGATTTGGGTGGGGTGCGCCAAGCCAAGGCAACAGTGCAACACCAAGGCAACGCTCAAGAGCACCAGTAGCAAGCCACTGTGGTGGGCCCTCCCCCTGAAAAAATTGATTTAATATCGAGTGGGCCAATGGCCCACATATCAGATATTAAACTGATAAGAACAGATACTACACTTGATCTTAGCCAAAAGGCCGAGAAAGGTATGCTTTTACTAATCGTGGGCCACTTCTTTTATTTCAACCTACTTTCTCCTCGTGTTTGTGTTCCTACGGTGTGGGAAGTAAAACACAACAACATTAGAGATATTTTTGCTTTATGCACTAACATATATTGTTTTTAGAACATATTTCTGCTTTTTATGAAGTTCATGAATCTGATCCTTATTCAAATTATCCGATTTCTCAAGATCAATTTCTCACAATCTCTTCTATTCAACTCTCTCAAGATCAACCACCCCTCATCATCGGTGAATGTGAACATATCAACATTTCCGATATTCAAATCAACCTTTTAAAGAAATATATGACACCTTTATCTTCAACTTAAAGTGAAAAATCAGAAAATAGATGAGTGAGCCCCCTTGAAACCTGATTATCGTTGCCTATATCCAGCCCCTTAAGTTGAAGACAAACCTCACCCTTTGATCTCCTCAAACCTGCCGGTTTTTCTGTAATTTCTATTCTTGTTTTGGGCATATAAGAATTACATTCTATAATTTTCCTTTTTCCAGATAGTTGGAAGGGATTCGAAGGTAAGCCCTTGCTTTGGTTGGGAACTGTGAAATGATATGATACAAATATGTATATGCTTCTTGGAGGGATCCTTAGCCCATGAAACTGTTGAATGTGAATAAATTCTAGAAATATTCTCATCCTCTTCTAATTTCTTTTTCGGTTAATTTCTATTTCTCCTTTCTGTTGGAAGGAAATGCCATTTTTTTTTCTTTTCCCTTTTTATTGGGTAGCAAGCCTGAAATTTCTGCCATGACATTATTGCCAAAACAGTGGGGAAAGGTTTGGTGGTTACTAAACACAAATTCATTTATTCATCTTAAGTTTGATCTTAAGTTTACAATTATAGATTTTGAAATGAATGAATTTATGTATAAAGCTCACCTTCCCCCAATCAAGAAAAAATAAACTTAGGATATTACCTCAAGAAAAATATGCTATTCCAGTTTTATATTTTAATATTCTCTAATTGAACTACATTCTATTTTCGCACACAATTTGGGCCGAGCCAAAAGCACAACAAATTTTAAACTAGATTTGGTTGGGGTGCGCCAGGCCATGGCAATAGTGTAACACCAAAGCGACACTCGAGAGGCCCCAGCAGCAAGCTACTGTGATGGACCCTCCGCCATAAAAAATTAATTTAATATCATGTGAGCCAATGGCCCACGTATCAGATATTAAACTGATAAGAACAGATACTACACTTGATCTTACACAAACCCTCTGCTTTGGTTAGGAAAACTATCAAATGATATGATATACTGATATACCTAATCAAATGAGCTGCTGAGGCTCACCTAATATAAAGATAATAAGCGGGGCAAACAAACAAATGTACTTCGATTACCACTCTTCAAGACCATATAACTGAGCTGACCCGAGACGAATATTGATCCTAGTATTTGGCAGACCTAGAACCCGGTGAAGATGGGCCGACTCTAATTTCAAAATTGAGCTGGGGAAAGCCACTTACCCTAGACCTAGCTGAGGCAGCGACACTCTAAATAGATAAGGTACTTGTCAAACTATATATAACAGGACGTATACATTGCTAGCGACATGGCACCTCTTATACAGTTGTAGTAATTGTAACTAACACATGATAGACACGTGGAGGATTGTAAAAGAAAACCATCTACGGACCACAAGAATAGTCGAAAAGAATAAAAAAGGGACCCAATAAAAGGGAAAGAGAGGAAGACCTCGAAGGACAAATAAGAGAAAATACATTTATTCATCATCAAATGGAGGGCATTGAGAGGATTAGAGACCGATTTGTTCCATCATATACAAATTTGTATTCTTCTTTGAGTGCCTCTAAAGCCCATAGCACTGTTGAATGATGAGTAA
Organism: Camellia lanceoleosa; assembly: GCA_025200525.1. Classification (NCBI taxonomy): domain Eukaryota; kingdom Viridiplantae; phylum Streptophyta; class Magnoliopsida; order Ericales; family Theaceae; genus Camellia; species Camellia lanceoleosa. The sequence continues at coordinate 182,428,284 of CM045766.1, forward strand.
ATTCTAGAAATATTCACGTCCTCTTCTAATTTACTTTTTGGGTTATTTTTCTTTTTCAATTCTCTCTTATGTTGGGAGGAAAAGCCTCTTCTTTTTTTTTCAGTATTTTTTTCTTTGTTGGGTAGTAAGCGTGAAATTTTGGCATGACATGATGCAGAAACAATGGAAAGGGGTCACCGCAATATATGGTTTGGTTATTACTTGAGCATGACCTTAAAGTTGCATTTGGATTAATGTTTTTGAAATGAATAATTGTGTTTAAAAGAATTGATCCCGAGTTTGCATTTGGATTTAGTAGATTTCAAAATAAATGTGGATTTGTAGATTTGAAATTGATAGATTTGTCCTGGAAAAAAAAAAGAAAAAAAAGAATCGGTTTGTGTTTTGAAGTTCACTTTAGTTCCAATTTAAGTTTAAAACCTCACTTCAATTCCCCAATTCCTTGATAGATTCAAGAACCATTTTTATATATTTAACATATTTGAGAAAAATGGTTATAGTTTTATAGTATTATGATTAAATTTGTTTCATTACCACGTATTTCACAGAAAATTAATTTTTGAGAACCAACCAAACCAAACATGGCCTAAGTATCTAGTCACTTCAATTCTAATTACCAAATCCTCAAACATTATACAAAGGAAAATTAATAAATGCATTTTGGTTCATATAAATTTTTAATATTCTTGTACAAAATATATTAACCACAAATTAAATTCCGGTTCAACTTTAACCAAACATGAACCACAAATACGCAAAAACCAATATAGTATGCAAACCTTAACAATCTATATTCTTTTAGCTTTTCGTCTAAAGGTACAAAGGCAACTTGTACTCGCTCCGGTATAGAAACCTCAAAATGTAAATGGGCTGAGTTTAAGGCCCACACAAAATTTAGAACTAGATTTGGTGGGGTGCGCCAGGCCGAGGCAGTAGTGCAACACCAAGGCGACGCTCGAGGAGCCCCAGCAGCAAGCTACTGTAATGGGCCCTCCCCCTTAAAAAATTAATTTAATATCATGTGAGCCGATGGCCCACGTATCAGATATTAAACTGATAAGAACAGATACTACACTTGATCTTAGCCAAAAGGCCGAGAAAGGTATGCTTTGTCCAACCTTGGGCCACTTCTTTTATTTCCATCTTGTCTTTGCTCATTTTTGTGTTCCTACGATGTGGGAAGCAAAACACAAACAACGTTGGTGAATCAATATATCAGCCTTTGAGCTGGGTTTTTTTCCATCATCTAGGACTATCTATATCTATCTATCTATCTATCTATCTATACTATATCTATCTATCTATACTATATATATAACCAAATGTAGTTGTTAAATCAAAAGGCTTCAAAACTTGAATCCTAAATTCTCATAATTTTAAAGAAAAAAAAATATTATGTGGCACTTCCCTTCACCTCATTTTCCACTCTTCAAGCCTTCTCACTCCTTCTCCCTATATAAAATATAAAATTAAAAAATAATAAAATATTCATCTATATCCATCACCAATAATAATATTTATTTCAAAATAATAAAATATTCATCCATATCCATTACCCACAATAATATCTATCTCATTCTCAATCTCAATTTATAAAAAAAGAAAAGAAAAAAAGAAACCAAGAAAATTCTCATAATTTTAAAGAAAAAAAAATATTATGTGGCACTTCCCTTCACCTCATTTTCCACTCTTCAAGCCTTCTCACTCCTTCTCCCTATATAAAATATAAAATTAAAAAATAATAAAATATTCATCTATATCCATCACCAATAATAATATTTATTTCAAAATAATAAAATATTCATCCATATCCATTACCCACAATAATATCTATCTCATTCTCAATCTCAATTTATAAAAAAAGAAAAGAAAAAAAGAAACCAAGAACTTCTACAACTTCCACACACACGTTTCTCTATTTAGTTTATTCCAGTCATCTTTTATTTGCTCATAATAACTCATCTTCTCCATTGTTATATTTTTCAAGTTTGATTATCTGCAAAAATCATTACAAGGTCAGTGTAATATTATTTTTTACTTTATATGCATTTTTTCAGTGTTTGTTACTTTGAGTGTATATATATATTTTTTCATTATTTTTCAGTTCATCTATCTTTTCATCTTCTTTATTATTACATTTTGCATGATTTGAGCTTGCTTACTTTAAAATTTTTAATTTGCTTTTGTTTTTCAATTTAATTAGATTCGAAACTCATCAAATCTTGAATTTAATTTATTTTATTTTATCTCATGTCTATCACACCATCACACTTATTAATGGCTTCGTGTAAATTCTCGAATTCAAGAAGATTAGCTCTGCATAAAGTTAATCTCACATTTGCTCTTTCAAAGCTCTCTCAAATGAGAGTTCTTCGGATCATCTACAACCAATATACACCCACTTAACAATACAATCACACACAATAGCTTCAAAACCTTAAACACAATTTCTCAATTTTAAAATTTAAAATTTTTTTAAAAAATATATATATTTGGCTTAAAGTGATTGGCACATCTAACAATATTTAATTTTGAAATTTTAAAATCTTTAAATTTTATCTAAACATGTCTAATTTAAAATTTTGATTTTTTTTTTTTTTACAATATTAGAAAGAAAAAAAGTGGCTCAAATCTATTAGTGTATTATCTAAATTTTGAATTATTACACATAGCATAATAGTTGTGCATTTACCATTTAAACTTTAAAATTAACCAAACTATCTAACTACATGATTTGAGAAATTTCAGTACTTTATTCTGAATTTTCCAAATTTCTTATTTTTATTTTTACAACACTTAAGTTGCTAGGTGTTAATTTTTTATTAACTATCCATGATTTTATCCTAAATTATTGGTTAATGATTGACCACTATTAAATTCTTTTTGTAAGCTATAATGATAACAATTCACTACCATCAATTTCAAAATTTTCTATCAATGTATTTAAAAAAAAAAAAATCATTATCAAGCATGCAATTTAAAAATTAAATATATTTTATTCTATTACAACTTTATTAAAAGTGTAAATTTATTTTGCTACTATTCAAGAAAATATATATGTCTTTATTTTGATATAACAAAAATTAAATTATCTTCTATTCATACATAATCTCTCATAAATATCTTATCTTTTTAAAAATATTGATTATCAGCAACCGAATTTCCACATTTCTCTCTTTTTTTTTTATTAATTTTTTATTTTTTTAGGATGTTTATTTTATTTTTATCTTTTTTTCAAATTAGATTTGATATCTATCTTTTTACCTATATATCTATATCTATCTATCTATCTATCTATCTATATCTATACTATATCTATAACCAAATGTAGTTGTTTTGTCAAAAATCTCTAAATATTTATTTCTAAATTATCATAATTTTAAAACTCTCTCTTTCTTACGTGGCAACCCTCTTTGATTGTCTTTCATATTTTCTATTTTCCTCCATTTTCTATTTGTTTGATTAATTAAAATGAAAATTATTTTCATTGCTTATGGATAAAGATTTGAATTTCAAAATTTTCCTCCATTTTCTATTTGTTTGATTAATTAAAATGAAAATTATTTTCATTGCTTATGGATAAAGATTTGAATTTCAAAATTCATCTATATAGATAAACATATAAAAATTGATAAATAATTTATGATATTTGTTTGATTAATTAAAATGAAAATTATTTTCATTGCTTATGGATAAAAATTTGAATTTCAAAATTCATCTATATAGATAAACATATAAAAATTGATAAATAATTTATGAAAATTAATTTTGTATTCTATAGATAAAGATAAAAATTAAATAATTAATTTAAAAAAGTTAATTTCATAACTTATAGCTAAAGATAAAGATTAAATAATTGATTAATAAAAAATTAAAATAATAAAATTTAGATAAAGATATGATTTGTTAATCTATATATCTATCAAAAACATATATATCTAAATCTTTATTTTGATTTACTCATTTTTTTCCCTTCTATCACATATTAGCCTTTTTTATTTTGAATTTTTTATCATATGAAATGTCCTTATCTATAACTTCTCAAATGTAGTTGTTTTGTCAAAAGTCTCTAAATATTTATTTCTAAATTCTCATAATTTTAAAACTCTCTCTTTCCTACGTGACAACCCTCTTTTATTGTCTTTCATGTTTTCTATTTTCCTCCATTTTCTATTTGTTTGATTAATTAAAATGAAAATTATTTTCATTGCTTATGGATAAAGATTTGAATTTCAAAATTCATCTATATAGATAAACATATAAAAATTGATAAATGATTTATGAAAATTAATTTTATATTCTACAGATAAAGATAAAAATTAAATAATTAATTTTAAAAAGTTAATTTCATAACTTATAGATAAAGATAAAGATTAAATAATTCATTTATAAAAAATTTAAATAATAAAATTTAAATAAAGATATGATTTGTTAATCTATATATCTATCAAGAACATATATATCTAAATCTTTATTTTGATTTACTCATATTTTTTTTTCCCATCTATCACATATTATCCTTTTTTATTTTGAATTTTTTATCTTATGAAATGTCCTTATCTATAATTTCTTATCTTTTCTTAAATTCTTAACATTCTCTTAATAATTTTTATTATTCGTTATTATCTACTAAGTGATAAAGATAAAAATAAATAAATAAAATTTTGTTAGCTCTAAATAAGAAGTGTATTAATAATTAAATAATGAAGGCTGCATAGGAGGAGGCAACACAAAAATCTTACAAAATTAATTTTCGTCATTATTTTATCCAAGGTAATAATTTGATATTCTTTCTTTTAGTTGTTAAAAATAGTTTGCATTAGATCATTGCTATGTATTTTTTCTTTTTCTTTTTTTATAAGGTTGTCATTTGTAATAACATTTCTTCAATCCCATCTCTAAATTCTCTCTTTGAAATTTTTGTTTTTTCAATAGTGAAGTTTAGAACTAATTTCTTATCAAATTTGTTTTCTTGGTGCATATTTAATTAAAAGATCGAGACGAGCAAAACTTTCCTATGATATATGAAATTAATGAATATAATACAAAGATGGTAGGAAAATACTATATATTTTTCGATATCTCTATGTTATTATTAGTTGATTTGCTAGATTATATTATCAATTTAGAGCTCGTATGATTTAATTCAATGTCTATGACTTTAGTTGCATTCGACCATTTTTTCATTGAGTAACCTATATAATTTTTTGGATAAATTACACTAACACCCCCTAAGATTTCTGTTTAATACAGATCTCTCCCTCATATTTGAAAAATTACATTCATCTCCCTAAGGTTTGTAATCTCATTACAAACTGCCCTTGGATTGCTGATGTCATGCCCTAAAATTTTCTAAATGACCATCATGTCCTTTTTCCTACTATTTCTTCTTTCTATCATCATGATTACATTCTACAACTTTTCATTATTAAAAAAATCCATTAAATACAACAAAATAAGATTATGTATTGAATTTTTGTATTTTTATATTTGGTCAATTCAAAAAAAATCATAAAATATTACATTTGTTAAGTATATCTAGATTAGGTGTGTCTAAAAAATATAATAAAAAATTGCTTTAAATATTTAAAAAAATTCAATAAAAAAAACATGAAAAATAAAAAAAAATCCAATTTTTTGTGTGAGTTAAACCAAAAAAGATGATTTTTATTTCCCTTGAAATAACATGAACAAAATATCTGTATTATTTTATTATTTTATATGTATAAAAGCTAATGGGCAAATATGTCATTATAATTTGATATGGGGGTAAGTGTAATTTTTCAAATGTGAAGGGGATCTATATTAAACAAAAACCTCAAGGGGTGTTAGTGTAATCTATCCTAATTTTTTTTTGTTGGTATATAATGATTAAAGCTATCATTTGTTATATTTCTTCAAATACAATTCAAATAATTCTTCATCATTTTTTTTTTGGTAAATAAAATGGATTAAACTATTTTCTTATATAATTTTTATAATCCTACAAAGTTCTTATCTTGATTATTTTTATTTTTTTAAAATGCTGTAGAAACTATGCAAGTATTATTCAAACTATGGAGAAAATGATTATAGAGAAGGATTTATACTTTGATATGCATGTATCATTGATAGAGGAGATCAAAGATAGAGAGTTGCTAATAGAATTAATTAATGATTTATTTGAGAAGTACTTTTTATAAGTAAAGTAACAAACTTAGATTAAAAAATTTTAAAATTTTCTTATAAATTATAATTAAAAGTTGAGATTTACTCATAATTTGATTCCACAATAATAATATACACCACTAATTTAAAAGTCTAAGTAAATTTATAATAACTTTTTCTGAGTTTATAGAATTTCTCTCTTTTAATGATTTCCTTTTTTTTTTTTTCCCTTCATCTTCTTTTTTCTGCATGACACTATAGTTTGATATAAGTTATTTATATTATCAAGTGATTGTGATACTATTATTCCTAACAATCTTTATAATTAACAATTTTTTATTATGCATATCAAATTTTATTGTGAAATTTTATGGGTTAATTATTGTCAATGTCTAACCAGGTGGCCTAACATCATGGCTTGCCACTATTAATACATAATTCAAGATTAAAATGATTTATTTATCACACAAAATGTATATAATCTATTTTTCCGTGCATCGCACGGGTTACCGCTAGTACTTTACTATATATTAGTAAAAGGGGGTTTTTAACCCCAATGCCGGTAGGAGTTTCAATCTCCTAATTCTAATTTTTTAATTTTTTGATTTAAAAAAAAAAAAAAAAAACCTTAGCATTTATTGACTTCTCCTAACCTAACCTCAGCACTTGTTGACTTTTTTCAACTTACAATCTCTTTTGACTTCTCTCATAATTATTGCAACATCCTTTTCAATTTCTCTCATAAATTATGGTTACACACAAAAATAAAAAATAAAAAAGATAAGAATTTAGTTATAGATCTCAAAAAGATATAACATCTAAATTTAAATTATGATTTAATAATATAATAATGTATTTTTTTTATGTATATCTATCAAAATTTTAAATCACTTAATAGGACAAATTAATTAATTTTTTAAAATTATTGATTTTTAATTTACAAAATAGATTAAAAAAACTATTGACTGATTTATTTATTTAATAACAAATATATTTCATAATCTCTCTCTTCTAATCTTTCTCACAAATTTTCAAAAAAAAAATATATATTAAAACTTGCTTTAATTTTCTCTTCCCCTAAAAATCAGATAGGGGCTCCAATCTCCTAATCCTAATTTTCTAATTTTTTGATTTAAAAAAAAAATCTCAGCATTTATTGACTTCTTCCAACCCAACATCAACATTTATTGACTTTTTCCAACCCACAATCCCTTTTGACTTCTCTCATAATTATTGCAACACCCTTTTCAATTTCTTCCATACACTATGGTTACACACAAAAATTAAAAAAAATAAAAGAGATAAGAATTTAGCTATAGATCTAAAAAAGATATAACACCTAAATTTGAATTGTGATTTAATAATATAATTATGTATTTTTTTATGTATATCTATCAAAATTTTAAATTACTTAATGGGACAAATTAATTAATTTTTCAAAATTATTGATTTTTAATTTACAAAATAGATTAAAAAAAACTATTGACTGATTTTTTTATTTAATAACAAAAATATTTCATAATCTCTCCCTCCTAATCTCTCTCACAAATTTTCAAAAAAAAATATTAAAACTTGCATTCATTTTCTCTTCCTCAAAAAATCAGATAATATTTTCTATTAAAGTTGTAGATATCTACCTATATTTTATATATTATATTATAACATAACAAAAAAAACTAAAAAACTAAAAAAAAATCTTTAAAGTTTATCTAAATAAACTTTAAATCAATAAAGCTCACATGTCTATCACATATCTAACTCACATCATAACTTACCTAAATAATAATAATTAAAAATAAATAGAAACCACAGATAAATTAAATTTAAAAAAAAAAAGATACCCACAACTTCATCTTAAATAAATTGAAAAAAAATACCCGAATAGAAATCACACAAAAATAAAAATAAAAATAAAAAGATCTATCTATCTATCTATCTATCTATCTATCTATCTATCTATATCTATACTATATATTAAGCAAAAGGAGATTTTTAACCCCCAAGGCCTATGGAAGCTTCAATATCCCAATTTGAATCTTTAAAAAAATTTATTAAAAAAAAAAAAAAATCACTCAGCATTTATTGATTTGGTCAAAATCTTCTAATTAGCATTTATTAACTTTTTTCAATCCACATATCTTTCCACATGCCTGCAATTATTGATTTGATCAAAATTCTCTGATCAATATTTAAAATCCCCTTATACAAATAATTATAGATACAATTCGTGTATAGTTACTGCAGTACCCTTTTCAACTTTCTCTATACACTATGGTTAGTGATAAGAAAAAAATTTTAAAAAACATAATTTATATATTAAAAAAATCTAAAACAAATATAAATATCTATAATTATCCCGTGCATAGCACAAGTGATAGGCTAGTAGACAGGGATTTCAATCAGCCTTTTTATTACGTTGAAATGAATATCTTCATTCCAAGGCATAAGCTTGTAACATGTCATTAAGATTCTAAATTGCTGATCTAAATTTATTACAACAAAATTGAATTTGAAATAATTTAAAATAAAAATATATTGATGTAACTCTTTCACAATTATTGATAATGAAATAGATATCTTTCATTCGGTCTATGTCATGCACAAGATTTAGATTTGTTTTGCCACGCCATTAATAATGCTTTGACATTAGAGAGCTATAAAATAACTATTATTTCTATTTTCTATTTCTTAAATTTTATATTTTTTTCAAAGGATCTAAAATGATATGTTTAGACAATCACTAATTAAGGTTGATAATAGTCCATTGTGGCCATCACCATCAGACTTATTTAAAAAAATTGATGATATATTGGTTGGGTGGGCTTAAGAAACTTTGGTTTGAAATGTTAGTAATTGTATTATAAGTTATGAATCTTATAATTAAGAAAAAAAATATTGGTCATTGACTAGAATATACATTGCTTTTAATACACTGCAGACAGCAAGTCCAAAACTCTACATGGTCCTAGTCAATCATGGGATGCTGTATAATATTATATCACTTACTCTTGTCTTAGAATATTGAAAAAATGATAGAAAGTATGAATTGGTGGATTGAATGTTGATTTGGCTTGCGTAGAAGAGTGGGTACAATTCATCATGTGTAATCGGAAATTAAAATTATTTTAACACTTACTTTTAAAAATTCATTTGTTTTAAAAAAATATTAATTTATTTATGGCAAAAAAAAAAAAACTTTAACTACACTAAAAATTCATTAGAAAACCCCCAAAAATTAGAATTGCACCAAATAAGCTAATTTTGTTAACGTTAACTTTTTAGTTAATTTTAAAAATAATAATGAAAGTGTGGTCAACAAAATGCCAATGTATTGAATCGCTATTGACTTTTTTTCATTAACACTCCATTACACAATTACAATGAGTAAAGGTAGCAGTTGTTATTTGGAGAAGAAGTAGAAAAAATAAATCAACCAATCAATCAATTATAAATGGAACTTGGAAATCAAAAAAATTGACATTGATGAGGCTCGAGTATGGAAAGTTTGTTTTCTATCCTCGTGTTAACACTTTCATCAGTTTGATATTGGGCCATTAGGCCCACCGTCTTCACTTTATGAATAAAACTCTTATTTCTTTAGAAAAAAAAAAGGACATTATTGAGGCATTGAAGGCTTTAATGAACTTGTATTTCTCTCTCTATTTGGTCATATATAGTTTTCAGTTTTTTTTTTATTTTTTTTTTAAAGAATAATAATAATAAGAGATGTTTTGACCAATTATCGTAGGCCCACTCTCTTTGAATTAGAAGTTGGAGTTACAATAATGCATTTGGAGTGATATTTTTATATGAAAATTGAGAATTTAAGTAGAACCATTCAACAATGGCGTGTGCATCGCTGCTCTAAGCAGACTGTCATTTTTGAAAATGTTATGTGTGTGTGTATGAAGAGGTTTGGTCCATGCCTTTGTCTATAGTCTGACCCCAAATTTGGTTATAAACAAATATATTCCACCAAGTTATTATGAGATAGCCAACATAAATTCACTTTTGACTCATCATTTTTCTTCGACAAAAATAAAATAAATGAAAATATGTCATCCACAAAGTTGGTGACAACTACATGTTCATAGTATGAATTTGGTCTTAAAGTAAGAGCTTTGTCGTCATTTTATTCTATAATATTTAAATTGTGTTAATTTAACTTTTATGTATCAAATTTTTTTTAATTTGACTACTCAACCCAATTGTGTTAATAGACGTGGTTAAAGTCAATAGTAAATGTGTAATTTTTTAAACTGAAGTGACCCATCATATATGTTGAGAATTAAGGGTGTGTTTGATTGGATGGATTGGATAATGAGGGATTAGAATCCATCAGACTTGAGTCCTGGGACTGTGAATCTCCCGCACTATTTGGCTGGATTGGATATATATCCTGTGTTTGTTTTTTCATTGAGATTAGATCTCTGGAAAGGACTATTTTTAGTGAATCCAACGTTTGGTTGGACGGACTGGATAGGATAAATGAACAAAAGACTATTTTACCATTTTTCAATTGTTTATTAAGTAATAGCAATATTAAACATATCTTTAATATTTTAATTATTTTTAGCTAGATTAAATAAAAATTTATTTATTTTATTTTTTACACAATTAAATAAATTTATTTTTTAAAATAAATAAATAAATAAATAAAATATCAATAAATAAAAATATATGTTATTTTTTTTAATTAAAATTTTAAATAAATTTGTTTTTAAAAATAATAATAATCAAACAATGAAATTAAATAAAACATCTATTAAATTTAAATAATGAAATTAAATAAAATATAAAGAAAATTTTAAAATAAAACATCAATACAATATCTATAAAAAATTATTTTAAAAAATTAAATAAATAAAACATCAATAAAAAGTTAAATAAAATTATTTTATTTTTAAATTGAGACATTGAAATTTTATTGAATTTTATTAAATATAAGACATAATTAAATAGTAAAGGGTCAAAATGGTCATTTTGACCACCTAACCTTAACAGTGGATAGTCCCACAAAAACTATCTCATACCCCCCTTCTAGGGCACAATAGTCCCCCATATGGGGGATAAGGAGTCCGGCCGGACATGGAGTCCGGCGAACTAAAAAAAAATCAAACGGCAGATAAAGAGCACTATTTGGATTATAATTCAAATAGTGGATAGTCCCCCTCCTAATTCGGCGAATCAAACACGCCCTAATTGTGTATTTTTTAGGTGAGTTTTTATATTAATGACACATTAAATATTTTGAATACTAAGAGCATCGCATCAACCTCTCTACAATGGCTTTGAAACTATTGTAGAGAACAAAAGCTGTAAATATCAACTCCGTCAGACTCTTTAAATCTTCATTCATTTGGAGAATGTTATAGTGCCTCAACTGATTTATTGAGGCATTGTTCATATAATAAACTATTTTTTATTATATTTTTTGGATCAAAGCTAGCCAAAAAGTCATGATCGATCGTCCCCCGGATGTTCTCCCGGATGTCCCATGAGTACCCTGTAACAAAGAAGGAAAAATGTTCAAATATGGCTTGACCGATCGACCACCCCTTAATGGGTTCGGCCCTCCTGTGTTGTTGTTGCTCTATTGCTGTTCAGGTGTTGATTTGTTGCTATCTTGGGGCTTGTTTATATTTGTTTGTTCATAATATTTTAATGAAATAGAATTTTAGAATTGAGAGATTGATGGAGTGTGTATATAAAAAAAAAGCTAGCTAAAATACAAAAGTAGATTTTGAGTTATAATTTGGCTGAAAATTTATTGAGGCTAATGCGAATGCTCTGAAAGAGTATTTACTATGGAGTTAGATTAATGGATCAAATCGAAACATTTTTTATACACTAGGAACTAAAATGAGACTTTTTATTTAAGCTTTATTATAATAAGATGCATTAATTAGGGCTTTTTTGGGAAGTGGATTGGTAGTCAAACGCTAGCTTTTAATCTATTTTGGATTACATCATCTTTTACATTTTTTACACGTTTTTTCAAAAAAAACCAAACAAAATTTTTTTTAGCCATCTTTTCAAAATAGACCTTAAAAAATACCTAGAATATATAATAGTAGTTATTTAATAATTTAAAATATGATAATTTGTATAAGAGGGTTTTACCAAATTCAACTAATCTCAAGGTGCAAATTAGTGTTTGATCAAAAAAAACAAAAAAAATGGGTGCAAATTAGTGTATAGATCTAGATCTCAATAAGGATGTGTGGAGTGATTTCCGAGCAATGACTTAGGTTGATTGGTGACTTTTTGTCTTTTAATTTTTTTTAGTCTGAAACTAGAAAGTCTCGTTTTAGATAAGTTTTTTAATTTTTGTTTTACTTTTGTAAAAGAAAAAATAAAATGATTCTAATTTAGATATGATATTTTATCTTATTAGACTAAAAAACTTATTTTATCTTTTTGTGATTAAAATAGTTAAAAAATTAAAAATTTTGACATGCCAAACGAATGCTTAATTAGCACACAATGTTACCTCAACATAAATTGGGAAATCACACTTCAACCCAAGAAAATAAATAAATAAATATCAAAAAAAAAAGAAAAAAAATTAAAAATTTAAAATTTAACAATTATAAAATAATATAATAAAAAAAAAAAAAAAATTAAATATAAAAAAAAATCTATAAAAAAATAAAAAAAAAAAAATTATAATTTAAAAAAAAAAAAAAAAAACATTTTAAAAAAATTAAAAAAAAAAAAAAAAATAAAAAAAAAAAAAAAACAAATAAAAAAAAAAAAAAAAAAAAAAATACAAAAAAATTCAATATAAAAAATTTTTTTTTTAAAAAATTTAAAATAGGATATTTTTCATTTTTATTTTTTTTATTTTATAATATTATAATATATATATATAGATGGCTTATAATTTCTCTATATATTATATAATATTATATATATTATATATTTATCTAATTATCTATCTATATATATATATATAAATTATTTTTTTTTTTTATTTAATTTTCCATTTTTTCAATATCCCTTTCTTTTTTTTTTCCTTTTTTATTTTTTTCATTTAAAAATTTATATTTACCAATTTTTTAAAAAATTTTACATAATTTATTTCAATAAACCAAAATTAAAATCACACTTACTCATATAAACATATAAAACAATAATAAACATTCATAAAAAATTAAGTCTGAAATAAATATATTAAGAAAAATATAAAAAAATAACTTAATAAATAAAAGATTGAACATAAAAAAAAAAATTAAAAAAAAAAATATTAAATAAAAAAAAAAAAATATAAAAATAAAAAAAAAAATATTAAAAAAAAAAAATTAAAAAAAAAAAAAAAAAAATTAAAAAAAAAAAAAATATAATAATTAAAAAAAAAAATAAAAAATTAATAAAATTATTTTAAAAAGCTAATTTTTTTTTTTTAAAATAATATTTATATAAAAAAAAAATAAAAGAAAAACACCAAAAGACATAAATAAATTATATTTAAAATAATATATGAAAACACAAAAAAGAACAATTTATCAAAATAAAAAAAATTATTTATGCATTAATAATAAAATTTATCAAATCCTACAATATCAAAATCAAAAGCATAAATATTTACTATAAAAATGCCTTAAAAAATGCTCAAAAAAATATTTTCCAAATAAAATCAAACAAAATCATAAAAAATACAACACACAAATAAAACATAAAAAAAAAACAAAAAACAAGATTAAAAACAAAACAAACATTAAAAAAACATCATAGATTAAAAAAAATTCATCAACTACTAATAAAAATCAAAAAAATTCAAAATTAAAAACAAAAAAATAAAACCAAAAAAAATACAAAAACTAAAAATAACAAACTTAACAAAGAAAATGTGGAATTTTAAGAATTTAATGTGGAACAAATGTAATACAAATGTGAATCAAAAAAATGGGACAAAATGTGTATTTAATTTTTTTTTTATTTTATTTTAAATTTATAATAATATTAAAATTAATTTTAAATGAAATTTATTAAGAATACCGCAAAAAAAAGAAAATTAACTTCAATTAATTTCCAATTGATGGCTTCAATGAGAATTCTATATTTTTAAATAATATATATATATATATATATATATATATATATATTTTTAAATTTTTATGAAATTAAAAAGAAGGCAATGAATTCTTTAAAAAAAGATTTTTTTTTTTAAAAACTTTTAATTAATTCTAAAAAAAAAAAAAGAAAAAACTAGTTACTTTAAAAAAAATAAAATTTAAAAAAAAAAAAAAAAATTAAGAAAAAAAAAAAAAAAATAAAAAAAAAAAAACAAAAAAAAAAAAAAAAAACAAAAAAAAAAAAAAAAAAAACTTCTAAAAAAACAAAATAAAAAAACAAAAAAACAAAAAAAAACAAATGATGGAAGGTGTGAAACGTGGATTAAGAAATCATGAATGGTATGATCTAAATCTATTCCTTGAAACAAGGTTAATTTTATATACCTTTACAAAAATACTCTTTCAATAGCTAATTTAAATGTAAATAACACAAAATAGCCAGTAAAAAGCACTAACATGAAAAAATATCAAATCACAGAAATGAAAAAACTTAATAAAAATGAAGCACGAGGATGATGACACATTAATAAAAATATCTCAAAGGATGATAATGTCATGCAAAAACCAAGCGGATTATGGATCATTTATGACACAATAGCATTACTAAGAGGTAAAAACAATAGCATACGAAGAGAATAAATATTGATGAAAAAACTATACTAATCAACCCTTTGAATCAACTCATCGATCTTTATCCGATTTTTTTATCATCTTTTATCCTTCCAAGAATTAAAATCCTTTTGAAAGGAAAAGATGATTAAATGCATTAAATGAAAGAAATGAAAGATGAATGATGAAATAATTAAGAAAAAAAGAGAGGGAAGGATGAAAAAAATGAGGAGAAAAATTGAAGAGAGAAGAGAGAATCAAGAGAAATTAAGATAAGAGAATATAACAATTAGGAACACAAAAAAATCACAAAATCACAAAACAAAAATCTTCTAAGAATCAATAATGAATGAACTAAGAAAAAAGAGAGAGAGAGAGAGAGAGGAGAGAGAGAGGAGAAGAAGAGATGAGAGAGAAGAGAGAGAGTGCAGAGAGAAGACCGGAGGAGAGAACAGAGAGAGATGGAATGCGGAGGTTCAGGCGAAAGAGAGAGAGAGAGATCTCACCGTGAAGAATTCTGATAATGATAAAGAGAGAGAGAGAGAGAGAGAGAGAGAGAGAGAGAGGATGATGGAGATCGAGAGAAAATAAATCGAAAGAATGAAATCAAAAAGATAAAAATCGAAAGAAGGAAAACAATGAAAAGAGAAGAGAAGAGAGAGAGAGAGAATTCAAGATTGAAAAAGAAATCAAAAAAAGAGAAAAAAAAATTCCAAATAGAAAAATCGAATCAGAAAGAGAAAAAAATCGAAGAGAGAGAATCGAGAGGAAATAAAAATCGAGAGAATTAATAGAGAATCAAAATCGAAATGAGAGATCGATAAAAATAGTAGAGCGAGAGATTCAATTTTAGAGAGAGAAGAGAAAATGAAAAGAGAATTAGACGAGAAGAGATAAATGAGTGAGAATGTAAGAGAAGAAGAGCTTTATTAACTTAGAGAGAGCGAAGAGCTTAAAGACGAAAAGAGAGAGAGAACATTCGTAAAATTTGCAGAGATCAGGACTGACATGATTAAGCAAAAATTTTTAAACATAAAAAACAATATTAAAAAAAACATAAAAAAAAAAATAAGCAAAAAAAAAAAAAATAAAAAAAAAATTGAAAACAACCGTATCAAAACTAAAAAAACGTTAAAAACTCAAAATTCATAAACATTTATTTAATAACATATTATTATTATTATATTTATAATAATTAAGATTAAGCATAAAAAATAAAAAAAAAAATGAAAAAATCAAATATATATGAATTTTTTAAAAATCAAAATAACATATAATTATTAATATAATATAAAAATATAAAAAAAAAAAAAAAAAAAAAAAAAAAAAAAAAAAAAAAAAAAAAAAAAATCACATATATATAAAAAATAATTGAAAAGTATATATATTATTCCTTGAAAAAAAAACATCCAAATACGATTATTGTTCATAATAATATTTAAATGCATTAAGAACAAGCATAAAAAATAAAATGAAAAATTGAACACACATAAAAATATGAAAAAAATCAAAACATATGATTATTATCAAAATATTAAATTTTAATATAATATAAAAACAACACTAAAAAATATAAAAAGACAAAATGATGAAACACAATCTGTATATAACACGGGTGATATGCTAGTATCCTATGATTTAAAAGTGAATACATAACTTTCACATGATTTGAATTGAAGTACAAAATGAAAAAAATATAAATTAATTTAACAATGTGCGTAATTCATTTGTTGAGTTGATTGAATATGAGTGTTTTCTGTGAAACCTATACATGAATGCTATGCTTTGTTTCAACTTCCAATATTTTTATATAAATTAAATTTACATAAATATATATTAGCTTATCATCCGTGCTATGCACAGAATAATTATAGACATTTATATTTATTTTAATTTTTTAATATATAAATTATTTTTTAAAGATTTTTTATAAAAATAACTTAACAATCTTATCACTAACCATAGTGTACAGGAGAAATTAAAAAGACTACTGCAGTAACTATGCACGGGTTGTATCTACAATTATTTGTATGAGGGAATTTTAAATGCTAATCAGATATTTTGACCAAATCAATAAATGCAGGCAAGTGAATTGGAAAAAGTTAATAAATGCTGATAAGGGGATTTTGACCAAATCAATAAATGCTAAGTTTTTTTTTTTAAAAATCAAAAATTTCGAAAATTAAGATTGAGTGATTGGAGCTCCCACAAGGCTTGGGGTTTAGAAACTCCATTTTCCTTAATATATTTACAATTATCTATATATGTGAATTGCGATTTTTAAATGTTTTTTTTTTTAAATGTCTTTTTTTTTTCCTTTGTTATATTATATTAAAATTTAATATTTTGATAATAATCATATGTGTTGGACTTTTCAAGGAATTAAATGTCTTTTTTTTTTATTATATTATATTAAAGTTTAATATTTTGATAATAATCATACTAGCATATCACCCGTGTTATGCACGGATTATGTTTACAATTATCTATATATGTGAATTGCGATTTTTAAATATCATTTTTTTATTTTATTTTAAATGTCTTCTTTTTTTTTTTCTTTTTTTATATTATATTAAAGTTTAATATTTTGATAATAATCATATATGTTAGATTTTTCAAGGAATTAAATGTCTTTTTTTTATTATATTATTTAATGTTTAATATTTTGATAATAATTATATGTGTGGGGCTTTTTAAGAAATTTTTTCTATACTTGTTCTTAATGCATTAAAGTGTTATTATGAAGGATAATAATTTTATGTGTTGAGACTTTTCAAGAAATTCATATGTATTGGATTTCAAAGAATTTTTTTTATACTTGTTCTTAATGCATTAAAATGTTATTATGAGGATAAGACTTAGGTGTTGGGAGAAGTTAATAAATGCTAAGTTTTTTTTTAAAAAAAAAATTCAAAAAATTAGGAAATTTAGATTGGGAGATTGGAGTTTCCACAATGATTGGGGTTAAAACCCCATTTTACTTAATATATAGTACTAGCATATCACCCGTGCTATGCACGGATTGTATTTAGAATTATCTATATATGTGAATTGTGATTTTTAAATATTTTTATTTTTATTTTTTAAATGTCTTCTTTTTTCCTTTTTTTTATATTATATTAAAGTTTAATATTTTGATAATAATCATATGTATTTGACTTTTTAAGGAATTAAATGTCTTTTTTTATTATTATATTATATTAAAATTTAATATTTTGATAATAATCATATGTGTTAGACTTTTCAAGAAATTTTTTTTATGTTTGTTCTTAATGCATTAAAGTGTGATTATGAGGGATAACAATCGTATGTATTGGGACTTTTCAAAGAATTCATATGTGTTGGATTTCCAAGAATTTTTTTTATGCTTATTCTTAATACATTAAAGTGTTATTATGAGAGTAAGACTTGGGAGTTGGGAGAAGTTAATAAATGCTAAGATTTTTTTTTTTTTTCAAATCTAAAAATTAGGAAATTTATATTGAGAGATTGGAACTCTCACAAGGCTTGGGGTTAAGAACCTCCTTTTGCTTAATATATAAATAATTATAGATATTTATATTTGTTTTCATTTTTTTAATATATAAATTAAATACAAATTTGAAAGAATTTAATAAGTGTTTATTTATTTATTTAAGAGGCATTTACACAATAATTACATGGGTCTCTTGGGGATGCAAAAATTTCATTTATTTATTCATTAAATAAGTGTAATTATTATAAATTAAGTGTTTATTGTAATCAATAGTGTAATTATTACAATCTTTGAACCAATCACCAATCACCAAGTCAATTTTTTAAAAATATTAAACTTTTGCTTAATATATAGTATAGATAGATAGATTTTAATTTAATTTATTATTATTATTTTTTTTGTATTTGATTGACATTTAAAACAAAAAATTTATATTGTACGCATATATTTTCACTGTTGAAAAGATCAGTATACTAAAAGTCCCAAGTTGGATGTAAGCTTTTTAAAAATTAACTTATAATTTTTTTATTGATAAGTCATTTTAAGACCCATGACGGAAAATATTTGTTACTTATTTTTTGTTCAATTAAATAATAAAAAAATAAATAAAATATTTAGATATATATATTTATATTAAAATAAACAGAGCTAAAACAACTTTATGTTTTATCATTTTTTTTCTTCAAAAAAAAGTGGGAGTGAGAGGAAGATAGAGAAAAAACAAACAAGATAATAATATATACTGACAACAATCACATAGGTATCAATTGTTAATTCTAAAAGCAAAATCTCCAATGTGGGTCTTGTTTGGCTGTTTATAAGGTTTTGTTTATAAATGTATTTTTGAGCTGGCTGATATAGAACCAATCAAACCCACATGAAACTGTACCAACCTTTAAACTTGACCTCAAGTAACATAGATATTTCAAACATATCCCTATTTCAATCCTTTTCAAACTTCTTTTAGCAAAACACATTCAATAAACCTAAGTCCACAAGAGACCAAATACACATTCTGTATTTCTAGTATTGTTGAAACACATTTTTTTTTTAAAAATCCTCATGATTATTTCAGTAGCACTTCTAAATAAGCACCTACAAATAAACTTAGAAACTCCAAACGGATCATCAATCCATTTTTGTAATCTACTTTTTTATCTATGTATTTTGAATAAAGCTATATGCACTAATTGGTGGTATACCAATTAGTGTACTAACAGATGCTATTACATAATTTTAAAAATTTTGATCTTTGTAGTTTGTATTCATACTTTTGGAATGGTAATATTATAACATATATTAGTATATTAATTAATACATGTAGTACCATTGATATATTTTTGTCCGTTGCCAAATCATCTCCAATGTATCACATTATTTACCATAGAGTAATAACGTAGTGATCACATTTGAATATAACATATAGGATTTGTGTTGTTTTGTGTTGTTTTCAGGGACAAAAAACTGAAAACTTCAAAAAAACATTTTTTGTGATAAAAAATAGTTTTCAAAAATTCAAAAACAACTTTTGCTATTTGCTAAAATGTGAATCATTTGCACAAACAAAATTTCCTAGAAATAGTTTTGGATAAAAATGCTAAACAACTTAATTATATGTTTTATAAAATAAAAAGCAAACAGACCTTTGGTTAGGGGTGTAAAATTGTCCCGGCCCGACCCATGTCGGGTCTCGTGAGCTCCTACAAAAAAATTGGGCCGGGTTGGGCCACAAGCTAAAAAAATTAGGCCCAGATCTAAACCTAAGCCGAGGGGTATTTGGGGCGATGGGCTGGGGCTGGCCTCAGGCTTGGGCCAGGCTTAGACGGGCCTGACCATTTTTTTCAAAAAAAAAAAAAACTCTACCAAATTTTTATTATCTTCCATTAAAAGTACACTGGCCTCAAGCGGGTCAAGTCTTGCGTGGGCCTTAAGTGGGCCGGGTTTCAAAACGATGGTTCAACCCTTAGCCCAATGGCTCAGGTCGAGGTCGGGTCTAGGCCCAAATGGGCCTAAACAAGGCATCCTGGGCCGCCCATAGGACACCGGTCATTTTTATACTCCCACCTTTGATGCTTCTGCTTTATGACAAATAAAATAAAAAATAAAGAGAGAAGGATATCATTAAATTAAAAAAATCTAGTGACACCAAACACATATTCAGTTGTAGTTTAATCACCACCGGATCTAATGGAGTGCAAAGGTATTACGCAGGTGAGCTAGACTCGACTCTTAAGGGTGTGATTAGTGGCTCGTTTTTCTAACGATGAAACTGATTTTGCTATATTCCAATCATGACTCTATCTCTTATGTTAGGGTTGGTGCATTTCTCTCTTATTCCGGTGATGGGTCCCTTCATTTGGATGTGATTAAATCTAGCCTACAACCGATTATCTCAGAGTCAATACTCACAGATATTATGATACTCACGAAATGTGCTTTTTTTAGTTTAAAAAAAGAAGGATAAATTACAAATATACCTATGAGATTTGCTTAAAATACGAATTGCCCCATACGGTTTGAAAAATTACAAATATTTCTCTGTTAGAATTTTTTATTTAACATAATTAATTGAAAAGGTAAAATTTATAATTGTTCACCTATATAATAATAAAATTATATGAATTATTAATTGAAATAAAATTTTAATATTATTAAAAACTGTTAATTAACTTGATAATTTATTAATAAAATGACATATTTGTTATGAAATTAAAAATCTTGAGGGGTATAATGTAATTTTTAGAACTACATAAATAATTTATAATTTAAATAAATCTCAAAAGATATGTTTGTAATTTTTTTTAAAAAAAAGGAAAAAAGGAAGAAGAAGAAGATGCAGTTCAATCTGTAAGTGGTAGTTTGGTAGTTGTGATCCAAGCAAGGGGCAACTATTTATCATAAGAACTTGAATTTGTTACTAATTTACTACTCTTAAAATGAACCCAGTTGCGATTGTTTATACCTATTTTTGGGTAATTACAAATTTATCTTTTGAGATTTGATTAAAATATAAATCACTCCTGTGATTCTGAAAATTATATTTCACCTTATGAGGGTTTTAATTTCATAATAAATCATCAATTTTATTAATAAATTATCAAGTTATTAACAATTTTTAATGATGTTATAAATATATTTCAATTAATAATTTATGTAATTTTCTTATTATATAGAAGAGCAATTATGAAAATTTTTTTAGTTAATTATGTTAAATAAAATTTTTTAATAAAAGAATATTTATAATTTTTTAAATTATAAAAAATAATCTGTATTTTAAAAAAATCTAAAGAGGTATATTAATAATTTAACCCTATTTTTTGAGTCAAGCCAAACCTTCCTATCCACCTACCCCCAACCAGCACATCCTATCTCTCTCTCCAATTACTTGCAAAATCTCTCTAATTTTTTTTTAAAAATAATAATATATAAATAAAAATTATATAGAATGATGCTATAAAATTATAAACTTATTACTTTGAAATTAAAAAAAAAAATGAAGATGTTTTTAATATTAAAATTATTACTACATATTATTCTGATGAAATTTTTATTAAAATGCTTCTTAATATTAAAGTTGTCACTGATATATTATTTTGATAAATTTCTGAAAAAATAATACTTGGTTTAGTTAGGTTTTAAATTGAAAAATTAATTTAATAAAAACAAAATAAAAATTATTATTTTCATATGATTTATTTCCTAAAATTTAAGTAGATGTGAGAAATGATTATAGAATCCAATTGAATCTAAAAATAAGAATAATGAGTTCATATCATAGAATTTGATTAAATAATAAAATTATCTTATTTAAAAAAAAAAAAAGGCAAATGTTATAAGATAGTCGAAAGAAGTTTAAAACTCTTATGTAATTGAGCGACATTAATAATTTTATTCCCCTTCTATTGATAAAGCTGGCTAGGTCTAATTTATAGTATTTATGTCTATGAATTTAAATTTAAATTTAAAAAAATAAATTATGAAAAACTCAAGGAATATTTTCCATTCTAAAAACATTTTGCAAAATTTTCTAGTGCCGAATTAGTGAAAACCAAAGCCCTCGTGAGCTAACTACCATGTTCCACGTGCTCCCCTCTCTCTCTCTCTCTCTCTCTACCCACACTCTCTCTCCTCTCCCCCTGTTGGTAGCCCTCTCTCTCTCCATCTATATAAACACAACCCCCTCTCTACCCTCCGATAGTCGATATAGAACACCATTTCTTCTTCAAGCTCAGTTGATCTTCCACACCCATTGGTACGTACACTGACTCTCTCTCTCTCTGTCTCTCCCTCTCTCTCCCTCTCCCTCTCCTGTATATCTATCTATCTATCTATGTATCTATCTATGTATATGTTTTGTGTGTATATGTGTGTATGTTGGTTGACCAAATCATAATTTTGGATTTTCTGATTTGGGTTTTACGTTTTCTCACTTGGGTTAATGATTCGAGCTCGTGTTTGTATCCTAAGCTTCGTGTGATTTTGGATCTTTGTTTGACTATTTGGAATTTCGACATACTCGATGCGATATGCTTTGATTTGTTGTTTAGTCTAGCATTTGGTGCTTTTAAATTACAGTCAGATCTACTTGTAACCGTAAAAAATTGCGTCTTGGATTTGGGTTTCGAGGTTCGACTTGTGTTACAGACGTTGTTTACGTGCATTCTAGGTTTTGTTCTCACACTAATCGGACCGATCATCTGGTGCGTTTTGCTTTGCAATTGTTGATTTGTTTCATTGAATTGATTGTGATTGGTAATCCTGTAGATTTACTTTGTTGAATTTTTTCAAGTTGTGTCCTTTGTCTGTACTAGTTCTATTTTTAGAAATTGTTACAGAACAGAACAATCATGATACTCTGAAGCTGCTAAGCCTGCATAGATTTGGACATCAACCCACATAACACGGCTGCGACATTTTGTTTTCCTCTTTAGGTTGTTTGCGTATACTTGCTTTTGCTTGTTTGGCAGTCGTACATTAGGACACATGGTATGTTCATGTGCTTGTTTCAAATGATATCTTTATTTATTTATTTATATTTTATTTTTTCATAAGCAAAAGAAAAAAATGAAATTTTTGAAAACACCCATTGTTTTCATTTTTGGTGTTTTCTAATAAGTGGGTTGTTTTTAGAAATTTTTCTCGAAAACAGTTTATGGAAAGAGTTCGCCAAACAAGTTTTTTATGTTTTCCATAAAATAAAAACAGAAAACGAAAACACAACCAAACAGGTCTTAGAGTTTGCATCATGCTTCCATCAGAGTAGAAGCTTTGAACTGTTGGATCATTCTTTGCTGTTACTTTGTTAATGCGAGCATATCTGTAATAACTCCTAAGTTTCTCTGTTTTTCAGATGGATCAATTTTATTCTTCCTTATTATTAGTGTGCTTGATTTATTGTTCAAACAACTTCCGCTATTACTTGCATTAGGAGAAAATTATATGTTGACATTTTACCTGTGCACAGGTGTCATTAAGTTACACCATGGCTTCCGGACAACTTTTCTCCCGGACTACACAAGCATTGTTCTACAATTACAAACAACTGCCCATCCAACGGATGCTTGATTTTGACTTCCTTTGTGGTGTGTATAATTTCTTGTGTTTCTGTTCATTTCAATATAAATATTTCCATTGTTTAATTGTTTTTTATATTAAGATGCTATGATCTCTTGTATTTCCAGGGAGAGAAACACCTTCAGTTGCTGGAATTATCAATCCTGGTTCTGAGGGTTTTCAGAAACTCTTTTTTGGCCAGGAGGAAATTGCTATCCCAGTGCATTCAACGTGCGTACTTTCTTTCTTTATAATTTTGTTTCACTTTCCATACTCAAAATTTGAAGCTGAAAAGAGTAATTAAACGTGCTCCTAACAAGCTACTAAGGGATTTACTTTTGTTTGGTGAGAATGACTTGTATGCATGATCATCATCAAAATATTTGGAGAAAACTTGCATCTTAAATGTTTTACTTTAATCATAGTCATGTCCATCCAAAAATATTTTTTTGATAAGATTATAGGTACACTTTTTTGGGTGGGTAAGATTATAGGTACATGTTTGTGCTTAAATGGTGAATTGTTGTGAATGGTTTAATTATTAATTTTACATGTGGAAAAATGGTAAACAACCTTGTTGTAAGTTTTGATTGATTGTTCTGTTAAGCTGCAAATGTCTTTATTTTAGCATAAATCTATGGTGTACCAACTCAATGCTGAGTTCAATATATACAAGTGACCAAAAAAATATATGCTTGTACAGCTTTAAATTCTGTATAGCATCTAAAACTGCTATTTATCTGCCTCAATGTGGATCCAAAATATAAAAATCATCTATGCAATAGAGCTAAAATATTGAAAATGCATTCTTACCTTCATTTGTTTTTTTATATCCCAGCATTGAAGCTGCTTGCACTGCACATCCTACTGCTGATGTTTTCATTAACTTTGCATCATTCAGAAGGTAAGTCCTCATTTCTCTTATCATGTTGTGGTGGGCAGAAGCACTTTATTGCATCTCTTACTCATAGTTAAAGTACTTTTGCAGTGCTGCCGCCTCATCTCTGTCAGCTCTAAAACAGCCAACCATTAGAGTCGTGGCTATAATAGCTGAAGGTGTTCCTGAGTCGGACACCAAGCAGTTGATTGGTTACGCAAGGGCAAATAATAAGGTAAATGAATGACGCGAAGTCTTTCAAAAAATTTGGGCATAATTTGTAGTCAAGTGCATTTTTAAAGCAGGCTGAGTTAATTAGGAGATAGAAATGATAGTTCTCTCAATTCATATATGGAACATATAACTGTTACTTCTCTTTTTTGTGCTTGATCTTCTTTTTGGATTCTTTATTGTCTAGCTTAACATTTTATCTAATTTTATAGTTGATCTTGTTGGCAGGTTGTTATTGGCCCAGCAACCGTTGGAGGTATTCAAGCGGGAGCTTTTAAGATTGGTGACACTGCTGGCACAATTGATAATATTATTCAATGCAAGCTGTATAGGCCTGGATCTGTTGGTTTTGTCTCCAAATCTGTGCGTAATCATTCATCGCTACCCTCTCTTTCTTTCTTAAGCTTACCCATAATATATAATATCTCCGAAGTAAAATATAGTCACTTACCAGCTGTATCTGGCACTCAAAGAATTTCCTGGAAAAAGTTTAATAGAGATTTTAGATTTTGCTCTGTTTCTTTTAATATGGCACAACTTACCATCACCACTTAGAAAGGAAACAGCAAAAATAAACGGAGTTGCACAGATTACTATCATGACTTGGATTTATGTGTTCATTAAATTGCATAATGTATGACTCATGAATAGTCAATTTTTTTTGCTTTTACCTCTTAAACTTATAGACGATGTAAAGTTGAGTTCTATTTATATGGTCAAGGCTTGAGCTTTTGTACTTGCATAGAAGTTTATTGCCCTCAGTTGGAGTGTTATGTGGAAGAATAGATATCCAAACTGCTTGTTTATGGTCGTTAGTAATATATTTTCTGTTCAATTACAGGGTGGCATGTCTAATGAACTGTACAATACAATTGCCCGTGTAACAGACGGAATTTATGAAGGTATCTATACATGTTGGCTATTTTTTCCCTCTCTCTTGTCATGCACATTTAGGTTGGAATAAAAATTGGGTGTTTTACAATTCTTTTAGGTATTGCGATTGGAGGAGATGTGTTCCCGGGCTCTACACTTTCTGACCATGTTCTGCGGTTTAACAACATCCCACAGGTACCATTGTCTGTACTCCTTCTCGTTGGGAGGGTTCTGTCACAGAGTTGAACTTTGTGTGTCTATATTTTCTTCTCATTGAGAAAGTTACCTGCATAATCTGCATCAATGCATTGGGATCAACTTCACAATGTATGCTTAATGCCTTAACCTGAACAACAAATTATTTAAATGGTCTCAAAAGTGGAAATCTGCGTCTTGCCTATTGCTGCTATTTTGTAAAAAGGATCCTAATATTGCTATTCAATTTTCTATGGCATAATTTGTTACAGATTTTTTACCATACTAAGCTGCCTTAACAGCTGATTGTAAAAATATTTGACTAGTACAAGTCGAAAATTTTCTTGTGAAGTTTATTTGTTGCTTGACTGCCACAATAAGCACTCAGTTGATGAAGATATTTGTAAATCTTTTAATATATTGGTCTCAGCCTCAAGCTTAAAGGTTACAAAGAAGCTAGATCTGAATTTCTAATTTTGTGTTTGGTTCTACTTTCAAGTACTAGAGCACCTACTTAGGCCAAGCTATTCTAACCTAGCTTCTAAATTTCTGCATCATTAGATGTCATATAGTTATTGGTCTTTCTTACTTTCCTGTTACTCTTCTTTGTATTTTGGTTCCTATCCTTTTGCTGACTTAATTTTCTGATTTACTCAGATTAAAATGATTGTTGTGCTTGGAGAACTTGGTGGCCGAGATGAGTATTCCCTAGTGGAAGCCCTGAAACAGGGGAAAATCAGTAAACCTGTGGTTGCTTGGGTCAGTGGAACTTGTGCACGTCTCTTCAAGTCAGAAGTACAATTTGGTCATGCGGTGAGCCACTGCTAAATTTCCTTGGATATAATTTTTGTTTATTTATTTTGTTTTATTTTTGGTGTTATTTTCTAATTTTGCTCAACGTTGCTTAAATTAGGGAGCCAAAAGTGGTGGTGAGATGGAGTCTGCACAAGCCAAGAATCAAGCACTTCACGATGCTGGAGCTGTTGTCCCAACTTCATTTGAAGCATTTGAAACTGTGATTAAAGAAACATTTGAGAAGCTGGTAAGCTGTTGCACATCTCATACCCATTACTGCCATTATGTAGGCATTCCTCACTACCACCAGTTTTAGTAAATCATTTGCTTACATTTTGCTTAGGTTGAGGGGGGCAATGTTACTCCTACAAAGGAAGTTAAGCCTCCACAAATCCCTGAGGATCTTAATACTGCTATTAAGAGCGGAAAAGTCCGAGCTCCAACTCATATTATATCCACCATATCTGATGACAGAGGTATGATATATGCTATATATATTGTGTATTGGTTTAGGGTTTTCTTTTTCTCTTATATATTTAGGTGCCATAACTGCTGTAACAATATAGAGAATTAATGCAATATTAATCTTTTGTTGTTAAACTCACACCATCTAGGATACCGGGAGGACAGCAGTCCTGAATTTCTGCTTCAAACTGGAAATAAACTCTGCTAAATCTGTCTTTTTATCTCTGTTTGCAGGCGAAGAGCCATGCTATGCTGGTATCCCAATGTCTTCCATTGTTGAACAGGGTTATGGCGTGGGTGATGTCATTTCCCTGTTGTGGTTCAAACGCAGCCTTCCCCGTTACTGCACAAGGTTCATTGAGGTCTGAATCACTTATTTATTTATTTATTTTATTATTATTATTATTTTTTTATAACAAGCCACATTAATTTTTTTTTTTTTTATAATTGCTTTTTGATATTTGAATTACTATATTGAGGTCTATGTTCTCACTATCATATGCGACCTTATCAGATTTGCGTAATGTTGTGTGCTGATCATGGTCCTTGTGTCTCTGGCGCTCACAACACCATTGTAACTGCAAGGGCAGGAAAAGATCTTGTGTCCAGTCTTGTTTCAGGTATACTCCTATTACAAATATTTGTTGACTTGTTATGATAAGATTATATCCTCTTAAGTTACCAGACTGAATAATGTGTGAGGACAACTGAAATGTGCTTCTGAAACAGGCTTGCTAACAATTGGTCCCCGATTTGGTGGGGCTATTGATGATGCTGCCCGATACTTCAAGGATGCTTATGACAAGGTGATTTCTTGTGTATTACCTTGGTAAATCAGAGATTACTTGCTGTTTGGTGACTTAATTTTTTCTGGAGTCTAAGATGTCAATGTGCTGTGTTTTGGCAGAATCTTACACCATATGAGTTTGTGGAAAGTATGAAAAAGAAGGGCATTCGTGTGCCAGGAATTGGACACAGGTATACAGCTTATTGAGTTCCTGCATTCTTCATTGACCTTGCTTCCAAAATGCTGCTTACTTGAATCTAATTTGAGAAACTATTTTTACTTTTTGTGGAAACAAAGGATCAAGAGAGGTGACAACAGAGATAAGAGAGTGGAGTTGCTACAACTATTTGCCCGCACTAATTTCCCTTCTGTGAAGTACATGGAATATGCTGTTCAAGTTGAAACCTACACTCTCACCAAGGCAAACAACCTTGTCCTTAACGTTGACGGTGCAATTGGGTCCCTATTCTTGGATCTCCTTGCTGGCAGTGGAATGTTCACCAAGCAAGAGATTGATGAGATTGTTGAGATTGGTTATCTGAATGGGCTCTTTGTGTTGGCGCGCTCCATTGGTTTGATTGGGTGAGTTTGCTTGCTCTAATGAATAACCTCGTAGAAACGGAGAATTTTAAGAGAAATTTTTTTAAAACTCTTTTATCTCCATCGCTTTGCTAGATGTTTTCTATCTACCAAGTTCAGTAGGGGTTAGACTGCCTGTGTATGTATGCACAAGTGGGACCATTCCCTGCAAATATTTGCATATTCCTCAGTATCAGTGTGATATTATTCTCTGACTGATTCGTCTTTTTGCTGAAATTGCAGGCATACCTTTGACCAAAAGAGATTGAAGCAGCCACTATACCGTCACCCATGGGAGGACGTTCTCTACACCAAGTGAGAAATTTCCCAGATGGCAGCAGGGCAAATCTTTCCCGTGTTCCAACTTTGCATTTCCTTTCGACGTTTTCAATATGCAATTTGCTGTATTGATTGTTCGGTAGTTAGATTAGTCTCTCTCTCTGTATTGTTGCTAGTGCCAGGCTGAACACCATTTGTTATTGTCAATGGAAATTATAATGGAAAAACTCTCCATTATCATAAGGTATGAGTTTGTCACCATCAAGAGTTCTTTGTTTATGGTCTCAGGTAGAAATAAGAGACATTATTGTATTCTAGTTAGGTTTGTATTCAAACAATGAATGGTCATTTGTTGTACTATGAGCAAATTGAATGGGCCATTGTGGTAGCCTATCAAATTTTTGATGTCTTGTCATTGAATAAGTATATCAACACAAAAATTATCATAAAATCAAACACAAAACCCATCAACAAATTTGTTTGGCATTGCATTATGTAAAACGTTTGTTCATTGAAATGGACAACTGGTCTGGTCAGTGGTCATTGTCAAAGTTTTGCCCCACCAAGAAGGTTGTTGAAGTCAATAAACAGTAGTGGCATGTTCTATTAAAAGGGGACTGCTTTGGACATGTTCTATCTCTGTCCTAAATTACTTCTAAATTAATTAATAATCATAATAATTAAAAATAAAAAAGTCTAACATTAAATTTTAATAAAATTACAAAAAGTGATAATCACAATTAACCTAAAAAAATATAGGGGGCCCTACACTGAAAGCCCCTTTTTACCCGTTTGAGGTAAATTGCCTTCAATTTTTTGGTTCCAAAGCCATACCTTATCCATACTTGTAAGGGGACCAAATATAAAGTTGAATTAAATATATAAAACAATTGATTCTTTAATGGACCTGGGAATCAATAAAATTTATTAAAAAATATGGAGGATCATTATTTTTTCCCACGTGGCCCCAACTTCTAAGCATATGTATCCACCAATCAGCAAGCCCACTTTTCAAGTGGCCTCACGCCATGCCTCTCCTCTGCCCACATGTCAATTCCAGCTCAGAAAATGAGAAGGAAAACACAAGAAAATGCCAAGAAAATCACAAAACCCAAAAATAGAAAAATGAAAAAGAAGAAGAGACAGAAAAAAAAGGAGGGGTCATGTCGCAAACAAACCAAAAATCAACTTATGTGAGTTGCTTTTCCACTGCCAAACAATACCTACAACTTCCACTCTCCTCGTAAATAGGAAAAATTATTTCTTGATTTAAAAGCGTGTCATGGTTATAATCATAATTAATCATAAGTTATTATATATTTTTTATATTTTTTAATCACTTAATAAAATTATGGATGTCATTTTCTTTATTAATCATAACATACTTAAAATATTATGTGACCGTGTCCCTTATTACCAAATAATTTTTCTATAAATAGATAAAGAAAACCCTAAAAAATAACAAGAAAACTACAAATTCAAAAATATAAAGTAGGAGAGAAAAAAAAGGCCATACATGTCTTAAACAAGGGTTATAGATAATTTATTATCTAAATTAACATTAATTATGAAATTAAAATCAATTATAATTCCATCATAATTGCTTTAGTTACGAGGAGATATCAATTATGTCTTAAAATCATATTAGTTATTACCGTGATTAATAATTTAAATTTATTTTTAAAATCAAATGACCAAAAGTAAAGTATACATTTTTTAGATTTGGAATATCAAATAGTATTGTTTTATGGACTTGATAAATGAAAAATCACAAAACAAAATAGAGTTGAAATCTTCATCTTTAAAAAAATTAACATACATGAATTAATATATTTTCATGAATTAATTTTTGAATAAATTATACTCGAAATTTTAATTCATATAATATTTAACCCCTATTATTCAATAATTTGTTAGTTATATGTATTAAAAAATGACGTTGCCATTACTTTTATATGAAATATATACTTATATACTTATATATATATATATATTTTTTTTTTTATGTTTTCACACCATCTTTGGCCTATTTAACCTTACAGAAAAAAAAATTCATTGTAATTATGTTAAAATTGTGAGATTTAATGTGTGTTTTTGTTTTTAAAATCTTAAGAGAGATAATATAATTTGAAAAATCCTATAGTATGTGTGTATCATGTACACCTTTAGTTACGACCTTCGTATGACGTAAGTGTTATTAGTTATGACACATTATAATATTACTTATGATATTATTATAATATCAATTATAACTCCTGAATAATAATATTTATAATGAGTAAACTCCCCAATAACATAACTTCAGTATTTCCCTTTTATCCTATTGTTTTTACTACATTTTAATTAATTTACACATGCAAACAATACTGTACATTCAACCTAAAATTGTAAAAAAAAGAATATGTACTAAAAAATAAAAAATGTACCACCCTTCTAAGCTTCTTGACAATACCCCCATTAAATAATATAATTTCCCATCAAACAGACAAAGATCAAAGCAAACCACTATCTTTTTCTTGTTGAGTTCTCTCAGCGGCGAAGTGAGTGTACGCTTGAAATCTGTCACACCCCGTTCAACTCGTGATCGTTCTTAGATTGATAAATATTGAATACCCATTAGGGTTTTGTGATCCATTTTTCTGTTTACTACTAAACCTAACTAAATACACTCTGAATTTTCCAAGAAAGTAGTGAGAAAGAGCAAGAAAATGGCTTCAGGAAGCAGAGTAACGCATACCAATCACAAGCAATCTCAAGCTCAGTCTTCAGGTACGAACAATGTTAGAGACACTGTCAGCAAAGCCGTGGCTCAGTACACTGTCGATGCTCGTCTTCATGCTGTGTTCGAACAGTCTGGTGAGTCTGGTAAGTTGTTTGATTACTCACAATCTGTTAAAACAACTACACAATCTGTGCCAGAACAACAAATCACTGCTTATTTGTCGAAAATTCAGAGAGGAGGTCATATACAGCCCTTTGGTTGTATGATTGCTGTTGATGAGGCCACTTTTCGGGTGATTGCTTACAGCGAAAATGCCCAAGAAATGCTGGGTCTCACTCCGCAATCGGTCCCGAGTCTCAAGAAACCAGAGATACTTACAGTTGGGACCGATGTGAGAACACTCTTTACTCCTTCGAGTGAAGTTTTGCTCGGAAAGGCATTTGGGGCACGCGAAATCACGCTATTGAACCCAATTTGGATTCATTCTAAGAATTCAGGGAAACCATTTTACGCGATTTTGCATAGGATTGATGTTGGTATTGTAATTGATTTGGAACCTGCAAGGACAGAGGACCCTGCCCTGTCTATTGCAGGGACTGTGCAGTCCCAGAAGCTCGCAGTGCGAGCAATTTCGCATTTGCAATCACTTCCGGGTGGGGATATTAAGCTTTTGTGTGATACAGTGGTTGAGAGTGTGAGAGAGCTTACTCGTTATGATCGAGTTATGGTGTACAAGTTTCATGAGGACGAGCATGGTGAGGTTGTGGCTGAGAGCAGGAGGCCCGATTTGGAACCTTATATTGGGTTGCACTACCCTGCCACTGACATTCCTCAGGCATCAAGATTTTTGTTTAAACAGAACCGGGTTAGGATGATTGTGGACTGTCATGCCACATCAGTTCCAGTAATTCAAGACGAAACGCTTATGCAGCCTTTGTGTTTAGTTGGTTCAACACTAAGGGCACCTCATGGTTGCCATGCCCAGTACATGGCTAACATGGGTTCAATTGCTTCTTTAGGCATGGCTGTTATAATTAATGTGAATGATGATGAACCTTCTGGTGGACGAAACTCGACGAGGCTCTGGGGTCTGGTTGTTTGCCATCACACTTCTGCTCGTTGTATTCCTTTCCCCCTCCGTTATGCCTGTGAGTTTCTAATGCAGGCCTTTGGACTCCAATTGAACATGGAATTGCAATTGGCTTCGCAGTTCTCAGAGAAACATGTTTTAAGAACACAAACCCTATTGTGTGATATGCTCCTTCGTGAATCACCTACTGGGATTATTACTCAAAGCCCCAGTATAATGGACCTTGTGAAGTGTGATGGGGCTGCACTCTACTACCAAGGGAAGTACTATCCGTTAGGTGTAACCCCTACTGAAGCTCAAATAAAGGATATCGTGGAGTGGTTGTTGGCTGCTCATGGAGACTCAACTGGTTTGAGCACTGACAGCCTGGCAGAAGCAGGGTACCCTGGTGCAGCTTCACTTGGTGATGCAGTGTGTGGAGTGGCTGTTGCTTATATCACTTCAAAAGATTTCTTGTTCTGGTTCCGGTCCAACACGGCAAAAGAGGTCAAGTGGGGTGGTGCCAAACATCACCCAGAGGACAAAGATGATGGGCAGAGGATGCATCCACGTTCTTCATTCAAAGCGTTCTTGGAAGTGGTTAAGAGCCGTAGTTTGCCATGGGAGAATGCTGAAATGGATGCAATTCATTCTTTGCAGCTCATTTTGCGAGATTCATTTAAGGATGCAGAGGGAAGCAATTCTAAGGCTGTTATACATGCCCCACTTGTGGATTTAGAGTTGCAAAGGATGGAGGAGATCAGCTCTGTTGCACGGGAAATGGTTAGGTTGATAGAGACTGCAACAGCTCCCATATTTGCTGTGGACATTGATGGTCGCATAAATGGTTGGAATGCTAAGGTTGCAGAGTTGACAGGATTATCGGTTGCTGAAGCTATGGGAAAATCTTTGGTTCATGATATTGTTTTTAAGGAATCAGAAGAAATTGTTGACAAGCTTTTATATAATGCTTTGAGAGGTAGTCCTCTTAAATCTAATGTTTATTGATTCTGCTAATTCTAGAAATCTATTAATGTGGTCTTTTCATACACCTTGGAAATGCAATATCCTATTTTTTTAAACTCTGAAAAGCATAAATCTCTTTATGATAGAATGAAGAATTGGAGAAGTAACATAAATCCCTTTATTTATTATCATAAATGTATCGTAAAATACATCATACATAAGATATGTATTGAGAACAATACCGATTTACCTATACATATATTGAATCGTAAGATATGTATCGTGATTCATAAGATACTAACAACACTGTTTGAAACTGGTCATTTTATTGGGCTATGGAACAAGGACATTGTTGTAGGTGTTCAGAGTCTCTGAGGGGCCCACCATACCAACTTGGAAGTTAGATGAACTTCCTAGTGTTTGTGTTGAACACCAGAGAAATTGCTAAAATATACATCACCATCCATAGGTTAGAAGGTTTCAATATTTAGTGTTGGTGCTTTGCAATTTTGATAGTGATACACAAAGGCAAAGATGACTAAGCTTTTAAGTGCATAATATAGGATTTTGGCTGGACTCTTGTATGATTGTATCACAAGGCTTTGGGGCTACTTTATGTATCAATAATAAATGTTGATAATTTATATTGCCATTGTTCTATCACAATAATTTAACTGATACAGGTGAAGAAGATAAGAATGTAGAAATTAAATTGAAGACTTCTGGCTCAGAACAACACAAGAAGGCTGTTTTCTTGGTGGTCAATGCTTGCTCTAGCAAGGATTATACAAATAATATAGTTGGTGTATGCTTCGTTGGTCAGGATGTTACTGATCAGAAAGTGGTAATGGACAAGTTCATACACATACAAGGTGATTACAAGGCTATCGTACATAGTCCCAACCCGTTGATCCCACCTATATTTGCCTCAGATGAGAATACCTGTTGCTGTGAGTGGAACAATGCCATGGAAAAGCTCACCGGGTGGACCAGAGGGGAAAACATAGGGAAAATGTTGGTTGGAGATATTTTTGGCAGTTGCTGTCAGCTCAAGGGCCCTGATGCTATGACAAAATTCATGATTGTCTTGCACAATGCAATCGGAGGACAGGATACAGATAAATTTCCATTTGCCTTTTTCGATCGAAATGGAAAATATGTGCAAGCTCTATTGACAGCAAATAAGAGGGTTAGTATGGATGGCCAGATTATTGGAGCCTTCTGTTTCTTGCAGATTCCTAGTCCAGAATTGCAGCAGGCTCTGGAAGTCCATAGACTACAAGAGAATAAATGCTTTGCAAGGATGAAAGAGTTGGCTTACATTTGCCAGGAAATAAAGAATCCATTAAGTGGTATACGCTTTACTAATTTGCTTTTGGAGGCTACGGACTTGACCGAAGATCAGAAACAGTTTCTTGAGACAAGTGCTGCTTGTGAGAAGCAGATGTTAAAGATTATAAGGGATGTCAATCTGGATAGCATTGAAAATGGGTGAGTTTCTCTAAATTTGTTATTCTCAATAATAGATAAAGAGCTCAAATGCATAAATATAGGTTACTTATTTTCATGTCTTTGTTGGACCTTAAGTACCTCTACGGCTATGTATAACATCTCTAAATCTGGTGTTTACCTAACAACCGTAAAGTATAACCAATCATCATATAAGTTCCCTTTTCTCATCCATGGGTTTTGGCTCATAACTGTGTGCTTTTATTCCTTCTCCATTGGTGTAATTTTGCCAGTAAATTTAAATTTCTTAACCCACAATTGTGTGATGGCTCTTAGAATCAAGTCTTATTTATCTGTTGGTGTGATTTGAATCAATAGGTTGTCTTTCTTTAAATGCACTTTACAATGTCCTTTTGGAACCAACTCAATGTTTTCATTCCCATTTTAATCTAGAAGTGAACTGCATTCCTAATGTGGAGAAGATTTTGTAATTATTAGTATCAGTCTCTCTTTACTGCGAAGATTGGATAGTTGCCATTAACTGTTTACAGCCTGATTCTACCATTTAAGTCAGCTAGATGAATCTTGTTTTGCAATTTTACTTCTCCTTTATGTTATTTATAACAGCCAGTCACCTACACTCAGTCTGTGCACACTCACGCACGTCTTATTTGTTTTAACCTTTACATCAAGGATCTATTAACACAGTGAAATTCACCAAATGCAGATGTTGAGGAAACAAACGCCAGTTGCTTGTTTGTATTATATCCAATTCCATTTCTTACTTTTCTCTCATGGGTTTTCCATGATAAATACCATTGTTCAGAGCTTATTGATATGAATATCTTGTTTATCACGTCCAGCATCATTTTACCAATGGGAAATGCATGATCTAATTTTGTAATTATCTTCTGGTTGTAGTTCGTTGGAGCTAGAGAAGACTGAATTCTTAGTTGGAAGTGTCATAGACGCTGTTGTTAGCCAAGGAATGATATTGCTTAGGGAAAGAGGTCTACAATTGATCAGGGATATTCCAGAAGAAATCAAAACATTGGCTGTTTATGGTGATCAAGTGAGAGTTCAACAGGTCTTAGCTGATTTCTTGTTGAGTATGGTGCATTATGCACCTTCTCCAAAGGGTTGGGTAGAGATTCAAGTTCAACCAAGATTGAAGCAAATTTCTGCTGAAATAACTATGGTGCATACTGAATTCAGGTATGCAGCTTCAAATTGCCTACAATATTATTTGTAATGTTACGTTGACTGTTGTTGTAAGAAAATAAATTCTTTGGCAATTGTTATATCACTTTTCCTTCGTGATTTCATGAAACTGCAATTGAGTTTGAATTATGTTTATCTATCTTGCCCATCAGAATTGTTGAGACTACTTCATCAGCCCAATTGCAGAGATAAGAAAGAAAAATTAGCATTCACGAAGTCACAAATAAAGAAATAAATAGAATACTTGGAGAAAGAGGTCTTAGACAGAGAATATCTTATATAGAGGAAGCTAATACAGAAAAAGTGACAAACCTGTAGAAAAAATCAATGACGAATAAGAGTAGCAAGACCATGGGTATCCATGAACAGCAGTGGAGGAGGCCGATTAGGGCTGGAACATCTTCATTAACGGCATCTCCAAGAGCAGTGACACCATGGGGATTGGGTCTTGTAATGGTGGGAGGTGGTAGATCAGGGCTGGAACATCTTCATCAACATCTCCAAGAGTTGGGGGAGGTAGATCGGGGTTGGGAGGTGGATTGTGTCACAGAGAGAGAGAGAGAGAGAGAGAGAGCATCAACGGTAATGGAGCTGTGGAGGTGGTGTACGGTGGCTCTAGTGGAAGTGTTAAGAGGGACTGAGAGAAAGAGTCACTAGAAATTTTGAGAGGCATTGAATTCTGAGAGAATGAGAGGAACCAAGGTTATCGTGACTGCGTCAATAAAACCGTAAACTGACTGGTCCTTGTGGTTCTCCAATTTACATAACTGGAACCAAACCAATCTATCAAAAAACTGGACCAAACTGCACAGGTTGGACCGGTTTACCAGTTCAACCGTTTTTTTTTAAAACAGCCCTAATAGTGATGTGGCTCAAGATTTGTGGTCTTTGATTCTTCTTGTGGGTTTTCCCTCGGAAATTTGTGGAGCTTCTTCACTCTTGGAGTGGTGTGCTGAAGTGGGGAAAGAATGAAGACTTGGTGTTTAGTGCCTCTGGCATTGATGTCAATTGTGTGGGGAGAGCACAATAGAAGAAGTTTTGATAGGAGGGAAGTAGATTATTGTCTTTTTTGTATAGGTGGTTTTCAGGTGCGATTAATCCATTATTGAACCAATTTTTTAGCTTTGTAGAGATCTTTGAATATGTTTATGATATATAGTTGATATAGACCCTTCATTTTTGTACACAGGTTACACCCCCTTGGTGCTCCTTTTAGTAAAAAAAAACTTTACTTATCATTTCCTTTTTACACACTCAGTTTATATTTAGAGTGAGAGTGATTACAAATCCTAATAAGGAAACAAAAAAAAATCTAAAATGAAAACAAAATCCTAATATTAAATGAAATTCTTAAATAAAACTAAGACTCCTAAAACTAGTGGAACAGCTGGGTTTCCTGATGCAACCAACACCATTTCTACAGGTTGAACAGGCCACCCATAGCCTATGGCTGGCCTGTTGACATAGCCAAAACAGCTCAAGGTTGAGATCGAGGAGAAGGATAAATTATTGGCATGGGCACATAAGGCCACTCTAACCCATTCCGAAATTTGAGGTTATCAAGTATGTTAAAAAATTTGTTGGAAATATTTATGATATTTATGAATTATTGAACTAAAAAAAAAACCATATAATTGAGTTGCACAAAACAAATAGAAAATTGAATATAATCTGGGTTAAAAAGAAAATGGTGCCATAATGCCTACAAGCCTACAAGACACAGTTATTTTCCTGCTGCATAGGCTGAACAGTTCTCTTGATCACACCCTACAACTCCAAGCAACTAGGGCTAATATTTTTAAAAACTAATGATGTAATTTCCCCTCTTCATCAAGCAACCTTGTCTTGCAACTTTTGACATTGTTTGAATTTCTATGTCTTGTTTTCATATCATCAATGAATGACCATATTAGGTCAGAAAATAACAAAAAATAGAAAAGACATACATTCTCAACTATAATGGATGTTCCTTCTAGTTTAGGAACCAGCAATGTTGTGCCCATCATAGGAATTGAACAATCTCACCTTCCAAATCTGTCAATTGTACTAGGATATGAACCAAGCCTCTTTGTGCCAGATATAATGTATGTTCAGCAAATTAGCTCAGGAATTGATTCAGCCAGAATCAATGAGTTTCTCTTGTAGGGGGCCAGCCAAGTCTTTGCCATAAGTGACAGGGCAAAATGGAATAAAGAACATCCAGTTTCTCTCAACTTAATTTGCAGAGCACACAACAGAGTTTGGTAGGGGGTTCTCCTTTGTAGCGTCTCATTGGCGTTGACCATTCTAGGAGCAACCAAACTTGCAAAAGATTTCAATTTAGAGGGGCCTTAGCCATTAATGTAAAATCACCTTCTTGTCTCTTATGCAGGCGATTTCTTGTTTGGATAGCATCAAGTTTAGCACTGTGCATTGATCCATATGTTGGATGCTTTGTTTTCAACATTGATTTGGTGTTTCCTTTGTCAAGAACTGTATACAGATGTCTGAAATCTAACCAACTAGAAATTCCATGAAATGCAAATCCTTTTGTTTAATCCTAGAAATATGAAAAATATGTATTTTTCATATTTTATTGCCTTGGACTTGTCATTTGTTTTTTCAAATTATCACAAGATTTCACTCCTATAATAACTTACCCGTTTTCGTTGAAGAAAAAAAAAACCTAAGGGAAGGGACTGATTTGAGGATGAGGAATAATCCTTTTGTTTTTTGGGGCAATTTATCTGACTTGCTATTAAAGCAACAACTAAGTGTCATTTCTTATTATTTCTTTAAGAAGTCATTCTGATTTTTACTTTTTGAGATATTATACTTATCGTGGTGCTGGACACTCTTAATTAATTAATTAACTAAATTAATTTTTATTTTTTCTTTCTGGTGAAGGATTGTCTGCCCTGGTGAAGGTCTTCCTCCTGAACTCGTTCAAGACATGTTTCGTAGCAGTCGATGGGTGACTCAGGAAGGCCTAGGCCTAAGCATGTGCAGGAAGATTTTAAAGCTTATGAATGGTGAAGTCCAATATGTAAGAGAGTCAGAAAGATGCTACTTTCTAGTTATCCTAGAACTTCCCATGCCAAGGAGGGGCTCCACAAGTGTTGACTAGGAGCATTGTGAATCACCAGACTTCAGTATCTTGGCAAATTGAAACGGAGACATCACTTCCTACAATATCTTTGTGGATGGCTTGCATAAAACCAAATACGAGCTCTCACTCGTGCTGGAGCCTCACAAATCTGTTAATGGGTGTTCTCCGATCACACTTTTGGGGCAGTATTAGATCAACCAGAGACTAATATGGTGTAATGTGAAGAGATACTGAGAGCTTGTTATTTGAGATGTCTATAAACTTCCATGGACTAAAGACAGTTGACTGATCTCCAAATGGATTGGGTGGTGTCATCCCAGCTGTAAGTTTGCATTAAATTTGGACTATAGTTTGTACAATATTTGTATAAATGTCTTCTCAAGTTTTGAAAACAGCTGTGTAATATTATTTTCTGATGTACTTAAAAAAAACAAAAAAAACTGTGTAATAACTACTGCTTTAGAGATATACTTCTTCCCTGAAATGCTGAAATTGTTCCAACCCCGCCCCTCCATCCTCTACCCCTACCTTGGCTCTTTTTCATTGTGGAATAAAGCCGTCTTGCTCTTGTTGTTGAAATTTATGTAACAGGATATTCTGATAATCTCTCTCTCTCTCTCTCTGATATATTAATAGATTTTATATTATATTTTATATCTTTTCTAGTGGCAAGTCATGGACCAATTGTTACATTGGCTCTGTGTTTGGTGTAGCGTCTTGGGCAGCTTATAAAATTTATTTGCAGTATTTATTTTTGAAATTTATTCTAGAGTTTAAATAACTTTTAAAAAATTAATTATTGAGAAGCACGTAAAGGGAACTTTTAGCTTTTGTCTATGATTATTAGCTTTTAGCTTGTAAGAAATTGCACCAAACATGTCCACTGTTGTTAATGAATAGCTTGCTCAGAAATACTTCTGTAAACTACTTGCATATATATTGCAGAGTTTGAAGATGATCAGTATTGAGAACCAAACCCTATGCAACAGTTGATTTTAGTTCCTTGAGGACATGTTTGATTGGATGGATTAGAGCATGGGATTGAGATTATTAATCCGTGGATCTAATTATCCTATGTTTGTTTTAATATTTTGGTTTAGGATTATTAATCCAATGGATAATTAATCCAACAAATTTGTAGGATTATTAGTAATGGGGTAGGGGTGGAATTATTAATCCAATGGATATCAATCTAATTGGATAGTGATTACTACACTAATTTAATAAAATTATTAATACTTCACTATTAATCTTTTGAATCAAACATGAGCTGAAGGTTTGAGTGGAACTTGCTCCACTGTTTGATGATTCTCCTTTTAAAGCCATCCATGAATTTGATGCCTACTATCTCTCCCTCCGGTCTCTATCTCTTTATTTATGCATATGGTTTGGATATCATTTTATCTTTAATTGACACCTTTGATGCTTTGACTTATTCCCAGCTTTTCAACATATTCAAAGCTGAATATGTTGACAAAATGATCACTATAAATGAAAACGTTAAAAAAATGAAAACCTTAAGTTGATATGAGGTACCCTAGTAACAAAAAAATATAAATTTATTTAGTTTAATTAAACATATAATTTTTGACAAAATAAAATAATAGAAAAAATCAATGTAACTGATTTTAGTTAATTGAGATACAAAGTTTGGTTTGTTTTTCAACATATTCAAAGCATCAAAGGTATCATTTAAAGCTAGTTTGATATACATCCAAGTCAAGCATACCATAAAGAGATAGGGGGAATAAAATTCAGGGGATGGCTTTAAATGATATTTTAGGAACAAGTTTATTTTTTGGACCAAGCAGGCAGCCTAATGCAGTGACGGTGACCATCTCATAATCTATTTGATTTGAATGATTTGACCAGCCAAACATGATTAAGGGTCTTGCTACATCCCATAAAAGCATCTCCTAATCTCTTTAATTTCTATATCAAGTAAAAAAAAAAAAAAGAAAAAAAAGAAAACAGTTTCTTAAAAAAGAAATTAGGGGATTAGGGGTGGGGATTTTAGGGCTCCAAATCATTTCCCCATGATTAATTATGGCTCAGTCGGTTGAATTTATTTTAGAGTCTCGTTTGACAAGTTAATATTTTAGTTAAAAAATTATTAAAAAAATTAAAAATTTATAATTTATACTAAAAAATTAAAGATTTTATTTTCTTTTTACTTTTTGTACATCTTTTCGTAAAAAATTAAAAAGTCACTCCAAACATAGTAATTTTTTTTACCTTATATTTTAATTAAAAAATTAAAAAATTAATAAAATAGCCTGTTTCTAAACGAGGCCTTAGAAAGTTATTAATAATCTATGAGTAAATTCTAAAAACTCTTATTTATAATTTTTTCTTGATTTATCTAAATTATTTTTATTGCATAAATTATAAGAATGAACCGGTTTGACATAGACCCTCAAAATATAAACAAATAAAAAAAAATTACTTAAAAATCTTATTTACAAATATTATAATAGTTCAAGTCCTATCTAAGATTTTTTGAATCAATAAGTTTTATTTAATAAAACTGATAATATTATCAGTTTTTTCTAATTTTTAAAACTAAGAACATTATCAATTTTGAATAGTAATGTTCTAGATAATTATTTCACTAACTTATAAAAAAAAAATGAGCATGAGATTAAACGTTTTTGCTTTTCTACTTATTGATTTGATTCAACTATTCAATAAAACCGATAACATTATCAGTTTTTTCTAGTTTTAAAACTGAGAACATTATCAATTTTTTTATTTTAAAAAGTTTTTAGTTTTTTCAAAAAAAAATAATATAGTTTTTTTTTTTACATTAAATTTTTTTTTTTAATTTGAAAGTTGATATTTTAAAGTTTTAAAAATCAAAATAAACATCAAATCATCATATTCCTTTATAACTAATCATAAACGATGAACAATCATTATTTGAAGGGCAATTCAGACTATTAAAAAATTAATAGGACTTGAAGGTTTAAAAAATCTTAATTAAGACATAGTTCATAAATTAAGACTTGCATGTAAATGTTCCATAAATAAATAATAACCAAAGCAACTTATAGGCAACAAATAACACTTACATAGCCTTCGTTTGAGATATGGATTAACTTTTTTATTTTTTTGACTTTTTTACTATAGCTTGAGGCTAAAAAGTCTCGTTTGGGATGAACTTTTTGTCTTTTTTGACTTTGTGAGAGAAAAAATAAAATGATTATGATTTGAATGTGATATTTTATCTTATTAATTTTTGAAAAAATTAGTCTAAAGTCCCTCTTCCATATTTAGTAATGGAAGAGATCCACAATATTATTTTATGATGTCTAAGGTCCTTTAATCCCCACACTCATAAATTACAGAGAAATTTCTCAAATCAAACCTCATTCTCTCTTTCTCTCACACACACACACACACACACACACACACACACACACTCGTTTCTACATCTCTTTCTCCCTCTAAAATGTTTGTATTAGGGCTTTCAAATCCCTGATAATTTTAGAGGCGAACCATCAATTGAGCTGTCTAGATTAGAACATGATGTGCCCGAGGCAGTACAAGCTAATGTAGATCTGTCCGGTGGCAACCAGGCTATCAAAGAACTGATGGAGTCACCTCAGGTCTTGTTTGAGGCAGTCAAGGTCAAGGTGAAGCCATCCAACGACATTCAAGCTATAGGAGGGCAGACAGAGCTTTAGCTTGGAGAGTTTTTGACTGAGGCTACTTCAACTAGGGGGGGCGATTCGAGGTTTCTCGATCGGAAGTGGCTCAAGCAGTCCCGGTCAGCAGTTCAAGTGCATTTTTGGTGGCTATTGGTATTGAGGAGGGAATTACTATGTCTAGGGGTGAAAATGGGGTGATCAAATTGAAGGATCAGTCAGGTTCAGAGGTTGTGTTTGAGGCAATACAGGTCAAGTCAGAGCCATCCAGAGGCATTCGAGCTGTAGGAGGACATCCAAAGATGGTTGCTCGAGCAAAGTTTCATTCACTCATCGTCTCAGAGCTGAAGCTGGTCGACCAGAAGATCGACGAGTGCATAATGTAAATCCTCTAAACTTATGTCTGTATTAGGGCTTCCAAATCCCTAATGTAAATCCTCTTGATCTTTTTCTATAAGGCCGTCCAACTATGGGTTCAAATGCAAGTGCTAGCAATCTGGAAAGGTTTGTCTGGGAATTTCTATAGGTTGTGGAGCCCAGAGAAATTCTTTGGGTTGAGAGAATTTCTATAGAAAGGTTTGTCTGGGAATTTCTCTGGGTTGGGGAGTCTAGAGAAATTCTGGAAAAATGTGTGAAATGAAAAAAAACTTAAAATTTGATTATTATTAGGTTTAAAGTTTGTGATGAAGATGGACTAAATTTCTCTAGTTTGTATCTGTGATTATTGTGTAAATAAAATGGGAAATTTCTCTGGAGAGTGGGAAGGTTAGGGGAAGGTTAGAGAAATTTTCAAAATTTCTCTAAAAAATCCAGAGAAATTCTTCTCTATTGAGATTTTTTCTATGAAAAAATAGGTAGAGTTGAATCTGCTGTTCTATTGATTTGATAAATTGCCTCAGAAAAATTCTCTCAATCTAGAGAAATTACCTTCCAACCTAGAGAAATTCACAAAAAGTTAGTGAAAATTCCCTTCTAGTCTAGAGAAATTCACAAAAATTCAGAGAAATTTAGAATTTTCTCTGTAATGTGTCCAGAGAAATTCTCTGGATCAAATTTTCTTTGAATTGATATTGAGGGATCTTAGATATTATGAAAATATTGAGTGTCCTTTATGCTATAAAATCATAATATCAGGAACCTTAAAAAAAAACCCCTTAATTTTTTGGCTATTTTATCCACAAAAAGATAAAATAAGTTAAAAAATTAAGGGGTTTTTTTTTAAGGTCCCTGGTATTATGATTTTAACTTATTTTATCTTTTTATGGATAAAATAGCCAAAAAATCTTATGTCAAACAAAGCCATACAT
Organism: Camellia lanceoleosa; assembly: GCA_025200525.1. Lineage (NCBI taxonomy): Eukaryota > Viridiplantae > Streptophyta > Magnoliopsida > Ericales > Theaceae > Camellia > Camellia lanceoleosa. Next base: position 182,472,696 of record CM045766.1, read on the forward strand.
AGCCCTATTTTGGGAAGTGGATTACAATCTATTTTCCAAATTATAACCCACTTCCCTCTCTCATAAAAAACTGATTATAATCAACTTTTAACCAAAAAGTTGATTATAATTATCTTTCCAAAATAGCTCATAGTGATGCCAGAAAACTAAAAAATAGAAAATACCTCATTTGGCATACGAGTGTTTTAGTTAAAAAGTTTCAAAAAAAATCAGAAAGCTTATAACTTATATCAAAAAGTCAAAGATTCATTTTTCTCTCTACTTTTTTACACATTTTTTTTTATAAGAAATCAAAAATTCATTCTAAACATATTAAATTTTTTATTTCATAATTTAGTTAAAAAGTCAAAAAATTATTAAATTATTCTGTTCCAAAACAAAAAGAACACATTTTGTAGAAATATCCATTGATCTATTTTGTTAATACAGTTAAAAGTTAATTTTTTAACTTTTTTAAACTTTTAAATCACATCATATTTCAATTTTTTTATGTTAAAAAAAAATAAAAAATAAAAAACCAGATTTTAATCTACTCTCAAAAATATTATAAGTTAGACGGTTGGATGGACAAAAAGAGGTTAAAAAATTAATAAATAAAAATGTATTTTGTACAAGATAACACAAGATAAGATGCACAATGGAAATTTGTCGTCTGCCCAACTTTTATTAATCTAATCTGTTCCCAGTATGATGAGTTTTCAGGTCAACTTGAGAGCTTATGAGTTAACATATAGACTGATGCATGAAGATAAGGATGTCCAATGTCCTTTGATTTAGACCTTTTCTGAGAAGACCAACAGGACTCATCCTAAACAGTTGATTAATTTCACAATTATTAAAATTTCCCTACTAGATACTAATAATACAATAATAATGCTTGGTTTGAATTTTTAAAAAACATTTTTTAAAATTTTACTTTTTTATTTTTTTAATTTTTTTTACTCATTTTTTTTAAATATTTTAATAATTTTTTAAAAAATTTTTAGACCCATCTAACATAAATACACTTAAAAAGTATAATTTTCCTAAAATTTTTTTTTAAGAAATTCACTAAATACCAAAAATATAAAAAAAATGAAAATTCAATATGTTTTCGTATTTTTGTATATATATTATTTTTTAAATTATTTTTTCCTAAATACTTTACTTTTTAGATATATCTAAATAATTTAAGTAAAGTACATCTAAAAAAGTAAAAAAATATTTAAAATTTTAAAAATATTTATTAAAAATAAAAAACTTAATTTAAAAAAAATTAAATTCAAAAAATCAAAACTAAAACACTGAATGAGATTTTATTTTATTTATTTTTTTATTATTAATTTTTAATTTTTTGTTGGGGAAGTCATAGTAATGATGAGAGTACGAAATAAGTACCATAAATTGAGGGAGCGTGCAGTCCCAATTTCATGCTTGTACGCAAATTGTGTTCGTGCGAGAGAAGGAACCTCCTACCCCCTCTCTCTTTCTTTTTCTTTTTTTTTCATGCTTGTACCTCCTTTTTTTCCTTTTTTTTTTTTTTTCTCTCTCTCAAAATTTTTTTTTTTTGGGCTATTGGTAAAAATACGGGGAAAAAAAAAGAGAAAAAAGAAAAATATTTCAGTGCTCTAGATTGTGAGCTCTTCTAAACTATGAGTCTCATTGTGTGATTTGATATTTTGGCCTTTATTTTGTTTTTTTTTATTTTTATGAAAAATAGTCTAACATCCCTCTTCAATTTTTAGAATTGGGGGAGGTTTATAATATTTCTTTTTGTAATCTAAAGTCCCTCAATCATAGCCTCTTTCCCTCTCTCTCTCTCTCTCTCTCTCCCTCCCTCCCTCCCTTCCCTGTACATATATACAATCTTCATCTCTTTTTACGGAGATTGTGCAATTGATCACCAACTACAAGATTGCTCGTTGCATAGTATTGTTTCAACGCATCCAATCGAGAATACGTAAGGGTCAGCTCCAGCTGTCGAAAAATCACCCATCTTGTTGGAATTGTTAGTCGAGAACACGTCTAACTAAAAATTCTCGTCCAGCTTGGGAAAGTTGTTGAATGAATCAATGTCCATGGAGGAGGTGGTAGTAGTGGTGGTGTTGTTAGTACTGGAGGTGGTGATGGAAGAGATTTCATTGGCTAAATTTTCTGGCTTTGAAGCCTCATTACTAGAGTTGGATAAGTCATAGTGGGTTCTTCTGGTTCTTTCTCCGTGACTTGATCATTTTTGTGGATTTTGATGGAGGAGTGTGGTGGTTTGATTTCCAGCTCTAGCTGGGTGGGTTACTTTTGTTTGAGTCTCTCTTTCAAGTGGATATGCCACATTTTTTATTTCGTTGTCGGTTCGTCCCGATAATCTTGCTGCAATGGCTGACCATTTGCAATTGAAAGTTTGTTCGAAATGGTTTTGAAAAAAATCAGTTTTTTTCTCAACTCCAATATAATTTTTAGGTGGGATCCATGCGCCAAAGTTGGCGGGTCTAAGTGGTAACACGTTCTATGTCGCATTGTGATTCACGTAGTATATTTGGTTGCTCAAAACCATTATTGGATGAATGAAAAATTGAAGCCAAAGTGAGCTCTATTATAGACAAGTCTCTCATTTGGTTTTTCACTTAATTTTCGTCCTCAATTCTGCTGTTGTTCTCTTTGCATTTTGCTGTATTATTTTTCTATGAGAAAGAGTGTAAACACAAAGTGTGTTCTCTGTGTGAATAGTTTTTAGTGTTGCTACTATTCATTGTTGATGATTTTATCCTGAGAGATATTCGTCCATAATCTGAAAGCATCGTGGAGAGGACAAATCTGTCTTAAGGATACAGTGTTAAACATTGGATTTGATCAAAAATTTGTTCGACAAATAAATAAGGTAAGTAATTAATTTTATTTTATATACTGTTTTGATTTTTGTAATCAAATAGTTTCTCTAATTTCTTTAATTCTTCGAATACAGTAAGATTGTTCAACAATCTTAAAACAGATTTATTCTCTATGTCTTCATTGTATTAATTTTTTGTGTTTTTACAAATTGATATTCTGGTTAGAAAATACAAATAGTAGTCATATACTGTTTGATAAATAGAAGTAATATACTATTTATTTTCTTTGACAAATAGTAGTAATATACTTGATAATGCAGTTCGTCTAGGTGGATGGGTCGGACTGGTCCAAGCTCCCTGAATCTGGGTCGGGATGTCGAAATCTCGCCGGAGTAACCTGCAAGCAAGTTCAATGGGGGTAATAGAGATAGGAGTTAGAAAAGCTTAACCTTTTTCTTGTCTTTCATCTTTGCTTATATCTCCTGGTAATCATTTCACTGTCTCTGCCGACCTGCCCTCACCGCCGAAAGCCTGTGTCGTAGCTTGCCTTGTTCAGGGTAAGGGGCTCTGTCATTGAGAGGTGCTATCGCAATAAATGCTGTGATGGATTGCATTAATGGTGATGTGCTGTGGGCAATAATTTTGCAGATCTTTGTCTGCTGATGTGGCCTGTGCCTCACTCTGCCGTGTGTCTGAATGTCAGTGGCCCTTCATTCCCAGTTGGACTCCAAGTGATGGGGTTAAGGTTGCTCACTATGGGCTGTAATCTTCATGGGCCTAGCCATGTCAATACTGTTTACCATTAACAATTTCAGAATATTATTTTGTACAACAATGTTACAGAAAAATAGTGTATAGTATTTTATTTTTCTAGTTTTAGTAACTAGAAAAGTAAAAATTATTTTGTATTATAATTTATTTTCTGATTTTAATAACTAGAAAATTAATTTGTGTTTTGATTTTTCTAATTTTTGTAATCAGATATTATGGCTACTGCAACTGAAAGTGGTACTTCAATTATTACAACGACTCTGATCCCTATCCAGAACCATGTTTAAGTTCCAATAAATCATGGAGAAAAATCAGAAAAATTTAATGGCATTGAGTTTAAGAGCTAACAGCAGAAAATGCTGTTTTATCTCACAACTCTAAATCTTGTCCGGTTTCTCCGTGAAGAGGCTCTGGTACTTGAAGAGGATGAAAGTGATAGGCAAGTTGTTGCCGCTGTAGACGCTTGGAAACATTCTGATTTTCTGTGCAAAAACTACATTCTTAATGGCTTTGACAATATGCTGTATAATGTTTACAGCCCTCTGAAAACAGTAAAAGAATTGTGACCTTCCTTTTGTCTATAACCTTTTACCACAAGTCTGGCTTTATACTTGTCTATTAAACCATCTGCTTTCATTTTTCTCTTAAATATCCATTTATATCCAAGAGGTTTAGAACCGGGTAGAAGATTCACCAATTTCCAAGTATAATTTTGCATAATGGATTCAATTTCATTATTAACAGTCTCTTTCTACAAAGGTGCTTCAGGACCTGTCATTGCTTCCTTAAAGCTTTAAGGTTCATTTTTCTAACAGGTATGTCAGAAAATCTGGATCAAAGGATTTTGATGTTCTTACTTTCTTACTTCATCTTGGTTCATCATCAGTTAAATCCTGTTGGTCGAGACCATTACTAGTCTCTTGTATTTGATTATCATTAGTCTCTTAACTTTGTGTACAATCATAAGTTTTTTTATGTGAACTTAATTTATGTAATTTCTTGTAAAAAAAAAACATGTTCAAAAAACACAGCATTCCTTAACTCTATATTAGTGTTCACATGTATATCAGGTATTTTTGTTTTATAAGTTAGAAACCAATATGTACCACTATTCTGAGTATGACCAATAAACACACGATCCACTGTTGTACCACGATGTGTCAGAAGATATTTTGTGTGAAATCTATTATCTTGGCTTGCACAAACGGTTAAAGAATTCAAGGCCTCGCGTCCATTGGTTAGCAAGTAAGTCCGATAGGTTATCACTAGGGAAGGTTTAAGGCCGAAAGCTACCTATCCTAATGCAAGATATTTTCGACTTATATTCTTTCAACAAATTCTATATATTGTTGCATTTCTGTTATCATCAAATTCCATTCACGTGAGGGATTGTTAGAAATGGTTTTGGAAAAAATCAGATTTTTCCTTAACTTTGGTCTAATTTTTAGGTGGGACCCATACGCCAAAGTTGGCGGGTCTAAGTGGTAGCGCGTTCTATGCCACATTGTGATTCACGTAGTATATTTGGTTGCTCAAAACCATTATCGGGTGAATGAAAAATTGAAGCTAAAGTGAGCTTTATGGAAATAGTATATTGGTAAAGTTTCCTTAAAGGTTTGAATTAAAAGTTTGTCCCACATTGGTTTGGTAGACAAACTTTTGTGGTTTTATAAGGCATAGGTTTGCAACTTGGGGAGGGTCCCAAGGGGGTACCCAAATTTTGTGGAAGGGTGAGGTTATGGGCAAAGTAGACTAGACCCATTAGACTCAAAATAAACATGAGCGCGCCGTTGCCGCCGTCCAAGTGGGCTGGCTTGGGCCCGGGACCAAACAGGTTGTATCTGTTCAAACAGTGCCAAACAGGTACGGTACCTGTTCAAGCAGATCTGCTACTTGTTGGATTCAAACCGAACAACCACCTTTGCACCTATAAATAGATAAGTCCCTAATTTGGTTTTTCACTTAATTTTTGTCCACAATTCTACTGTTATTCTCTCTGTATTTTGCTGTATTATTTTCTTATAAGAAAGAGTGTAAACGCAAAGGGTGTTCGTGGTCACGACCCAAACCTGCCCCTGTAGGTTTAGCACCGTAACCGGCCGTAATCTGTGGATTACTAAAGGCCTCAGAACAGATTAGCAAATAATAAGGGGCTGCGGAAGCAATAATACAAAATAGACAAGGTTCAATGAGTGTGATAACGTACATGAGACAGAACATTTCAAAACTTATTTATATACACATAAACATGTCAGTCCAGATACACAATATTTACAGAATGTACTTCTCAAGACCTGACTTTACAGGGCATACACAAAGACTAGCATGGATACAAAAAAAAAAAAAAAAACAGCCAAGGCATTAGGCTTCGTTCGGAACCTCCTCAAGAGGCACAACGGTTGGTTGGCAAAAACAGAACAGAAGGCCGTCAACTCTGGCCCTGGTCATGTGCTGTCTCACCTACATACATAATATAAACTGTGAGCGAAAGCCCAGTGAATAATAATAGAGTAAAGGTTTTTAATGAATGAGTTCGTACAGATTCAGAAATCATAATTCAGATTTGTATCAAAATCATCATTTGTCCAGATCATATACAGACAGAAATCATAAGTCATGATTAAGTTTACGTGATACATCCATTAGCATTAACAGAACAGAACAGAACAGAATGTATACATGTGAAGTTACGAATAACAAGTTCCATAAAGGAACCTCCGGATTCGTAATGTAGCAGCAGTGAGCCCACATGAGGGCCTCAAGATGCAGATAGAGTGTAGACAGAAATAAGTTCCATATAGGAACCTCCAATACTGGGTAACAGCCAACATATATCACATGATGCTAAGGATGTCACAAATACATATCAGAAATTGAACAATCATTCATTGTACAAAACATATCATTTCGGAAAATAGATCTTGTTTGATCACACAGAAAATAAATATAGCTTGAACATAACTTTACTAAATTATTACTCACAATTGGCCTTGAAACAGACAGACGGAGCAGATTGATCACACAATACGCGGTACGTGACCTACATAACACATAACGGACACACACTTGAAACGCACATTCTAATTACACAAAACTTACGTCATGGTTCTTAGTGTATTTCTAACCTTAAAGCCTCACTATAGAGTCTTAAACATGACCTAGGAATGCCTAGGATGGAATGAGGATGCAAAGATGCTTTGGAAAACATTTTTCAAAACTTGCTGAAAACAGGGGTCTCGCTTGAGCGTCGCTTCCTTCGCTCGAGCGTGGCTTTCTTCGCTCTAGCGAGCTTGTCAAAACAGAGAGGCCGCTCGAGCGTAGACTCCTTTGCTCGAGTGGTCTGTAAAAATGCAAAAGTACTGGTTGTTGAAATTTTACGCTCAATACCCGCTCGATGCTCGCTCGCGTGAGACACAGCTCTTCGCTCGAGCATAGGTCTCGTCGCTCGAGCGTGCGTCTGCGTGCACCAAAAACCTGAGAGCTTGCAATTTACACTTGAGCCACCATCTCTTTGCTCGAGCGGAGTTCTGAACAAACGATGGTCGCTCGAGCGTGGAATCCTTCGCTCGAGCGAGGAAGCCAAATTCTGGAATTTCCAGATTTGCCTCCCAAGCTCAAACCAAGCATTCAACACCTCAAAACTCGACCTCTTGGGCCCATTTTTTGGAAAACACTTGTAAACTCATAGTATAAGATGTTTCAAAGGTCAATTTGTAAAATCAAAACCCAAGGGTGAGTCAATTAAACACAATTTCAAATAAAACTTCAAGAACAAAACTTAAATGTAACATACATGGATTCTCATGACTTCTAATGCTCCAAAACATTATCCAAAGCAACATTAAGCTCAAGAATAGGATGAATTCGTGGACTATAACAAAAATGTGGACATGCATGTGAGGATTCTATGAGAACAACCTCACAATTCAAGAATGTAGGCATGCATGCATGGTTTAAACCTCAAATCAACATTTTTAACCAATTCTTGACTTAGATTACTAATGTCTCATGAACCATGCATGAATAAATCTTAAATTCACAATTGAAAGGGGAAATCTCATACCTTAAACCTTGAATTCCAAGTCTAGGAGCTCAAATTTGCAAAGCCTCTTCAATTCTCCTAAGTTCCAAGCCAAATCTTGATGAACTCTATTTTCTCCTAACTCTTTCACTCTCTAGTCGATTTTGGCTTAGGAAGATGAATGAAAATGATATCAATACATAACATGGAGAGTAATGGCCTAGGATTGTCCACTAAGTGGCAAAATAGTAATTAACTCAAACAAGTGTAAATTAACATGATTTAATCTAATTTAATCGCTCCGAACCGAATTTTAATTAAACCTAACATAAAATTTTATAAATCGTAACTAGCACATAAATCAAGTCAATTTCTGATTCGAACGTCGATAAGGCTTTCAATTCGCAGTTCAAAGTCGAAACATGAACATATCATTTTATGGCAAACAGATAGAAACACACAGATAATGCAATTATATGCAAATTAATCCCAAATCCTTCCTAAATTACTATTAAGCATAATTAATCATGGTTTAGCATTAATCGGAGGTCGAGGTTATTACAGTTCGCTGTGTGAATAGTTTGTAGTGCTACTACTATTCACTGTTGACCATTTTATCTTAGGAGATAGACGTCCATAATTTGAAAGCACCGTGGAGATGATAAATCTGTCTTAAGGACACAGTATTAAACATTGGACTTGATCAAAAATTTGTTCGGCAAATAAATAAGGTAAGGAATTAATTTACTTTCTGTATTATTTATTTTTATCAGATTCTGATTTTATTTTTGTAACAAAATAAGAATATGTTGTTTTATTTTATTTTATATACTGTTTTGATTTTTGTAATCAAACAGTTTCTTTCATTTCTTTAATTCTTTGAATACAGTGAAGATTATCCAACAAGATTATATAAATATTTGAATTAGTTGAATTAATATATTAAATATTGTTATTCACAGTATTAAAAATCTGTTCTCTATAAAGGCATTGAATTCTCTGTTTTCAAATTTTTTATCTTAATATCTTATCACACTTTTAATCATTAGATTATACCTTAAAATGCCCCGTAAATATTCTAATACACTAAAATCAATCACATACCTGTTTTCCAACATTTCATGCAACTTTATGATGGTCTCCTCTTCTTCTTTGTTGAAGTGTCCTTGTTTAATGTCTGGCTTCAAGTAATTCGCCTATTAGAGCTTACAATTCTTCCCACACCTTAATAAACCTAATCAGAGAAATTAAGCCTCCGTTTGGGAAGCAAGATTTGAGATAAAATAGTCTATTTTATATGACTATTTTATCCCAATAAGACAAAACATCACATCCAATCCATAATTATTACATTCTTTCTCTCACAAAAAAAGCCAAAAAAGTCAAAAGCCTTTCTTAAACTAGGCTTTTTAACCCCAAGCTAAAATAGCCAAAAAAACCAAAAAGCCAACCCACTTCCCAAACGGAGGCTTAAAGTTATAGACATGCAAACCAAAGAATTTTTTTGGATAGTGGAAAATCCAGAGAAATTTGGAGAAAATTTCTCTGAAGTGTGAGAAGTCCAGAGAAATTTGGAGGGAAGTCTAGAGAAATTTAGAGAGAATTTCTCTGGAAAGTGGGAAGTCCAGAGAAATTTGGAGAGAAATCTAGAGAAATTTGGAGAGAATTTCTCTGGAGAGTGAAAAGTCCAGAGAAATTTGAAGAGAAGTCCAAAGAAATTTGGAGAGAATTTCTTTGGGGATTGAAATTTCTCTGGATCTATATGTGAGGGACCTTAGATATTATGAAAATATTTAATGTCTTTTATGCTATAAAATCTTAATACCAGGGACTCAAAAAAAAAAAAAATCTGAGTTGCCACATCAAGTGAGCTCTTATTAGAGCTCTACTATTAGAACTCATAATCACTAGTGCAAAATTAGGACAGATGAAACATGGGGACTTGGAAGATGAAACAAGGACAAACATTTAAAAAAAAAATTGGTTTAATTTTAAAATTATAATTTGAGTGTTAATTTGTGTTTTGAAAGATAAATTTTTGAAAAGAGAAAACTTGTTTTTATTATGAGTTTTGAAAAGAGTTTTGAATTTTGAGTTGTATTTTAAAATTGGTTTGGGCTTATTTTTTAAAAATATTTTAAAAAAAATTATTTTATTTTTTTAGGATAAATATTTTTTTATTGTAAATATTTTTTTATTTTTTTTAATATATGTTGTATGTTCCATATTTGTGTGTTGTATTTTTTTAAATATTTTAATTATTTTTAAAGATTTAAAATTTTAATTTTTTAATTTTAAATATATAATTTTTATTTTAAAAGTTTTATTTTTTTTATTTTAAATATATATTTTTTATTTTTCCATATTTTAAATATATGTTTTATTTTTTTAATTTTAAAATTTTTTGGAATTTATTTTAAACATTTTCTTATTAAAATATTTAATTGTTTAAAAAATTTAAAAAAAATTTAGATCGTCTATATATATCTAAATCATAATAAATTATTTGGATCATAATTAAAAAAATAACAAAACATTTTTTTTGAAAAAATAAAAAATAATAAAAAATATTTTTCTTCAAAAATAAAAATAAATAATAATTTTAAAGAACAAAATAAAAAAAATATTTTTTTGAATTTTTTTAAAAATAAAATTTTGAAAAGAGTTTAGTTATTAGTTTTGAAAAGAGTTTTGAATTGAACGTTTGGTCATGAATTTTGAATTTTTTTAATTTATTGAAATTATGATTCCAAGATTAACCAAATGCTACCAAAATTTTTAATTTCAAAGTTGCACAATTAAGTTGATTAATTTAGTTTGTCATTTTTACACATTGTTAATTGAGAGGTTAGTAGATTAATCTTTGAGTTTGTTTTTTGTATTAATGTTGGTGTTGGACTTGAGCGTGTGTGTTGTTGGGATTTCTTTTCACTGTTGATTGTCTAGTTTATTATAATTTTCTTGATATTTATAAATTATTTTTTGCTATTTTTTAATAATAAAAAAATTTACTTCTATGGTCAACCAAAATGATAAGTTGAACATAGAATTCTTGTAGGTGAAGGGTGGACGTTGAAGTATGCTTCTCTATACATGATGGTATTAAGACTAGATTTGAATTATCCAAAAGGAAACCCAAATCTTTAGTGATTAGACAGCCTTGGGCTATGTTTGGTATGAATTGTTTTTTTTGTTATTTTAATCACAAAATAACAAAAGAAGTTAAATGATTAATAAAATAAAATGTCACATCAAAATTATAATTATTTTATTTTATTTTTATAAAAATTAAAAAGCTATAAAAACTCATTTCAAATAAGGCTTTTTAGTCCTAGATTAAAATAGTTAAAAAACTAAAAAACTAAAAAGTCAACGCATATTCCAAACAAAGGCTATGTTTGGCACGTTGGTCTGGGACTATTTTAGGTACAAAAAGACAAAATAAAAAAGTCAATAAGATTGGGTAAATTACAAATACACTCCTTGAAGTTTGCTTAAAATACAAATTGTCCCCTGTGATTTGAAAAATTACAAATACCTTCCTGTCAGAATTTTTTATTTAATAGAATTAATTGAAAAATTAAAATTTCTAACTATTCACCTATACAATAATATAATTATCTGAATTATTAATTGAAATAAAATTTTAACATTATTAAAAACTATTAATTAATTTGATGATTTATTAACAAAAGGACCTATTTGTTATAAAATTAAAAATCTTAGGAGACATAATGTAATTTTTAGAACCACAAGAGGTAATTTATAATTTAAGTAAACCTCAGGGTTGCGTTTGTAATTTATCCCAAAATGTCACATTCAACCTGTGTGTGCCAATTTCCGACCACACTGCCAATCAAGCACTCAGCTGGAGAACACTGTCAGAATAGATTAAGCCCGAACGATCTATCATAAAAAGAAGAGATTCCAATGGTGGTTCGTTCACCCGGGGGCACTCCGATGATCAAGTCAGTTATCTCTCAAAGATAACAAAAGTGCTTAATTCACTATTCAGAGTATAAAAAGCATACCTTAGATCCCATGATGGTGCCTCTCTTTTATAGCCAACACAAACCTAGTACCAATAGAAGCCTAGTTTCAATGGATTTAGGATTACTACTAATCTTGGACTTCCAGTAGGATTGGGATAACTCTCTAAGAGTCTTATCTTTACCCAAACTGAAGTCCTTTCTCATTCTAGGACTCTTGTTCTTTATCCGCTTATCACGGATTTCGGTATCTTCGCAGATAACCTTAGCCTAGCCGAGATGATCTCGGCATCATGACTAGGACACGTGTCACCTCGGCTAGCACTTCGGTGACATCTCGGCCATGTGTTATCATTCAAAAATTATGTCCCCATATCTGCCTCCTAAGTTCTATTACCTCGGCATCCTGAGGTGATGGAACCTATATCATTCATTCCTTTAATCATGACCCCAGTTTAACTTCAACTTGTAAATTTTTAAAATTTCAACATGTGTTAAACATGTCCTCGGTTTAATTTCAACTTGTAAATTTTTAAAATTTCAACAAGTGTTAAACATGACCTTAGTTTAATTTCAACTTGTAAATTTTTAAAATTTCAACAAGTGTTAAACATGACCTTGGTTTAATTTCAACTTGTAAATTTTTCTTAAAATTTCAACAAGTGTTAAACATGACCTCAGTTTAACTTCAACTTATAAATTTTTAAAATTTCAACAAGTGTTAAATATGTTCTCGATTTAACTTCAACTTGTAAATTTTTCTGAAAATTTCAACAAGTGTTAAACATGTCCTTGATTTAATTTCAACTTGTAAATTTTTCTTAAAATTTCAACAAGTGTTAAACCAACCTTAGCTTGTAAATTCCAACTCCCAAACATCATTCTCCAGCCCTCTTTGATTCTCTATGCCCGACCTCTTGTGAAAGCTAGTGAGAATGCCCCTTTGACCTGTCGTGTTGAGGGACTGCAGGAACTGTGTTCTACCCCCCTTTCTGGGCATCTTTCTTGGCCGCTGGAATCGGCGTATCTTGGAAAGGGAACGGTGACTGCATGACGTTGTTCTGCATCATGAAATTGACGACCGTTTGCAGGTCCGCCAATTTGTTCGCCATTCCCTTCATCTCGTCGTCCTTTCGCAGGCATCTATCTTTCCATACCTGGAGGTCGTCCTCATTATAATACCCGCTTCAATCCAATTTCTTCGACACGTTGCCCTCCTGGCCGACATCCTTTCCTCCGTGATTCTTATCACGAGTCTCTTCGTTGCAGTTGTCTTCTTCGACGTCAGGGTCAATATGTTTCCCACTCTCAGTAAGGGTGTCATCCCTAACCTTCTCTTTTTATCCGTCGTTGGCTATCTATTCTCTTTTCTTTCCCACAGACGACGCCAAATTGTGTGTGTCAATTTCCGACCACATTGGCAATCAAGCACTCAACTGGAGAACACTGGCAGAATAGATTAAGCCTGAGCGACTTGTCACAAAAAGAAGAGATTTTGGTGGTGGTTCGTCCACCCGGAGGCACTCCGATGATCAAGTCAGTTATTTCTCAAAGATAGTAAAAGTGCTTAACTCACTATTCAGAGCATAAAAAGCATACCTTAGACCCATGAGGGTGCCTCTCTTTTAGAGCTAACACAAACCTAATCCCAATAGAAGCCTAGTTTCAATGGACTTAGGATTACTGCTAATCTTGGACTCCCAGTAGGATTGGGATAAACTCTCTAAGAGTCTTATCTTTACTCAAACTGAAGTCCTCTCTCATTCTAAGACTCTTGTCCCTTATCCGCTTATCCCGAATTCCGGTATCTTCGCAAATAATCTCGGCCTAGTTGAGATGATCTCGGCATTATGACCAAGACACGTGACATCTCGGCTGCCACTTCGGTGATACTTCGGCCACGTGTTGTCATTCAAAAATTATGTCCCCACACAACCCATAATTATTTTATTTTTTCTCTCATAAAAGTTAAAAAAATTAAAAAACCAAAAAAATCATTCCAAAGAAAACATTTTTAACCCTAAATTAAAATAATTAAAAAACTAAAAAGTGAACTCCCATTCCAAACGGAGGGAATGCTTAATCAAACTTATAACTTACATTTATGCATGTAGTTCACATACAGTCATCTTTTCTTTTAGAAAAGGAAAATGCTATGCTTTTGTGTTGAAACCAGTGTGGCAACTTGATTACATCAGTTTGTATTTTGTTTTTTAAAAAATAATATGCAGAAATGCTCTTTAAATTCATAATTATTTATTTATTCATAGTCATGACAGACATATAATAATAAAATTTGGTATTTCAACTAGGATTCATTAAAATAAAACAATAGGATCAATTTTCGTTTGTAAAAGTTTGTAAGTTTTGACTTAGTTTGCCACATGAATTAGCCTTCGTTTGAAAAGTGAGTTAACTTTTTAATTTTTTAATCTCGGCTAAAAAGTTTTATTTGAGATGAATTTTTTTTTAACTCTTTTGATTTTTGTGAGAGAAAAAATAAAATGATTATGATTTGGATGTGACATTTCGTCTTATTAATTTTTGAGTGGTGCTATGAGCACCCCATGAATTATTTTGGATTCTTCATTTCTTTGAGATGCCACTTATAAATTTTGAAACCCTCAAAATTTCTTTCTCCCTCCAAATAATACTAAAATTATCCTTGTGAAAATATTTTACCTATTGATTGCACACTCTCCACACCCCCACACTCCAAAAAAACCCATTTTTCAAAACACCCTAACAAAACCCACAAAGAAGAAGCAGAGCCAATGTGATTACTGTCTCTGCTATCTCATTCATGATTGTCACAGTTGTTATGCTCTCTCTCTCTCTCTCTCTCTCTCTCTCTCTCTCTATATATATATATATACATATATACATATACATAATTTCTTAGTTTTCTCGTAATAATTTCTTCTCTTGTAAGAAAAAAATTATACTAATTGGTTTGATTGGTTTTCTTGGTAGATAATATAAAATTGTGAGTTCAGCAGAGAACTACGCAGTAATATTATCAAAATTATGCTATGAAGGAATAATTTTTCAACCTGATAATGGATTTGGGCTACTTCCGATAACTTCTGTAAGTGTCAAAAATTTTGACCATTCAATGCGTTAAAAAATTTCCAAGTTCGACCTGTATTCCCAAACTTGAAAAAATAAAAACTTTTACAAGCGTTAACAATTTTGACCATTTAAGCTCCGTTTGGGAAGCCAATCTTGAGGCTTTTTTGGCTATTTTAGCCACAAAAAATAAAATAGGTTTTTTAGCTCAATAAGACAAAACATCACATCCAACTCATAATTATTACATTCCTTCTCTTACAAAAAAGTCAAAAAAACCAAAAGCCCTTCCCAAACTAGACTTTTTAGCCCCAGGCTAAAATAGTTAAAAAATTCAAAAAGTTAAAAAGCCAACCTACTTCCCAAACGAAGCCTTAATGTGTTAAGAAATTTCCATATTCGGACCTGTATTTCCGAACATTACTTATTTGTTCGGGAATGCCTTCTCGAACAAATAAATAATGTTTGGGCCTGTATTCTCGAACTTGAAAAAATGAAAATTTTTGCTAGCGTTAACAATTTTGACCGTTCAATATGTTAAGAAATTTTCATGTTCGGACCTACATCCTAAACATTACATTTGTTTATGAATGCCTTCCCGAACAAATAAATAATGTTCGGGCCTATGTTCCTGGATTTCAGTTATATATTCGGGAGTTTAGTCTCAAAAAAATGACGAAAATTTTTTATTATTTTTGCCATTTTTTTTTTAAAGAAACTTACTCTTATAAGGCCAATCTTCTTGGAGTTAAAAACAATATCAAAGCTATGAACAACCTTTAAGCTATGAACAAGTTTTATTATTTTTGCCATTTTTTTTAAAGAAACTTACCCTTACAAGGCCAATCTTCTCGGAGTTAAAAACAATATCAAAGCTATGAACAACCTTTAAGCTTTTATTGTTGTACTCCTTTCATTTTATAGAGTTGTGGTTACCAGAAAAATTTCACTTATTGTCATTGTCGGAGAAGTTTAAGTAGTCAAATGGTTGCCACTATTACAGCCAGAATATTGCCGCCAAAGGATTTTCAATATTTTGAGTGTGGGTAGGTTTTGAAGGTGAGATTTGAAAAAGATAGATAGGTGGTGATAGATATAGATGCTCTTATAAACCTTAATTTATAATGTAGTGGGTGTATAGTTTAATTGTGAGATGGGGTGTCCCAAAATTAATGATGTCTGTTATAGTAATTTTATTTGAGGTTATTATTGTAATAAATTTTTTTTTGAAATTAGGAAGTTCAAAATAATTCAAAAATTCTATTTTCACACACTTAATTAGCTCGAGGCATACACTTAATGAAATATTAATTTCATGACAATTAAATGAAAATGATCATAATAGACATTCAACAACACCCATAATATACTATGGAAAAATTTTCTATACATATATTTTAACAACAAAAAAATCTCAATATACACCAATTTAAAAAATTAAACCCTAAATTTTTCATTGTTATCACTTTGCTAACCAAACCAAACATGGTTCACTTGTTCCCTATTCCATCTCTGTTTCTTTTTCGACAGCACATGGTAAACAAGCTAAACCTTTCTCCATTTCAACCTGCTTATATGCCTTGGCTATCTCATCTACAAGATCTTGAGGAAAGTAGCTGAAGCAAGTATAACCCTCGGAAGACAATTCTCCGATCGTTTTGTTGTACTTCTCTAACCAGTGAGCAATGCGGGGAATAACCATCTGTGCCATCACGTGGAGCGGTGGAAACTGATTGGTTATGCATTAAAACCTTGCCAACACACTCAAGAACAAATTAACGTATACGGTCTTACCTTCAACACTATTTTGGAAGATTTATTATGGTTTTCAATGGAGGTCTTCTATGCAAGTCTTCAATGGAAGAAATTTCACTTTAGACCAAAGTCTTTTTCAAGGGCGTGTGTGGGTCAATGTGGAAGTAGGGTCAATCAAAAGTGTGTGGAAAGATGGTTAGCGGTGTGTGTACAATGGTTATAAGTGAAGGGTGTAATTGTAACTTTAAGTGTGTGGATTGAGAAAATTAATTGATAATAAAAAATAAGTATGTTTATTGAGAAAAGAAGTGCCTTGAACTAATTAGATGTGTGTGGAAATAGAATTTCTCAAAATAATTTATAGGGTGCTAATAATAACACTTTAATTTTTTAGTCTATTTTATTTTATTTTTTTGTGACAAATAATCCTAAAACCACATGCCAAATATAGCCTTAGTAGTTTAAAGAAAAACAATTTAATATATGGGAAATGTTTCACAGACATGATCTATAGTAATATTAAAATGACATGATAGGATCAATCACAATCTTAAGTTAAATTTATATCAAATAAAAAAAAAAGAAAAGAATTTATAAATTTTATTTGTTTGTATTGCATTATTCTCTAACAATATGCCAAACAGTATGTAAATTAGAGTTTATAAATTTTGTTTATTTATATAGAGCATTATTTTTATTTTAAAAGAACTAGTTTAAAAGCCCACTACCTTTAAATAATACCCCTCATATCCAATGAGATGTACAGGGTGTCTTCTGTAATTAAAATATGCAAAAAGAACAGTGGTGGACAAAATTGTAAATTTGATAATTAGGTGAAATCTAAGTCAGTCCAATCCACATATTGGCAATTGGGAAACAACTCATCCAATGCCTGAAGTTCACCCTATTTCCCTTGAAAAAAAGTCTAATTTATCTCTTGGTTTTTGTCCGACAATAGAGAAAGCCCACCCAAAAAACCAAACAAAATCCAAATCTAAAAATAAAAAATGAAAAATATAATGGGCAAAATGGTAATTGAGTTAGTTATGCAAGCACTCCTCTTATACTATTAATTCTATATTTTTATGTGTAATTCATGAAATGATTACAGGAAATGGAATGATGAGAATGCGAGTGAAAATAAGAGAGTAACTCTTTTCATATTTACAATCTGGTTTAATTTGATTTGAAGGTGATTTATGAATGGAATTAATTCTTACTTTTCAAAAAATTTAGGTTATAAAATCAAAACACAAAAAGTGGTTTAAGGGTCAGAACACAAAAAGTGATTTAAGACTTTGAGAAAAAGGATGCATTTGCTCGTTATAAACTTGAACAATTATTTATCAAAACATAATTTTTTACAAAATCGTAAGACCATATATGAGAAGTGATGTTTGATTTGTAAACGAAATTCATGATAGTCCCACAAACTTTTCAAATTCTTTCAAATCTGACAAGTTCAACCCTGTGAAATTTATTGATTTGTAGATGCATTACTCTAAACTCCAATTTTTAATTTCTAATTTTATGTGAATTAAAATGTAATATTGGGTCTGTGTGAGCAGTGGCGTAGTTAGGAATTTAATGGAGAGGGGCATAAATTAATGATAATATCAGTGTGTTTGGTTTGAATTTTTTGGATTAAATTTTTTGAAAATTGAGTTTTTTGGTTTTCGTGTTTTTTTATTTTTAGTGAATATTTTTAAAATTTTAAACATTTTTTTTTACTTTTTTAGATGCACTTTACTTGGATGTATTTAAAAAGTAAAAATTTGTGAAAAAATATTTTAAAAAATTAATAAATACATAAAAATACAAATAATGTACAGAATTTTCGTATTTTTTTTTTGTATTTTTGGTATTTAGTGAATTTTTAAAAGGTTTCTTTCACAAATTTTTTAATTTTTAGATATATTTATGTTACGTATGTCTACAAATATAAAAAATTGCTTAAAATACTAAAAAAATTCAATAAAAATAAAAAAATACGGAAAACAAGAAAATAGAATTTTCTGAAAAATATTTTTGAAAAAATCTAACCAAGCAATTTTTTTTTTTTTTTAATGATAAACAACAATGAGATATTACTAAACTTAAATATTAAGAGTCCATTTGGATAAATGTGAATTTTAAATTAAAGGATTTGAGATTAAATTTTATATAAATATTGGAGAGTAACTATTTATAGGTAGATTGGAAAATTAAAAAAGAAGATAAGTTGAGATAGAAATAATATATTTTAGTAGAGAAATTCTATAAAATACACCATAAAAAAAGTATCTATCATATGTTGCAATTATGATTTTCGTGGTCTTTAATTATGACACATTATAGTGCTAGATATAATTTAGTTATAACTTCTTATGGTTGTTATTTTGGTTAGGACTTTATATCAAGTAATAGTTAGTTATGACTCATTTGATATTAGTTATGACCTATTGTAATTTTTTTTTTTTTACAATTGAAGATGTGTTGCTTGATTATAATTTATATAATGGTCATTTTAGTTATGAATGAAAAGAAACATATGGATGACAAACTCTACATGTCAAATGTACTTAATAATCCAATAAATTTTATATATCTTCATTGAGGTTAATTATGTTTGCATGTCAATAATGATAGACATCACCATTATATTGAAATTTTCATAAAGAATATAACTTATCATTGTCTCTTTACTTTTAATCAAAATAACCATTATTGTTCTCATAATTTAAAAAATGTCATTGACATTTCACTTTAAATAATATTTTTATAAATTTTTTTATTTAAAATATTTTCTTTATATTTGAAAATAAAAAATAAAAAAATTTCAAAAACCCAAGAGGGGCACGTGACCCCCCTGGTCCATGTGTGCCTCCGCCTCTCTGTAAGGTCTATCACGAATCCTGTCATGATAATTTGAATCGTTTAATGTATAAAGTTTATCGAGTATTTTATGCTTATAAAAAATTATGTTGATCAGATATCAATAACTTCTTAATTAGAATATATTTTTATCAATAATAAATATAATTTAAAAAATAAATTATTTACAAAAATATACTTCAATGAAGAGAAAATTAATATTCAATTAACATAATTTATTATAAATATAAAATCCTCAATAAAATCTACATGTTAAGGCTAAGTTTGGGAAGTTTAGAATAACTGCATTTTTTGACTTTTCTTGTATTATGTGTAGAAAAAATAGAGAAGAGATGTTGATTAATATGACCTAAAAAAAATAAAAAGATAAAATAAATGTACTTATATTGAGATGCCAAACTTGATCTAAATCAAAACGACATCAGTAACAGTACATTCTAAGGCCTCGTTTGGGAACAGGCTAATTTAGTAACTTTTTGGCTAATTGGCTAAAAAGGTTGGTAAGAAAAACCTGTATGTTTGGGCCAACTTTTTGGCTAATTACGAAACGACGTGCAAAAAGTAGAGAGAAAAGGGAATCTTTGACTTTTTGGTATGGATTGTTGGCTTTTTAGCTAAAAAAGTAATTTTTTGGCTAATTGACTATTTTAGCCTCTTGCCAAACTAGGCCTAATTCAGTATATAAATCGGAGGGAAGTGATGACCAATGAGTGAATAAATTTTACATATCATCTCATTTTTGGTCAGGAAAACGCATTATCGTGTAGACACGCACGCAATTGGCTATTAAGGAACGTGGTGGATACGCGCGAGTACAAAGCACATGGGCCGAAATACTGGTCCACACACCTATAAAACGACAACTTGTCGAAATTGTTAGATTCAGATTATGATGAGAGAGAATCGCAGCACAGAGAAAGAAGGAGATGAGAGAGAACCAACCAAAACTTCTCAAGCCGCCTTCTCAAACCGCCCATAGAAGACGAGACTCGGAGAAAGAGAGAGAGAATCACACTCACACAAACCCGAAAGGAAAAGAAAAGAAAAGAAAAGAAAAGAAAATAGAAAGTTGAGAGAGAGAAAGTGAATCACAGTTATGGATCCATGACTTTTTATTATTGTTATTATCATTATCTTCTTCTTCGACCCATACTTCGTTATTCAAAACTTGTATTTGAGTGAGCGAGCGAGCGAGCTTGATTTGAACCATCAATGGAGTCACCACCACAAGCTGAAGAGCTTCTGAAGAAGATCCAAGACCTCGAAGCCGGTCACGCCGACCTCAAGCACAAGATGTCGAAGCTCATGATCTCTGACGATCGCAAATCGAACCAGAGGTCTCACTCGGTGTCGCCGCAGCGGCCGAGAGGGTTCAATGGTTCGGCGGCAGTTTGGAAGAAGGGTTCGGCGTCGTTTCGGCATTCCTCGCCGCTGCAGAGGGAGAGCCGGAGTTCAAACTCAGCCGCTGGTGGTCCGCCAGCTGTCAAGCTTACTGATAGGCAGTATTTGAATATATTGCAGTCGATGGGTCAGGCAGTTCATATATTTGATCTCGACATTCGCATAATTTACTGGTGAGTCAATTGAATTGCATTTACATTCCTAATTTTGGCAAATTTTGGTGCTAATTTTCGCTAATTTTCGCATTCAATTCACGGGGGTCAATTCTTCTTCTTCTTTTTTTTTTTTCGTCTTTTTTTTTCTTCTTCTAGTTATCTCTCTTTTGCTTTGATTTGTTGTGTATGGTTTATGAGCAGTTTTGTAATTTCAAAGCTATAGAATTGTAGTTTGGCAGTGTTTCTATGGGTTGAGATTGATTACAGCTTCTAATTCTTGAAATTGACACAGCTATATATTGGACCATAGAAACTTGAAATCATGAAGTTGATGTAGGATTTTAATAGAAATCCATGGCTAAGATCTCAAGCCAGATCAAGAAAAGAAAACAATAATAATAGTGTTAGACACCTTAGTGGTTGTCGTCTTCTGTCTCCAAAACACTACTCTTGTTCTTGCCTCACATAGGGATGGAAAACGTATGAGATAGAGGCTAGATTTTACTGTAGAAACCTTAACCACATATTTTTAGAGCTCCAATTCCATATTTGCCCCTCATAAAGAAATGTAATTACAATTGGGAAAATGTTTAATACCTACAAAAAAAAAAAAAAACTCCCACAAAAGTACTCACGATGATGCAGTATCATATGTGTCAACTTTTAATTTGTTACAAATTTGTTACAAATTCAATGATATAGGGCTCAACTCCCTTGCCACATTATTGTAGGTGGATTTGTGCGTTTAAAAGTGTGGGTCTATAGCATTACTCTTACAATTGGGTCTGGGATCTACACATTTAGTTTATCCCATACTTTAATGCACGTACCATGATCAAAAGATGTGTCATGGTCCGGTCATGTTCTTATCTTGTTGAGTAGGAATGAAATACCTGTTATCTGTTTGGTGCATATTCAATTGTGCAGGAATAGAACTGCAGAACTCCTTTATGGTTATTCTTCGGTGGAGGCTCTTGGTCAGGACGCAGTTGGGCTCCTTGCTGATAACCGAGACCACGATATAGCGAATAATATAGTGCACAGGGTAGTGACGGGGGAGAGCTGGACCGGTCAATTTCCTGTTAGGAACAAGAGAGGGGATAGATTTCTAATCATAGCAACCAACACCCCCTTTTATGATGATGATGGCATTTTGGTTGGGGGTATCTGTGTATCGAGTGATTCGCGTCCATTTGAAGACATGAGAACTGCATTGTCGTTTACGAAGCACTCGGAGGCAGATGCTAGCTTTAGCCAGCCTAGAAGCATTGCTTCAGCCAAACTTGGTCTTGATCCTCAGCAACCTCTCCAAGTTGCAATTAAGTCTAAAATATCAAATTTGGTTAGTTTCACAATTTTTATGTTTCTGTGGTAAATATTAGACTATTAGTGTAACTTATATTGATTGGTAGAAACATCAAAGCAGGCTTCCAAGGTGAGCAACAAGGTTAAGTCAAAAATAAGGACTGGAGAGAACAGCGTGGTTCATGAAGGTGGCAGTGGAGATAGTCATCAGTCTGATCATGGTTTTTTAGATGCAGCCTTTTCTGATCATAGGGATGATGCTACTTCTAGTGGAGCTAGCACGCCAAGAGGAGATATACCGCCATCTTCATTTGGAGTATTTTCTCAGGGTGTGCATGACGTGAACTCCCAAGGAAAACCCTCAAGAGATTCTGGTGATGAGAGTGAAGGAAAATCTGGAATCCACAAAATCATTACATCAAAAGCAGAGGCATGGATGGGTAAGAAAGGAATATCATGGCCGTGGAAAGGGAATGAGCGTGAAGGGATGGAGGCAAAGACCACTCGTTTTGCCTGGCCTTGGTCGAACAATGATCATGAGAATGATTCGGGTTATCAGAAGAGTTCTGTTTCTGGTGTGAAACCAGAAAATCAAGTGGGTGAGAGTAGTCGGCCTACCAATAATGAGGCTTCAGGGTCATGGGCATCCTCATTGAACGTTAACAGTACAGGTAGTGCAAGTAGCTGTGGAAGTACCAGCAGTGGTGCTCGTAATAAAGTGGATGTGGACACTGACAGCTTGGATTATGAAATCTTGTGGGAGGACTTGACAATTGGGGAGCAAATTGGGCAAGGTAAATATTTTTCCGTTTAACAGGTTATGATTATTGATTATTGAGGGTTGATGTTATCAACTTTTGGAAATCACTTTCTCTTTCCCCCATCCCACTCTCTTTTCCTATTTATTTATTTATTGTGTGCGTGTGTGTGTGTGAGAGAGAGAGAGAGAGATATCTTTTGCTGACTTATGTATCATTGTAATTGTTATGTCTGCACTCTTTTCTTTTGATGTTCTTGCAGGTTCTTGTGGAACCGTATATCATGCACTGTGGTATGGATCGGTATGTTCTTTGGCTCCTCTATGGATCTTGCTGTTGATAAGATTTTTTTTGCCAGTATAATGCATGTAAGAAACATCCTTTAGTCTATTAAGTTGGAGGAGATATATTATGTCAAAGTTCCTTCGATAAAATAAAACTGAAATTTAAGTATTGAAAGTTTCTAACACTGAATGTTTATACTGAAATATTTAAGTACTTTTAAAATTGAAAATTTTAATTTAAGGTTGTTAGTTAAAGTTGATAATTGAGATTACTTTCCTTTGAGCACATTCGGCATTCAGTTGTCAAGTATCTTTTACTTAAAATTAACAAATTTTTAATAAATTTTTAGATTTAATTGATAGGTGATTATGAGATATCTAATGCACTTAATTGACAACTGAATATGTACATTTTTAGTCACTTAATTCTGTAATCGACTATGCCTAACTTTTTCTTAGCATTGCCTATGGAAAAACTTGAACCCTTGACCTCCCAGTGAGCAAGAATTCTGGTCAAATGGGTTACCCCAAGTTGGTTTAACTTTAATTTTTAATGTAGCAGGCTGTGGAAAAAGTTCGTCAGCTCTTATATTATTAATTATATTGTTTAGGGAAGTTTAGGCTAATTACATCTACAATTATCCCTAATGCTCATCATATCAATTTGAAACTGCATTCCAGACCTGAGAGAAGGGGGGGAAAAAAAGAAAAAAAATGTACAAACTATATTATGAGTTATGAATGGCATGATGTGATATTTGGCTTTAGTCATCACTCTAATCAAATTAAGAAAGGATGGATCATGGAACCTTAAATTTGAGTTGGATGTTTAAATAATGTTTGATTGAATCATGTCCCTTTTTTGCTCATTAAAAGTACAAAGAAAAAAATTACATCAATGTTTTGCAGGATGTTGCTGTCAAGGTTTTTTCCAAGCAAGAATATTCAGATGATTTGATATATTCCTTCAGAAAAGAGGTGTGTTTAACCAGTTGATGCATAATTCAGAAGTCTTATGTAATTGAAGTTGATAGAATTTGTTGCTACAATTGAAATATTTAAATCTGAATCTCCGTATAATTACCATGATGAGACATAGTGAATAGGAAGTGAACACACAACACAGAAGGATGTGGTACACAAAACATTAGCATGACTCAGCGGCCATCCTTGTTGTCTGCATGGTACTGGAATTCTAAGAATTCTTACATAACTGATTCTGCTTAAAGGAAGAAATGAAGATGTAACTCTGTTTTATGTAGATTTTGTTAGTATTTGATTTTGACTCTAAACAAAGTAGCCTTCATAAATGTGGAGGGATAGGATGTCCAGTCCTTTTTTTTGTTATTTTATTTTTATTTTTATGTGGCTGATTAGATCATTTGTGTTGAAAAATGATTTTACTAGCATTAATAATTATTCGGTGGTAATATATATGTTGACAGTAGAGTTTGTTTTTGTTTATGAAGGTATCTCTCATGAAAAGATTCAGACATCCAAATGTTCTACTTTTTATGGGTGCAGTAACTTCACCTCAGCGTCTTTGTATTGTTACAGAGTTCCTTCCACGGTCATTCTCCACTTCCCTTTTGAGAACATATTATTCAAGCAATTTGACTAAAAATTCTTGTGTATTATTGAGAACTTCTTGAGGGAGGTTGTTAGAATTCATTATGGGAAAGAAAGTAGTATAGCTTTTGTTCCAGTAATGCCGGAAAAGTGCAATTTCACTGGATTGCAACAAGTCCTTTTAGCTGCAAAAGCAGTCTTTGGGGCCTCTTCGATTTGCTTTCCTCGACTCTCATCCCAAGACTATGCAAGGAAGTAATAGAGTAGTGAGGGCCTAATACTATAAGAAGGAGCTGGAGGGAAAGAAAGAGCAGATGGGAAGCTAGTGGTTAGCCTGTTGCTCTGATATGAAGGGGAGCATATAGGGCGTGGAGCCCTTTTATCAAATAATTATCCACTTTTCTTTTTATTTCCCCCCATATGTTAATGCTTTTGTATTGTTTGGAACCCTTTTAGAACTTTGTACATTTTGGTCTTGCAGGTTTGTAATTTTATTATCTATTTATTTATTTTATTTGTTTATTTTTTGTAGTGGAAGCTTGTTTCGGTTACTACAGAGGAATACATCCCGGTTAGATTGGAGACGACGTGTTCACATGGCTTTGGATGTAGTGAGTGTCACTAGGTCCAGTTTGCATGTGGAAAATATCTTTTCACTGACAATTGTCACTATTCTTGTCAAGTTCAGCTTTTGTTTTCTGATTTTTGCTTAAACTTTTTCCATGTGAATGTCAGCTCTTTTTGTTTGTTTGTTTTTGTTTTTAAAATTTTTGGGGGCTTAGTAAGAAATGATAAATTTGTTTTTTTTGTAGATTGGGTAACTTCTCTTTAGTAATTATTTGTAATTCCTCATTTTGCTATCAACCCTTCTACAGGCACGAGGCATGAATTATCTTCATCATTACAACCCCCCTATTATTCATCGTGATTTGAAGTCTTCTAACCTTCTAGTTGATAAGAACTGGACTGTAAAGGTGTGCTTTTACTTCTGTTTGTATTTTTGCAATTTCTTGTCTTGTTTCTTTTGACAGCCTTGCTTTTGGATTCTTTTCCTTATCCTTTTTTAATATTCTTATCAAAAGTAAATGTTCTTGTTATTTCAACTCAATAGGTTGGTGATTTTGGTCTGTCACGCCTCAAACATGAAACATATCTTACTACAAAAACAGGGAAAGGAACGGTATGCCAACTGGCACTCACGAATCCTTTAGTTACATTGGTTTAATCTCAGTCTAATTTGTCATATGATGCTGCGTAAATCTAGTGATGCTGCGTAAATCTAGTTTTTAGTTGATTCATAATGCAATGTTAATCCTGGTTTGTTTAATCCTCTTTTGCAGCCTCAATGGATGGCGCCAGAGGTTCTTCGTAATGAATCCTCAGACGAGAAGTACGTCTAATTTAAGGAACTAATTCTTTTAATTCTACTCACACGCATACATGCACACGAATATGTGAATCTTAAACATTTCTCTGTCTGGAAATCTTGTAGGTCTGATGTATACAGCTTTGGAGTGGTATTATGGGAGCTGGCCACTGAAAAGATCCCATGGGATAATCTCAACTCGATGCAGGTATATTGTTCTCCTTTCGAACATTTATCTTGACATCGGTATTGAAGGACCTAACATGGCTGAAAGGGTAGGGTGGGTGAGGTGCTTTCATTTGAATCCATCTTATCTGTCATTTAAAAAGAAAGAAAAAAGGAATGGTTGGATGCTTTGTCAGATTGGATGTCCAACAACAATTTGTTTGGGATCAGGTGATTGGAGCTGTCGGGTTCATGAACCAACAATTAGAGATCCCCAAAGACGTAGATCCACAATGGGCCTCTATAATTGAGAGCTGCTGGCACAGGTGTGTTTTATTTCCCCCTACATGCTTATTACACATTTGATTTATATAGGGTAAATTACAAACACCCCCTCGAGGTTTAGTAAAAATACAGATTTCCCCCTGAGGTTTGAGAAATTACAAATTCCCCCCTGAGGGTCAAATTTTCATAATAAATTAGGAAAAATTAGGGGGGAATCTGTATGAAAATAAAAACCCTAGGGGGCAATTTGTTATGAAAATGTAAACCTCAGGGGGCGGGATGTAATTTCTCAAACCTCAGGGGGGAATCTGTATTTTCACCAAACCTCGAGGGGGGTGTTTGTAATTTGCCCATTTAATTATATGTGTGTATCTATCATAAAAACAAGGACATAGTTCTCATATTTTTTTAAAATTTTTTTGTTTTGGGTAAGCGGAAAACAAAAAGGGTGCAAAACAAGGAAACCCCTTTTGAGTTTTTTTTTTAAAATTTTTTGTTTTGGGTAAGTGGAAAACAAAAAGGGTGCAAAACAGGGAACCCCTTTTGTTTTTGGCTTACCTAACCATTTTTTAAAAAATATTTATGTATACTTTTAATTGTCTTTGTAGTTCTAAGGTAGGTTCACACGTGTAGTGTGTTCTGTTGAAGTCATCATGACCAAGATAGTTTTGTTGTTATAGACATCAGTGGGTACATGAGCTGCATCCAGCGGTCAGATTAGTAATAGCAGTTCTATGTTGCATAATAAAGAAAGAGAATGCCAAGAACGAACACATACCTATCACTTTTGGAAGGTTGGGGATCGTCAAGGAGCCCTTACAGACTTAAATACTTGACTTCATTGAACTGGCACTCACTATATATATGTATAATTTTGGTCCTCTTTCATAGATATCAGGTCTAGAAACATTTGTAGTAGTGACTAAGAATTAGAGTTATTGCTAACTTTTGATTTGATGAAAAAACCAGTGAACCACAGTGTCGGCCAACATTCCAAGAATTGCTGGAAAGGCTTAAGGATTTGCAGAAACAGTATGCTATTCAGTTTCAGGCCGCCCGTTCTGCTGCAAAAGATAGCAAAAAAGAATCATAGGATACTGGTGTTCGACATTTTTGGTCAAAATTTTGAACTTCGCTGTGCATAAGTTGATGATTGCCACAGTTCGCCACAAAATGCTTGGGTTATCGGAGCAACTAATTCCAGAGAACCTCCCAGCGAGCCATAGCAAAATAGAGAAATGAAAGGAAATAGAGCGGTCAAGACTAATGAGAGGTCTTGTGGTCAGTCCTGTGTTTTTTTATAAAAAATTCTTTGTTGACACCATAAAATCCTGTCGCCAGCAATGTTTAATGTTAAACAATTCATGCCATTGAAGCCATTTTGTGATCTTTAGGAGAATAGAGTTGGGATTTGTACATAAAACACCACATTATTTTCCATTGAACTTAAAATAGTGATCCCATCCTTGTGTTGTAAATTTTTTTCATCATTTTCTCAAGTAGGTTATTGTCTTCAATTGTTTTTGTTTTGGTCTATATTTTTTTGGATAGATTGTTTTGGTCTACATTGAGGCATTTATTTCCAAATTTGCTATCTGAAGGGTTTGTTTGGGATGTGAGTTGGTTTTTTGACCATTTAAGCTTAAAATAGCCTCGTTTGGAATGAGTTTCTTTTTTTGTTTTAACTTTTGTGAGAGAAAAAATGAAATGATTATGGTTTAGATGTGATAATTTTTAGCCTAGAGTTAAAAAGTTTATTTTGTCTTTTTTGTGGCTAAAATGGCCTCAACCCATGCCAAACGATTACTTAAGGCAGATTTGATGGGAATGGAGAGCGTTCCAGGTTATTCGAACATTCAAATTCCAGTATGAACAAGCAATTTGTTTGGCAACGCATTTTGTGGAAGATGATACGGTCTGTGAAAGTACAAAGATACTGGATTTGTCACTATTATATCTTGTCAGCCTTTACGAGTTTAGATAAGAAGGTTGACACCAAACCAAGCTAAGCTAAGCGTTGTATTTTAATTGAGGACGGCTATATCAAAATTATTGTTATTAGTTATGTTTTTTGGGCCATACATGAGGGGCATTAAACGTACGATGCTTTTACATTTGATGAAATTTGAAATTTAATTTCAAAACACACTGAGCACCAGCTAGTAAGCATAACAATAGTATTCTCATTCAAAAGGTTCAGAAATGTGGAACATTGAAAGTCTTTCTGGTGAAGCAAGCATTGGATGGCAGCAACAGTGTTGCCTTTGTGCTCTCGCAGAGTTCTTTCAGCCACCCAGTGTTTCCAAGTTTCAAAGTGAAAAATATATCAAAAGCCTTTGGCATAAGTGAATGGTAACACATTAAAAAGCACTGAGAAATAAAAGGGACCTAACCTCTAGTTCGATTGTAATTATGTCAAACATCAGCTGCATTGAAGAAGACAAACTGTGCACAACCGTAAAAAATTTGAATCAGCAGATGCCTAGTTGCAACGATAATATTGATTCTGGGTTATTGTTTGAAAAATATTATTATATTCAAGTGGGTCCCACAATGGACTGACTAGCAAGCCACAGATAACACACAAGTTTACAGTTGATACTAATGGCTGACACTAACATATCCCTCAGCAGCTCCATTGTAAAAATTGGCAACTGACACTAACAAATACACTAATACATTCATTGTGGATGCTCTAAGGAACCAGGAAACCATTATCATGTATATTTAAAACACCCTCACTGAAAATAAGTGGGACTAACAAAGAATATG
Source organism: Camellia lanceoleosa (assembly GCA_025200525.1). Classification (NCBI taxonomy): domain Eukaryota; kingdom Viridiplantae; phylum Streptophyta; class Magnoliopsida; order Ericales; family Theaceae; genus Camellia; species Camellia lanceoleosa. The sequence continues at coordinate 182,502,039 of CM045766.1, forward strand.
TTTTGCTTCAAATTTCATGGTGCAGTACCTTTTAAGATAGTCAAACATCAATGTCCACCAATTCATTGAGTGCTGAATATTAGTTCAAATATTTTATACTACAATACTGAATATAATACTGTGATGTTACTGCAAGATCAGATTGTCAATGAACCTTGAGGGGACCATCCAAGTTGGTAAGTGAGTATGCTCCCCAAGTTACTGATGAGGGTTTGAATCCTCTCTTGTTTGCCAGTTCACTGGCTTAGGAGGAGCCTTTGAACCTGAGTTCACCTCCTTAGGGTGGGTTCACAGGACCCTGTCTAAGATGGGTTCTCAATTATCACAACAAAAAAGAAAGAAGAAGAAGGAGAAGAAGAAGAAAGGAAAAGGAATAAGATTGTCATTGTGCACAGTTCATTTATAGAAAGAGAAATTGAATATAATCTTGTAGGCTGGAGTAAAGATTGAGAGATAAATCAACAAAACAATAACCTGGAACATAATACATATAGGCATCATATAATTTATCAGAAAATATAGGACTCAAGAAAGATGTTAATCTCACTAAAAAAACCTTACAAACACAACTTACTGACTGGACATAAAAGTGGCAGACTTGAAAATAATGCAATATTGCTGATTCTTTTCTAAAGTACCTTCTGTGCATATTAGTAAGATTCGTTCATAAGATTTGTGAGTGAGAACATATAATTTTTTTTGAACGAAGAACAACATATAATTTGGTCCTGATTGCTGCAGCAGGCCTTGACAAGCTAATCTTAGGCCTATCTTATGTTTTTTCTGTTCAACTAGACCTAAGCCATAACGGCACTGTTTAGATGTGGCTCAAGTTTGTTGATTGTATCAATATGGAATTAACCATATAATTTTGTACAAAAAAACTTAGGAAGGGGTTATTACTTATTCACATTCCCGTTTGCACAAATACACTCCGTTCTTTATTTTTATTATATAAATATACAATAAAGTCCTTTTGTAAAATGAAAATATGTATGAGATATTTGAATAGAAGGATATGAAAAAATGAAAAAGTTTCGTTATAATATTGTATAATGAAGACAAGAAGTGGAATGTATTTATGCAAATGGGGAGCGTGAATAACACACCCCAAAACTTTTTCTTGGAAATCAAAAGATGATTCAATTAAGGTGCATCTAGACATTTCTTAGGAATTTAGTAGTTTTGTTGTGATTCATATAGCATTTTAGTACAAAAACTTCATCATTGAGATAGAGGTGACTAAATGTAATGGTAGTGAAGTGACCACAAATGATGATAAAAAACAGAAATGTCATCAAGAAACCTCAAATTGTTTAATACCACTATTTATTTTTTCATAACCTTATTCATAATGAAGTTTTAGTTTCAAACACAGTGTAAGTCACAATGGACCTATTTAAATTCCTTTGAAGCACCCTTATTCGCTATCATGAATGAAAATTAAGCTCAAGAGGAAACCCCATTGCATGCCAACGACTCCATCTCTTCACTTCATCATAATTTTAGCTTTAATGATTTCACATCTTACTACCGACCAAAGTTTTAAAAGGTTTCATGGTTTGTAGTTTATTAGGGGTCTCTAGCATTTTTTTAATAAACTTATAATTGTTTTATTTGTGAATAAAAATATGAAAGACCTTATAAATTCAACTTATTTGTTTTGAAAAAACATGGAAGTGACACTATACTTAGATTTATTAGTTTAGTGTCAATCACATGTTTTTCTAAAACAAGTGGAATAGTGAACATTTACAAGGTCTTTTTTTTTTTTATTTCTCACTTTCTATAGTGGGATTCATTAAGGCACTCTTAAAATCAGCCAACTTTTTTTTAAAACCCTAGAAACATACTACATACCATATTTTTGTTTTAAAAATCCTTTTAACACTATGAAGAAATTTTTCACTAATTTTCTATCCGAACTAATGTTACTCCATAAAATATGTTGATTCGGATAACATTTTAAATAGAGACCCTAGTCCAGTTTAACATATGATGTGTAACTGAAAATAAGGCTATCCTCAAGGCCAACGGTTATGAGCACTGTATAACCCTGATACCAAGGTGTAAGCATTTAATATCAGTAGCAAATTCAATGAACTTTATCATGGGAAAATCTCAACAGCAAACCCCACAATGAGTTTTACAGTAAAGGGAAATTACATGTAGGTGGAAGATAGAAAAAAAATTACAAATATATAGGGGTGTAAGTATGTCTATGATGACACTACAATAAATTACATTTTTGGTGACTAAACTTTTAGTTGCCAAAAGTCAGATTTTTAGTTATCAAAAAATTTTTCCGACTGAATAGTTTGGTCGCCGGCTTGGTAGCGAGAAGATTGTCAGGAAATGTATTGGCGACTAAACAGTTAGTCGCAAGGTTCTGAAAAGCGGTTGCGGTCGCCTTAACGGTGGCGGTGACGCGGTTGCGGTTGTGGGATGTAAAGGCCGTAGTGTAACGGTTGCGGTAACCGGAACCGTGAATTTTTTTATTTTTCGCACAATTTGAAAAAAATTTACTGATACTCATATTTTTTTTCCATGATCATATTTATTGGGTTAAAAATAAATATTGATCAATTTTTGTAAATTTTTAAATATGATTCAATATATTTCATTTTTTTAAATCACTATAAATTGAGTTTTTTACATTTTATTTTAATAATTAATGACTTTATATTATACAAAAAATCAATCACTAACTATTATATATAAGATAAATAATGACAAAAGTAAGAGAATAAATAAGAGCCCAAATATATATATATATATATACATGTTTTAACCAAGTCAAATAAATAATGACAACACTTTTTATTATTATTATTTTCAAATAATATATAGATAGACACATACAAACAAAATGATTTAGTGATAGCAGTTGAATAGAATAGCATAAGTCTTACAACTTCAACAAATCAATAACATGTTCTTCATCTTCTCTCTTCTCTCTCTCTATCTCTTGCTCCTTCATTTTCTCTTTTTATCTTCCCTCTTCTCTCTATCCATCTTCCCTCATTTTCAGCTTTTTTTTGTGTGTTTTTTTGAAAGAAGTAGTTTGGAACCGTTACGTAATGGTGCGTAACAAGCCGTTATGGCTGTTACGGCACTATTACGACCGCTTCGGCAGCCACTACGGCTGACACACCTGTGAATCTCAATCACATTGCAAAAGCGGTTGTAACGGGTGGCGCTAACCGCCAAAACCGTTACGTAACGGCGTTACGTAACGGTTGCGGCCGCTTTTTAAAACCTTATTTAGTCGTCAAAAGAAAAGGTATTGGCAACTAATTTATTTTTAATCGCTGAAAGTCGGCAATTGGTGACTAAATTTTTAGTCGCCAAAGTTTTCAACAAATGTACCTTTTGTTTTAGTGACTAAATATGTGGCACACCTTTTTGGCTACCAATTTTTTAGTCACTAAAAACGTGACCTCATTTTTGGCTACCAATTTTTTAGTCGCTAAATTCATAGTGCTTCTTTTTAGCTAATAATTTTTTAGTCACAAAAAACTTTCATTTTTTTTGGCTACTAAGTGTTTAGTCGTCAACAAATTCCCTTTATATTTTTTGGCTACTAAATGTTTAGTCGGCAAAAGCTCTATTTATTAATTTTTTTAAAATGTACAAATTGAATATTTTTTTATTAATTTCTAATTTGTATGCATTCCATTATCAATGCAACTTGTACATATACAAAATAATATATCTATCAATTATAATCTAAACCCATTATTAATAATATGCATTTCATTATCAACTATCCAAAAACTTTAACTTGTAATATCATATTCCAAATATCATATAAATCCATACCAACCAAGTATAATCCATCTAAATTAAATATTATATATAAAAACACTGGATTTCCAAAACAAAGGATTGTATAAAAATCAATGTCTTCCATATACAGAATACAGAATAAATGCTCTTCGTACATAAAAATAAATATCCATAATAGCCCATACAAAAGCAACTTGTATAAAATAAAAAATAAAAAATAAAAAACCATTAGCACTTATTCAATAAAATTGACATTTCAAATTATAAGAATTATAAAATTAATAATTCTGATATATTATACTCTGCAAATTATAACAATTATGACAATTTAGTAGCGGATAATTATAACAATTATGACGTTTCAAGATAGCGCCACTTATAAAACAATTTAATAAATTAGGACAATATTGGAGTAATTTAATAATTATTAGAATGTCACCATTCACAATGAAAATCATGCAATTGATGACAATTTAGCTCATAATCAAGAGGCACTATTGAGAAGAGAAGGAAATAGATCATATTTCCCATGCCCCAAGCAAAACCCTTCCACTTGGAAAAAGATCATGTTCTGTTACTAAGAGTTTCTGTCTGCTATCATGAACAATCCAAAAATTATTAGGGAGTCAATTTCCACCCAACAAATAGAACAAATACAACTCCATTCTAGTTTAGTGGAACAAAAATATCAACTTATTTGTATTTCTGGGCTTTGACATGTGCTATGACCTACACAAATTCAACACCAGCATGGAACAGTAAAGAATTTGTCCACAGCAGCTGCAACTGATAATCTCTTGAGTAATCCTTACCTAGAGTTCCTAATTGATAATCTACAACAATCAAGCATGTAATCCTTACCTAGAGTTCCTAATTGATAATCTCTTGAGTCAAAGTGATTTACATCACCTCTTGAGCTCCCAGCACACACACACACACACGTGCACCCTGTGGGTGATGGAGATGCTTTACAAGTCCACAACTTGTCAATCTTGAACCAGAACAGGGCACACATTCACATATATTCACAAGTACGTTTGTAAAATTTTCAAAAAAAAAAAACTAGAGAAATTAATGCGATTAGATTAAATGTTTGATTAAGAAACACAAATAGAAGTCCAAAACATCGAAATTAAAATGTAGACCAAATCAAAATCCAAAACCTAAAATCTATAGGCCGTAATATAACATATCTCTAAAATTCCAAAACCTAAATTCATCATTTCTTTTCAATGAAGAGCTTGACAAGTGTAGATTTCAAAAAATCCAATACATACATAAACAGATTGAAAGAGAGAGAGAGAGGTTACTGACTAAAATGCAGCAGCAATGAAATGAATACCATTTATCTTTAATTTTTTTTTTTTTTTTGGATCAGCGAAAAAAGAACAACTTTATTGATAGCAACAATCATACAAAACATAGATCAATAAAGCAATGGTTGGTGAGGAACCAACACCAAAGAAAACAAACAAAGCAAGCAAACTCCCCCATCTCAACCCAGCCTACAATAAAAGAACAAAACCACCACTTGCACTGAAATAGAAAAATAGAGGATAGGATCCCAAAAATACCAAGCAACTCTATTGCCAAGTAACCAGCCGAAGCAAAAGGATCCCAAAAATAATTATGTCCTTCTTGATGAAGCTATTTTGTTGAAAAGTTAAGAGTTTACCATAAGGATTGGACATCCAAGCTACTTTTATTTTGTGCAAATAGTTGCTCTAATGTCTCTAAGGCATATTTGCTTTGGCCACTCAAAAGAGAAAAGAATGCCCAGCATAAGTATTTTCACATCAGTAGAAACTACATATGAAATAAGGGAACAAGTTTAATGGATATGAGGCCGAGTCAGAGATGCACACTGGCCATGTGTAACATGCCTGGGGAGTACCCGCGCGCGTTAAACAATTAAGACTCTCGAGATTTTTGATCTAGTCTCACAAGTGTAATATGAAACATAGACGAGAGTCCACATTCGGCAAATTTTAGAAAATCCATTTTGTTGCAAAAAATATTTTGCCAGAAATGGACTGTGTTATCAGATCTTAGAGTCGTAACCTAATATTTTAGAAAATTAGAAAACCTATGACTCGTGCCAAGGCCACTGTTCGTCATAACCAAAGTTGCTTTGGTTCATAACCTTAGGTATGAGAGGGGAAGGTCATTAATTGAGCACCCCCGCTCACCCGATCAAAAGATCGGCTTTTACTAAATCATGATATGATTTTTATTTACTTTATATGTTCATATTTCGATTATTTAAAATCCTAAAAATTATTATGTGAAGTATACAAGTATAGACTATGTCATTTATTTTGGAATAATTTGATTTCATGTAGTTTTGAATGAGTTTTGGAGATGTAAAACCCAAATAAATTGAGTTTACAAGTATGAAAAATCAGTATCATTCCAAATTAAGCGACACAACATCCATCCACTGGCATTCATACAGTTATATCAAGTAAGCAAATAGCCTCATGATAGAATGCTAAACATAGTAAGAAAAACACACACAAACGGGATGCTAAAGCATAAAAACTTACATGTTTGACGTCTTGCAAACAAGCTACAAAACAAAATTAGTAAAATATGCATGATCTTATATACAAAATCTTAATGCAATTGACTCATAAGATGCAATTAAAGATTCGGCTTCTAAAATATGACATGTGAATCATCTCAAGAACATGAGTAGCGCACATAATCACATAAGAATTGATTAAATTCACAAATGCAAACTTAGCCGAATCAAGATGCATGAAACATGGATGCAAAGCATGATTATGATGAAAAATAAATATGATGTAAAATAAATATGATGTTTATGTACAAATAAGGAAAGCAAATAAAAGAATGGGATCGAAAGAAGCGGCAATGGGTGAATTATTACAACACTTGAATGATTACATATCCAAATAAAGAAGGAGGAAGAAAACAAATATTACAGCAAAATATAAAAATCTTTACAAACTCTCAAAATAAAAATAAACTTCATGTGCGTTGGAAAATATTTTGCTTGACGCAAAAAGACTGCTCCATTCTGTCCGGGGAAACTTATTTTGCTGGAGCACTATTCATTGCCGACAACACTATTCACTACGACAATTAATATTCACCTTTCTTGATCGTTATTCATCTTATTGGGCATTTTTCGTCTACAGTTACTATTCATCGTCAGAGGTACTATTCACCGTCGAAAGTTACTATTCACTGTTGATCATTATTCATCCGGTAGGGTCACATCTTTAACAAATTAGATGGTTCGACCAACCATTTCAAGTGGTAAAATTATAACAATTTATGTATAAGTAGTAAATTATAATATTTTATTTAAAGTAATAAATTACAACAGTTTATATACAATAGTAAATTACAGTAGATATGTAGGTGGTGCAGCCTTCCTATTAAAGCAATAAAGAAACTAGTAAATTACAACAGATATGTGGGTGGTGCAACCTTCCTATTAAAGTAATAAAAAAAGCTAATAAATTACAACAGATATGTGGGTGGTGCAACCTTCTCGTTAAAGTGATAAAAAAAAGAAAGGTATGAAAAGCAGTAAAGGAAGTATTTAAACAAGTTCAACACATTTTTAAAATTAAATGAAAGTTTGCAAAAATTCACCATTCGAGAAAATGATGAATTTTCTAATTTACAAACTTTCTTCTGATCACCCTCAAGGTTGTGGAATGTGTTCTCAATTCTCAATTCAAAATTCAGAATTTCAACTTTAATGGTTGGTTTGGACGTATTGCAAAGAAAGGTTTTGTTTGGAAAAATAAAATATCTAATATTTTCTTTTTCCTTCTCTTAAAATAAAATTTGTTTTTTTTTCTTCTTTCTAATCTTTTTTTCCTCTTAATTCCCTATGTCTGAGCCTTTATCTCAATTCTCTAATCTCTATTCTCCTTCCCCCCTCTCCCCTTTTATAGAAACCAATCATAGCAAACAAACAAACATGAAACAGTGGAGTGGATTGTTTTTTATAATATCATAATATAATATATATTTATATATAATGAGAGTGCATGGTGGGGGCAAATGTACCACCGAAAGTAACCATATATACAATATTACATATATATATATATATATAATATGTTTAGTGACACCAACTTTAACTTATTTTATTATAAAATATTTAAAATGTATAATTTATACCAATTTATGTACAATATTAATAAACTAATAAAATATATGGTCTAAAATAATTTGGTTAAAACAGGCGTAGGTTGGGATTAAAGATCAAATTCTATCTTTGTTACTGAGAATTTTGTGAGATAACATATTCTTATTTTCATCATTGGGTAATCAAAATAAAGTGCCCAAGTATTAGAGTCGATTAAGATGGGGTGTCTACAGTTGCCCTTCTTTGACAGAACTCAAAGTCATTTCTTGACGTGAGTGAATGTCAAAGCTTGAAGACGACCTTTTTGACAAGGCCGTAAGACTTGGGCAAACAAACAAGATGTAGATGCAATTGGTTGAACCTAAAGGTTGCCTACTTATCCCTTTATAAGGAATCAAACCAGCGCAGTGAATATGAGTTGAGCCTAAGTGGTTTGGACCGCCAACCCGAGAAAGGGATAGTTTTATCATCCCAAAAAAGAGCCATTACAAACGAGTGGTTTTTATGACCCAAAAAGTGGAAGCCAGCATAAACTATGTCAAATGGTGATGTGAATAGATTGTAGCCAAGTGATGCAACATGTAACTATGCAAATGATATGCTAATACAAGTGAAAGTCGAATTTTTCTTTTTCTTTTTTTATTTTGGAAATGCATGATGTGTACAATGCAAGATGTAATGTATAGTGAGGTAAGCCTCATGCAAATGATATGAAATAAAAGAGGCTGCATTGCATACAAATGTGCATACTACACAAATGAAAGAAGGGGGTACATCGCATACAAATGTGTATACCGCACAAATGAAAGACGTGGGTGCATCACATACAAATGTGCATACCACACAAATGAAAGAGGGGGGTGCATCGCATACAAATGTGCATACTGCACAAATGAAAGAAGGGGGTGTATCGCATACAAATGAACATACTGCACAAATGAAAGAGGGGTGTATCGCATACAAATGTGCATATCGCACAAATGAAAGAAGGGGGTGCATCGCATACAAACTGCACAAATGAAAGAAGGTGCATCGCATACAAATGTGCATACCACACAAATGAAAGAAGGGGTTGCATCGCATACAAATGTGCATACCACACAAATGAAAGAAGGAGGTGTATCGTATACAAATGTGCATACTGCACAAATGAAAGACGGCGATGCATCGCATACAAATGTGCATACCGCATAAATGAAAGAGGGGTGCATCGAATAAAAATATGCATACCGCACAAATGAAAGAAGGGGATGCATCGCATACAGATGTGCAACAACATAAATGATGAACTTGAAATCCAAACACGTCTCACGCGAGAGGAAGAACGATGGTGTGAACACCAGGCACACTTGATGTTTTTAACCGAGTAAATCAACAACCTAACGCGTTTCACGCGAAAAGAGGAAAGATGGTGTGAACATCAGGCGCACTTGATGTTTTTAATTCAGTAAATCAACAACCTAACGCATCTTACTTGAAAGAAGAAAACATGGTGCAAACACCAGGCCCACCTGATTTTTTAACTGAGCAAATCAATAACCTAAAGCGTCCCACACAAAAGGAGGAAATGGTGAACAAATCCAAACGCGTCTTATGCGAGAGGAGAAATAGTGAACAAATCCAAACATGTCTCACGTGAGAGGAGAAATAGTGAACAAATCCAAATGTGTCTCATGCGAGAGAAGAAAATGTGGTATAACCAACAGACGTACTTAACCGTATCTCATGCAGAAAGGGGGAGGTTTTAACCTGGTAAATATCAAATCCTAACACGTTTTACGTAAAAATGAGCAAATGTGGTGTAACTAACAAGCATACCTAACCGTATCTCATACGGAGAGGGGGAAGGTTTTAACCGAGGAAACATCTAATCCTAACATGTTTCACGTGAAAGGAGCAAAGGTGGTGTAACCAACAAGCGTACCTAACCGTGTTTCATACGAAGAGGGAGAATGTTTTAATCGGGAAAACATCTAATCCTTACATGTTTCACGTGAAAGGAGCAATGGTGGTGTAACCAACAAGTGTACCTAACTATATTTCATACGAAGAGGGGGAAGGTTTTAACCTGGTAAATATCAAATCCTAACACGTTTCACGTGAAATGAGCAAAGGTGGTGTAACCAACAGGCGTACCTAACTGTATTTCATATGGAGAGAGGGAGAGGTTTTAACCGGGTAAGTTTCAAATCCTAACGCGTTTCACACGGAAGGAGAAAATGTAAATTCAAATTCTAAACGTGTCTCACGCAAGCGGAAGAAGGTACAGTAGAATGATTTATTCATTTATTTATTTTTGTATAAATACCAAATACCATATACATAATACAAATACGTACACAGGCATACACAGGTAAACTATATATATATACGGAGACACGCACATATATATTTATGGACAATATACACATTCAAGGAATATTCCGCTACTATCGAGGATATTCCATTTTCTGACGTCAGCGGTGTGTCATGCTAGTGTCACCACACAAAAATACAACTCTGCTACTATGAGGGTTCGAACCCCTAACCTTGGGATCATTCAACCAATCCCTAACCGCTGAGCCAAACCAATTCTTTTGACAAAATATATATACAAATAATATATATACAAGATATATGCATACAGACACAGTACATATATATATCTATATCTTTCTTGCCTCCCTTTGTTTTTGTCTCACTTTCTCTTCCTTCATCTTCTTCGAGCGTTGTGTCTGGCGCGCGATTTCAACAATCGCTGCGCCTGACCGACAGACTATCCAATCCTGCTCTGATTGTCAATGTCGTCTCGGCCTCCTACCTTTTTGTCTTCTTCTTTGGCTTCATCTTCGTTCTCTTTTTCAGTTGAGGCCTGCGAGAGAGGCAAAGCAAAAGCCTACAACCTTTCTCTACCATCACTCTACAACCTCTTTCTTTTGCATTACTCTCCTCTGCCATGGCCTCTTCACACGGTTCTCTTACTCTTTTTTCAGACCTAAACGAGTTCACGATAGAGATGACCGATTCCGACTCCCCTAAACCTCAATTGTGGGCTCCTCCTCTTTCCCATGTTTTTAGCTTTCTAGCGATGTTAGTTGAGCAAATAATGGTAGCCCAGTTTGACATCGAAGTAAAGTCGTATACGCTGAGGTCATGTGTGGAGATCGTGACTACGGTCTTCAACTTGTCCCGTCGACTGCAGAACAGGACGTGTGATGTACATTAGTTAAATGCACAACTCTCCTTGCTCCAACGTATGTACAAAGACGCTCGAGTAGAGATTAATACACTGAAAAAGTAGAACAAAGAGTTGAAACGACAGGCCACCTCTGCGGCCTGATTCGGAGTTCTTTCGCACAACCAATTTGATGGCCAGCGAGGAGTAATTTCTTTCGGAAGCTCTACCAATGTCGAGGCAGAGTCTTCAAGAGCTTCGAAGAAGTGAAGATGAAGTGAGACAGTTGACGGTAGAGTCGAGCGACAAAACTGTCTTTGTAATCTCTGCCCGGACTGCTACCGGAAACTGAGAAAATAATTACCTCATCTCTTTTTTTGTTTTTGTTTTTGTTTTGGAGTGGGCACCTATAGCTTTAACTCTCTCTCCTTTTTTTTTTGTCTCTACAATCGGGGATTTCATCCCCTGACTTCAATAAAATAAGTTTCATTTTTGCACATCAATGGCGTGATTGACATACCACTTTGAGCTTGAAAACAATTTGTTTGATTGAATTTTGAAATATGAATTGGACACTGATTCCATACTGACCAGAATCAAAGAATGACTTAATGAAAGGAAAACGAAGCAAAACGATGCAAACACACTTATATACACTGACTGGTATGAAAAGAACTTAAAAATGTGACTATGAAACACAACCATTGAGCCTAAGCGATTCTGCAGTTTGTTGTGATGGGTTGAAATTGAAATTGGTGGGCCAACCAAAAAGTCGGCCGACGAATTGATGAACTTGCCAAAGAGTTGTCGTGCCAGCTGAAAGATAAAACAACACACCTGGAATCGAACCCCGCTGGATGAATAGTAACTTCCGGTTGTGAATAGTTGACTTGAGTGGGGAGAAGACAAAATCTCTAACTCGACTATGTCCCTAGTTTATTGCCTTGACTTTTTCTCTTGATTTCTTTCTTTCTTTTTTTTTTTTTTTTTTTGTAAAAATGTTTTGATCAACTTGAGAGTTAGATTAGCGTACTTATTCTATTTTTTGTTTTGAAATCATGTAAGTCAAGCTGTGAGCACTGAAAATGTTTCATTTTTTTAAGTCCAAAGAATGGTCTGGTTTTGCAAAAATGGAATAATTTTCGAAAAAAATTAGTCAGCTTCATTCAAAATAATCAAAATCTATTTTCGCAAATGGCCACTACCAGACCAACATGAAATCAACCATTGGGATGCATAGTCCCAAGCCAGATAATCCCGAATATGTTATGTTGTAGCAGTGGTGATAACTGAATTGAACCGAATCGAATCGAATGAAGTCGAGTTGAATCGAACCGAACTGAACCGAGCTGAACGGAGACGAGCCAAGCAAACGTAGATAGGACAGCCAAGTCGACTAAAGATACATCAAACAATATGGACGGGATGAGTGAGTTGAAAATGGCTATGGCCGAACTTTAGAATGAAATTGCCTACATATCCTAAAGATAGGAATCAGGCCTTACGTAGTTCCGGCTAAGGTTCACTTGGGTATTGACGTTCTCCTTTTGTGCTCTAACTTTTACCAAAGCCGCCCTTTCGGGTTTTCAACCTTGCGAGTTTTTCATTTTTTCATTCATTTTTTGTATTTTTTTTTGTTTCGTATTTTTTTTTTCATTTTCTATTTTTTTTCTATTCTAACTTTTGCCTGGGTCATCCTTCCGGGTTTTTAGCCCAGTGAGCCTCTCAAGATTGGTACTTTTGTTTTAGCTTGTCCATGTTGATTGGTTGTGAGATCTCTAGACCATCTAAATCTATAAGAATGATTGCTACACTTGACCAAATAGACACGATGATGTAGGGACTAGGCTAATTGGGTCTGAATTTGCCTCTAGTGAAGTGGATAGAAACTTGATTGTCCTTCCGTAATAAAACTCATTCTCTCATATTCCAGGATTTGACTTCTTTTTCGGTCTTCATTAGCTTGAGAAATGATCCAGTTTGAATCTTTGTCACATTCGACCTTATTGCCCCTAATTCAAGGGCTGCTTCCAATCTGAATTACATCTGACTTTATTGCCCCTAGTTCAAGGGCTGCCTCCATTTTGGCTATGCAAGCCTTATACTTTGGTTGACTACTGAACATTCTGAATCAAGGTTTGAAAGCTAAGGAGGTCGGACCTCAAGTCGAGAGGGATCTTATGCTGTACAATCTCAAGATCAATTCCAAGCATGTCTTCATAGGACCACGCAAAAACATTTTTTGAAATCTTTTCATAAAGTGAGTAATTACTCATGTTCTTACGAAGAAAATATAGAACCAATCTGGACCAAGCCAGGATCCTTCTCAGTACCCACATTAACAAAAATGATCTCATTCATCAAGGGCTTAGCACACCTCTCTTCCTCTTAGTTGATCAAAATTTGCAAATCTTGAGGAATTTCTTCCTCTTCATTTTTATCAAAGTTTTGGAATTTTTTTTTGTAATTTTTGGTCAATGCAATGAATTAAAGGCACAGAGAAGTAGGCAGAGTCTATGGCACTTTTATTGAAAAGAAACTATGACTCAGCGATGACAACATACTCAAAAGAAAATGACAAAGAAGATCTAGACATGACAGAAATGTCTAGGTTAGCATTCCTAAAATCAACTGATTTAGACTTGCTAGAATGACTCGAAATCCCAAATTTACAAACTGGGTGGATCAAACTCAGACTTAACACTCAATTCAAAAATTAAAATGAAATCATTCTCAAATTGCTAAAACAGTGCGTGTCATCCACCATGTCTGGAAAGAAATGTTTGCAATTAGCAGGTGGTTCATCCCCCGATCACAGAGTTAGTTACATTATCCCCTAAGTTTATTGACCCATCATCGGTAGATTTTGTGGGTCCTTTGGGTAGGGTGATGACCTTGGGTCTTTGGGGTTGAGGCGGAGCTATGGCTTTACTGTTGATGAGATCTTGAATTTCATGGCGTAAACGAAAACAACGATCAGTCTCATGACCATGTTGTTGATAAAAGGGGTAGTATTTATTAGGGTCATGTCTGGCTGGTAGAATATCAGGGAGAGGTCGGGGATCAAGGAGCTTGAGGTGCCCCTTTTGTACAAGGATTTCCATGGCTGAGTTGGGGACATGTTGAGTGGATGAAAGGGTTTATTTGGGGATCTGGTTGACTCGACTGTTTGTGGGCCAATATTGCCAAAAGGATTGGAAATGGTGGTAGTGGTGGCAACGACTATGTTGATTTTTGAAGAGTTGGCATTAGCAAGTGGAGGTGGATTAGGATGAGTCACCAGAGGTGGTTGGATAGTGGACATCCTAGATTGGTGTTACAATTTAGCGAGAGCATCACTGTGAGTGGCAACCGTATTGGTGATAGCATCTATGCTTCTTTGGAGGGATAAAAACATGTTTGCTATATTCTTTGGAATTTGAGCCATCATTGATTCTAGGGAGGTGATTGGGAATGATGCAATTGGTGAAGAAAGGGTACTTTGAATAGTCTATCGGTGCGAGTCGTACAGAACTTGGTGGATAATAGACTACTCTGAAGCTATAGTGCTATAACCACCTCGCAAAAAAAAAAAAAAAAAAAAAGGACCTCAAATCAGAATTCTGGCAGCACTTCGGTACAATTCACACAATTGACCACTGTATATATCATCGAAAAATTAAACTCAACCTCACAAACTGAAATGCTTGAACCACTCATTCAAATTTGAGAACCCCTGTATAGATCCAATACATTGCACATAACACAAACTAGGAAAGAGAACAAACACCCCTATGGGGGGTAGAGGTACCCTGTCCTAGCTTTTGAAATGATCTAGGGTTCACTATTCAAACAAGCGGCATCATACATCCTAGAAATGGGAGAGCATCCTGTCCTAATTTTGAAAGGTACTATAGCTCATTATATGCACAAGGTCGGCTCTACTCTAGGGGTTAAAGTCAAGGGAAGTTACCAAAGAGTCCTTTGGGTCATAACCAATGAAGGTTTTAGGAAATCAGAAGAGTCAATATAGCCTCTCTTCAAAGTCTAAGAACCTTCAGATCTCAAAAGATTATAACACAAGGCCCCTAAAGTAACGTAGAGATAGGTATAGTGTCACAAAAAGTGTGTCTGTACTCCCACCAGTATCTGGGCAACACAGGAACTTTAAGTGCACCAATGCATACAATGTAATAAACATATAATTGAAAATAAAAGTCATATCATGGAATTCGAGTCATGGTTTCATAAAATCCCCAACAGAGTCGCAAAAAACTGTAACATGCCCGAGGAGTACCAACGTGCGTTAAATAGTTCAGACTCCCAAGATCTTTGATCTAGTCTCACAAGTGCAATATAAAACATAGACGAGAGTCCACATTCGGCAAATTTTACAAAATCCATTATATTGCAAAAAACATTTTGCTAGAAATGGACTGCGTCATCAGATCTCAGAGTCGCTACCTAATATTTTAGAAAATTAGAAAGCCCAGCCAAGGCCACTGTTCGTCATAACCAAAGTTGTCTCGGTTCGGAACCTTAGGTATGAGAGGGGAAGGTCATTAATTGAGCACCCCACTCACCCGATCAAAAGATCGGCCTTTACTAAATCATGATATGATTTTTATTTACTTTATATGTTCATATTTCGATTATTTAAAATCCTAAAAATTACTATGTGAAGCCTACAAGTATAGACTATGTTATTTATTTTGGAATAATTTGATTTCATGTAATTTTGAAAGAGTTTTGGAGATGTAAAACCCAAATAAATTGAGTTCATAAACATGAAAAATCAATATCATTCCAAATTAAGCGACACAACCTTCATCCATTGGCATTCATATAGTTATATCAAGTAAGCAAATAGCCTCATGGTAGAATGCTAAACATAGTAAGAAAAACACACACAAACGGGATGCTAAAGCATAAAAACTTACATGTTTGACGTCCTGTGAACAAGCTACAAAACAAAGTTAGTAAAATATGTATGATCTTATATACAAAATCTTAATGTAATTCACTCATGAGATGCAACTAAAGATTCAGCTTATAAAATATGACATGTGAATCATCTCAAGAACATGAGGGAGCGCACATAATCACATAGGAATTGATTAAATCTACAAATACAAACTTAGTCGTATCAAGATGCATGAAACATGGATGCAAAGCATGATTATGATGAAAAATAAATATGATGTTTATGTACAAATAAGGAAAGCAAATAAAAGAATAGGATAGAAAGAAGCTGGGATGGGGGAATTATTATAACACTTGAATTATTACATATCCAAATAAAGGAGGAGGAAGAAAACAAATATTACAGCAAAATATAAAAATCTTTGCAAACTCTCAAAATAAAAATAAACTTCATGTGCGCTGGAAAATATTCTACTTGACGCAAAAAGATTGCTCCGTTCTGTCCGGCGAAACTTATTTTGCGGGAGCACTATTCATCCCGGGACACTATTCACTGCCGACAACACTATTTACCACAACAATTACTATTCACCTTTCTTGATCGTTATTCATTTTATCGGGCATTTTTCGTCTGCAGTTACTATTTATCACCAGGGATAATATTCATCGTTGGAAGTTACTATTCACCATTGATCACTATTCATCCAATGGGGTCACATCTTTAACAAATTAGGTGGTTTGACCGACCATTTCAAGTGGTAAAATTATAACAATTTATGTATAAGTAATAAATTACAATATATTTTTTTAAAGTAATAAATTACAACAGTTTATATACAATAGTAAATTACAGTAAATATGTGGGTGGTGCAACCTTCCCGTTAAAGCAATAAAGAAACTAGTAAATTACAACAGATATGTGGGTGGTGTAACCTTCCCGTTAAAGCGATGTAGACACCCCATTTTTGACCGCCCTTAAGACTTGGACACTACTGATGGTTTACTTGATGGTGAAAGATGTGCAGGGCAAAAGTTCAATTTCTTTGGCAAGGAGAGAGTCAAATCCCAACTTCATACCCCTTTTGGACCAAAATAATCTTGATCAAAAGATTTTAGACCTTGAAACCCTCTCTTTCAAAATGTTTTGGAATTAAAGTTCTTACAATGTTCCAACGCTCACATTTCGTTAAATGAAAATGAATGAAAGAGAGATGAAATTATTGAAAAATATTTCAAAACACCTTGTTTAGGGGTTTGGAGTTGAAGAAAAGAGGAAAGGAGAGAAGAAAACTAGTTTAGGAGAAGGTCGGCATGAATCTGGGAAGGATCGAAACTGAGCGGCTTCACCAAAATAGACATAACTTTTTTCACAGCTGGAATTTTGATGCAAGGCTTCCACCATTGGAAAGCTTACTTTCGGGGCTTCAATTTGGACACAAGAATGACTTAAAAAGGAGTCTAGATGAAGGAGTAATGGCCATTTAAAGTTGGACCTGGAAAGTAGAATTTTACTTGTCGACCAGAAAAACTGGCTGGTCGACCAGGAGAACTGGCTGGCCGACCAGGAAAGTGGTCTGCAGGTCTCAAACTCAAATTTTTTGAAGATCTTTTTGCTCCAGCTATTGTGCATTGCTCCAGATATTTGCAATTTAGATATTTCCGACCCAAAGCTCTTGAATTGCTATATATGGAAGATATATCTCATATTTTGCAAGGTTGGAGGATTAGAGGAGCCTCTCTCTCTCTAAAAAACCTCTCTCTCTAGAATTCTCTCTCTCTAGAAGATTTTTGAGCAAACCCTTCCCTCTCTCTAGAATTCTCTCTCTCTCTCCTCTTGTTTTAGGCTTGAAAGTGGGCATTCTTTACACATTTGCATACAACCCTTTAACCAAATTGGAGCACCTTTGGGCTGAGGCATCTTGGGACTAATTTTGGGCTGTTGAAGGTTTATTTGAGCCAAGAAAGTGGCTGAAGTGGTTGTTCTTGTGCTCATGCTTCAAGAGGTATAAGGCTTGCCTCTTAAACTTATCTTGCATGATTTAATTGCTATCTTTTTGCATTATTTTGACATGGTTTTCCAGCTGTAAAAAACTCTATTTTTTGAGGTATAAAAGTGTTGGTTTGTGCCTTGTTTGGCTAGGGGGTTGTCTCTCCCTTTTGCTTCTTGGCTTATGAGGCCTTTTGTGCATCTTTCACCACCGTTCAAACCATCTTTGTTTGGCCTTTTAACCATTGAAATCCAACGAATTTTCAGTGGTAGAAATGTGGTTTTGAGGCCTCAAATAGGAGGGGGTTGTGCCCCCTCCTCTTTTCTTGTTTACTTGTGTTGATGGCTCATCAAAAGAGCATGTATTTCTCCTTCTTTTAAGCTTAATTCAAGCACTTTTTTGTGACTTTTAGGACCTGGCATGCCATTGTTTTGACTTGGTTTTGTCATTCCTTGCATGCCTTATACACTCGTAGTGTAAATTTTACAAACTAGTCTTGTATGCCTCATGTTTGAGCATGTCATTCTAGTATGTTTTGAGTCCATCTCAGTAGGTTTTTGGTGTTTTTTTAGCATGCCATGACTTTGTTTTGGGTGGGTTTGATGGCCCTATGCATGCTCTATGCACTTGTAGTGCATTTCCATTTACTAGCCTAACATGCATCATGTGTTTCGACTATAATTCTAGCATGTTTTTGCTTAACTCTAAGAAGCTTTTGTCCATATTTTAGCATGCTCTAGTTGTTATTTGTGTTGTTTTGGTCATGCATGCCATGCTGTGTATAGCTATAATGCATTCTAGCTTGTTAGCTTTGTGTATCAAGTCTTCTAGCATGCATTGCTTGATCTATTTGAATGATTTGGAATCATTTGTTATGAGATTTTAGTGCATGTTTCATGGTCATACATTTGCATCTTTCACTTATTCAATGCGTTGGAGGGTTTCCCCTTTATGCCTTAAACATGAATCATTGCGTATGCCTTCATGCCTAAGCTTGCGAGCTATCATTTCAATGTATTTTTAAGGTTATTTTTCCATGATATAACTCTGATTTTTGTTAGCAAAGCCATCTCATGCTTGGTCTTGATAGGTGTAGTGTAATCCACCTTATTTGCCTTGCACACATTATGCCTTATGCCCTTCATGTTAGCTTGTTTTGGCTTCCTTCCATACATGTTTTAGACTCATTTTGACATGTTCTAGGACTTTTTTGGGTTGCCTTTGCCATATGTTTCATGTTTTGCATAGCTGTAGTACAAATGTCTATGCTAGCTTCAAGCTTTGGGTACCATAGCATGCTTCATTTGTGTTGTGTACAGGATTTGGCATCATTTACCATGACATTGCAGAGCATGTAGCATTGCCATGTTCCCACTTCATTCACTCTTTAAGTGCCTTTGAGTGTTATGCATTGTTACCTTGTTTATGGCCTAGTGTGTATGCATGCATGCCTAGACATTTGAGCCTCTATCTCAGCATATTTTGGTCTTTGTTTAGACCTATTTAAGCTCTGTCCATGGTTTGTTCATGCATTTGTGCCATGTATTGCATGCCCCCTTTGTAGTCCTCTTTACTAACTTCATGCTTTAAGGACCCTAGCATGCCATGCTTGTATTGTTTGAGTGATTTGGCATCATTTCATACCCTATTTCAGTGCACTTAGTGTTGATACACATCCACATTTATCACTTTTTGAGCACTCTTGAGAGTTGTGCTCTTATGCCTAGTTGATGGGCCATTGCATTGTGTATGCGTTTACTTTGTACTTCATGCCTTAGTTTCATCATTATGGCCACTGATTTGGGCATGACTGAGATCTGTCCATTTTGGTTTAAGTCCATCGAGCATGTTATGTGAATGTTGTTACATTGTATCATGTTGTTGCATGCTTATGTTGCCTTGCATTGTGTATGCATGCATTAGTATTGTTTGCATGTCATTAGCTTTGTTTAGTTGATCATGTCACATTGCATCGAGTATGCCATGTTGTTCTTTGCATTGTGTATGCCATGTTATTCTTTGCATTGTGTATGCCATGTAATTGCATTGTGTTTTGTATGCCTTGCATTGCATGTTTGCATGCTTAAGTTGTATTGCATGTTTGCATGTTTGAGTTGCATTGTTTTTGTTTGGATTAGGTGTTAGTCTAAACACGAGGAACGAGGGACATTTCATATTTAAAGTGATGAAACATGCCTCAATTTTAGGTCGCCGACCCTTTTGATCAAACATGATAGAGGTCAAGCCGACTAGTAAAAGTGGCTGGCCGACCACTTTTTCTGGTCTGCAGCAACAGAAAGTGGTCAGCCAGTGGCTGGAAACACCCCTAGGTGGTTGGCAACCCTCCCACAGGTCCCCAAGGTGAGTTTGAAGCTTTGTGGAGTTTTGTGCAAGGTTTTGAGAACAATTGAAAACATAGGCAAGTTGGGGCATCGTGACGGATTTCCGAATGAGGCGACCGAGCATGCGTGCATTCTTCTCCCTCTGAAGACATTGCTTTACTGTTTTACTTAGCTAATTTGCTTAGCTAGTTAGCTATTTGGTTTGTACTTAATTAGTTAATGCGTTTAACTATTCAATTTGTGTTGTAATAGCTTAATTAGTTAGCTTGTTAGTTAATTAGTTTTGTGATATAATAATTAATTTAATTAACTTAGATTAGCTAGTTAGCTCATTATTCGGACCCTCCATCGAGAGGGCCAACTGTTGTAATAAGCATGCATGTGTGTGATGCATGTCTTCCAATCCCCATTTTTTTCTCTCTTTTACTTAACCGCTTATGATGGTTAGTTTAGGGCATGTTTTGATTAGCATACCTTATGCTTGCATGTGTGCATCCATTTATCTGTTTTGCATGTGCCGGGCTCGGCGCATCATACTAACTGTATTGTATTTCAATTCCAATTTGAATACATGTACCAAGTTGCATTTTACATGACATCTTAGAATAACCGAGCCTATCTTAGTTGCATTTTGCATGTGTTGCATTAGCCATCTTAACATGAACTAGGATCATGCATGATTTCAAACTAGTTCTCTGTTTTGGCTCGGAGTACACTGTGAATGTTTACGCTTTAGCATACTGCATGTGTGTAAGTGCTGCCATGAGGCTAATTGCTTAAGTGATTAACTGCTTGAATGCTTGTGGGTGAAGGTTGGATTGCTTAAATTGGAACAATTCATCAAATCCCCGATTTAGCCTACTTGTGAGTAGCAAATTTCAAATCATTTTCACAAAACGAACATGCAATGTTTTGTTCCAAATTAGGCGATATAGTCTATACTTGTATGTTGTGCGCATCACATAGTAATTCTAGGTTATTAACCGGAGTAAGAACATATGTGTTTTCAAAAATAATATATCATGCTTAGTAAAGGCCGATCTTTTGATCGGGTGAGTGGGGGTGCTCATTGCATGACCTTCCTCTCTCGTACCCAAGTTCCCGAGCCGAGGCAACTTTGGTGATGACGGACACGTGGCCTTAGGCACGAGTTAGGGTTTCGTAAATTTTTCAAAATAAAACATTTAGGTGGCGACTTTGTATCTGGTGAAGCAGTCTATGTTTGGCACTTCTTTATAAAAATCAGTTTTCCAAAATGATTTGCCGGATTTGGACTCTTTGGTGATTTATCGATCTCACATTACACTTTGTGAGATTAAATTTAGAACCGTGACACGAGTTCGAACTGCAGTAGCTTAAGAACAAAACGAATTCGTGCCCTCGCAGCGCGGAGTCGGGAGTTCTCCGGGCGGTCTATAGTTTCTAGCAACTCTGCCGGGGACTTAGAGAACTTGACTCGAACTCATGATGTCTTGTTTTGATTACACTTATGTGTTTCTTTGCATTACATTTGCATTGGTGCACCTAAGACACCGTGTTCGCCGTCTGCTATTCCTGAGCGATTAGCCTGAGGCTATGTGCCATAAGGTTGACCGGTTATAGGCTCTGCCACGATGGAAACACAAACCTCGGTTGTTACCAAGGCACCCTTTTTGCCATTCGACCTAGTGTATATCGAAAACTGTAGTGACCATTCCAAGCTAGGACATGTTATTTACCCGATCGTAGGTTGTTTGAAACCGCTGCGTGCGTAGTGAAACCCTAGCTCCTGACAAAATAGGATAGCAAAACCCTACCCCAACATAGGGGTGTTTTGGCTCTTACTTGCATGGTATTTGCTGTCAGAGTGTCTTTACAGGTTGTGTGTATCAGTTTGCAAGTCTGGGTATCAGGCCTAAGGGCATCAGTATGTGAAGAATCAGTTTTACCCGAGGGTATCTGTTTACAGGCAGAATTTTGAGGGAGAATTCAGTAGAGTGCAGTCATTTAATATTCATATCTGTTTTGATGAAATTGGGCTGAGATGCTGCATGTTTTCTCTTTTGCTGGGGTAGTCTTGGAACCATAGCTTCAGAGGGCTCTCAATATCCCCCGGGTATATTGGACTTGTACTGATAGACTTTGTCAGGTCAGAGATTTAGTTCAAAGAAACCAGTGTTTCCTTCGCCAGTGGTAAGGTAAGAAAAGGCCAATCAGGCACAGATCACCCATTCAACAGTCTCCAGTTCAACGGTCATTATCCACCTCGCCTGTGCGCAGTTGGGCTGAGATATCTGCTTCCACCTCAGAAAGGGGAGACACACTTGTTCAGTTAGATCAGCAGTTTTCAGTTAATATGGAGGACATGATGCGTCAACTCCAAGAGACCATGCAAGCTATGCAGCGGGATGCTGCATGCCAGATCGAGGTAGTGGTCCAGTAGGCTGAACTCATTGCCAGGCTTCAACAGCAGCAGCTACAAACACAACAGGGAACAGCTTCTGTGTCCTACCCATCTCCAGTAGAAACTCCTGCACCAAGGGCTCCTACTCCTACTGCTAATGTCCCAATGGACCCCACTCCACCTCAGACTTCCAAAGCGCAGGCCTACCCAATTGAGGCCCCTTTCGAGTTCGAAGTGGATCCAACTGCGTTAAAAGTGAGCAAGCTTGAAAAGCTGTTCAAAAAGGCTCAAGGCGTGAAATCTATTTCGGATATAGAGGATGGATACATTGATTCGGCCGTGACTCTGCCAGACCGATTCAAGATGCCACATATCAGCTTCGATGGCTCTGGAGACCCAATGGTGCACCTCCACCTATTTTCTGATATCCTGAGGCTAATGGGTTTGACTACAGCCCAGAAGCTGTCACTATTCGGTCGAACCATGTTTGGGATAGCCGCAATCTGGTATGCGAAATTGGAGAACTCTGTGAAACAGAATTGGGAAGAGATGGCTGAGGCCTTCATTGTTCAATACCCCTATAACACGCAGATCGAGGTCACAACTCGTGATCTTGAAATTACCCGCCAAGAGCTAAATGAGGGTTTTTTAGAGTTTATAACGAGATGGAGAGCAAAGGCCTCGATGGTGACTACAAGGCCTTCCGACAAAGACCAGATAAGGATGGTTGTGCGCAACCTGCAACCTAACCTGATACGGAAAATGATAGTCTTACCCCTTCCCATCTTTGCAGACCTACACGAGATTGGGGTACAGATTGAAGACGTAATGAAACAAGGTCTGATTGACTACGAAAGGGAGTCACCCAAGAAGGGTTATATACGCAGTTCGAATGCGACCACCAGTGGTGATGTAGCTGCAAGATCTTCTGAAATTGGAATGGTCACCACCACTCTGAAACAGCCACCCCCTTTGTTGGTACACCCAATCCAAACCCCCGAACTTCAGATTATCTACCTCAAGGCAAGAGGGTTTTTGCTCCACTTTATATGCCTTTGCCAAAAGCTCTAGGGGTCCTACTCAGGAAAGGACATCCGAAACCGTTAGAACAACGGCCTTTACCCGATCCTCTCCCTCCAAAGCATGACCCAGGTAAGTACTGTGCTTTCCATAAACAAATCGGTCATGACACTAACATTTGCGTTCGTCTTTGCCACGAGATACAAAATTTGATTGACAACAAGGTCATCGCCGCACCAGCTCAGCAAAGTCTATCATCACTAGATCAGTGAACTTGGGGGATAGTACGAGTATGTGATCGGGGGATGAACCACCTGTGGGCGGCGCTCAGTTTACTCCAGATGTGGCATTTGGCACACACTGTATCGAGCATTGTGCAAATGTTAGTTTTGTACTTTCTAACTTGAGTATTGGGGCAGTCTTGTTGTTTTGTATTGAGTTAGTCTTTTCTTATTGAGTCAGTTGGGGTTTGTCTTGTTGTATCGAGTTAGTCCTGTTTTGTTAGAATTGGGTGATTTCGGGGGTGTTACCTCGGACATCACTATCTTGTTTTGTGTTTGTCTTTTGCACCCTTTCTTTTGAGTCTGTTTCTGCCATGAAGCCAGTTGCACCAGAAGATATGAATGAAACAGCAGTGATTTTTACGCTTTTGTGTTTATTTCTGCCTTGAGCCAGTTGTGCCAGAAGTTTTGAATGAAACGGCAGTGCTTTTCACCTGCTTTTCTGTGCCTTTAAATCATTACATTGACCTAAGTTTTTCAAAACTTTTTGAACAATGTGTTGAAAACAAAGAGGAAAGAATTCCTCGGAATTTGCAAAAATTTGATCGATTGAGAGAAAGAGAGGCATGCTAAGCCCTTAATGAATGAGATCATGTTTGTTAATGTGAGTACTGAGAAAGATCTTGGCTTGATCCAGATTGGTTCTACATTGTCTTCAGCGCGAGCGACTAGTTGCTTTATTAAAAGATTTCAAAAAAATGTTTTGCGCAGTCCTGCGAAGACCTGTGTGGAATCGCTCTTGAGATTGTGCAACTTAGGATCGCTCTCAGCCTCAAGACTCGACCCATTTTGCTTTCAAACCTTGAACTTGGATTCAGAATGTTCAACGGTCAATCACAATGTGAGGCCTGTGTGGTCAGATTTGAAGCAGCCCTCGAACTAGGGGCAAGAAAGTCAGATTAAGAAGGTCAGACGTCGTCAAAAGAAGCTTGCAAAGCTAGATCAGAAGCACCCCTTGAACTAGGGGCAAAAATGTCAGATGTGCTCGTAGAGTAAAAAATTAGGACATTTCTCAAGCTAACGAAGATTGGCAAGAATACCAAATCCCAAAAAGGAGGAAAGAAGAAAGTATTGCTGAAGGACAACCAAGTTCCTATCTGTAACACTAGGGGCAAATTCAGTCCCCATTGGATAGACTTCTACATCATTAACAAACAGCAACCATTCTTTTGGATTCAGATGGCTTCGAGATCTTAAAACCATTTGACATGGACAAAGCTACACTTTTACCCTTGAGAGGCTCGCTGGGCCGAAAACCCAAAAGGGCGACCCAGGCAAAAGTTAAAGCAAATGAAAAAGGAAAAGAAAAGAACAAAAAAGAAAAATGCAAAGAATGAAGAAAAGATGAAAAAAGAAATGAAATGAAAAGAAGAAAAGAAGAACATAGCTCGCAAGGTTGAAAACCCAGAAAGGGCGGCCTTGGCAAAAGTTAGAGCGCAAAAGGAGAGGTTAAATACCCGAGTGTTCTTTAACCCCAAACTACGTAAGGCTTGATTCCCATGTTTGGGATACGTAGGCAACTTCATTCTAAAGTCCAGCCATAAACACTTCTAAAATCAATGGTGTCCATATAATGGTTCTGATCATCTTTCTCATTTCTGTATCCAAGAGTTCGGTTGTGACCTTCATTATGAGAACTGGTTACAGTGTGTTGCGGTACTATTCAAACAAGGGGCAACTTTCCGTTGCCGTTCAATGTGGTGCAGTGCTATTCAAACAGGTGGCAACTTTCTGTTGCCGTGTAGTGTCCTTCAGACAAGGGGCAATTTTCCATTGTTTTGGATCTGGGGTTGTGCATCTCAAGAGTAAATTCTGAGTAGGTCGAGCAGTGGCCATTTGTAAAAACAGCTTTTGAGAATTTTTACTGAGGTTGACTAATTTTCTCGAAAATTATTCCATTTTTCCAAAACTGGACCATTTCTTGGACCCAAAAAGGAAAATTTTCAGTGCTCATACCCTAACTTGCATGATTTTAAATCAAAAAATCAAACAAGTGTGTTGATCTAACTCTCATATTGGTCAAAATTGTTTTAGTAAAAAGCAAAAACAAAAAATAGTCAAAATGATGAACTAGGGGCACAGTTGAGTCAGGTGTTTTGTCTTTTTCCCATTATCAATATACTTGCTAGAAAGAGCATTTTATTTGCCAAAAAAGGGCACAGCGGAAGCTAACAGAAAAGGGCTGAAAGCTCTCAACATCTTCCAAGCAACGAGGTATCAAGCCGAGTGCGAAGCACGAAATGGAATGGATCAGGATATTCCACTCCCTCATCTAGACAAGTCTTATCACATCCATACTGGCCAACGGTGTCATCAATTGCTGTCAGTTGTGGATCTGTTGCACATCCTGTTGCAACCCCTCTGTGGGAAAGTTCACTGTTATGAGCAGAAGAAGAAGAATCTAGTGGAATGCTAGGGGTAAGAGCCCACAACTTTCTGTTTATCCATCAACCACCTAGGGGAGGGATAAAAAAATGAGAGATTGAAAAATAGAGAGATGTGCACTGAGAGAAAAAGTGAGAAAAAGGCTTTTTCAGAAAAATAGAGATTGAGTGCCAGAGTGATGTGAAAATCACAAATGAGAAATGGTGGGAAACAATACCTAAAGAAACTGGCTCCTTGCAAACTGAGAGGTCTCCCACTGGTAGTACACATCTGAGTGTTGTGTGTGTGTTTTGTTTGTCTCAATTCTTGTTTTGAATTGTTTCGAGTGTATCTCGATATGTTTAGGTTGTTTCTCCTTTTGTTTTTCTTTATTGAGTCGTGGTGCGCTGTGTTCAGTCGTCGGCTCAATACTCGGTTTGGAACTTATCTCTCAACTTCAATTTCAAAAATGAATCGTTTTGTGCTCAGAGTGCTGTGTCGTTCTCCACATTTGTGCAAAACAGGATTTGTTCTTTCATAAAATTGCAGGGTTCAACCCAGGTCATGTCAGAGCAGTAAAACCAAGACCTATCTGAAGCTATATGGGTTCCAGACTGCGAAGCAAAAGAAAAGAGGAAAAATTTGGAGCGTCTGAGTTTGTTTCAACTTCCGTAAGTTCCGTCACTACATCCCGTATGTTCAGTATGAGCTGTGCGTTCAAAGTAAACTAAGTACTGTGCTATGAACTGTGTGTCCAGAATGAGTAGTGTGCTATATGAGTTGTGTGCCAAATAAACTGAGTACTGTGTTATGAGCTGTGTGTTCAGAATGAGCAGTGTGCTGTACGAGCTATGTGTTCAAAGTGAATCGAATACTGTGTTGACTATTTCGATGCCATAATGGCAATCAGAAGTGCTCTCCCTGAGTACTATTCCCCGTCAGAGTTATCTTGGCTATGTTTGCAATAAGAGAAAGTTGTGAATATAATCAGGAAGAAAAACGACATTTGTGGTTTCTACATACAGAAGTTACCCATTGTCAGCATTTTTGGCCCTTTGTACTGTGAGTTGAAGGTAGGTGTTCGAAAAACACAAGGGGAGATCTCCGTTGGAGTAGAGCAATTTACCGCCACTCACTCTATGAGGTGCTTTCTAAAAACACCGCTTTGTTTGTTTATTGCATTCCCTAAGCATCATGCACTGCATTGCTTGTATCATATCATCACACTTATTTCATTTATTTGCATCTTGTGTTATCTTGAATCATTTATCCTTTCACGCTGTGCAGCATTTAGGATCGTTGTCCTCCGAGGCTATCTCAGGACGCGTGAAGCGCGGCCCTGGGCGTGTTTTATCTCAGGTTGCGTTGTGCGTGCACCTGGGCGGTTGTTTTCGGTCCTTTTCTCACGATTTCAGCGTGGTTAGAGTGTTCATTTCCTCACATGTTCTCAACGTGTTTGGAATTCATCTTAGGTTGTATTGTCATGCACACCTCTTCACTTGCGTTGTCACGCACATGCCATTTGCATTGTTATGCACGCTCCTTTGTTTGGAAACACCCGGACTTGTCCCTATGTTTCTTTCTCTTTGGTTAAGAGCATTTGGAACATGTTCCAATGCTTGTACCATTACGAAACACCGGGACTTGTCCCTATGTTTCTCCCTCTTTGGTTCAGAGCATTTGGAACATGTTCCAATGCTTGTACGATTCTGAAATACCGGGACTTGTCCCTATGTTTCTCTCTCTTTGGTTAAGAGCATTTGGAACATGTTCCTATGCTTGTACCACTCTTTTTCCTTTCGCGTGCAACGCGTCAGAATTTTGTTTGAGACGTCGGGTGTCCCCAATGGTCGCTCTTAGTCTTTCCTACGTAGTGTGTGGTTGAGATTGCATAATTTTTTTTTCTTACATCCTTTCTGCATAAGATGTAGTTTGGTTTGTGTTTATTTGCTCGCATAGCATTCGTTTAAAATGTTGCATTTATTTTGCATATTTGCTTCATCACAACCCTCTTTGCATAATCATAAGTTATGTTCAGTATCGTGCATATCATTTGCATTTTGCCCCTGCCTGCGGGCGCATCTTTTTATTATCTTACATGTTTGTCTAAGTCTTCGGCTTTGTCAAAAATGGGTCGTCTCTGAGCTTTGACATTCACTCCTATCACTTCTTGACTTTTAAGTTCTGTCAATGAGGGGCAACTGTAGACGCCCCATTTTTGACCGCCCTTAAAACTTAGGCACTACTAATAGTTTACTTCGTAGTGAAAGGTGTGCAGGGAAAAGGTTCAATTTCTTCGGCAAGGAGAGAGTCAAATCCCAACTTCATACCCCTTTTGGACCAAAACAATCTTGATCAAAAGATTTTAGACTTTGAAACCCTCTCTTTCAAAATGTTTTGGAATTAAAGTTCCCACGATGTTCTGACGCTCGCATTTCGTTAAATATTGCGCTTTTCGATAAACTGAGCAAGGACAAAGTGGAAATGAATGAAAGAGAGATGAAATCATTGAAAAATATTTTAAAACACCTTGTTTAGGGGTTCGGAGTTGAAGAAAAGAGGAAAGGAGAGAAGAAAACTAGTTTGGGAGAAGTTCGACATGAATCCGAAAAGGATTGAAATTGAGCGGCTTCACCAAAACAGGCATAACTTTTTGCACAGTTGGAATTTTGATGCAAGGCTTCCACCATTGGAAAGCTTTCTTCCAGGTTTTCAATTTGGACACAAGAATGACCTGAAAAGGAGTCCAGATAAAGGCGTTATGGCCATTTGAAGTTAGACCTGGAAAGAAGAATTTTGCCTGCCAACCAGAAAAATTGGCTGGCTGACTAGGAGAACTGGCTGGCCGACCAGAAAAGTGGTTTGCAGGTCCCAAACTAAGATTTTTTGAAGATCTTTTTGCTCCAGCTGTTGTGCATTGCTCCAGATATTTGCAATTTAGATATTTCTGACCCAAAGCTCTTGAATTGCTATATATGGAAGATATATCTCATATTTTGCAAGGTTGGAGGATTAGAGAAGCCTCTCTCTCTCTAAAAAATCTCTCTCTCTAGAATTCTCTCTCTCTAGAAGATTTGTGAGCAAACCCTTCCCTCTCTCTAGAATTCTCTCTCTCTCCTCTTGTTCTAGGCTTGAAAGTGGGCATTTTTTACACATTTGCATACAACCCTTTAACCAAATTGGAGCACCTTTGGGCTGAGGCATCTTGGGACTAATTTTGGGCTGTTGAAGGTTTATTTGAGCCAAGAAAGTGGCTGAAGTGGTTGTTCTTGTGCTCATGCTTCAAGAGGTATAAGGCTTGCCTCTTAAACTTGTCTTGCATGATTTAATTGCTATCTTTTTGCATTATTTTGACATGGTTTTTCAGCTGTAAAAAACTCTGTTTTTGAGTTATAAAAGTGTTGGTTTGTGCCTTGTTTGGCTAGGGGGTTGTCTCTCCCTTTTGCTCATTAGCTTGTGAGGCATTTTGTGCATCTTTCACCACCTTTCAAACCATCTTTGTTTGGCCTTTTAACCACAGAAATCCAGTGGATTTTCAGTGGTAGAAATGTGATTTTGAGGCCCCAAATAGGAGGGGGTTGTCCCCCCTCCTCTTCTCTTGTTTACTTGTGTTGATGGCTCATCAAAAGAGCATGTATTTCTCCTTCTTTTAAGCTTAATTCAAGCACTTTTTTGTGACTTTTAGGACCTGGCATACCACTGTTTTGACTTGGTTTTGTCATCCCTCGCATGCCTTATACACTTGTAGTGTGAATTTTGCAAACTAGTCTTGTATGCCTCATGTTTGAGCATGTCATTCTAGCATGTTTTGAGTCCATCTCAGTAGGTTTTTGGTGTTGTTTTAGCATGCCATGACTCTGTTTTGGGTGGGTTTGATGGCCCTATGCATGCTCCATGCACTTGTAGTGCATTTCCATTTACTAGCCTAACATGCATCATGTGTTTGAACCATCATTCTAGCATGTTTTGGCTTAACTCTAAGAAGCTTTTGTCCATGTTTTAGCATGCTCTAGTTGTTATTTGTATTGTTTTGGTCATGCATGCCATGCTTTGTATAGCTATAATGTATTCCAGCTTGTTAGCTTTGTGTATCAAGTCTACTAGCATACATTGCTTGGTCTATTTGAATGATTTGGAATCATTTATTATGAGATTTCAGTGCATGTTTCATGGTCATACACTTGCATCTTTCACTTATTCAATGCGTTGGAGGGTTTCCCCTTTATGCCTTAAACATGAATCATTGCGTATGCCTTTATGCCTAAGCTTGCGAGCTATCATTTCAATGTATTTTTGGGGTTATTTTGCCATGATATAACTTTGATTTTTGTTGGCGAAGCTATCTCATGCTTGGTCTTGATAGGTGTAGTGTAATCCACCTTATTTGCCTTGCATACATCATGCCTTATGCCTTTCATGCTAGCTTGTTTTGGCTTCCTTCCATACATGTTTTAGACTCATTTTGACATGTTCTAGGACTGTTTTGGGTTGCCTTTGCCATATGCTTCATGTTTTGCATAGCTGTAGTGCAAATGCCTATGCTAGCTTCAAACTTTGGGTACCATAGCATGCTTCATTTGTGTTGTGTACATGATTTGGCATCATTTACCATGACATTTCAAAGCATGTAGCATTGCCATGTTCCCACTTCATTCACTCTTTAAGTGCCTTTGAGTGTTATGCATTGTTACCTTGTTTATGGCCTAGTGTGTATGCATGCATGCCTAGACATTTGAGCCTCTATCTCAGCATATTTTGGTCTTTGTTTAGACCTATTTAAGCTCTGTCCATGGTTGGTTCATGCATTTGTGCCATGTATTGCATGCCCCCTTTGTAGTCCTCTTTACTAGCTTCATGCTTTAAGGACCCTAGCATGCCATGCTTGTATTGTTTGAGTGATTTGGCATCGTTTCATACCTTAATTCAGCGCACTTAGTGTTGTTACACATCCACATTTATCACTTTTTGAGCACTCTTGAGAGTTGTGCTCTTATGCCTAGTTAATGGGCCATTGCATTGTGCATGCGTTTGTTTTGTACTTCATGCCTTAGTTTCATCATTATGGCCACTGATTTGGGTATGACTGAGGTCTGTCCATTTTGGTTTAAGTCCATCGAGCATGTTATGTGAATGTTGTTACATTGTATCATGTTGTTGCATGCTTATGTTGCCTTGCATTGTGTATGCATGCATTAGTATTGTTTGCATGTCATTAGCTTTGTTAAGTTGATCATGTCACATTGCATCAAGTATGCCATGTTGTTCTTTGCATTGTGTATGCCATGTTATTCTTTACATTGTGTATGCCATGTAATTGCATTGTGTTTTGCATGCCTTGCATTGAATGTTTGCATGCTTAAGTTGCATTGCATGTTTGCATGTTTGAGTTGCATTGTTTTTGTTTGGATTAGGTGTTAGTCCAAACACGAGGAACGAGGGACGTTTCATACTTCAAGTGATGAAACGTGCCTCAATTTTCGGTCGCCGACCCTCTTGATCATACATGATAGAGGTCAAGGTTTTATGTGTTTATGTGTGCATTCATTTCATATTGAATTGTGCAATTTGGCTTCTCGGTCATCATGCATCAAGATGCGTGATTGGTTGCCCCAGGGTCGAGAACTACACTCCCTTGAGATCATGAAATGATAGGGAGGGTGGTCGTGAACACATATCTTGCAAATACATTGCCAGGCTCTTTCTTGCTCTCTGTTGTTGTCACGACCCCAACCCGCCCCTAGTAGGATGGTGCCGTGATGGCCAGTAATCCGTGATTACCGAAGGCCAGCTTAACAAAATCCACACACAACAAAGTACACATAGGGGGCTTGCAAAAATGCGGAAGCAATAAATCAAAATACAAGTGGTCCATAAGAGTTGTGCGTAAATCAAATGAGCAGACATGTACGATATGATCTTACAACGAGTCCATAAATAACAAAATACAATTCACATCTTGATCAAAAGGCTTCTAAGCCGACATGTACAAGATACAGGGAATACAAGCCAAGAAGCATGATTTTCAAGATTTGCCGACGAAAATACAAAATGCCGACGTAAACACATAATGCCGAGGTAGAAACAGCATTGCCGACAAGAATGCAAAACAAGCCGACGTAAATCAAGTATCCAAAACAAGCTGGTAAACACATCTAGACGTCGCCGCCGTCCTGCTCATCACCTACATATATATATAGAGGGTGAGTATGGAAACTCAATGAATGATACTAGAAATAAAGGTTTTTGCATGAATATAGCCGAAGTCCTTACGAAACAAAGCATGCCAAAACCATACAAATATTAGTCGAGATCCTTCCAAAGCAAAATACAATAAACCTTTACCAAGTCAAAGGATGAACCGTATTCATCTTTTAAGTCTTACAAGTTTCAAGGGATGCCTACTGACATCGGCAAAACATAACCCAAAAGCTTTTTAAACAAGAATCCGTGTAGTAGTCCATCAGCGGTAAAACAAAGGACTGTATGATCCGTAATCGATTTAGACAAAATGGTGTTGCGAAAGTTTATAGTCCTCCAACCAGGGGACTTGTGTTACTTAGGCCCGTAGCCCTTTTTAACACCATGGCTTTTCCAAGAAAGGACCGTATCCTTTTAATACAAGACTGGTGTCACTTAGGCCCGTAGCCCTTTTTGACAAAGGGTGCTGCGAAAGTTTAGAGTCCTCCAGCACGGGGGACTTGTGTTCCAAGAAAGGACCGTATCCTTTTGTCCATAATGCTGCAAAAGTTTAGAGTCCTCCAGCTAAGGGACTTTTATACTCAGTGCTGTGAAAGTTTATAGTCCTCCAGCCAAGGGACTTTCAAGACAACATCAAAACAAAGCTTATACTTGATACATCGAAACAGGCTAATCATTCATGCTCATCAAATACTTTTATCAAAACAAAGCAAGACAAGATTTATCAAAACAGTTTAACATAGCTTTATTAAAAGCACCACTCACCTCGGTCTTCAGGTGTAGGCTCAAAGCAAAGATCAAAGTCCTACAATCACATAACAAATCACATTCTCAAAACAAGCTTTACATGCGCACAATGATCTCGGCACTCTCACCGAATCCAAGTCAATAACAAAGCAGAACATGCTGGGAGTCCAAACGTTATTTCCCATCTCGGGGAAAACACACTGGGTACCATTCAGGTCTAGCCGAGGTCCCACACCTCCTCGCCGAGGTGTGGACCCGATGTCCACAATCCAACAAAGGCAGGAAACTTGGGTTTCCCTTCAAGGAACAGGAAGAACAAGATCATGCATGCTGAAATCTTAACTTATTTATACGAAATCTGAGGTTTTCATGCTAAGAGTTCAAAAACGTGGACCTGGGTACCCGGACAAGAAGACCATGCAAGAACAAACACAGAAACATGATTCTTGCCATAAACTTTTAGATCAAAGTACAACTTTCATCAAGAACACATGAATACTAACTTTCTCTTTCAAAAACCAACTCCAAATCCATGCATGGCATGCAAAACAAACCCAATCATGCAATGCAGCTTGATAATCGATAAGAATAACCGAAGCAGATCAAGATTCTGACCTCAGATCACGGAACTAACGGTTCGATCAACCAAGACCAAGCTCGAAAGTCACCACTCTCTCTCTAAAGCTCTTCCTTCTCCCTTGAGAGCTTCTCTCTCTAAAACAAAGATTCGAGACAAAAATGATTTGGTTTCAAGTCTACCGGCTGTCTTAACACACAGCTCGGACACGTGGCACTACCGGGTTGGTTCAACTCAAAAAGGTGACTGATTGATTAGACAAATCCCTAACAAAGCGTATTCAACAAGCTTGGTAGCAAGACACATCGGCAAGTAATGACATCGGCTAAAGTCAGCTTCGGCAATAGGATGACAAAGACATCGGCTAGGGAGGACGACACTTGACTAAGCTGTGCCACACCTTGGCCTGGGTGTGCCACACCTCGGTCTAGGCCATACCTGTCTAAGGGCAAGAATCACAAGTACAAAACATCTCGGCCTCGGCTCCAAACACATCGGCCCAAAGGGTGACATCTCGGCAAACATGCCGAGGTGAAGATGGAGGTTAACCAAGTGGTTCCAACACGGTTCTAAGTGCAAAGGTTCAAGGCGAACTGGGCTAAGCCAACCTCGGCTACACACCAAGCAAGGTACAAGATCAAGCAAGTAATACAAGACAAAGCAAGGCAAAGCAAGATAGCAAGATTTATAAACACGACAAGACAAGATCATACATGAATGTATGCGAGTATGACTTAAACAAAGTGAGGGTTGTTACAGTTGTAGTAAACTGGAAAAGTGCAGCAACAAGTGGTCGGCCGACCAGTAAAAGTGACTGGCCGACCACTTTTTTTGGTCTGCAGCAACAGAAAGTGGTTAACCAGTGGCTGGAAACACCCCTAAGTGGTCGGCAGCCCTCCCACAGGTCCCCAAGGTGAGTTTGAAGCTTTGTGGAGTTTTGTGCAAGGTTCTGAGAACAATTGAAACAAAGGCAAGTTGGGGCATCGCAACGGATTTCCGAACGAGGTGACCGAGCATGTGTGCATTCTTCTCCCTCTGAGGACATTGCTTTACTGTTTTACTTAGCTAATTTGCTTAGCTAGTTAGTTATTTGGTTTGTACTTAATTAGTTAATGCGTTTAACTATTCAATTTGTGTTGTAATTGCTTAATTAGTTAGCTTGTTAGTTAATTAGTTTTGTGATGTAATAATTAATTTAATTAGCTTAGATTAGCTAGTTAGCTCATTATTCGGACCCTCCGTCGAGAGGGCCAACTGTTGTAATAAGCGTGCGTGCGTGTGATGCATGTCTTCTAACCCCCATTTCTTTCTTCCTTTTACTTAACCGCTTATGATGGTTTGTTTTAGGGCATGTTTCGATTAGCATACCTTATGCTTGCATGTGTCCATCTATTCATCTATTTTGCATGCACCGGGCTCGGCGCATCATACTAACTGTATTGTATTTCAATTCCAATTTGAATACATGTACCAAGTTACATTTCACATGATATCTTAGAATAGCCGAGCCTATCTTAGTTGCATTTTGCATGTGTTGCATTAGCCATCTTAACATGAACTAGGATCATGCATGATTTCTAACTAGTTCTCTGTTTTGGCTCGGAGTACACTGTGAGTGTTTACGCTTTAGCATACTGCATGTGTGTAAGTGCTGCCATGTTAGCATGTTTGCCATGAGGCTAATTGCTTAAGTGATTAACTGTTTGAATGCCTGTGGGTGAATGTTGAATTGCTTGAATTGAAACAATTCATCAAATCCTCAATTTAGCCTACTTGCAAATAGCAAACTTCAAATCATTTTCACAAAACGAACATGCAATGTTTTGTTCCAAATTAGGCGATCTAGTCTATGCTTGTATGCTGTGCGCATCACATAGTAATTCTAGGTTTTTAACCGGAATAAGAACACATGTGTTTTCAAAAACAATATATCATGCTTAGTAAAGGCCGATCTTTTGATCGGGCGAGCAGGAGTGCTCATTGCATGACCTTCCCCTCTCGTACCCAAATTCCCGAGCCAAGGCAACTTTGGTGATGACGAACACGTGGCCTTAGGTACGAGTCAGGGTTTCCTAAATTTCCCAAAATAAAACATTTAGGTGGCGACTTTGTATCTGGCGAAGCAGTCCATGTTTGACACTTCTTTACAAAAATCAGTTTTCCAAAACGATTTGCCAGATTTGGACTATTTGGTAATTTATCGGTCTCACATTGCACTTTGTGAGATTAGATTTAGAACCATGACACGAGTCCGAACTGTAGTAGCCTTAGAACAAAACGAATTCGCGCCCTTGTAACGCGGAGCCAGGAGTTCTCCGGGCGGTCTACAAGCGATAAAAAAAAAAAACAGATATGAAAAGCAGTAAAGGAAGTATTTAAACAAGTTCAACACATTTTTAAAATTAAATGAAAGTTTGCGAAAATTCACCTTTCGAGGAAATGATGAATTTTCTGATTTACATACTTTCTTCTGATCACCTTCAAGGTTGTGGAATGTGTTCTCAATTCTCAATTCAAAATTTAGAATTTCAACTTTAATGGTTGGTTTGGATGTA
Organism: Camellia lanceoleosa; assembly: GCA_025200525.1. NCBI lineage: Eukaryota > Viridiplantae > Streptophyta > Magnoliopsida > Ericales > Theaceae > Camellia > Camellia lanceoleosa. Next base: position 182,538,471 of record CM045766.1, read on the forward strand.
TTGCGAAAAAATGTTTTGTTTGGAAAAATAAAATATCTAATATTTTCTTTTTCCCTTTTAAAAAAAAACTATGTTTTTTCTTCTTTCTGATATTTTTTTCTTCTCAATTCCCTCTGTCTGATCCTTTCTCTCAATTCTCTAATCTCTATTCTCCTTCCCCACCTCTCCCTTTTTATAGAAACCAATAATATCATAATGAGAGTGCATGGTGGGGGAAAATGCACTACCGAAAGTAACTATATATATGACATTATATATATATATATATAAAATATGTTAATGACACCAACTTTAACTTGTTTTATTATAAAATATTTAAAATGTATAATTTATAACAACGTATGTATAATATTAATAAACTAATAAAATATACGGTCTAAAATAATTTGGTTGAAACAGGCGTAGGTTGGGATTAAAGCTCAAACTCCATCTTTCTTACTGAGAATTTTGTGAGATAACATATTATTGTTTTCATCATTAGGTAATCAAAAGAAAGCGCCCAAGCCTTTGGGTCAGTCAAAATGGGTTGTCTACACCATGTATACGGCAAAGCAATAAAACATAATTTTCTAAATATAATACATTGAGGGTCTACTTGCTATGTTTCAGAAAGTGCTTTTAGCAACAAGAAAACAGAGAGGAAAAGAAAAACATTCTCCTCAGACAACAACAATTCATGGGATTGATATATCTATATATTGTATGGAAGTAAATATAAAAAAGTTAGACAAATTTACATGTAAATCCACGTGATCATTGTTGGTATTAATGTCCCAGAAAACAAATCATAATTCTGAGTTGCATTTTGGTTCGATGCATTACTTTGGATTTGATACATTTTGGTTTGATGATTTTTCAAAACTCTTCAACTGAAAAATCAAACCAAAGCCCTTGAAATAACATATTTTTATGTTATTTCAATCAAATCCCTAGTTTGAATAACAAGCCTGGTGGAAGAGAGAGAGAGGTGAGAGAGATCTCAATATCATGTAAAGACCCCCAAAATCAAAACCCTAATTTTTCACCCAAAAATAGATTTTAAATAAATCAGGTAAAAAGCCTCAAATCAAAACCCTAAGCTTATATTACCATTACCAAGCATAAGAAATCCTAATTTTTGAATGCAAAACCCTAATATGTGAAGATTGGAATATGAACATGTTGAATCTGCTGAATGAATAACAGTTTCTTGAATTCGAACTCAACCACTACTTATCGGTGGTAGCGGAGAGAGAGGCGAGCAGGTGGCGGCAGAATAAGGGGTAGGGCGGCGACGCATTGGGACTTCTCAACCCTTCGTTTTCTTCTCTCTCTCTCTCTCTTTCTCACGTCTGAAATGAATAGAGAACCCTGGTGAGTTTATTTTGAATACTATACCAAAACGATGACGTTTTGGTGAGGTATTCATCTGATCCCTTGGATCTTTAAGTGATCTCAGCCATCCGTTTTACATCCTTACAAATAAAGATTTTTTTTTTCCGACTAAAATATTTTAGTCGCCAATTGAAATAGAAATTTATTCAGAATTCAAACTCCTTTCTCCAAATTTTTTAATAATATTGCCGACTACACTTTAGTCTCTAAAAGTAAAATATATACCGACTAAATTATTTTTAGTAGCTAAAGATTGTATATTTAGAACCAAATTATTTTTTAGTCACACAAAATCTTATTTTCAACGATTAAAACACAATTAGCAGCCAAAAATTAAATAAATATTTATAAAATTATTTTTTTAGAATTCATAGAATTCGTAGAGAATTGTAATCTTTTCCTGACTAAAACATAGTTTTGTCGCCAACAAATAAAGGAACCCTCCAAAAATTCAAAATTCTCCCTCCAAAATTTTAATTACAATTGCCGACTAAAAGGTTTACTCGGTAAAAGTCAGCTAAAGGTGACTAAATTTTTTTTTTGTAGCTAAATATTGCCGACTAAATAATTTTAGTAACCAAAACTAACTCTTTGGCGACTAAAATATGTTTTGGTCGTTGAAAATAAATTTTTTGTGACCAAACTTTTGGTCGCCAAAGATAAAAAGTAATTTTTTGTTTTTCATTTGGCGACTAAATAATTTTAGTAGCCAAAACTAACTCTTTGGCGACTAAAAAAATATTTTGTCGCAAATTATGCCATATTTAGTGACTAAAATTTTTTTAGTTGCCAATAATCAATATACCCCGACTAAAAAAAAAGTAGCTAAATCTTCTACTTTTGCCAACTAATATAAATTTTGGTCGCTAATTCCTCAACTTTTGGCAACTAAATTTTTTTTAGTCGCCAAATTTGGTCTCCGAAAGTGTAATTTCTTGCAGTGTGAGGTGCAAATAAAAGATTGCATGTAATTCCCCCTTATTGTAATTACAAAATGTTCTTAGATACACAATGTTTGGTCATAAAATTTTATGCTTTTCACATTATAGAGTCTTCATGATTCATTTCCAACCCTTGCAAAGCTTCTCATTAGACTATAACAATCACAACATTGGGCACATGACGAGATTATTTCATTTTTATCTCTATATTTGGTCACGATTTTCAATGACTCCCCCAAATTATTCTTATTTTCATGCGTATCTCTATACTATTTAAGTTACTATCAATTTTTGCCCTTATTGTCAAATTTGAAATGAAAAAAGTTAAAAAAAATGACATTTTGGCCTTAAATTTCAAAAGAAAGATGCATACCCACCCATTTCTACCAGCAAACCATTACTAGCAACCACCACTTCAAGCCCTTTTATCTCCTTCGTCATAACTCTGTTTCGCCTCATTTTTATGTTGTTGGATTCAACTCATGGTCTAGTTTTCGTATCACATCTCACACGTCTCGTTTTTCCTCTTTCTGCATACTATCGGAGCTCCGAAAGTTGAAAAAAAAAAAAGAAAGACTTTTCTTCTCATTTTTTACTTTTCTTTGAGCCATCTTTCGGAGTCATATCTTTCTCGATTCTTGACGGTTCTACTTCATTCTTTCGCCATTCTCTTCACCTCAGTTCCTACTTCACCTTACACTACCTTGTTTTCTCACTTCTTCGTGTAATGGGCGGCTTTAGTATACCGAAAGTTGTCTGAAAACTAATTTTGAAAATTTCAAAATATTTATCTTTTGTTTCTTTTTTTTCAATCTTCCTCATTCTTCTTCTTCTTCACTTATAACATGATGTGGAACATGGTTCTAGGTGGTAACGGAACTGGTGATGGTGGTGGTGGTGGTAATGGAGTTCGATGGTGGTGAAGTTGGTGGTAAATTACAAATTAATGAGCACCTATTAATTTCTCTATTTGCTATGACTGCTTTATCATGATATGAATCTAAACATGTCAAACAAGAGTTTTTCTCTCAGTTGAATATCCTCTAGGCTCTCTCTCTGAAATTACACCTATTTTCAATGTAGCACCATACACGTTACAAGCACTCAACCGCCTGCCTTGTTGATTGAACTCACTAAAAAAAATGTTGAAAGAAATCTTTATAGGGAATGAACTTCCTCAACGCATGAGGACTAATACCAACAATGCCTCCTCCACTTTTTCCATGACACAAAGTGCTCGAATGACATTGTTAAAAGTAATATTCTTCGGGACATATGCAACCTCAACCATCAACTTCACCAATATCACCACCCGAACCACCAACTTCACCGCCACAATGAGCATTACCATTACCACCACCTTACAACACCAAATCCACAATTTTCATAACCAAGTTCCATTACGACCACCATAAGCATTATCACCACCACCACCACCACCACCACCTTACAACACTAGACCCACCGCTATTGCCAGACAGCCACCACCACCGCCACCGTCACCGCCACCGCCACCACCACCATCACCAGTTTCGTTACCACCTAGAACCATGTTCTACATCATGTTATAACAGAAGAAGAAGAAGAAGAAGAAGAAGAAGAATAAGAATAAGGAAGATGGAGAAGAAAGAAACAAAAGATAAATGTTTTGAAATTTTTTAAATTAGTTTTTGGACAACTTTCGGCATACTAAAACCACCTATTACAAGAAGAAGTGAGAAAGCGAGGTAGTATAGGGCGAAGTAGAAAGTGAGGTGAAGAGAATGGCGAAAGAATGAAGTAGAACTGTCAAGAATCAAGAAAGATATGAAGTCCGAAAGATGGCTCGAAGAAAAGTCGAAAACGAGAAGAAAAGTCTTCTTTTTTTTTTTTCAACTTTCGGAGCTCCGATAGTATGCAAAAAGAGAAAGAACAAGACGTGTGAGATGTGATACGAAAACTAGACCATGAGTTGAATCCAATGACGTAAAAATGAGGCGAAACAGAGTTATGACAAAGAGGATAGAAGGGCTTGAAGTGGTGGTTGTTGGTAGTGGTGGTTGCTGGTAGGAATGGATGGGTCTACATCTTTCTTTTGAAATTTGGGGCCAAAATGTAATTTTTTAAACTTTTTTCATTTCAAATCTGACGGTAGGAGCAAAATTGATAGTAACTTAAATAGTATAGAGGTACGCGTGTGATAGGACACACCAAATATAAACACTAAACTATACCAAATTCTTTTAGGATAATGGAAAGCCTAGGTATCGATCCACAGGGACAATTGTGAAATTAGACTAATTTAATCGCTAAATTCCTAAATTAATTTTGATTAAAAAAATTGAGAGATTTTATGACTAGACATGAATTAAATGAAATTGGATAATTAAATTGACAATTAAACGTAGGGTTTAAGAGATTGATTTTTTGGGAAAAATCCTAGGGCAAAGAATTCACCACTAATTGTATAAATGAGATTAAACATCGGCCAATAACTGCAATCTGGTTTGAAATACCCAATATTTCACAACTACAAGTTTGAAATATTGATCAAGAGGGTTGTTACATTCAACGTACAGGCACGAATCATCCCAAGTAGCATGAGGCGTTTGCTCTAAACTACGGTAGCAACACGACCCGTCTCTCGTAGCATGACTCGTCTCATACTTTGAATATAAACACCAAGAAACTAATGTATGGAAAGCATTAAACAATCATAGAGAGTAAAATACTTGAAGAGATGAAAAGAACAATTATTATAAACTTCTAAAACATCCATACAAGTGTTCAAACCGTTTCACAATTACAACCTAAGAAAAATCCCTTTTACATGGCTTGGGTTTCATCAAAACCCTAGAAAAGAAAAACCTAGCCATTCATGGAGGAGTGGGAAGAGGTGGAACCCCCCATGGAAGTTGTCCTTGAAGCTTGAGGGAAAATCACATTTTCTAAACCCTAGCCTCCATTTCCTTAGAATAAATTTTAGAACCCTATCTAGCCCCTTTTTTGCCTTTTTAACCCTCGTTTTTCTAAACAAGTTTAAAACATCGGGTCCGTTTTTTGAGGTACGACCGCATGTGCGGAAAAAGTCAATGCATGTGTAGAAAAAGTCAACGCACATGCGTGAAGCGCTTTTCTCTTCAAATTCTATGTTTTTGCCCATTTTATGCTCCGACTATGTACAACCTGATTGACATTAAACAGACATAAAATATATAGTTTGACAAGCAAGTAAAGTTAAGAGATCCTAATTAACGGCCTTAATGTTGCACAATTCGGCCTTAATCACATCCTTCAACTTACAACTTACTAGTCCTCAAGCAAGCAATAAAAATAAAATTAAATAAAACAAAATCTAGCTATTTCCTCTTTCATGGGGAAACGGTTGCATTTAGCATATGCAACAAGCCTTTAAACCACAAAATTACCTCAAGAGGACGAGTAAAGTCTCGTGAGGATTTTTAGAAATGATACCCACAAAAATTAAAATATTCACATCTATCTAGCAACAATCAATCACGCTACACCACTCAATAATTAACTTATGTGCCAATATAGTGCAATATTAAGACATGATGAGTCATTGATGGCACAGTAGACAAGCATGAATGAATCTATTGAGCAAAGACCACAATTCAGTTAATACAAAAGTAAAGTCCTATGTATTTATGAATGCTAGTAAACACATCACCAGTACCCTCGGTGTAAAGTGCAATCCCCATATTAGTTAATTGTCCACTATGATAGCCTAGTGTAACTCATAATAACACCCAGCATATATAGAAAAACTAAACTATTGTAATCAAGATTCTTAAATTTTTTTTTTTTTGAAAAACTGTGCAATGTCTTGATCTATTAAGCTTTCTAATCAACCCATGTAACAAAAATTGGGCCAATGACTCCCAAACCAGATGGTTTTAGGACACTAGGTGTAAAGACACCCATAAGGGCTTAATAACTCAAGTTGAAAAGGCTATAAATCTGACCAAGTCATTCTCCTTATGTTTCTTTAACTGTGCAATGTCTAGGTCTCTTAAGCTTTCTAATTAACCCATGTAGCAAGTATTGGGCCAGTGACTCCCAAACCAGATGGTTTTAGGGCACTAGGTGTAGAGACACCCCTACGGGGTTAATAACTCGAGTTAAAGAGGCTACGAACCCAAACAAGTCAAAGATTTATTTTTATTTTTATTTTTTAAGAATCTTGACTACTCATTTATTCTTTTCTGCAACGGTAGCAATTATTAATGATGTATACCAGGGATTATAATAGAGAGGTCACTACTATGACAGTGTGTTTATGTGAATAAAGGCATACTCGTGACAAGTGTACTAATACCACAAACACAAATAACTCTCCTAGTGCAAACATCATATGCAAGTATCTACCCAATAAACTCTTTTCATACAAGTCTGCTATGCTCCCCAATTAACATATGCAAATATCATCACCCTACTAGCAACAAGTCAACATCAAGTGAAGTAATGCTATCAAGTAAAGTAGGTATAAGCATGAATTATGAGCCAAATAGAAATGCACAAAAGAAAATACCCTCATCCCCCAACTTGAATATGACATTGTCCTTAATGGAAACAAAAGTCAAGTAAATAGAAATGAGAGAATATTACCAGAGATTATAGGTGCACATCTAGGTAGGCAAATAGTAACACACACAAACTTGACTCTCTCTCTCTCTCTCTCTTTTTTTTTTTGGTATTATTATTATTATTTATTTATTTATTTATTTATTTTTTTTTACGAAAGAAGAAATAACTAAAAGGAAAAATAAATAAATAAAAGAGACAAAGAAAAATATAAGCCGGTACTACTAAAAATCTAGTGGCAGTGGTGGTGGGAAATGCTGGGCAAACAAATCGGTCATTAATGACTGTGCCTCGAATGCTTCATCTTGAACTCGAGTACTGAGCTGGTCAAAATGCTGCTGCTTGACTCTTGATATGTATAAAAGTCACTTTGCAGTGATGTAACTGACTACTGAATGTCGAGTTGGCGGGCGTTGAGCTGGTCAAAAGCAGTCTGAGAATAGTCTCAATGCGCTTGAAAATCCGTGTACAACCCCAGAAGAAGCTGGTGGTGGTTGTGAAGAGTATTGTGGACCTGATCCATGGAGTGTTGAAGTTGTAAGTACTCATCGCGAGTCATGTAGAATGGGTCTCCTTGGGGAGGCACATGAGAGGTAGGATGAGGTGGTTGGTCATGGATGGGGTCCTGGGCCTCATCAAGCGGGGCACCAACTTGATGCGAGATACGAGATATGCTATGCTGCCATTCCCACTGCCCGAAAGTTGGATAAGCTCTGTCAATCTCCTCAGTCGAATCAATGGAGAGGCCGTTCAGCTCGAAGACAAGTGTGAGCAAGTTGGAAAATGGTAGGGGTCAAGTCAAGTTCTGCATAGGTTGAGGTCGAACTGCCTCCTATAGAAAGTTGCGCATATGCATCCAGATGATGTGTCCAAGTGGGACCTAATAGCCATACTGATAACCATGTAAGGCTTGAACAAACTCTAAGCAGCGCTCAGTTTTATGCCCAAGTAGAAGGGCATTCTTATGTACCACGGAATCAATGAATAGCAAGTGGCCAAGCAGCTTACTCCGGTACAAGCACGTGTAACTTGCGTCACCGTGGGCCCCCAGGAAGAACTCTTGGATAAGGCTGAGTACGGGTTATTGGTCCTCAACTTCCGAGAATGACTAGTGTTCCGTCTTGGAAAAGAACCTTAACATGTCGACAATCATGGATTTTGTAATACTGACGAGATGGCCATCAATAGTGGATAGCTGTCTTACCTCGGTGAGTTACTCATACATATTCTAGTAAAAGAGTCGTACCAGACGAGGATAAATAGGCGCCGTAACAATGCATAGGCCCAACTGTTGCCGGAGGCGGAGCTATTCAACAACCCAAGAGGTGACTGGGTCATTCTGAAAATAGTTAAGCTTGAATTGTGTGAGCTTGTGAAGCGGGACCCCTTTCATGTTTACTGACCCCTTTCATGCTTAATATACTTGCTTTGTATCCCTCTTTTTGGCCTAGAAATGCATCATGCATGTAGCCTACCATGCTTTCATGTTTTGGCCTAACTTTGTGAAGTTCTTAGCCATGTCTTACCATGCTTGAGGTCTGTTGGGTGCTGTTTTGACCATATTTTCCATGTTTGGTATAGCCTCTTTGCATTTTGGTTTGTGAACCTTGAGGGTGTGAGTCATGAGCATACTTGAGTTGGGTGGTTTCAGTGATTTGGAGTCATTTCCCATGCTATTTCAGTCCATAACCCATGCTCGTATGATTGCATTTATCATCCCTTTCATGTCTTAAAGAGTTGTTTTGTTGTGCCTTGAAATGAGCATTATGCATGCTTAAGTGTTTAAGTCTTTGGGGCTGCCATATCAGTGGGTTTTGGGGGCTCATTTTGCATGTTGAAACTCTGTTTTTGGTTGCTTATCCCATTCCACGTGTGGTCATGATAGTCGTAGTAGAATGCTCCTTGTTTATGCCTTAGTCTTAGGCTCATTGGTATGCATGTTTACATGAGCATTTGGCCCCTTTTGCACCACCTTTGGCCACTGTTTTAGGGTGTGGCTGAGGCCTCTCACTTCAGTTTAAGTCCCTCTTGGGTGCATAGTTGCATGTTTGACATATTGTCTCTAATTACATGCTTGCATTGTACCATGTTTGCATGCTTGCATTGTATTGCCTCTTGCATGATTAGCATGTTGCATGCTTGCGTAACATATTGCATTGTGTTTGGCATGTTTTGTATCTTAGCCTCATGTTGCATTCTTGAGCCATGTTTGTATACATGCATTGCATTGCTTGGTTTGGGGTGTCAAACCAAGCATAGGGATGAGGGACGTTCGTACTCAAAGTGACGTAACGCGCCTCAATCCTCGGTCGCCAATGCCCTTGATCTCAACATGATAGGGCATAAGGCATTCATCTCTTTTGTGCATGCATTTATATTAAGTTGCAAACTTGGTGCCTTAGGCCATCACGCATCGAAATACGTGATTGGTGGCCCGAGAATCGAAGGTCACACTCCCATGAGTCCATAGCATGATTGGGAGAGTGGCCATGCATACATTGCTTTGAATTTCCTTGCCATGCACTGTCTGCCCTCTGCTGCTGTCAAAAATAGGTTCCTGCAAGAAGAAATGGCCGGCCGGCCACATACAGTGCCGATCGGCCATCAATTACCAGCCGGTGGTATAACTTTTGGCCGATAAGCCCATACTCATGGCCGGTGAGCTTGAATTGTGGCCGGTGACACCCCAGAACACTCAGAGGGTGATTCAAAATGGGTCTGGGGACTTTCAGAATTTTCAGAAGAGCAAGGTAGTGTAAACAGAGGCAATAGTGGCATGGCACGGGTTTTCGGGCGGGGCGAGTCAAGCATGCATCATCCTAGCATTCCGAGGTGGGGCTGCGGCCACTCTCTTTCTGCATTTAATTTGCTAATTAAATAGAAGATATGTAATATTTAATTAGTTAGAAGAGTTAATTATTTATTTGTTTTGTAATATTTATTCGGACCCTCCGAGCGAGGGCAAATTTGTAATAAGTGTGGGTGCATGTGTGTATGTCTTCTAACCCCCACTTCTTTCTCACTTTTACTTGCCTGCTTTTGATGGTTAGTATTAGGGCATATTTAAATTAGCATACCTTATGCTATGCATGCGTGCATCCATACATTTGTCTTGCATGCACCGGGCTCGGCGCATCATAATAACTGCATTGTATTTCAATTCCAAGTTAAATACGTGTTAGTTGTAGCATCATCATATGCCATCTTAGAATAGCCGAGCCTATCATAGTTGCATCTTGCATGTATTGCATTAGCCATCTTAACATGAACTAGGATCATGCATATGATTACTAACTAGTTTCTGTTTTGGCTTGGAGTACTCAGTAAGCATTTATGTTTTAACATCCTTGCATGAGTGTGAGTGTTGCCATGATAGCATGTTTACCATGAGGCTATGTGCTTATGTGATATAACTGCTTGAATGTCTGTGGGTGAAGGTTGGGTTACTTAAATTGGAACAATGCATTGAATGCGAGTTTTAAGCCCACTTGAGAGCAGCAAAACCATATTTTCTATGCCCACTTGAGGGTGGCAAAATTCATGTCTTAGCCTACTTGTGGGTAGCACCAGCAAACCATTTTCAAACAAATAAACACAAAATGTTTTGTTCCAATTTAAGCGACTTAGTTTGTACTTGTTTGCTGTGCGCATCACGTAGTAAATCTAGGCTAATAACCGGAATAATAACACATAATGTTTTCAAAACAAGATATCATGCTTAGTAGAGGCCGATCTTTGATCAGGCGAGTGGGGGTGCTCATAGCTGACCTTCCCCAATCGTACCCAAGTTCCCGAACTGAGGCAACTTTGGTGATGACGGACACGTGGCCTTAGGCAAACGAGTCAGGGTTTCCTAAATTCCCCCAAAATAAATTTTTAGGTGGCGATTCTGTATCTGGCAAAGTAGTCCATGTTTGGCACTTCTTTACAAAAAAATCTGTTTTCAAAAACGATTTGCCGGATTTGGACTCTTTGGTTCAGATTAAGAACCGTGACAATTTGAGTCTTGAACTGTAGACCCACAGACGAACAAAATGGGATTCTCCTCCCACGACGTTCGGGGACGTCTACAGGCATCTGAAGAGGTTTTACCCACAGTTAGATGGCATGTTTGGTGCGTCTGGTTCAAGGCAGACATAGAGTCACAAGCTAGCACAGTCAGCACAAGCCTTGAGGGCCAATTAAGGAGTCTCTTCAGCTTAATCCGTGTAGCAAGCTTATGCTATGAGGGGTGAGCAGGTAGATCAGAGGCCAACAGGGCGTGTGTATGCTGTTACCACGCCAGATCTTGTACCGGCTCCAACTGTAGTGAGATGTACCTTTTTGTTTTGTAATTTAGTTGCCAATGTGTTAATTAATACGAGTGCGTCTTATTCTTTTATGTTGTCTACATTTGTATCGATTTTGGGGTTGGAGTTGGCACAATTAGTATCCTCTATTTGTGTAGAGTTACCTATTGGTGGTGAGGTTATCTTAAAACAAGGGTGTCGGGGTTGTGACATTGAGGTTGCCGATCGTCAATTACCTTTTGCATTTGTATTGCTTGACATGTTTAGTTTTGATGTTATTTTAGGTATGGACTGGCTATCGTCATACTGGGCTATTATAGATTGTTACTGTCAGAGGGTTACTGTATGTACCTTGAGCGATGACTACTTTCATTTCTTAGGAGACCGGATGGATAGAGTTTTATCGCCGATAAATGATCCACGAAGGCGGAGTGAGCTTAGTTGCCTCCTTGTTAGCTTCTTGAATAGTGAATGTGATGAAGTCTGGGTTGAGTTGCCAAGGGTGGTTTATGGATATCCTGATGTTTTTCCCGAGGACCTTAGTAGTTTGCCACCTTATAGAGAGATCGAGTTCTCTATTGATTTAGTGCCTAGTACGGCACCGAAATCTATGGTACCGTATCGGTTTGCACCTGCTGAATTGAGTGAGTTGAAGATTCAACTCCAGGAACTACTAGATAAGGGTTTTATCCACCCTAGTGCTTCACCTTGGGGTGCACTAGCTCTCTTTGTTAAAAAGAAAGATGGAGCGTTGCGACTTTGTATTGGTTATCGGAAGTCGAACCGGGTAACTATTAAGAACAAGTACCCAATGCCTTGTATAGATGATCTGTTTGATCAGCTGAAGAGGTCTTGTTATTTCTCTAAGATAGACCTGAGATCAGGTTATCACCAATTGAGGGTAAGGGATGAGGATATTTCGAAGACGGCATTTTGTACGCAGTATGGCTATTATGAGTTCTTAGTGATGCTTTTTGGGCTAACCAATACTCTAGCGGTATTTATGGATTTGATGAATCGGATCTTTTTTGAGTTTCTAGACTGCTTTGTGGTCATCTTTGTGGATGACATTTTGATTTACTCACCTTCTGAGGAGGAACACAAGGAACACTTGTGAGTAGTGCTTAAGTTGCTGAGAACCCATAAGCTGTATGCTAAATTTGAAAAATGTGAATTCTGGCTGAGGAAAGTTAAGTTCTTAGGCCATGTGGTATCTGGGGAAAGGGTAACTGTAGATTTATCTAAGATAGAGGTAGTGCAGGATTGGGCACAAACTAAGAATGCTTTTGAGATCCGTAGTTTCTTGGGGTTGGCTTGGTATTATTGGAGATTTGTAAAAGATTTCTCTAGATTAGCTTCACCATTGACTAGGCTGGCGAGAAAAGGAATCAAATTTGTGTGGAGTGAGGCTTGTGAGAAGTCGTTCCAAGAGCTTAAAGTTAGACTTACCACTGCTCCAGTCTTGATTATCTCGGAGAGAAGTTGGGTTACTCAGTTTATTGTGATGCTTCGTGGAAAGGTTTGGGTTGTATATTGATGCAAGACATAGGGGTGAGCATGGTCCGGATTGGACCGGATTGGGGTAAAACCAGGACCAATCCGTTATTTACGGTTCTTGAAAAATTGGAACCAATCTAATCTGCTTAAATCATGGAACCAATCCGAACCAATCCATTTAAATACGAATTGGATCGGTTTAGGACCACGGATTCACATAATTAAATAACAAATATATATATATATATGACACTTTAATTTCATAAAAACATAAACATAGCGCTATATTAGTTCCACAACAGCAACATGCCTTTTTATAATAGCGACATACTGTTCTAAAATTTAAACAATCATAAGAAAATTGGTTTCACCATAAGTGTTTAGACCATTACAAATTAAAATTAAAAACTAACAATCAAAAGTAATAAAAGAGGATATTATGCGAGTTTAGGTTTGAGTTTATGTTTTATATGGAATAAGAGAAGATACTATGGAGGAGAATGTATAATAAAAATATAGATTATTTGTATACGGTCCGGATTGGTTCCAAATTTGGAACCATGGGATTCAATCCGGAACCAATCCGTAGACTACGGATTTTGAATTCTTCAATCCGAATCCGAACCACGGATTCAAAAAATCAATCCAAACCTATCGGATTGGACTGGACTAGATCGGATTACGAATTTCATGACTTCCTTGCTTAGCCCTAGCAAGAGGGGAAGGTAGTGGCCTATGGCTCACGTCAGTTGAAAACACACGAGAGTAACTACCCTACTCATGACCTAGAGTTAGTAGCGGTGATTTTTGCCTTGAATATTTGGGGACATTATCTGTATGGAGGAAAATTTGAGGTGTTTTCCGATGATAAGAGTTTGAAATATTTGTTTACGCAGAAGGACTTAAATTTGAGACAGATGAGGTGGATGGAATTCATAGAAGATTATGATTTTGAGTTGCATTATCATTTGTGGAAGGCCAATGTTGTGGCTGACGCCTTGAGTAGAAAATCGATTAGTAGTGTAGCTTGTATCGCCATCCGAGAATGGGAGATGTTGAGTACTCTTGGTGAGTTTGACTTATATCTGGGAGAGTCTGTTGAATCTGCGGCCTTGTTTACGATAGTTGCCTAGCCTACACTTGTGAACTGAGTAATGGAGGCACAGAAGGGTTACCTTGAAGTAGAAACCCTCCGGGAGAAGATTTCTATTGGGAAAGTAGAACAAGGCTTGAGTGTGTATCTCGACCAGAGTGTGAGATACCGAGACCGTTTGTTTGTGCCGGAGTCTTGTCGAAAGGAAGTACTCCGAGAGTTTCACCATTCACACCTTGCGGTGCATCCGGGAGACACAAAGATATATCACGACCTTAGTCGCTAGTTTTAGTGGAGAGGTATGAAGAAGGATGTGGCGATGTTTGTATTGAAATGCCTTACTTGTCAGCAAGTGAAGGCCGAGTATCAGAGGCTAGCGGATTTGTTACAACCCTTGCTTATAGCCGAGTGGAAGTGGGAGCATGTCACGATGGATTTTGTTGTGGCCTTTTCGAGGACTCAATGGGGTAGTGATGCTATTTGGATGGTAGTTGACCGGTTAACCAAGTCTGCGCACTTTATATCTATGTGCATAAGTGATACGATAGACTATCTTGCCGACTTGTATATCAGGGACATAGTGAGGTTGCACGGGACCCCTATGACGATTGTTTCGGATAGAGATCTGCGTTTCATAGCTCGGTTGTGGCAGAGCTTGCAGAGTGCCTTGGGCACTAGATTGACTTTTAGTACAGCGTATCACCCTTAGACTGAGCATACTATTCAGATCCTTGAGGATATGCTTCAAAGTTGTGTCCTTGATTTTAAAGGGTCGTGGGAAAGACACTTGCCCTTAGTGGAGTTTGCCTATAATAACAGCTTCCAATCGAGTATTGGTATGGCACTGTTTGAGGCCTTGTATGATCGACCTTGTAGATCTCCAGTGTGTTGGGCCAAGGTGGGTGATACACCTTTATTGGGCCCAGAGTTAGTTCGAGAAACGATGGGGAATGTAGCACTTATTCGTAAGAGGTTGGTTACGGCCTAGAGTTGCCAGAAAAGTTATGTTGACCGTAGGAGGAGACCATTTTCTTTTGAGGTGGGAGATTATGTCTTTTTGAAAATATTACCTAGACGGGGTTTAATGAGATTCGGGAAGAGTAGGAAGTTATCCCCTCTATTTATTGGCCTTTTTGAGATCCTTGAGTGGATTGGGGAGGTTGCTTATCGTTTGGCGTTACTGCCATAACTTTCCGGAGTGCATGACGTATTTCATATTAGTATGCTTTGGAAGTATGAGCTGGATCCATTGCATGTGTTAGATTGGACCGACTTGGAGATAGATGAGGATGCCTTGTATGAGGAGAGGCCAGTGAGAGTCTTGGATACTCGGGACCAAGTTTTGCGAGGCAAGACGATCCCCTTGGTTAAAGTATTATGGAAACACTACGGAGTTGAAGAAGTAACTTGGGAACGTGAGTTGGAAGTCCGAGAGAAATATCCGGACTTGTTTGTTGGTGCCTGAATATGTATTGAGATTTTGATTATGTTAATGAAAAGTATAAACATTGTATATATTTTAAATTATGAGAACATTGTATATGTTATGGGTGTTTTGAAGTTATGGATTCAAGATAAGTATTATATATGTTTTAAGAATATGAAGTATTTTGTATGTTGTGTCATTCACAAAGCATTGTACATGCCATTTAAATTTCATAAAAAGAACTTGGATTTCGATGAAACATTGCATATGTTTTGAGAAATTGTAAATTACACCTTCAAAACGAGACTTGTGTATCAAGTCAATGAGAATGGATGACCGGATGATGGGTCATGGTGTTGAATTTATGAGAATAACATTGTTATGAATGATCTAATGTTGATTTTGAACTTGATTTGAAATTTTGGGGATGAAATTCTTTAAGGGATAGAGGTTATAGCGATCCTGATTTTGATCTGATTCTTGTGGTATCCCGAACACGGTTTGTCTGTTGGCTGCAGAAGTTTTGGATGTGTGTAATCTTTACTCGAGCGGGCCACTTTTGCGCTCAAGTGGAACAAAATGTTGTGTCTGACGCTCGAGCGTCAACTTTTTTGCTCAAGCAGACAGTGCGTATATCAGATCGCGAAAATCACTTTTTACCTCACTTTTTCAGATCTATTTTTCTAAAAACCCTAAAGTGAGACCCCCTCTCTCTAAAATACTCACTCTCTTTAGATTTCCACCTAGTTCTAGTGGTTTCTCAACCCTTGTGCCTTCATTAAAAAGGTGGAGCTTCTCAAGATCCTCCCTTTGATCCGAATTGCATTGGATTTCGGCATCTTTGAGGTTTCTCTCTCTCTTGGCTCGCCTTCTCTCTTTGAGGTAGGAATTTTCTACACTTTGTTATGATTTTTAACCTAGTTATTTGTAGGGGTGAGCATGGTCCGGATTGGACCGGATTGGGATAAAACCAGGACCAATCCGTTAGTTACGGTTCCTGAAAAATTGGAACCAATCTAATCCGTTTAAATCATGGAACCAATCCGAACCAATCCATTTAAACACGGATTGGATCGGTTTAGGATCATGGATTCACATAATTAAATAATAAAAAAATATATATATAACATTTTAATTTCATAAAAACATAAACATAGCGCTATATTAGTTCCACAATAGCAACATGTCTTTCTATAATAGCGACATAATGTTATAGAATTTAAATAACCATAAGAAAATTGGTTTTACCATAAGTATTTAGACTATTACAAATTAAAACTAAAAACTAACAAACAAAAGTAATAAAAGAAGATATGATGCAGGTTTAGGTTTGAGTTTAGGTTTTATATGGAATAAGAGAAGATACTATAGGGGAGGATGTATAATAAAAATATAGACTATTTGTATACGGTCCGGATCAGTTCCAATCCGGAACCGTGGGGTTCAATCCAGAACCGTGGAGTTCAATCCGGAACCAATCCGTGGACTACGGATTTTTAATTCTTCAATCCGGAACCGAACCACGGATTCAAAAAATCAATCCAAACCTATCGGATTGGACTGGACTGAATCATATTACGGATTTCACGGATTCCTTGCTCAGCCCTAGTTATTTGTGAATGTGTAACAATGGTGGATTTTGGAGGGTATTTTGTACAAACCTAGGGTTTGGGTGTAAGTGGAAAGAAAGGGGTTTTAATGAATGAGGAATAAATGGTTGTGGGGTTTGAAAATGTTGTTGTGTGAGGTTAAGATTTGTTGGTCTTGATGCTTGATTGATGTTTGGAAAATAAGGGTTTTGCCCTAAAAAGGTTATGATATGTATTTTATATAAATAAATGAAATTGGTTTTGTAAATATGAAATTGAACGAGTATTGAAACAAATGGTGGAATTGAGTAGATGATACGTCTCACCTTTGGGAATTTTGAATAAATTATTTGTCTTGAGATTGTATATCTGTTTAGAAATATCTGTATTGGGTTATCGGTGGAGGATATCTTTGATTGTTGTAGAAATTGCATATGGATTAGGTGAATTGAAACTAATCTTATGTTGGTTGTCATTGAATATGACTATGTTTAGATATATTGTATATGTATGATTATTTGGGAGGAGAAAGAGGATGTACTCCATGTGTGATTATGTGTTTAAATACATTGCATATGTATGATTAATTGTTTAGGAGGAGAAAGGAAATGGATTCTATTGTTTGGGAGGAGAAATGGGATGGACTCCATTATAATTAAGTTGGCCGAAGTATCTTGGATGAAAGTCCCAAAATTTATACATGGGTGCTAATCCCGTGGATGAAATATCCGTAAAATGACAAATTGAAATCATACGTGGGTGCTGATCCCGCAGACGAAATATTCATAAAATGGCAGTTTGAAGTGTTCGTATGTTGATGATGTGATTGTAAAACCACTGAGTTGTAGTCTCATTTAGGTTGTTCAAGTTGGCTCAATTAGGTTGTTCAATTGATCAAATTGGCTTAATTGGGCTGTTCAAGTTAAACAATTTGATCAATAAATTGTTCCAATTCAAATTGTTGGATTGTTTTTCAAGATAAACAATTTCAATTTATATGCCCCGGCCCCGCTAACCTCTCAAGTTAAACAGTAAAAACCCTGCCCCGCTAATCTCTCAAGAATTTGATCAATAAATGGCAAAGGAAAATGATCCTTCCTAGTCATGGAATTTAATCTACTATAATCAATACACACTTGCCACCCAGTAGTGGTTCGTGTGAGGACCAACTCTCCTTGCTCATTCTCTACAACAGTGATGCCCCATTTCTTGGGCACCACTTGTGTGGGACTCACCTACTTGCTATCCGAAATGGGGTATATAATACTCGTATCCAACAATTTTAACACCTCATTTTTCACTACCCCTTCATGTTGGGATTAAGTTTCCGTTGCATGTCACAAGAAGGTTTGGCATCCTCCTCTGAATATATATGATGCATACACACCGAGGATCTATCCCTTTCAAATCCATCACCGATCACCGTATAGCACTCTAATGTGCCATAAGAACACTCATTAATTGACTTTCCTGCTCTGCAGTTAAGTCAACAATGATGACAGGTAAATTATCTTGGGGCCTTAAAAATACGTACTTAAGTGTGGTTGGGAGCGGTTTTAACTCAAATGTAGGTGGTGTGACTAAGGATGGTATAGCAGGCTCTCTAGACAGAGGAGGAAGGGACTCAAACCAAGCTTTCCACGGAGGAAAATTCGGTATAGAAGAAGAATTAAACAAGGCATTCATCTCCTCAACCGACCCATCAATATCAAAATTTTCAAACCCAAAATGAGTTAGACAAGCCTCTAGAGAGTCCTCTATCAGAATGGAAGGTAAAGCCTCCTCCACAATTCCATCCACAATATCCACAAATAAGCACTCCTCTCTCTCATGAGGTTATTGAGATGCTTGGAAAACATTAAGTTTCACTTGCATGTTCCCAAATGAAACTTCCATAACCTCGGTATAACAATTTATGCATGCATTGGCCATAGCTAAGAAAGGTCGACCTAAGATCATCGAGATTTGCTTCCTAGACCTGGCTACCGGTTCTATATCTAAGACCAAAAATTCAACCGAAAAATAAAACCTATCGACTTTTACTAACACATCCTCAATCATGCTATGTGGCACTTTGCGGGACCTGTAGACGTCCCCGAACGTCCCGGGAGGGAATCCTCCGTTTTGTTCATTAGGCTCACTACAGTTCGGACTCGAATGTCACGGTCCTGTATCTAATCTCGCAGAGTGCAATGCAAGACCGATGAATCATCGAAAAGTCCAAATCCGGCAAATCGTTTTTGAAAATAGATTTTTTGAAAGAAATGCCAAACATGGACTGCTTTGCCAGATATAGAGTCGCCACCTAAATATTTTTTTAATGGGGGAATTTAGGAAACCCTGACTCGTTTGCCTAAGGCCACGTGTCTGTCATCACCAAAGTTGCCTCGGCTCGGGAACTTGGGTACGATTGGGGAAGGTCACTTCGTGAGCACCCCCGCTCGCCCGATCAAAGATCGGCCTCTACTAACCATGATATCAAGTTTTGAAAACATTATGCATTCTTATTCTGGTTATTAGCCTAGATTTACTATGTTATGCGCACAGCAAACAAGTATAGACTGGGTCGTCTGAATTGGGACGAAACATTTCATGTTTGTTTGTTTGAAAATGGTTTGTTGATGCTACCCGCAAGTAGGCTAAGACATGAATTTTGCCACCCTCAAGTGGGCTTAGAAAATATGGTTTTGCCACTTCCAAGTGGGCTTAAAACTCGTATTCAATGCATTGTTCCAATTCAAATAACCCAACCTTCACCCACAGGTATTCAGGCAGTTATATCACATAAGTAGCTAGCCTCATTGTAATTATGCTATCATGGCGACATTCACACACATGTGGCATGCTAAAGCATAAAAGCTTACCTAGTACTCCAAGCTAAAACATAAACCAGTTAGTAATCATGTGCATGATCCTAGTTCATGTTTAAAATGGCTAATGCAACACATGCAAAGATGCAATTTAGACAGGCTCGGCTATTCTAAGATGGCATATGATGATACCACAGCTAACACATATTCAACTTGGAATTGAAATACAATGCAGTTAGTATGATGCGCCGAGCCCGGTGCATGCAATACAAATGGATGAATGCACGCATGCAAAGCATAAGGTATGCTAATTTAAATATGCCCTAATACTAACCATTGAAAGCTAGTAAATAAAAGGGAAGAAAGACGTGGGGTTGGAAGACATACACACACTCACGCACACTTATTACACAATTGCCCTCACTCGAAGGGTCCGAATAAATATTACACAACCAAATGAATACTACTAAATTAATTATTATAGAATTTCTAATTAATTAACAAATTAAATGCAAGAGGGTGGCCGCAGCCCTACCTCGGAATGTGTGGATGATGCATGCTCGATCTGCCTTGCCCGAAAACCCGGTACCATGCCACTGTTGCCTCTGTTTACACTGCCTTGTTCTTCTGAAAATTACGAAAGTTTCCAGAACTGCTTTGAACTTCCTCCTGAGCACTGTGGAAGGTTACCGACCAAAAGTAAAGGCCATCAGCCATCCATCGACCATGGATATTGATATCGGCCACAAATGTTTGGTCGATCGGCACTGTAGATGGCTGACTGGCCATATCTTCCTGCAAAAACCTGTTTTGACAGCAGCAGAGGACAGACAAGGCATGACAATGCATTTTCAAAGCAATGTTTACACCACCACCTTCCCTATCATGTTTAAGACTCAAGGGAGCATGGTACTCGAACCTCGGACCACCAATCACGCATTTTAATGCATGATGGCCCAAAGAAGCCAAAGTATGCAATTTCAATATGGAATGAAATGCACAAAAGAAATAATGGGCCCCAACCTCTATCATAATCAGTTCAAGAGGCATGGGGTGCATACAATGCTATGCAACCTAAGTATGGAAGCTAAGCATGCAAATGTGCAATGTAATGTGTCAAACATACAAAATGCAATGTAACAAACATGGAACAAGGCCAAATATGCAACAACATACAAGGCGAGCATGCAACAACATGCTAGGATGGTCTTGAACCGAAGTGGACAGCCCTCAAATAGGCCCAAAATAGTGGCCAAAATGATGCAACAAAAGCATGAAAACACACACACAAGCATGCATGCACAAGGGCCTAAACATGGAGCATAAGCCATCAACTCTTCAAAGCATGAAACGGATGGAAAATGCAAGTATGCAAACATGGAACATGGACTAAAATATGGTCTCCAATGATGCCAAATCATGAGAACAAGCCAAGTAAAGCATGCTAGTGCCCCACACACCCAAAGCTAACAAGCTAGAATGCAAAGAGACCATACGAAACATGTTGAGCATGACCAAAGCAACTGAAAATAGAGCTAAAGCATACTAAAACATGCATAAAAGCTTCGCAAAGCTTGGCCAAAATCATGCTAGAACAAGGGTCAAAGCCTAAAGCATGTTAAGGCGAATTCATGGCATTACAAGACAAGTATGCAAGGCATGCATGGTGTGTCTAAACCAAGTAAAAACAGTGCTATATCATGGCAAAATAAGCACAAATAACACTTAAGACATGGCCAACATGAATTTAAAAATGGTGCTCACACATGAGGCTAAAATGGCACTTTTTGAAGACAACAAGGAGAGGGGATGGCCCTCTCCTTCTTAGGACCTTAAACCATCATCCTCACCACTGAAATCCCTCAAGATTTCAGTGGTGAGGAGGCCCAAACAAGGTGGTCCCGGAGCTCACCAAAAATAGCACAAAATGGGGCCAAACAAGGCCTAAGAGGGGGTAAACAACCCCAAACACAAAAGTGGCCTTAAAAAACTATTTAAAGCACTCAAAAACAAGAATTTTTTCAGTTATAAGTTAAGCTCAAAATAGCATGCAAGACAGGATAAAAGTGTGTGCAAAAACGGGAGATTTAAGGCTTAGAAACTCACCCTTGAAGACCTTCTTCAAAACCAGCACTCCAGTAGATTTTTCTGAGTCAAAACCAAGTCTTGATCCCCCACAAGACCCTCCAAGAACCTTAGATGAATGGTGGAGGTGTGTGCTTAGGAGTTGGGGTGCAAAGGGGTCAAGAACCAAGCACTTTGGAAGCTTGGATGTAGAGATATCAAGAGAGATATATGTTTTTGTCTTGGAAAAATTTCTTGGAACCCTTACAATGGAAGAGGAGCTCTTCTATTTATAGAGCAAGGCAAAAGGCCTAAGCTTCTTGGAGAAGCTAAGGCAAAAGGGTCAAAGGGGGCAAGCTTTTAAGGGAAGCTAAACAAAGGGGTCAAGCTTCTCTTAGAAGCTTGTAGCAAAAGGGCCAAGCTTCTTGGAGAAGCTAGGCAAAGGGGTCAAGCTTCTTAGAAAAGCTAGACAAGGGTTCAAGCTTCTCTTAGAAGCTTGGGCAAAGGTGCAAAGGGTTCAAGTTTCTTGGAGAAGCTAAACCAAGGGTTTAAAAGGTTCAAGCTTCCTCAAGAAGCTAAAAAACAAGGGTTCAAAAGGTTCAAGCTTCCTCAGGAACCTAAAAATCAAGGGTTCAAAAGGTTCAAGCTTCCTCAAGAAGCTAAAACAGGGGGTTTAAAAGGTTCAAACCCCCTCAAGAAAAGGTCTCGGCCAGAAAAAGTGGCTAATCGGCCAACAAAGTTGGCCGACTGACCACAAAATGTGCCGACCGACCATCAATGGTGCCGACCGGCCATCACCAGTGGCCAGTGGCAAGGAAACAAGGCTGGTGGCCTCAAGCCATGGCCAGTGAGGCGTGGAGATGGCCTACAAGCTATTTCCCACCCTTAGAAGCAAAACAACAAGTGTTTGATGCAAAACCAAACACAAAACAAACAAGTCGAGAGGTCTTGAGGCAAGGCGCGTAGTCGAAACCTCCGAGAACTCAAGACGAACACGAACATGGATGATCATCGAGTGTTCAAACGATGACATCCAAGTCTTAAGGATGATCAAAAATGGGGTGTCTATAGGACCGGTCAGTCAACTGGAGAGTAACAGTAGTGGGCTTCAACTCGCCAAGCCCAAATTCTTCGTACACAGAGTACGGCAACAAATTGACAATAGGCCCTAAATCTAACAAGGCCTTATCAATGAAATGGTCCCCTATAATGGATGCAATGGTTGGGGCACCCGGGTTTTTAAGGTTAAGGGGTGTGTAATTCAACAAGATGGAGCTTACTTGCTCCGTGAGTATGACCTTTTGGGACACGTGTGTCCTAGATTTACGTTTTTGCTTACAAAGGTCCTTCAGAAATTTAGCATAGGAGGGTACTTGCTTAATCGCCTCCAACAGGGGGAGGTTGATTTTAACTTGTTTAAAAACCTCCATCATTGCTTCCATAGATGCCGCCTTCTTATTAAAAGGGGACGGTGTCTCAAGGCATTGAGGAAAGGGTGCCTTAGGCACATATGGTGCCTTAGGCTCATGTGAAGTGCTAGGGGCTAAGTCACCCCCCCTAGGTCTCTCTCCCTCACCTTTGCTCTCTTTGGGTTGACCATCGTGATCACCCTTCTTAGCCTTAGTCGCATCAGACGCAACCAGCCAAGGCTCTAACTCTCTCCTACTTCTCAAAGTAATCACAGTTTACACCTGCTCATGGTGCTTTCCATTCCTACCCGAACCTTGTGCCCCATATTGACCCTTAGGGTTGGCCACAATTTGACTCAGTAATTTTCCTTCCTCTCTCCTATTCATGTTGTTAGCCATTTGACCCAATTGGGCCTCTAGCTTGGCAATGGTGTGAGTATGGGAGTGAACTACTAGTGCTAACCCCTTAAGTTCTGAGAGAACTTCTAACACTTGAGTCTCAAAGGTCGAGTTGCCTTAAGAAACAGGCGGGGGTTGTGGTTGTTGGTAAGGTTGTGGGGGTCGATAAGATTGTGGTGGCCGGTAGGAAGATTGGTTGGCAAAATTATTAAAATTCTACCTTGGTGGTGGAGGATTGTAAGAATTGCCTTGTGAAAGAGGTCTCCATGAAAAATTAGGATGATTTCTCCATCCAGGATTATAAGTATTGGAATATGGGTCATTACCCGAGTTGGAGAATCTTTGAGCCGTATTCACATGCTCTTGGACTAACTCCTGAAATTGTGATACCAAAGGGCACTCACTCAAGTCACGAGCAGGGCTCGCACAAATAGCACACGCCTTATGAAATTGAGGCTGATCTTGTTGTGTAGGGGCATGTCCTGCAGCTAATAATTGGTCCATTTTGTGGAACAATGCCTCCACTTGTTGGGCTAACTCTAGGTTTTGCTCAACCTCATAAATGCCCCCTCTCTTTGGGGATCCAACTACTAGTTGCCGACTACTAGTTGCCGGACTTGCCGGGCTGCGAAGGCATGGTGAAGGGAATTATCACTTAAGTTCTCAAATAATTGCTGTGTCTCGGCGTCATTTTTGGATATGAATGTCCCACCACAACATGAATCCACCATTTGGCGGTGAGGCTCAGTTAAGCCATAGTAAAAGGTCTAAACAAGTTGCTAATCAGGCACTTGGTGATGGGGACACTGTTGGAGAAGGTCACAAAGTCTCTCCTATGTCTCGTGAAATTGCTCACCATCAATTTGGCAAAATTGGTGATGGCTTGCCTAAGTTGGTTGGTCTTACTGATGGGAAAGTACTTCTCTAGAAAATTTTGCTGTAATTGGTCCTAAGTTGTGATAGAATTAGCAGGTAAGGAGTTCAGCCAGTGTTTGGCTTTGTCCTTTAATGAGAATGGGAACAACCGCAACATTAAGGCCTCATTTGTGAAATTCTAGATCCTCACTGCAGAGAAAATTTTCAGAAATTCATTCAAATGTTTATAAGGATCATCATGAGCTAGTCCATGGAATGATGAGAGCATTTTTATGGTGTTGAACTTAATCTCATAATGAGCAGTAGTGGTGTCGGGGTAATTGGATGCATGATGGTAATGTATATGCAGTGAGTGTGAAGTAATCCTTAAGGGTCTGATTGGGCCCATTTAGGCCATTCGGGTTTTCCATCTCTATTGGTTCAAAGTATGGATATGAATATTCAAGCCTAGGAACACGGGCAGAGGCTCTAAGTTTCCTAAGAGTCCTTTCTAGTTCAAGGTCCAAACTTTACAATTCAAGGCGACAAGAACGGCGCCCGTGCATACACTACTCACACATACACACTAAGTTCTGATTCTGTGCACTAAGTTATGAAAGTAAAATACCAAAGGGAGAAATTCTCACAGCGTTTTAATGAAAACACTTTACTCGTTTTGCCGATGCTTGACGTGTAGACGTTGTCTCCAACCTCCAATTGAGCTTTGTCTTTCTTTTTAGCACTTTAGTGCTTTGCTTGCAAGTGTTTGCTTCTTTTTTAAGCACTTTAGTGTTGTAGTTTTTTTTTTTTAGAGCTCGGTTGTGCTCCGCTTGCACTTCGGTGATAGCTCCACTTTCAAACGCTCTGCACACTTAGTAACACAAAAATATAAATCCTAAACTAATAATTAAAACATAAATGTAACTTTAAATTACTCAATTTCGCTAGAAGCCCCCGGTAATGGCGCCAAATTAAGGCCGAATTGTGCAACATTGAGGCCGTTAATTCGGATCTCTTAACTTTACTTGCTTGTCAAACTATATATTTTATGTCTGTTTAATGTCAATCAGGTTGTACATAGTCGGAGCATAAAATGGGCAAAAATACAGAATTTGGAGAAAAAAGAGCTTCCCGTACGTGCGTTGACTTTTCTGCGCGTGCGTTGACTTTTCCATACGTGCGGCCGTACCTTGGAAAACTGGTCCGATGTTTTAAACCTGTTTGGAAAGATAGCTGAGGGATAAAAAGGCAAGAAAGGGGTTGGATTAAGGTTCTAAAATTTATTCTAAGGAAAAGAAGGCTAGGGTTTAGAGAATGTGATTTTCCCTCAAGCTTCAAGGACAACTTCTATGGGAGCTTCCATCTCTTCCACCTCTTCTCACTTCTCCATGAGTGGCTAGGCTTTTCTTTTCTAGAGTTTTGATGAAATCCTAGCCATGTAAAAAGAATTTTCTTAGGCTGTAATTGTAAAACGATTTGAACACATGTATAGATGTTTTAAAAATTTATAATAATTGTTCTTTTTATATCTTTAAGTATTTTACTCTTTGTGATTGTTTAATATTTTTCATACATTAGTTTTCTTTGTGTTTGTATTCAAAATACGAGACGAGTTATGCTACGAGAGACGGGTCGTGTTGCTACCTTAGTTTAAAGCAAACGTCTTGTGCTACTCGGGATGATTTGTGCCTGTACATTGAATGCAACAACCTTCTTGATCAATATTTCAAACTTATAGTTGTGAAATATTGGGTATTTCAAACCAGATTACAATTATTGGCCGATGTTTAATCTCATTTATATGGTTAGTGATGAATTCTTCGCCCTAAGATTTTTTTACAAAAAATCAATCTCTCAAACCCTACGTTTAATTGTCAATTTAATTTCCCAATTTCATTTAATTCATGTTTAGTCATAAATCTCTCAATTTTTTTAATCAAAATTAAGTTTGGAATTTAGTGATTAAATTAGTTTAATTTTACAATTGTCCCTGTAGATCGATATCTGAACTTTCCATTATTCTAAAAGAATTTGATATAGTTTAGGCCTTGTTTGGGAACAGGCTAATTTAGTAACTTTTTGGCTATTTGGCTAAAATAGTCACTCAAAAAAACTAGTATGTTTGGGATGACTTTTTGGCTTTTTACGAAAAGATGTGCAAAAAGTAGAGAGAAAAGAGAATCTTTGACTTTTTGGTATGGGATGATGGCTTTTTGGCTAATTTAGTAACTTTTTGACTTTTTGACTAAAAAAGATAGTTGCCAAACGAGGCCTTAGTGTTTATATTTGGTGTGTAACGACCCATCAAATTTTAAAAATAAGAGTAATATGATGAAATCATTAAAAATTGTAACAAAGTGTAAGAGTAAAAATGAAATAATCTCGTCACATGACACAAAAGTTCTACCAAAAGCAATTTTCTACCCCAAACTACTGAGAATTCATTACCCATTTCACCCCTAAACACGCTTACATGAGAGAGATTGCCATTATTTCCAAACATGGCACAAGGATATCAATAAATTCACTCAAATCGTATTCTTATCAAGAAAAAGCATATGAGAACCAATAATTGAGGGTCAGAACCTCAGCACCGTGACTGCCCGTTGTTTAGTTTTGGATCATACTGAAGGACACTTGTTCTTTGGTGACCCCATTGTTCATCACACAAGCTCAACAAAGATAGCTGATAACCTTAAGATAAAAATCTTCAAATAGACTCCATAAAATTCAATTTTTTATTATTTTTATTTTTCTAAATTTATGAGTGAAAAGTGAAAAAGAAGTGACTGAGAGAGACATATGGACCTCAATCTCATAGCATTCAAATCAGTATCCTTAGCTGCATAAATTGATGCCATAAGCCTAGAAAAAATCCGCAAATCCATAAGAACAGAGAGAGAGAGAGAGTTGATTCCCTCCATTGTTGTTTTGCTGTCTATAAACCCTCTTTCCACAACCACTAGGGTTTGTCTAGGGAAAATTGAAATTGTGTGACCCAAATAGCAGACCCGGAACTGTATGCCCCGAGAAGTAACCGAGTTGGATCGGGTGTCTGAATTGACACTTTTGATCAAATGGGCTGGATTGGGCCTTTTGATTGGGCTGCTATTCAACATATCAAATTAGTTGGACTTTGACTTGGATTTGGATTGGAATTAGGCACTGGACCTCGTTGGTCTGTGTTTGGTGTTTTTTTGTATCTCCTCAAAGTCCAAACAACCCCTAAAAAATATTATAATGACATAATAAAATGTAATTTTTACGGTGTAAAAGAATTAACTGCCATTAGTTGCCCATTGCATTGGACTGGATTGGTGTATGTTTGAGTGAGGCTCAAGTTAACATGAAACGCGTCTACCAAAATTAATGCAGATCAATGCAGTTTTTTCTAGAAGCTTGAAGGTTGAAAGCTTTACAGTTGATGTTCATTAAAAATAAAGCTGTCCTGTTTGTTTCTTGTCATTGTCACACTAAAGTCTTTTGCTTTGCCATTATATACTAAACAAAGAGAGAAGAAGAGATGAATAAGGAAGAGGGGATTTCACCCCCAGCTGTTAATGGTTGGCTGACCAAGTAGATGTATCTTCACAATTCAAACAGAGAAACTCAGATTAATGAGGTGGGCTCGATCAAATCAAATGATCATTAATGAGAAATTTCACAATCTACACAAATATTAGGAAATTTATGCAGCTGGCATTCTGTGATAGAACAGACACCAAAAAAGAAAAGAGAGAGAGAGGCTTTAGAGCTCATCTTTCTAATTGTAAAATACATAATTTTGAATTTTGACTGTTATGTATCAAAATTTGGAACTTTTGATATTCAGTATTTACTGCTATATTGGCCGATATGGTCCGATATTTGACTACATCTCTGATACTGACATTTAAAATTGTGAGTGGTAAAAAATTTCTTTAAAATTTAAATAAAAAATTTTGGGCTATATATTGCAAGAGTGTATTAAATAAGATGGATGGGCAACTTTCTACCTAAAGGCAACGCGTATATGAGAGGGCCCATCTACATCCCACTGATGAAAATAGTATAGAATGCGTCTCATTTTATGACATGATTATATGACTCCTTAAAAATGGGACATAAAAATAAATTTTATATAGAATTTATATTAAGAATAATAATAATGTTTTGAATAATTTAATATAGATTAGTCTGTTTAATGTAGTTTCTTAGAGTATCTTCAATGCTTACTCTAATTTTTCGTCAAATTTGAGTAAAGATTTGATGAAAAGTTTCATCTGATACTATGCGTTCCAACGTTAATTTTTCAAGTTTTATCAAATAACCAGTTGACCGGAGGGGACAATTTGCAGGACAGCCGGGAGGATAACCAACAATAGGAAACTTTGCAAAGTTGTCCGGTGGTACAGTGTACGGTGAAGCGCAACAGTTCTTTTCAAAAATTTGATGAATGTTGAAATCTTCCTCAATTTGATGAAACTTTGACTTTTTCTATCATTTGGGTCTCGTTTGGCAAGTGACTTTTTTAGTCAAAAAGTGACTAAAAAAATTCATAAGCTAACAACTCATACCAAAAAATTAAAGATTCTCTTTTCTCTTTACTTTTTGTACATCTTTTCGTAAAAAGTCAAAAAGTTATTCCAAACATACTAATTTTTTTAGCTCATATTTTAGCTAAATAGTCAAAAAATTACTAAATTAACATATTCCTAAACGAGGCCTTGATATAGGTTTGATGTCATGGTTAGAGAAAAAAAAGTAAGCGTGTTTCATCAAATTTAAATTTGATTCTAAATCTAAAAAAACGTTGGAGATATTCTTATAAGTTAAAGATTAATAATAATTAAAAAATAAAAATACATCTCTCATTGTTTCTCAATAATTTATTTTTTAAATTCTTTTTACTTTTTTTTTTTTTTTTTTTTTTTGAGATATAGTTCTTTTTACTTCATAAATTATAAATAGGAACTATTTTCATGCACTTTTACCTTTTTAATTTTAAATTAAAAAACAAAAAACAAAAAGTGTCTAATTAATAACTATACAAGTAGTGTAAAAGCAGTTGTGGAGTGTAGATTTGTCATGCACTTGAGAAAAGAAGCCTGTGAGTCTCCTTCACTGCTGCGATTGCACTTGCATCATTATTATCGGTAGCATCAAGTGATGGCAATTTTCTTGGACTTGGAATTTATTATTGCTCTCTCTCTCTCTCTCTCTCTCTATATAGCCATAGTTGCTAAACTTGCTTGTGCTATAAATTTAGGCCTTGTTTGGCATGATTTAAAAAAATTAAAAAGTCACTATTATATTTAAGTCATATCATCTTATTTATGTCATTTCACCTTTCTAATATATCACTTCAAACCCAACTCATATTTCATAAAAAGTTAAAAAGTGTACTTAATTAGATCATCTCAGACCACCCCTTACTGTAGTTGTTCTCTCCTATGTAGGTAATACTGAGGCCAAGTTTGACAATCTAAAAATAATCTATTTTTTTTATCTTTTTATTTTTTTTATCACATCACTTCTCTATTTTTCTGCACATCTTTTTATAAAAAGATAAAAAATACATTTATTTAGATAATCCCAAACAACCCCTGAGTTAAGAAAAAAAAAAAAAAAAAAACTAGCTTTGACTATTACGGTCCATTTCACAAGACTGTCACCAATCATAATAATAAAAATTCAAATTT
Source organism: Camellia lanceoleosa (assembly GCA_025200525.1). Taxonomy (NCBI): domain Eukaryota; kingdom Viridiplantae; phylum Streptophyta; class Magnoliopsida; order Ericales; family Theaceae; genus Camellia; species Camellia lanceoleosa. Next base: position 182,568,482 of record CM045766.1, read on the forward strand.
TCTTTTGTGCCATGTATTGATGAACCTGTTTTTTTTTTTTTTTTTTTTTTGTTGTTGTTGTTGTTGGTTTTTGTTTTTTTTTAAAAGGCTCCCATGGTTGTCCTAAAATTTCTATTTTTTTAAGCAAAACCTGTTTTTTAAAATTTTAAAATATTTTTTTGGTGTTTTTAAAGAAGTCGGTTGTTTTCAGAAAGTATTTTTGAAATAAATTTGACACCGAACAAGTTTTATGTGTTTTTAAAAAAATAAATACAGAAAATAGAAAGCGAAAAACAACCCTTATAAATAAAGTAATGATATAAAAATAAAATTTACATATAAAATGATGCAACTTTTATACAAATTTTATTTTCAATTAAAACACTTATAATTTCAAGAATATTATTGCCGCTTATTGATTTTTTTATTTTTATTTTGAGCAAATCCGTTAGATCACCTTCTTAAAAAAATTTGACCTTGTTAGTGTTAATTAACCAGCACTAATAAAACTTACCTATATATGTTGTGAGAGGCTAGAATATTTGTTGGCTTTCACATGGTTTTCCAAACAATATGTTTTGAGAAGTTGGTAAAAATTTGACTTTTTAGGTTAAGTTTGACATAACTTAAATAATACAAAAAGTCAAAAAGTCATTATCTTATTTAAGTCACATCATCTTATTTAAATCACATCACATCTCTAACACATCACATCAAACCTAAGCCAAACCATATAAGTTAATAAGTCAAAAAGTACATTTTTTAGAACATTCCAAATCAATCCTTAATTTTTTTGACTTTTGGTGGCTTTTTTGGTTAAAAAAGTTAACTTTTTGATATTTTTTTTGGGTAAAAAAAGTTAAAAAATAAAAAAAAACTAACTTTGTTAGCATGTTCTCAAATTGCCCCTCACATTAAGGTAGACTATTCCTTGAACAAGTTGAGAAATTCTGTGAAGTTTTAAAAGACATTAAAGCTTCCATACTGTCTAATCCTATCTTAATGATAAGCAAATCCCAAGTCAAATAGGTGGACCAAAGCATGTTTATTACACTAGTCTTAAATAAGGAGATAAACTCTTTGGGTAATGCTATAGTGTGCAACTTACACCTTACACTTTTTTGTGTTCACTTACACCTTACACTTACACCTTTTTTACCTTGCACTTACACCTTTTGTGTAAGTGGCACATGGTGTGCAACTTATACATTTCATTTATACCTTCCACTTACACTTACACCTTACACTTACACCTTTTGTGTTAGTGGCACATGGTGTGCAACCCACTTACACCTTTTGTGGGTTGCACACCTAAGAAAACTCCAAACTATTTTTATATATCTCCTTATATTTATTCATGAGCAATACTAGGTATCATGAAAAAAAATTTATGAAAATGATCATGAAAGATTTATGATAATTGGATTACATTTAAAACAAAACACCACATACTAATCAAGGTAATCCAAGGATCATAATTCTTTCATGATTATTTTCATAAAAATTTTTTTCATGATCTCTAGCTTTTCTCTTCATTCATACTCTTCTTGTGAGTTCAAATTCGAACTCACATTAACAATCATTAAAAATAATATTGATGGATATGGAGAGATGAAATATGAAGGGTAGCCTAAACCCCCCCGGAATCCAAACAAACCATTAATTAGCTAAAAGTTGTTTAGGGCTACAGCGGTGGTTCTATGCATTTAAATAGGGTTCATCTACTTTAGTCATGGGAGTGCAAACTACAAAGTTTATTCATGATTTAGTGAGGAAAGAAATATGGGATTGAGAAGCATATTTGGAGGAATCATCTTAGTGTTGTCATTGTGGTTTAAGGTTGAAGGAGGAGGGTGGCTTTCTTATGATTTCTATGAGAAAACATGTCCACAGGTTGAGGGCATTGTTAGAGCTGGCCTTCAATCCCTCCATCTCTCTGATCGCACTTCTCCTGCAGCTTTGTTGAGGCTCATGTTCCATGATTGCCAAGTTCAGGTCTCTCTCTCTCTCTCTCTCTCTCTCTCTCTCTCACACACACACACACACACACATCTGGGGTTTCAGGCCAAAACCACAGTTAATGGTTGAACTACAAGCTTAAGTTGTGTGGTTTACGCCAGAAATGCTATGTATTCGCAAAAATGTCTAAATTTTAAATATATTGTATAGATTTAAACTTAATATAACGTGAGTTACAATCAAAATTAATTTTATCCAAACATTTTAATTTTAAACTCTTTTTTAAAGTACATTTTCTTAGTACATAATGACTTTCTCACCTTAAAAGTGAAATCCTCAACCATTTGCAATATTGCAGACTATTTCAAAACTATTTGTCACTATGCATTCATATTAGGGAAGATTATACAATAATTTTAGAATATTACGTGGTCATACTTTCTCATCAATCACTATTATCATTATACCTCCTTCATATTCTTTAATTACCTAACATAAATAATGAATACTCTACCTTCTCTGTTAATCATATTATCATAAGTAATATTATGAGTCCTATGTCACCGTCGTTCAAAACTACCAAATAATTATCTCATATTTAGTGTAAGGGCTTTGCCTCGGCCCGGAATTTGAAGTTTTGAAAGTATTTATTGTATTTTTCGGTTAGACTTTCAGTGTGTGTGTGTGGTTGAATTTTAGAGGTTTAATTTAAATTTTATAATCCTTATGTTTTGTTTGGGGATTAAATATCTTAATTGAAAAGTCAAAAAATTATTGTAAGTTATCATATTATTTTCTCTATTTTATTAATATCATTTTATATAAATAAAAAAAATTACTAAAATAATTTATTTTCAAATGAGACGTTAATGTGCATAATAAATTTAATCTCTTCCTCTATGTGAACGCAAACCGTATATTTGTCTTCTATGTTGGTTGTTTTGTTTCTCTTTTGTATTTTGTGATTGAAACCATTCAAAATTTTATCTGACTTTGCTTTTAAAAAACACAAAAATGCTTTAGACCACTAATTAGTGGTGACTCTAATGATGTGGCAGTGGGTCCCATTCACTGCCACATGTGTTTTGTGCCTTGGTTTTTGTGTTTTTTTGTTTTTTTTCAATTGCCACCTGACTAGTGGTGAAGTTAGTGATGATAAATTAGTGGTATGTAGCATTGCTCTAAAAAACACCTTAACTTCTTCCAAAAAGCTAACTACTGCTAAAGTACTAGTATTGTCATCATGCTTTCTTTGATTCAGTTGGTTCAACCGATTTTAACCATGTTTTTATCTAATCAATCCCAGGGCTGTGATGCATCAATCCTTCTAGATTCAAATAATTTGACTATGCCATCAGAGATTGCTTCACCCAAGAATTTCGGCATCCGAAACAGAGAGTCAATCAGCATAATAAAATCCATGGTGGAAGCAGTGTGTCCCCAGCAAGTTTCCTGTGCTGACATTCTGATTTTGGCGGCACGAGAAGCGGTGGTGATCGCCGGAGGGCCTTGGATACAGGTTCCATTGGGAAGAAGGGATTCCATGTCACCAAACTACACACTTGCAAATGCCGTGCTACCTACTCTAAATATAGGAGTTGATCACATGCTTAGAAATTTTTCCAAGACAGGGATGAGCATTGAAGAATCTGTTGCCATTATGGGTACGCCAATAACCCTGTCACCTTCATTTCATACATGCACATCCACATGTATATATAATCCATATGCATTTGTGCATATTCATAAGATTTTTGTGTGTGCACGAAGTACCTCATTTGAGAAAGACTGTTTAGTAGTGTTGGAGTATTACATGACACTTTCACGTGTATTTTAAGACTACATTAAATATGTAGTAGAATATTTTATTTTATTTATTTTTATATACATACTAAAATATCTATTTAGAAAAAATATAAATATAGTACATGTTTAATTTTGTATCGTGAGATTCATGTCTAAAATAAATAGTCCTAATTCAACAATTATATAGTTTGTAAAATTTACCACTAATTTATATATATATATATATATTTAACCTTACACTAAATTATAATTTATTCTAATTAGAACACATATAGAAGGAGTGCACTAGAGAATTGGCTTCCACATGCACATCATCAGCATAAGTACATATATATTATGGTATGTAGAAATGATATGTAGCAAAACAAAGAAGGAAACCCCAGAAAGTTTTAAAACTTAAATGTATAGTATAGATTTAAACATTATGTCCTAGATTAAACTTATAATGAATCTGATGTACATATTTCAAATTTTAAACTTTTTGAACATTTTTGCTCGATACATAGTATTGTTGTATAATTTGACTTGGTTTCTTGCACCTTGTAAACCCTTTTGCAGGTGCTCATACACTAGGAATCACACATTGCAAAAACATTCTGGATCGTCTATACAACAGCTCAGACGCTAATTACAATACAATGGACCCAGAGCTAAAGAAGATGCTGAGACTGATCTGTCCATTACGGTCTTCAACTGCAAACATTAGCTTTGTAATAAATGACCCAACCACACGTGTATTTGACAACCAATACTACATCAATGTCATGAAACGCCGTGGCATACTCAGTATTGATAGTGACTTGCTTTCGGACCCTCGAACTGTTCCGTTTGTGTTGCGTTTCGCGGATGATCAGGGTGGTTTCTTTCGGGCTTTCTCTTCTGCGTTTGTGAAGCTGTCATCTTCTGGTGTTCTTACTGGTGATCAAGGTGTTATTAGAAGGATTTGTAGTGCAATGAACTGAGTGGTGTTGATAGTATGGCTATGAGTATTTAAGGTGCTATAATATATGAATGGTTTTAGTAATATCATCTCACGTGTCTTAATATTTGAATCAATTTTTGAGTATTAGTGTGATAAGTGCGCGTGATATTTTTGCCAATATGAAACTATATAAAAAATGATAAATGGGAACCATTTTGTATCTCACCTAATCAATCTAGACATGCTCCACTTATCTGATTACTAATTAATTTGAGAACACTATCTCAACTGATTGAGTTGATAATATGAGAAATTAGAATATTGAATAATAACTTTTCATAATTTTTTTTTGTTTGTTTTCAAAATCACTGTCGTTAATGAACTCTCACTTGCATGGTATAGTAAAAATCTCCAAATTTGAAAATCTTGACACATGTTGGGACAGGACAGGGACTGGATAAAGAATCCTTAGTCACTAGAGGCACTTTCCTTTCCTCTAATTTCACAATGAGAAAAAAAAACGTGATGTGCCCTGCATAGAGGGATTCAACAAACGGGGAAATTACCAATAAGTGGTAATTTTTAAAAATTATCACACATTAATAAAAAAAATTACGATTTTAATTATTACTATTTATGATGTTTATCATTTTTATTTTTATTTTTGACTCTCACAAGTTATTTCTCTTTCAAAAAATTTACCAAGAAAAATACTTTTAAAAAATAATATATGATTCAGATTCATTCTAAATACATATCTATCACATAAGAATTTACCACACAATTTAAAATAATATAGTTTTACTTAGATTACTACAATAAGATTATTGTAAATAGATCCATGACAGAGGATACTGAATAAAAAAAGAAAATATAGTTAAATTATTTATTTAAAAAAAAAGAAGATGTACAATCAGATCTGGGCTGGCGGATGTGGTTTTGGAGTCCACATCCATTTAAGGCCTAAATTTGGGCCAAAATGAGGCATAAAACCACACTCGGCTTTTGTTCATTTGGGCTTAACATGGGCCCCACCATGTTCTTGCCTAGCTCAACATAAAAAGGGAAAAACAGCTCATCACCACACTGCCATACCTCCATCCATTTATTATTAGAGCACCATTCAACTTGTTTGGTCAGATTTTTCAGAATTTACTTTTTAAAAAATTAAATTTTTTTATTTTTTTAGATTTTTTTAATATTTTAAGTAATTATTTTAATCTTTAAATATACCTAACATAAATATATTTAAAAAGTATAATATTTGTAAAAAAAAAATTTAGAAATTCACTAAATACTAAAAATATAAAAAATATGAGAATTCAATATATATTTCGTATTCTTGTATATCTATTATTATTTTTTTAAATATTTTACATTTTAGATATGTCTAAAAAACTTTTTAAAAAAATTGCTTAAAATTTTAAAAGTATTTATTAAAAACAAAAATTTAATGTTTTTAAAAATTAAATTCCAAAAATTAAAACCAAACAGAATGATTATCAAAAATGACTGGTATCTCGAATTTGTTTGGCTCGAATGGCCCGAACTGCCCAAAACAACGTTTTGGGCAGTTTTTTTTTTTTTTTTCGAACACAGAGATGGAGAGGGAAGAGAAGAGGAGGGAAAGGGAGAGGGAGAGAGAGAAAGAGAAGAGAAGAGAAGGAAGATCGGTGACGGCGGTCGGTGATGGTGTGGTGATGGCGATTGGTGAGGATGAAAGGGATTTTTTTTTTTTTTTTGGTTCATGAAGATAATGATGATGTTGAAGATGATGAAGATGATGATGATGTTCAAAATTGAAAAAAAAAATTTGTTATGTATATTTATTTATTTATTACTTGTTTTGGATCTGAAAAAAAATAAATAAATAAAAGTTTTTGATGATGATGAATCTGAAAAAAAGTTGTTCTGTTCTGTATATATATTTTTTAGTTCTGGATCTGAATATGTATATATATATATATATATATTTTAACAACTTTTTTATACAGAGGGAGAGAATTTGAACATCATCATCCGTTGCTCGAATTTGAATCTGATGAAGGAAGGGAGAGAGAGGGCATAGGAACCAGATCTTGTTAATTGAAGATGATGTTCAAGATGTTCATCATCATCAAAGTTTTTTAACAAAATTCTCTCCCTCAATTTGAATCTGAATCTGAGCAACGGATCATCATCATCATTAATTTCGTTTTGGTTCAAAATCGGATAATCATCATCAGATTCAAAAAATCTGATGTTAATTGAAGATGATGATGATGTTCAAAATCTGAAGATGAAGGGAAAAAAAAAAGTGTTGAACCAGATCTTATTGTTGATCTACAGAACCTTTTTTTTTTTTTGTTGATGTTGATGAACCCAGTAGCCAGATTTTTTTTTTTTTTTTGATGTTGATTTGGATTGAAGATGAAGGAAAAAAAAATTCTGTTGATGAACCCAGCAGCAAGACCCAGCTCCTCCTCCTTCTTCTTCTTCTCCGTTTCTTCTTCTTCTTCTTCTTCTTCATCATCTTCAGAAAAAACACGGCAAAATTTTTTTTTAAAAAAAAGAAGACACTAAAACGACTGTTGAGTCAAATTCGAGCCTCCAAATTTCGAGTTACGAATCGGAACTGAATAATTATTTTGTGGCTTTTGTTATCCCAATCTCAGCCACACATACACAACACAGGTGGTGTTTTGGTTTGGTTATAATTGTATGTTGTAACACAATGAATGTGGTGGCAGCACATTTTTATTTATTTTAAAAAGACACAAATGAACCCATCTTGAAAACATATCATGTAGTCCGTGTAAATTACTTTTTTGATTGTGGATAATTATTCGATAATCTCATAATATACATATGCAATATTTTATACTATTATAATTGATAAAAAAAATAAGTAAATGGTGTATTGTGTTGGATGATTAAAGAATATAATAAATATATTAAATGATAATTAATTAAAAAATTCAAATACGCGATATTTCAAAAATATTTAATAATTTCCCTCTATTATTGATATAATATATTTTTTATGATCAATCACAATCGACCAACGATTGCTTGAGGCCATCACATGTGAATAAACAAACATCCTTCAAACTTTTAAGACATATAGTGTCAGTAAATTTAATTTAATTAATTAAATTAAATTTATTATTATTATTATTATTATTATTATTATTATTATTATTATTAAGCTTAGCATTGGCAGGTGATTCTTCTATTCTATTAACTTTGTTTTGCTTCTTTTAAATAAATAAAAAAAAAAAAGTCATTTTTAAAAAAAATTTATATCAATCTAAACCGCACTGATTCAATACTCTAATTTGAACTGACAGAGCGTAGGAAGAAAAAAAAAAATACAAAGGCCAAACTATCACATTTATAATAAAATTTACATAATGTCATATCATTAGTGATCAATTAGTGATCTGAAACATTTTTTGAAAAACAAATTCACTAGAGATGCACTAGGCCACAACCAAGCATCCAACAACCAAATCAATGATAGTTTTTCAAATTTATATTTGACGACGACAGCTAAATAAGTCACAGCATCATTTAGTTCATCTTTATTCAATTATTTTAAAATGACAAAAATTAATCAGACACAATCATATCCTATAGGTCACCTCACATAAAAATGTTGAGTTTGTAATAAGTTTTTATATTCTTAATTTTTTTTTTCATTTTTATTCTATAGCTAACCAAAAATAAAATAAAAATGATTGAAAAGTGGCATGCGAAATGCCCAAAGAGTTATATGCCCATACATATTAGTATTTTAGTTTTGAAAAATGATTTAGACCTCTAAAAAGAGAGTTTTGATGGAACACTAATTTGTCTTTTTTTTCTTTATTTTTTTGTCTTTTACTTCACTATTTTTTTTTTTTTATAGGTTGCCAGCTCATTAGAGTTGCACTGTAACAGTTCTAATTAGAGCTCTCCAGCAGCACTTTTTAGTTTTTGATATTTTAATAGATTAAAATTTTTATATTTGAGAAGATTGTGAGATTTTTTTATAGTCACATGTGATGTTTGTATAAAAAAAAATAAAATAATTATAAATTTGATATGACATTTTATTTTAATAATTATTTTAACTTTTTTTATTTTTTTATTTTAAATTTTAACCCAAAAACAAAAAATAGCCCTAGCCAAGCAAAGCCATGGTTTCTGGTTGGTTTACTTCCCTGCATGTCTGTATACAACTACTGTACCTCCACATATTTCACTCAGGATCATAAATGTTATGTTACCATTTCAAGTGATTGCATTGAATAACCACATTGAATCTTCGTTACATCGTTAGGTTCGTTGGCAGATGAAAATTTTAGTTCTTTCCACAAATCTTTGCTTTTTCAGCAAATCCAGACTCCTCGACACTGAGTTTACAAACAATTCCACACAGCTCGGGGATGGTCGAATCAATGGCTTTCCATCTTTGTGGGTTTATCTCATGATCTATACTAACTAGTATTTTAAAGGTTTTGAATTTTTATAATTTGTATTAGGAGTGAGATCATAATTTTAAACTGAATGTAATAACATATGTTATTAATTGATGCGTGTAGTATCACCTTCCAAGAAAGGTATATTTTCTCATGGGTTGTTGTTGATTTTGCAGTGCATTTAATGTACCCACTGAGTTTCTTACACAAGCTGATCTATAAAATGGTATGTTTTTCACTTTCAACTCAAACTTTGCTTCTGGGTCTTCATTTTTTCCATCAAAAACAGTGGATGGTCTTTGTCTTTTTTTGGGTTTCTGATTTGTCTTGTATAGAACCACTGTGTAATTTGAGGTCCCCGTGAGCGTAAATGGCTCATAAAGCTTTATCTGGACAGTTTTTGTCTACTTTTTAGACTTGCAGTCCATGTGTTTGATATATGTTCTAACTGATTCAGAAACAAGTTGAAAAGTACAAGGGACAAGTGTTTTTAATCTTGTATTTGGTCAGATTCATTGGTGTTCTGTTCAATTGACATTCTTCACTTGTAGATAGGATAGAAGAAAGGAAAATATATCAATTTTCCATTTTAGAATCAGTGTTCATAGATCAAGTCAGGCTATTGTATTACTCTTCTTTATGTTCTCTGAAATGGGTGTTCTTTTGGGTAGGCCAATTGTTGGGATCACATGTCGAATTTTGATCATCTTGGTCTTTTCTGGGATTTGCTTGGGGGAAGATGTTCCTGCTAATTTTGTATTTGGAGATTCTTTGGTTGAGGTGGGTAACAATGACTACATTGTCTCTCTCTCCAAAGCTGATTACGCTCCGTTTGGAATTGATTTCGGGAAGCCAACAGGACGATACACAAATGGAAGAACTATAGTTGACATTTTAGGCAAGTTTTCGCCCATTGTTACTTTCGCTATTGACATTCCACAGAGTCGTTGCTTATTTATTCTTTTTTGGGACAATTTAAGTGATGTGAATACTTTTATCTTAACTTCTGTTTTTTCTTATTTTTTCTTCTAACCAGGACAAGAAATAGGTTTGAAAGATTTTACTCCACCATACTTGGCTCCAACGACCACGGGACCTGTGGTTCTGCAGGGTGTCAATTATGCTTCTGGTGGAGGTGGAATTCTAAATGACACTGGAAAGATCTTTGTGAGTTTCTTTTCTATTTGCTAAATTTTTTTTATTTTTGATTTACTGTTGGTTGAAAGAAAGTGAAATAAAATGTTCAATTTGGTTGCTTTTTGTGTCATACCAAACTAAGCTTTGTGTCCTAACCCAATCAAGTGGGTCGGCTATACGAATCATTTATCACCATTCTATTCTATCAAGGGCTTTTTGTATCATAATGTTTCTATTGATGTGTAAACACGTTTGATATGTTTATGAATCACCTGTGGAACATGGTCCCAGAGTTTATGACTTTGAAAATTACTGTGCATTTTATCATGTTCCACAATCAATAGGAACTCTTGCCTTTGTCTTATTCAATGTATCCTTCTTAGTTGTATTTTGTAAAATGGGATTAACTTATTCACGGCGGAGCTGTGAAACACCCTTTTTACGGATAGCCAATGGTATGATGACACCTAGTGAATTTTTATAAAACAAAGAAAACATATCAGCCCTTTCCTGTGCACCCCCACAAATACAACACAAACCCACCCTACCAGTTTGCTCCTCCTGGCACTTCCGTTCCGATTCGGCGACTCATCCCTCCTCTTTGATGTTGGTATCTCTGTCCTCACAGTCGGAAATTCCTCACCACAAAAAGTCACACACACACCAAACCCACCCATACATAACCTCACACACAAACCCACACAAACCAGTACACATAACTAGTTCATGGTTGAAACTGGAAATTTGGACATTTACGACATGCAAATTAGGTGTTTTTGCACAAAACTCTCATTGGCTAATAGCTGAGGAAATGGTTTGGTGCTTGTTTTGTCATGGGTCTTTTATTTTCAGCTTTTATTGATGGTGAATTTTTGTTGGAATCAAATAATAGAATGTTGCAGAGTCGACTTTGGTGCTGCGATGGTGGTGCTGAGCCAAAGTTGGGTTGGGTGTTTTGTTTTTTGTTTTTTGTTTTTTGGGTAAGGAAGTTGGGAGGGTTTGGTATGGGTGTAACGTTTTATAGTGAGGAATTTTTGACGATGAAGAGGAAAACTTAAGGACGCAGATCCTTTTGAAGAGATCTGATAAACATCATGTCAAGATCCTACATATATCAAGAATGGATACTCTCAATACCCAACACAACTGATACATTAAGTCTATCAATCAAGACACCATGTACAATTTATTAAGGGAATAGGTATAAGCTGGCTGCATTGAATATCCACTGTTAGTTGCCCTTTTTTTCAAGTGGCTGTGGATCACAGGGAAGAGAAAGCACTATTCCTGAATCCAGATTTCTTATTTAATGCGGGAATGAGTCTGCTAGTGCTGAAATTTGTGGTGGAATTGGAAGAGGGTGGTGTTGTTGGGCCGTTGGTGGTGGGGACTAGGTGAGAAAACGGGGAGCAAACTGGTAGGGTGGGTTTGTGTTGTATGTGGGGGGTGTACAGGAAAGGGTTGATATGTTTCCTTTGTTTTCTAAAAACTCATTAGGTGTCATCATACCATTTGCTATCCATAAAAGAGGTGTTTCACGGCTCCGCCGTTAATAAGTTAATCCCTTGTAAAATTAGATGCATTTGAATATAAATGGTAACATTTTATACGAATTTGAAAAATTATATGCAAATTAATCTGACAAGCAATATTTATTGACTGCATAGGTTGGTAGAATCAACTTGGATGCGCAGATGGATAACTTTGCAAATACCAGGCAAGACATAATCTCAAACATAGGTGCTCCTGCAGCATTGAAATTGTTTGAAAAGGCTCTCTTCTCAATTACAATTGGCGCAAATGATTTCATCAACAACTACCTAACACCTGTTGTCTCAGCTCTTGAGCAGAAGTTGGTGCCTCCAGAAACATTCGTTGATACATTAATCTCAAGATTTAGGTTACAACTTACGGTAGAATTTCCTTGCGAACTAACTACATATTACTTTATAACAGAACACAATCAAACATGTTCGGTTTCTTTAACTTTCTTTTAACAATTCTAAAACATTCCTCAGAGACTCTACAACATGGGAGCCAGAAACATCGTTGTGGCAAATGTAGGGCCTATTGGGTGTATTCCGTATCAAAGAGATATTAATCCTTCTGCAGGAGAGAGCTGTGTTGCTTTTCCAAATCAGCTAGCCCAGTTGTTCAATGCCCAGTTGAAGGACCTTTTAGCAGAGCTCGGTGCAAATCTCAAGGAATCAAAATTTCTGTATGCAGATGTTTACCGCCTTTTTGATGATATCATTCAAAATCACATATCATATGGTTTGTTAAGACTGTGAATCTGCATTTATTTCAGTTTTGTTTGAATTTTGCTTGATCTGTGCTCAGATATAGGTCATTGCATTTGTGTTGCAGGTTTTGAGAATGCAAATTCTGCATGCTGTGCCATCTCTGGGCGCTTTGGAGGTCTGATTCCTTGTGGTCCTTCAGCAAAAGTTTGTCCAGACAGATCCAAATATGTTTTCTGGGACCCTTACCATCCAACTGATGCTGCTAATGCAATCATAGCGAAGCGTCTTATAGACGGTGGCTCTGATGATATTTGGCCAATGAACATTCGACGTCTACTTGAATCTTGAATTGCTGACTAAAATGAGATGGCTTCAGAAGATGATTCAAGTGAAACTTCAAAATGGAAGTTTCATTTCTTTTCTTTTTCTTGATTATAGATGACAAGTTCAAATACAGCATTTATGACAACAATTTGAAATCAACAGGGATAGTTGGTTCGGCTTGAATTATTAAGAGGATAATGGCTCGTATCTCTCCACCTGCAGGTAGATTTTATTTTCCCATGTATTTGTTGGGATTGATCCTCCACTTTGGAAATTTCTTTATATTAACTATGTAAAATAAAAATAAAAATAAAAAGAGAGAGAAGGAAATATAACATTTTAACCAGATCCCAAAATTTGGCTCTGTTGCTGCTAATTCTTGTTTATTAGCTTGAATAAAGTTTGATATTTATGACTCGCATGGAGTGTTTGCTTGGGGATGGAAGCTTTTGTTAATTTCTTTATTTCCTTTCTCAAAGTTGAAGAACTTAAATCACTGGAATTGAGAATGTAAAGAGTTTTACTGTAATAGGGTGCATCTAATAAAATTGAGAATGTAAATAAAACCAATAAATGGATCAAATACTATTTTTACCTCGATAAATAAAGCGTTGGGCTTGATAAATAAAGGATTGGGCGGGTTAAGCTTCTATCAAGTCCATCATCTAGATTAGAGAGTATTGTTTGGTCAATGGGGTTTGTCACGAGTTCTATTTTGATAATTTAAATCGTTTATTTTGTTAAGTTTTACATATATATTATTCATAAAAAAAAAATAATTTGATCTGATGTTTATAATCTATTTATTTTATTAGATTTGTATAAAAAAATAGATTATTTATTTTTAAAAACATATTGATCATTAACTTTTTCGAAGACAAACTCGATAAAATGAAATAGTTATGAATATTAAATCAATTTAACTTTTCTTTATAAATAATATACATAGAATCTGATAAAATAAACAATTTAAATTATCAAGTTAAACCTATATTGGGCCCATGTCCCGAATAGTACCCATTAATTCAGATTTGGACCTGAGCAAACAACCCTAGATGAAAGCTGCATCCGAAACAAAAACCAAAAGGGGTATTATGAGTAGGGAAATTTTAATTAGCGTTTGGTAAGATTTTCTAAATATAATTTGAGAATAGAAATTATATTTTGAATTTGTAAGTTTTGAAATTATGATTTGAATGTGAAAAATTTGTTTGGTGAATGAGTTTTGAATTGAGTGGAAAATTTTTGATGTGACATATGATATTTGATACAAAAACTTACAACTCATAACCAAACACATAACTCAAAATTCTATTAAAACTCATAAAAAATTTTAAAAAATTCGAAAAATATTTTTTGTTGAATATATAAATAATAACATGTGTCAATTGCAGCAAAAAAAATAATAATAATAATTTGCACTGTTCCAATCAACTGGTTGAACGACCGATTAATCTAAATTTTTCCGTCTTCGATCGAGTTTTCAAAAGTGAGCATGACATTAATTTTTGAAAACTGCAAATAAACGTCATATGCAAACTAAAGAGTGGAACTAAAATTCTAAAACCCTTCCAAACACATCCTTTATATTTAAGATTTTTTTTAAAAAAATTATGATATTATTTTAATTATAATTTATAAATTTTTAATTATATTTTATGTTATATTTAATTATGATATTTTTTTAAATTATAATTTAAAAAATATAAAATTATGTCATTATTTTTTTAATTATAAAGTAATTATAATCCACACCTTTTAAAGGTGTGTGCCGTAAATTACACCAAACAGTCCCTACGAATGGACGGTGGTCAAAGCAAGCAACACAAAAGAGCTGCCACGTTATCAATATTTCTAAAGTGGGGAAATTATTCAATAATTTCGAAACATTACGTGATGATATTTTAAGTTAATCATTAATTATTTAATGTCATATTATTATTCTATTCTCAACATAAATTGTGAATCCTTATCCATTTCTACTAATTAAAACTTTATAAAACACTACGGATCTGTTTGGTAATGTTTACGTTTTCAGTTTATATTTACAAAAAATTTATAAACTGGTTTTTGTTTATTTTTTATTTATTTTTAAAAAAACATAAACTACAAACGCGTTTGCTAATTGACAAAATATTTTAAAAAATTTAAAAATATAAAAAAGTGTGAGAAATGACAAATGGCGACGGAAGACGGTAGTGGAAAGTGGTGACGGTGGATAGTGGGTAGCGGGTGGTGGTCAGTGGTGGTGGTGGGTTGGTGGGTGACGGTGGTGGGTTGGTGGGTAATGGTGGCGGGTGATGGGTGGTAGTGAGTGGGTGGTGGTAGTGGTGGCAGCGGGTGGTGGGTGGTGGTCTTTGGTGGGTGGTGGCGTGGTGGCAGTCTTGGTGGTGGGTGGGTGGGTGATAATGTGGGTGATGGGTGTGAGTGGGTAGTGGTGGTGGTGGGTGGTGGGTGGTGGTGGCGGTGGGTGGCGGATGTGGTGGTGGTGGTGGCGGTGGCGGTGGGTGGCGGTGGTGATGGTGGGTGGGTCGATGGCGGTGGGTAGTAGCGAGTGGGCGATGGTGGTGGTGGTGGTGGTGGTGGGGAATAGTGGGTGGTGGTGGCAGGTGAGTGGCGGATGGCGGGTGGTAGTAAGTGGGTAGTGGTGGTGGTGGTGGTGGGTGGATGGATGACGGTGGCGGGTGGTGGATGGTAGCTAGTGGGTGGTGGTGATGGTGGTGGCAGGTGGATAGCGGATAGCGGATAGCGGGTGGGTAGTGATGGCGGGTGGTGGTGGTGATGGTGGGTAGGTGGGTGACGGTGACGGTGGCGAGTGGTAACGAGTGGGTGGTGGTGGCGGGCGGTGGATGGTAGTGACAGGTGGTAGGTGGTAGCGGATGGATGGTAGGTAGGTGGTGGTGGTGGTAGGTGGGTGGTGAGTGGTGGTGGCAGCTGGTGATGAGTGGTGGTACTGGAAGACGGTGGTGGAAAAATGGTGATGAGTGGTGGCTAATGGCTAGTGTTAGGTGGTAAAAAAAAAAAAAAAAACTAAAAATTAAAAATAGAAACATATTTTTTGAGTTTATATTTTTTTAACTAAATTTATAAACTGAGACTACTAATTTATAAATTAAAAATTTACTAAATAAATTTTTATTTAAAATTTTAAAATTTTTATAAATATAAATAAAAAAATTAAAAACATAAATATTACCAAACCACGCCTACATACCAAAGAAGATAAAGCTAAACCAGTTACCGACCACCATGCTGTCACCGATAAGGTCCTCAGCACATGCTTCAACACAAACACACAAAACACGCCCCCACGTCTATGTCACTCCCCCAAACCAATACATACACGTATATACCCACACACATATATACGTATACACGTATATGTGGTGAGAGAGAGAAATGGATCGATCGTCGCCGGAAAACCTAATACTTGTGACCCGCCAACCAGATGGGATCGCTTTCGTGACGATCAACCGCCCCAAATCTCTGAACTCGCTAACCAAACCGATGATGACGGATCTGGCTAGGGCTTTCAAGTCCCTCGACGCCGACGACTCTGTTCGGGTCATCATACTGTCGGGTTCGGGCCGGTCTTTCTGCTCCGGCGTTGACTTGACTTCCGCCGAGGACGTCTTCAAGGGGGACGTGAAGGACATGGAGTCCGACCCGGTGGCCCAGATGGAGCGGTGTCGGAAACCGATTATCGGGGCGATCGGCGGGTTCGCTGTCACGGCCGGGTTCGAGATCGCTCTCGCTTGCGATGTGTTGGTGGCTTCCAAGGGTGCCAAGTTCATGGACACTCACGCTAGGTTTCTCTCTCTCTCGCCGTTCTTGTTTTTCCCCAATTGTTATAAAAAGCATGATTTTTTTTTTTTGAAAGCATAAAAATTGGTTTTGAGTTGTTCGAAAGCAATTAGTTTTGCTTTTGAAATCATTAATTTTACTTTTGTTTAATGCTGCTATTGATACATAATACACATAATGAACAATTTTTTTTTATAAAATTTGTTAGGGGATTCACATCTAAAAAAGCATATACATTCATATTGGTGTTTGGTTCTGTAAAGACTTTATTCTTGCTACAAAATGGCTATGTTTGGGTGGGTTTAAGTTACTATTGAACATTGCTTGGTTGGGTTTTGATAACATGAGAAAATAGAAAAAATAGCTTTGTTCTTGAAATGTCTTTCAATAAGAAAAGGAGAAACATTGGTTAGAGAAGGGAAAACATACTTGAGTTTAAGATTTTGATGAAGTGATTTGGCACTTTTTGTTTATTTGAATTTTTGACAATGTAATTTAGCTTACTCCCAAGTTGTTGAGATTGATGCTTGTTGAGTTGGTTTGAGTGAGACCTGCAAACCATTAATAAATAAAAATCTAGAGTATGATGATCCATGGCTGAATTTATGGTTGAAAGTTGAAACTACAATTGTGGGATGGTAGAATTTTTATACATATTCTTCTACGCAGGGAAGAAACCTTTTCAGTCATGCATGTCACTGCTCTGTTTTGAATGTCAAGGACACTTCTTGTGTTTAGTTGTTATCTATATAATGAAGATTCGTTCATGTAACCTTGTTTTTTGCAGGTTTGGGATATTTCCTTCATGGGGCCTTTCTCAGAAGCTTTCACGCATTATAGGGCCCAACAGAGCTCGTGAAGTGTCTTTGGCGGCCACGCCCTTAACTGCAGAACAAGCTGAGAGGTTGGGTTTTGTGAATCATCTTGTTGAGGAAAGCGAATTGCTGAAGAAAGCCCGAGAAGTTGCAGCGGCCATTATAAAAAACAATCAAGACTTAGTGTTGAGGTACAAGTCAGTTATAAATGATGGCTTAAAGCTGGACCTGGGTCACGCTCTCACGCTAGAAAAGGTATCTTTCTCATTCAAGTGGCTTTTTTTCTTTCAGCTACATGAAATCTTGTTTAAAGTTCTAGTATCACCTATAAGTTAGATCATGTAGCAGTGTTGCATTGATTTGATTCTAATCATGGCTTGCTTTTTGGTACAACATATATCATCTCCTGAAGTTCATTGATTTACATCATGCAATTTGTATTTAATGATTTTTGGAACCTCTTTAGTAGTTAACACTTATTCCCCACATTTTAGAGGTACTTTTGCTTCCTTTCCGACCCTTGCCCTTTTCAGGCTATGCTGTAAACCAATTGCATATGTATAATGTGCTTTATGCTATCTGTATTTGTTGGTAAACAGCATTATAACCTGCAGAAAGCTCCTTCGATGGAAGGGAAGAGAACTATAGAACTAAGGCAGCTACTTTAGAAGAAAAAGAAATAGGCCACGGCTCTTATACGGTCACACCAACACACGAGTCTGAACACATTGAATCCAAAGTTGAGAGGGTTATCACACTCGCAAATTTGTGATCTTTGAAGTAGGGCTTTAGAAGCACTTGTACGTAATGCAGTACTTTTGCTTGATCACGTGATCAATGCAAGATTAAGAAGAAAAATGGCTTGCATATTCCAGATGCGTCGGCTTTGGATTGTGTTCAGTATTTAGCAGACACTATGTGAAACATATATTAAAAATATGAAATTTGGATCTTTTATCTGCTTCTGGTGCGTACTAGTCTTTCAAATCTGGACTGCCAAATTGATGCATAGTTATAGGAGTTAAATTGTTGAAGAAAGAATACTCGTATGAACACAACAATTTATCATAGAGTTGGACACAGAAGACACATAAATGGACACAGAATATGCTTAATCTGTTAGTAAGATCCATTTTTGAAAAATTTTATTCATC
Source organism: Camellia lanceoleosa (assembly GCA_025200525.1). Lineage (NCBI taxonomy): Eukaryota > Viridiplantae > Streptophyta > Magnoliopsida > Ericales > Theaceae > Camellia > Camellia lanceoleosa. The sequence goes on from CM045766.1 coordinate 182,587,067, forward strand.
TATTTATTTTTGTGTCCGGTTTTGTAATAGGTTTTTGCATTGATAGTAGAATTGTTAAAGAAATGGTCAAACTTAGAAAAGAAATCACATTATTGCAAAAGCTTATCAATATTCATCATGATTGGTTGTGCTGTTAATTGACACAACTTACAATTCTTACAATTATGCTGGTGTTTTCAGGAGAGGGCTCATGAATATTACAATGGAATGACCAAGGAGCAGTTTAAGAAAATGCAGGAATTCATAGCTGGTCGAGGCTCAAAGAAACCTCCTCCTTCCAAGTTATAGATTTAATCATCTGCAAAATTTACTTTTGTTGTAAAATAAATCACTTTTGGATAAACAAAAAGTTGAATATAGCAATAAATTTATTGGTTGTCCAATGATACTTTTTGTGTAGGAGAGAGTAATGTATGCTTACTTGCTAGTTCTCTGTTAGTTGTGGAGTTACTGGTGGTTATACTAGAGAGATACATAAGCTCCAGCATTATGTCTGTCTGATTGAGTTTTTGGTTTCAGTTTCTTGTTTTCAATTGTTTGGCAAACTGTTGCCAAAATTTTTTTTGGGAATATTTTCTTTTAAACAACCTAAGTTTTCAGAAAACACCAAAAAATCATTTTAAAATTTTCGAAGGTTTTGCACAAAAAGAAACATGATATGTCAACCATGGTATAGTTTTTCATCTTGGCTGGAAGATGGAACTAGGTGGAGTTAGTTCAATTAATAAGAATTTTTGCATTTTATTGGGTAGTCTTAAGGGTTTGTCTTGTCTAATGTACATCTATTTTTTGTAAAGGACAAATATGATTATTTATTTAAAATTGTATTTGTCATTTTTTTAAATGACAAATTTGATGAAATTATGTAGTTAAATGACAAAAATGTGAGCTCTTCCTCTTGGAGTCATAATCAATCCCTCAGTACTAATTTATTGCAAGTTGCTGATGATTCCCTTAAATGGAATAAGGAAATCTTTGGCAATATTTTCAAAAGAAAAAGGTGTCTTGTCTCTCTCATTGAAGGAATTCAAAAAGCTCTTGCTAATCACTTCTCTCACAATTTATTTTTACTTGAGAAAGATCTGATTTGTCAATATAATAAAACCCTCTTGCAAGAGGAGATCCTTTGATTTAAAAAATCTAGGGTCAATTGGATTACTCACGGAAAGAGAAATACTCGATATTTTCATGTGTCTACTATTTCTAAACATAAAAGACTAAAAATTGACTCCTTACGGAATGATACTGGGAACAGGATAATGAAAGCCCAAGCTATTAGAGCACACATCCAAGATTACTTTATAACTATGTTCCAAGCTACACCTGTTGTCAAACTAATCACTGGAATAATCTCGTTACTCACACCATTTCACTTGAAGAGAATCACAGGATCTCTAGGGGTTTAACTAGTCATGAGATCTGGGAAGCCACCAAGCATATCAATGCCTTCAAAGCTCCTGGGAGAGATGGTTTCCAAGCCATCTTCTATCATAAATTTTGGGACATTATTGGTCCGGATGTCTGTACTTTTATTAAAAGTTATTTTCTTGATAAGGTTGCACCCTCAGAAATTAATAGAACCCTCATTGCCCTCGTCCCTAAGACTGATAACCCTGAAACTATTAAACAATTTCGGCCTATAAGCCTTTGCAATGTGTCTTATAAGATCATCGTCAAAATCCTTGTTAACAGAATTAGGCCCCTTCTTCATAATCTCATTAGTCCTAACCAGCGTAGCTTTCTCCCTGGCCGTACCACTTGTGATAACATCATTATGACCCAAGAGCTAATCCATACCTTCGCCGTAGAAAAGGTAAACTTGGTGGCCTCATTCTTAAATTAGACCTTGAAAATGCCTATAATAAGATTTCTTGGGGTTTCCTTAGAGATATCCTCTATGAATTTAATTTGAATACTCACTGGATTGATCTTATTATGTCTTGTGTATCTTCCACTAGATTCTCTTTGTTATGGAATGGGGAAACCATGGATGAATTTACACCTAACAGAGGTTTAAAATAGGGGGATAGGGTGACCCTTTATTCCCTTATCTATTTGTTCTCTGTATGGAAAGATTGTCCAATATGATTAGATGCAAAGTGGAGAAAAATCAATGGAAGGGGCTTAAAGCAACCAGAGAGGGCCTATCTATCTCACGCCTTTTCTTTGCTGATGACCTCCTCTTTTTTGCTCAAGCTGACCAATCTAACTGTGAGATCATTATGGGTACCATCAATGAATTCTGTCTCATCTCCGGTTAGCAACTCAGTTTAAACAAATCTAAAATGTTCATCTCTCCAAATGTGGATAGTAGAAAGGCAAAAGAGTTAAGTCAATTTTGTGGAATAGGCCTTACAAAAAATTTAGGCAAATATCTGGGAGTTCCACTCATCCACAGTAGAGTTCAAAAGGGTATATTTAATGACGTTTTGGAGAAAGTTAAAAAAAAAAAAAAAAAACTATCCACCTAGAAAGTCAATTCCCTATCCCTAGCTGGTAGAACTACCCTTATTCAATCTGTCACTTCAGCCATACCTTCTTATATTATGCAAACTAATGTCTCCGAGTGTGTGTAAACAACTGGATAGACTCAACAGAAACTTCCTTTGGAGAGACCAACTTACCAAGAGGAAAGCCCATCTTGTAAATTGGAGACAAGTTTGCAAGAGCAAACAAGAGGGAGGCCTTGGCATCAAAAGAGCTGAAGACCAAAATCTAGCACTTCTCACTAAACTTGGATGGAAGTTACCCAGTGACAAGGATTCTCATTAGTTCGCAGTCCTCAGAGGTAAGTATCTCCAGAGATAATCATTGATGGATTGGCCTAGTAACAGATTGGCTTCTCACACATGGAGAAGCATTATCCAAACCAGGGATCTTCTTAAAATGGGTGTGAAGTGGTTAGTTAGTAATGGCAAGAATATATCCTTCTGGAATGATTGGTGGTGTGGAGAGACTACTATTGCAGCTCAATGCCCACGTGCCCATACCTCTAACTGTTTGAAAGTTGCTGATGTTATCAATGAAGGTGGGTCCTGGAACCTTGATTCAATACCTAAGTTTATCCCACAATCCACCCTGCTAGATATGTCCCAAATCCATTTGCCTCAATTTGTTGAAGTTCCTGATAACCCCCATTGGAAAGGAGCTCTTACTGGCAACTTCACTATTAGTGCAGCCTATGATCTCTTAACAAATTTGGATCAGGACACTTGATCATGCTAGCTAGCAATGGATCTGGAAACAAAAAATCCCATACAAACTCAAGGGATTCTGCTGGTTACTCTTTCATGAGAGACTTTTGACCAACCATCATAGGAAAACTAGAGGCGTAACCATGGATGACAGTTGTCCCAGATGTAATTCAGCTCAAGAAGACTTATGCCACCTTTTCAAAGATTGCCCTAAAGCCAAGGCTGTATGGCTAGCTATTAGAAGCCATAGACAGATACAAATCAGTGAACATCAATCCTGGAATCAATGGCTCCAAGTTAACCTGAAATGCAAGGAAAAAAAAATTTACCAAATCCCTTGGGGTATTGTATTTTTATTCACTGTATGGAAAATCTGGAAAGATAGAAACAACTTTGTTTTTAGGAATAAAGATTGCAATGTGTATGAAGCCACCAATTACATTCAGCAACAGGCAACTGAAACTTATGAAGCATTCCAATCTGATCATCTTACTGGCCAATTCCTACACCACAATTCTAAATGGGTTTTGCCTTTTGTAGGTATAATCAAACTCAACAGTGATGAATGCTCAAAGGGCAACCCTGACCCAGCTGGGTATAGAGGCCTTTTCAGGGATGAGAGAGGAGCTTGGGTACATGGCTATCATGGGAGATTGAAGGAAGCAACTAGCTTGGAAGCAAAGCTTTGGGGAGTGTATAGGGACCTCACTATCATACTAGGGAAAGGAATGAGAGACAGTACTATTGAAACTGATTCTGTGCAAGTAGTTAAACTCCTTCAAGAAGATTCTAGTCCAACTTTTCAACACAGGGTCCTCCTTGCGGATGCAAAGTTCCTGATGCAGAGGTGCAAATGCACCATCCAACACATTCTCAGAGAAGGAAACAAAGCTGCTGATGGCTTGGCTAATTTAGGGGTTAATCATCAAGAATCATTTGTTTTTTTGAATGACCCACCTACTGAGGTTACAAGTCTGCTTGTTGCAGATATATTAGGAACATCCTCTGTGTAATCTAGGCTTCATGCCTTAACTCTTTGTCTTTTATTTCTTTTGAATCGAGGAAAAAAAAAAAAAATCTAGATTTAGAAATTTTCTCTAAAAATATTTTATATTTTTTCCGTACTATGTAACTTATGCACAAGTATCAAAATTACTATGAAGGGTTTTATTATAACTTTGCTTAATAAAAATAAAAAATAATACAAATTTTAGTGAAAAAGGAGTGTGGATAGAGCTCCACCCTATTATTTTTATTTTTATTGTTATTGTATTTGATCCTAGTATTACTCTACTTTGTGATATATATTTTGTTGAAGGCCTTGCAGTACAATAGGACTACTAGAGTTCTTAATGAAGTAGAACTCATTTCAGTGGAGAAATTATATACATAGGAGAACTGTGAAGTCATGTGTTGTTGTAGTTATATACGTCACTCTGGAATTGCTTCAAACTCCAAGGGACTAGAATTTTGAATCATAAAAGCTTCTGTTATGTTATGTTCTGTTCTGTTCACAGCCTCAACTTTTAAGTTGAACAGATATGGAATCAACAGGTAGTACTATATGCTTTTGAATAGTAAGATAGTTTGGGTTGCTTTTATTACTATTGTTATTTTTATTTTTCTTTTGTTTTTGTTTATTTGTTTGTTTGGTTATTGTTGTTGTTTTTGTTTTTGTTTTTGTTTTTTTAATTTTACTTATGCTGCTGCCAATATGTAATCCTAAAATCACTCCAAAGAAGATTGCAAAATTTTATTTTATGTTTTTTGGAGGTAGATTACAAGGAAACATTTTTATCCTTTTCTTTTGCTCCACCACTTGCATTTTATTTTTATATTTTCTTTGAAACTTAGTTAATGGGCTTCAATTTTTGAATATGGTTTTCGATAAACATCTTGAAAACAACTCATTTTTCACAAAACACAAAAAAAGTTTCAAAAATTATTTTCTCACAAAAATAAAAATGATGAATTTTTCGAACTTTTTTTTTTATATTGCTTTTGCTTTTTGAAAACATGAAAAGCAAAAACCCAAAAATTAACCCAAAGACAGTGGTGTTCAACCACTTGCATTTTATTTTTATATTTTCTTTGAAACTTAGTTAATGAGCTTCAATTTTTTAATACAGTTTCGATAAACATCTTGAAAACAACTCATTTTGACGAAACACCAAAAAAGTTTCAAAAAGTATTTTCTCACAAAAATAAAAATGATGAATTTTTCAAACTTTGTTTGTTTGTTTGTCTGTTTTTTATTGATTTTGTTTTTTGAAAACATGAAAAGCAAAAACCCAAAAATTAACCCAAAGACAGTGAAAACACAACCAAATTTCTTTACTACATAATTTTGTTTTACTATAATTTTCTTTCATGACATCAAAATTTCTCACATACTTTAATTATTCAGATGAAAACAATGTGGCCTTCAAATTTAAGCAATTTGACATTGTCACAGAGCCTTCAGATCACTACTATGTCAGGTCAAACAAATCCAAAAAGAACAAAGATTGTTTCACAAATGTAAACAATTCTGTCCACATGAAGATCATGAGAGAGTGGAAATTCCTCCGAAAAGGCCTCCCAGAATCCATCTATGTTCGAGCATACGAGGACCGGATTGACCTTCTCCGAGCTGTCATTGTTGGTGCTCCTAGCACTCCTTACCACGACGGTCTCTTCTTCTTCGACATTGCCTTCCCTTCCGACTACCCACGCCAACCGCCCAAAGTATATTATCGCTCACACGGTCTCAGATTGAATCCAAATCTCTACGAAAATGGGAATGTGTGTTTAAGCCTCATCAACACTTGGGATGGAAACAAGAATGAGAAGTGGAACAGTTCTTCATCGACAATTCTTCAAGTTTTGGTTTCAATTCAAGGGCTTGTGCTCATTGACAGGCCTTATTTCAATGAGCCTGCCTATGCAAAAGTGAAAAACAAGAATAATAAGTATTGGCTGGACAAATCCAATGCGTACAATGAGGATGTTTTTGCGCTGTCTTGCAAGACGATGATTTATGTGTTGGGAAAACCACCTGGGAATTTTGAGGGCTTTGTTTGTGATCATTTTTGTAAGCGTGGTGAAGATATTTTGGCAGCGGTTAAGGCTTATAGAGACGGTCATGTGATCGTTGGTTACTATCGACGTGACAATTCATCTTCTTCTTCGCAAGTGAGTGTGTCGGATAATTTTGAGAGTAATATGAACAAGCTTTGTTTGGAGCTCAAGAAGGCCTTCAGAAGAGAGTTGAAGATGTCATTAGATATGGAGCCTGACTGTGTGGCAGAAAATGAATGGAAACAGGGGATTTTGAATAAAATTATTGCGGTATTGAAGTGGATTTGTGAGTGAATTAGGTGAGAAAATAGGACGTAGGATGTGAAACAAGAGAGCGAGTGAAAGAAAGCTTGAAATTCATCAGTTGGATTTTAGCTATGGTTTTAGGATTAGGACTATGCATGTCTCAATTGGATTTGAACCATGTTTCATCTTAACTTTTGAGTTCTTTTATTTATATTTCGCTTTTGAGTTTGAACAATTCACTATTCCACTCAGTTTGTTTACAATCCTAATCATTTGAAAGTTTTTTTTTTCCCTCATTCATATATATATTTTGTTTTTAAGTCCAAGTAAAATTAAGTGCTTTAATCCAAAGGGATGACCTGGAAAATGGGGCCTAAGACTTGGGAGTTTGCTCCCTCAAAAATCTCATGTTCAATTCCTCTTACTAGCAAAAACTCTTGGAGCTACGAACCGCAGAACATAAAATCCTATTTTGAAAAGCTTACTTAGATTGTAAGGACTTAATCTGATAGCAAGTTGGCCCAGAATATCCTATTTATCAAAAAAAAAAAAAAAAAAAAGGTGCTTTGAATGGTTTGAGAAAGCAATGAGTCTAGGCTTCACATTAATATTGGAACAAAGATTCATTACCTAAAGCCTATTTTAGAGAGTAGGAAAAAAGTTGCTTTTTTAAACTCTTTTTTTTTAAAAAGAAATATATAAAAAAGATAAAGATATAATGTGATTCAAATAAGATAATAAATTGCTAAGTTGACTTTTTTTTTAGTTGCAATTTTGCTTGGAACTAAAAAAGAGAAAAAAGTAGTACAACAAATTTTGTGTTTGAATTTACATAAAATTCAAAAAATAAGTTACATTCAGTGTGTTTGGTTTGAGTTTTTTAAATTAAATTTTTTGAAAATTAAGTTTTTTGGTTTTCCTGTTTTTTTTTTTGTTTTTAGTAAATATTTTTAAAATTTTAAACATTTTTTTTTTTACTTTTTAGATGCACCTTACTTAGATGTATCTAAAAAGTAAAAAAAATTAATAAATACATAAAAATATAAAAAATGTACTGAATTCTCGTATTTTTTTTGTATTTTGGGTATTTAGTGAATTTTTAAAAAGTTTTCTTCACAATTTTTTTATTTTTTTAGATATATCTAAGTTAGGTATGTCTAAAAATTTTAAAAATTGCTTAAAATATAAAAAAAATCAGTAAAAACAAAAAAACACGAAAAATAAGAAAGTAGAATTTTTTAAAAAGTGTTTTTTGAAAAGTGAAACCAAGCATAGTGATTAAATAAAAATAAAAATAAAAACTAATTTTGTGTTTGGTTAAAACTCTTAATAATCTTAATAGTTGTTACTTTTAAAAAAGGGAATTTATTAGTAGAAAATCTTCTTTCAAATACAACCTCATTATTGGACATTGATCCATAAAATTTTAATTATCATATTTAAGATATTTTATGAATAATTTTACTCTTATAAATATTTTTTCAATCCTTGACAAATTGGTGATGTGAAAATTTATATTAAATAAATTTGATAGTGTGAATATTCAAGTTCACAATATGAATGTTCATACCATGAAATATTCACAGTGTCAATGTTTATATTAATGTGTGTTTTTTCCTATTATTATTAAGAATATTTTAGTAACTATATCACCTATAAAACTTATTGGAACATAAGAAACTAATTTGAACTAAGTGGAATATAAATGAGAGAAGAGAAATTTATAAATAAACGTCCCTCATTAAAAATTTAAAAAATCTTTTAATAAATAAAATTTTTAAAAAATAAGTTACATTAAATTCAAAGGGTAATAATGTAGCTCTATTTAGACCTATTTTGAGTAGTAAAAAAAAAAAAAAAATCAACTTTTTCAATTTTCTTTTTAAAAACGTGTAAAAAATGTAATTTGATTTAAATAAGTCAATAAAATAATATATATATATATATATATATTTTCTATTGGTCAAAATAGGCCTTAGAATGTGGGACACGAGGCAATGGATTTTCTTATTAAAAGAAAGAAAAAATAAATAAATAATTGGGCCATAGAATAGAGAGCCCGATCCGAATCGGGGGACCCGTATGTCCATTCTACCGCAGTCCATAGTTTCTCGTCCGTTCCTAATAGAATCCTAGTACTTGTCGAACAAGTAATCCCTCTTATTAACGCTATGTTTGGTAACTTAGGAGGAAAAAGAAAAGAAATGATTACTTAAGTAATAAGAGAAAAGAAAAGAAAAGAAATGATTGTAATTTCTCTCCTTTTTGTTTGGATAAATAAGAAATAAAAGAAAAGAAATGATTGTGATTTCTTTCCTTCTTGTTTGGTTAGATTTCATTAAAAGAAAAGAAAAGAAATTATTTTATGTTATATTACCAAAATAACCTTTTTATATTTTCAATCATTTTATTTCTTTTATTTTTATAGGGGTAAAATTGATATTATGAAAATATAAACATTTGTGGATTTTTTTTCTCTCCCAATCTCTCCACTTTTGGGAAGATTGAAAATAAGGGTTATGAGAGAAATGAGTTTCTCTCCATTTCTTTCCATTTCTCTCCACTTAAGATAACCAAACAAGGAAGAGAAATACATTTCTCTCTATTTCTTTTCTTTTCTCTCCAAATCCCTAAATCCAAACATAGTATAAACGCGTTGTTCTTCGTCCCCATATTATATGCTTGTCTTTCACGTCTCTCCCTCTATATATATAAAAGCAATTTCTTCTATTTTGATTTCGATTTTTTTTTTTCTTTTTGGTGCATCTTTCAATTTCTTGCATAACAGAGATTAGATAGTTAATCTGTGCCATTTCGATTTGGGTTTGGGTTTTGATTCGAGAGTGTGAAGAAGGAGGGCTGGTTCGATTTTCGATCTCTCTCGTTTTGATCGTGATCAGAAGAGGCGGGGGAGACATGGAAGACAAGTTCGATGATGATCATTACGTTATTCTAGGGTTACCATCTGGGGAAGAAGGGGCTAAGCTTTCAGAGAAAGAGATAACGAAAGCATATCGAAAAAGGGCTTTGGAAATCCACCCCGATAAGAGGCCCGATCACCGCAATGCCCACGCCGACATTCAGCGACTCAACGCATCGTACGCCATTCTCAAAGACGAAAAAGCTCGCAAGTCCTTCGACGATCTGGTCCGAGTCAGAGACGTGAAGCTTCGAATTCGAAGGCAATCATCGCAACAGGGATCGAAGCGAAGGAAGATGGTGAATAATCTTGAAGAGAGAGAGAGGGCTTCGGAGGTGAAAGCAAGGGAAGAAGAAGAGGAAGAAGAGAGAATTCACAGGAAATTTAAGGAAGAGGTTGCGAGGATTCGAGCGAAACAGGGGAATAGAGTTGGGCCAATTGGGATTGGGTTGGAGAAAGAGAAAGTGATGAAGTTGTCATGGAAGAAGATTGGGGGTGGTGAAGATTACAGTGCTGAGAGGTTGAGAGAGTTGTTTGGGAAGTTCGGTGAAGTTGAAGATGTTGTAATCAAGAGTTTGAAGAAGAGAGGCTCCGCGGTGGTTGTCATGGCTTCTAAAGATGCGGTTGCTGCCGCCGCCACTACCGCCGCTGGAAGTGTGTTTGGGAATCTGTCAAATCCTTTATGGGTTTTTCCTCTTCAACCCATAAGCACTTCTGTTCCAGGCACACAGAGTAGTGATCTTGTTGGGGATGCACACCAGGTGTTTGAAGATTTGGTGCTGAAGAAACTACAGAAGGTGATTGCCCAAATGGAACCCCTAGGCGGTGGTGCAACCAATTTGGTGGTACAACAGTAACCCACATGGCCAAGGCATGTCAAGCAAGTCATGGAGGTGTGTTGGGTTTGTGGAGTTTGATTAATGCAGATGTGGAGGTTTTATGATAATTTGTTGATTTAAACCTAGTATATATCTTGAGTTTTTCAAAGAAGTCAATTGTACTCTCTTCTACTATCAGTATAGTGGAACTAGTGCGAGCCATGGCCACGTAAATCTATGCGTCATAGTTTTTTTTTTTTGTGTGTGTGTGACTGTTTCTTCTTGCTACTTCTTGCTATTGTTTGTGTAGTTTATTCCACAATTTGTGTGATGCAATGGTGAACTAAAACATACTCTGAATGTTGATCTCTTCATAACTCCATTTAATCCCAACATCCCATTACATTTTCTGTGAATCATTCTATGATCCATTATGGTATGTGTTCTTAGCATTGCTATTATGCAATGAGGGGATCTATCTGCAGCTTTGGTTTTCTCACTGATTTTCTTGTCCTGGTTGAGACAGGGTCACTATTGTTTATTAGCTAATTCATTCACTTGAAGAGACCCTTTTGCAAATGCAAGGTCTAAGTTGTGTTGCATTAGAACAATTTGTGTTGTCCTTAGCCAATTGCGTCAGAAAGTGTTAATTAGATTTGTGTTAGTAAGAGTATCTCCAACGTTGAAAGAAATTTTTCATTAAATTTGATTAAAAAATTGATAAAAAGTTTGATTTGATACCCGTTCACTCCAATACTAAAATTAGAATTTTCATTAGATTTTCACATATCCGACTGTTCAGGAGGACGTCTAGGCGAATACCCTAGAGGTCATTTGGACATGAACAAAAAAATTGTCAAATTGCCTTAGGTGGACATCCGGTCCAACGGTAACAATTTAAATTTGATGAAGGATGAAACCTATCTCCATTTGATAAAATATCTGATTCTCCTTTTATTTGATATCACTTTGGTGAAACTGCAAGAGCTCACTTTTTAAGACTTCTTTTCTTTTTTTTTTTTCTTTTTTTTTTTGGTATCAAATTTGAATTTAATGATAGATTTGAGTAGGTTGAAGATGGTTTAAGTAGAGTTCTATTACAAGATGCATAGTAATTTTGTTTCTGTATTGGGAATATGTTTTATAGCTTCGTTTGGAAAGAGAAACTACAAGAAAATACAGAAATGGCGACTAAAAAAATTATTTTCGTCGCTGAAAGTGCCATTTTCGGCGACTAAACTAAAACAATTTAGTAGCCAAATGTATAGTTATTGGCGACTAAAAATCAATTTAGTCACCGATTATATGGGTTTTACCGACTAAAGGTCTTTTAGTGGCCAAAAGTGACGGTTTTTGGCGACTAAAATAATTTAGTAGCCAAAAGTATAGGTTTTGGCGACTAAAAAACAGTTTGTTTGCCGATTATACGTGCTTTGGCGACTAAAAACAGTTTGGTCCCTGAAAGTGAAGCTTTTTGGCTACTGAAAAAAATTTAGTAGCTAAAAACAGGCAATTGGGGACTAAAATTCAGTTTAGTAGCCAAAGGGGGACGTTTTTGGCGACTAAAAACAGGTTTAGTCGCCAAAACTGTTTATTTTTAGGCGAAACTTATTTTTTTAGCGACTAAAAAATAATTAGTAGCCCAAAATTACAGAATTGGCGACTAAATAATGGATTTAGTCGCCAAAAGTGGCCTCAATTTTTTTTTAGTACATAATTTATTTTTTACATAAATTATATTGAATAAAAATAATTATATTTATATATATAGTTTTATATTAATACGGGTCAATATACTATATAAATAATATATATTGCATATATATTCATGTGGTGTTGTAGTGGCATAGTGGAGGTTGTGTGTTGCTAAAGGTTTAGAATATGGGACAAGTTGGTGGTTTGAATCTCAGAAAAAGCAAAAAAGTTGGTATTTTTTTTTTCTTTTCACGGAAGCACCTTTGGCGACTAAACGGTTTAGTCGGTGATTCAGTGAGTATTGGCGACCAAAGAATTAGTCGCTAAATGTATGATTTTCAAAAGTGTAAGTCACTATTGGCGACTAAAACTTTGGTCGCTAAAGACCTGTTTTTTGCCGACTAAAAAAGTTTTAGTCGCCAATACCTCCGGCGACCATGTATTCACGACAAAAGCGGTGACTAAAAATTTTAGTCGGGGAAACTAAAAAGTCGACTTTTGGCGACTAAAAATGGACTTTTGGCGACTAAAAATTTAGTCGCCAAAGGTGATTTTTCTTGTAGTGAGCTAATTTAGCTTGGCTAAATTGGTTCCGGTTAGAAAGAACTTCTTATTTTTTTTGATTTAGATGGGATGATTATGAGAGAAAAAGTGAAAATGATTATGGTTAGATGTAACATTTTTATCTTATTAACTTATTTAACTTATTTTGTCTTTTTATGTTTATTCTCAAACCAAGTTGTCAAACGGCAACTATATCAACAAAATTAGAAGGACATGACCTTTATGTGAAAATCTGTACGACAAATTATTGCAATTCAATTTGTGTTTGAAGGGTTTTTTTTGTACGTTGTTCAACATTTTGGTAACCATTTACACATTATATTAACAGCATCTCAGGCGTATATTAATGGGTTTTTGAAGAGTTTGTCGCTTTCAAGATGATCAGCAATTTTTATAGGAACAATTCCAAGTGTCAAGAGAGTTAAAAAAAATTGGAACATAAATTGAAAATACAGTATGCTTTTTTCAGAAAAATGATTGATTGGTCCAGAAGCGTTACGTGATCGTGCCCCTCATCAATCACAATTCACCATACCTCCTTATACCCCTAATTACCCAACACAAATTTGTAGGTCCAACCTCTTACACCACTTACAAAATTGTTGAGGCACCACAGTATCCAAGATCAAACAATAACTTCTCCTTATTCCAAGATAGAATGATCCTTAACCATGAGGATTTCTTGTGCAGCTAATTGAGGAAACTAAGAGTAAATAGAAATAAGAGAGCAATTTAAGGAAGGTACTTAGATATTGAAGACAGCTTGTTGTGCAGAGAAGCATTCTCTTGGAAGATTAACCCTTCCAATGTGTCACACACCGGCAATGCGGGAGCCTTGACAAAGATATGCAAGTGTGTGTGGCGCTAATTAACTCTCTTCACTAGCCCACCAATAATACTCAGAAGGTTTGCAAAGACAAGCAAACATAATATTAGTTAAGTTAATAAGCCACAAGATTGGAGACAAGCCACAAAATAGCAATCAACAAGTTAAAATTAAAGTAAGCAACAATTGAAAGGCTTTGCACAATTTAAAGGCGAAATGAACTTTGCATTACTCAAAAGAAGGCATTACAATAGTTGAACAATGCACTAAAAGTGCTACAAAAGTTTTCTTACCATAAGCTAGGTTAGGGTACATTAAAGGCACAAGTGGTCTGGTTCAACACTTGGATACCCCCTTCTTAATATAGCTTGTTAAGCCTTTTCCTAACTAGTAGGAGGAAACATCCACTATGTTTGAGGAGTCATAATGGATTTTTAAAAATTCTACAAAAAGAGAAAAATTACAACTCTTGGTCCCAAAAAACCTTTAGTACTAAGGTATTTATATAAAAATTTACAAGGAAAAAAGAATACATTTGACTCTCTAAAAGTTGGCGTAAAGTTGCTACTTGGTGGCTAGGTTGCTTCATGGCATGTCTTGGACTATCTTGCACTATGCCTTGGGCCTTTGCTTGTACTTGCACCAACAACTTCTTAGACATGTCTTTGGCTCTCCAAAGGGCACAAATGTGTGTGTGGCATCAAGATGTTGACCCTTGGATGGTTGCACCTTGACAGTCTCCCCCACTTGAACGGTCAACGCCCTTGACGACTTGGTCTAATAAGCATCAATCTCGTCTTGAAAAGCCGACAAGTCTGCCTTCCGTTCCCAGCTGATTTCTTCATCTCCAAGGCCTTTCCATTTCACTAAGTATTGCCTTTGTTTCTTCTTGGAAACCATTTTCACCCGATCGGTCAAGATAGATTCAATAGACTTTTTTCCTACTTTGGCTGTGATGGTTTGGCATTTCAACTCATTTCGGGTTGGATCTTCCTTGTCTGGATAGTAAGGCTTCAAATAACTCACATGGAAAACCGGATGCACTTTAAGCCAAGATGGAACATCTATCTTGTAAGCACACTTGCCAATTCTCTTCAGAATGGTTACCGGTTCCTCATATTTACGCACTAGCCTTCTGTTTCTTCCCCTTATGAACTTGCGTTGCTCAGGGTTGAGTTTGACAACAACTTGATCCCCAGCTCTAAACTCAAGTGGCCTACTCTTTTCATCAGCCCATTTTTTCATTTTACTTGCTGTTTTTTCCAGATAGGCACGAGTAATGTCATGGTTTCTCTTCCATTCCTTAGCAAATTGGTAAGCCTTGGGAGATTTTCCTTCATAAGGTTCATCCGCTGTGTAGGGCAACAGTGGTTGCTGTCCATTCACTATCTCAAAAGCACTCTTGCCTGTAGAGCTACTTTTTTTAGAGTTAAAACATAACTGTGCTACATCAAGAAGTTGCACCCAATTTCGTTGATTAGCATTGACAAAGTGGCGCAAATACTCCTCGAGCATACGGTTGAAGCGTTCAGTTTGATGAACAAAGTGTGTATCTAGGATGTAGCTTGATGAAGTATTAAGTTGTGACCTAAGAAGCTTGAATAACTTCGTCCAGAAGTTGCCAACAAAGCACGTATCTCGGTCACTAACAATACTTTTAGGCACACCCCAATATTTAACAATGTGTTTGAAGAAGAGTTGGGCAGTCCACTCCGCTGAAACATACTTTGGGGCAGCAATAAAGGTGGTATATTTGGAGAACCGGTCCACAATAGTCAAGATAGTCCCGATATCTCCCACTTTAGGCAATCCAGTGATGAAGTCAAGTGATACACTTTTCCACGGAAGTTTAGGCATGGGCAAAGGTTCAAGCAAGCCTGCTTTCTTCTTATGCTCAACCTTGTCTTGCTGGAAAGTGAGACAAGTGTGGATATATTCTTCCACATCATCACGCATTTGGGGCCAGTAATATCCTTGTTTCACCAAGGCCAATGTTTGCTCCCAATTTGGGTGTCCTGCCCAAAGTGTATCATGGCACTCCCTAAGAAGTGTTTTCCTCAATTCACCAGTCTTGGGTTCAAATATGCGGTTGGCTGTTGTCATTAGAAGTCCATTTTGTACCCAAAATTGGCGAGTTTTGCCCATTTTGACAAGGTTCATAAGATTCTCTGCCATAACATCCTTGTCTAGATGAGCCTTGACTTTCTTTTTGATACTGGTTGAAATGGAAGTAAGTGAACATACATGATGGCACACGGCAAGCTCCGTGTCACGACCCAAACCCGCCCCTATGGGTTTAGTATCGTAACCGGCCAGTAATCCGTGATTACCAAAGGCCTGCTTAACGGTAAAAACAGTAATACAGAGTAAAGGGATTGGCGAAAGCCAAAACAGTAAATAAAAGATGTCCAATGAGCTGTGACAGTCTGAATGCAAAAAGACTTTTTATAAACATGCCACGTTGATAACCAAAACATATGTACATGCGACATATACACAAACAACCATGTCAGGGACCAAATCCCTAACTAAAACTGTACAGTCAAGTCTTAAATGTTTATTACAAGACAAAAACAAAAGGGGGAATCTAAACACCCCAAAACAGCCGTGGCTTGAATGCACTTGGAACCTCGAGGTGAGGCACAATGGTTGGCTTTGACAAAACGAGAGCTAACTCGACGCTCCTAGCTCCGGTCAGGTGCCTGGACACCTACATATATATATGAACAGTGAGCTAAAGCCTAGTGAATAACAGCAGTGTAAAGAGGTTAAGAATGAATGTCCTTTCAGTAATTAGACAGTCAATTGCATCAGTAAATCAGTCATTTAGAACCATAATAGTCATATGTGGTACATCTATTAGCAACACAGTACAGTAGGTCTTAACAGACTGAATAGTCAGTTGATGGCCATCGTAACAGTAAACAGTAGTAGTTCCAAACATGGGAACCGACAGAGATCTCTGTGGAAAGAGTACAATAAAGACAAGAATAAAGAAATTGCTATGGATGCCATGAATACAGTTTACAAATAGGACAACATTCATTCATTAAACAATAACGTTTCAGTAAGCAGAACAGTTGATCATTCAGAAAATAATCATAGTTGAACATATCTTTACAACATTGTTACTAATAGAGCACTGGGCTACAGACAACCTAACAAGTGTCCTCGGATGCCAACCCTACAGTTGCAGAATGAACACACACACACACTAAGTTACACGTTCAGGATAACAACTTAGCCCTTATCTTGACTTGGTGTGGTTCTATATCAATATCCTCATTAAGATGCCTTAAATTTGACCTAGGAATGCCTAGGATGGAATGAGGATGCAAAGATGCACCTTAGAATACTTTTCAAAATTTTTGCTGAAATAGGGGTCTCGCTCGAGCGTGGCTTTCTATGCTCGAGTGAGCTTTTCAAAACAGAAGGGTCGCTCGAGTGTGGATTTCCTCCCTCGAGCGGTCTGTAAAAATGCAAAAAGTGCTGGATGTTGAAAATTTCCGCTTGACGCTCGCTCGAGCGTGAGACACAGTCCTCGCTCGAGCGTAGGTTCCTTTGCTCGAGCGTGCGTCTGCACACACAGAAAACCTGAGGCTTGCAATCTACGCTCGAGCCAACATTCCTTCGCTTGAGCGGAGCTCTGAACAAAAGATGGTCGCTCGAGCGTGGAAGCCAAAATCTGGAATTTCTAGATTTGCCTCCCAAGCTCAAACCAAGCATTCAACACATCAAAACTCAACTTTTTGGGCCCATTTTCTAGAAAACACTTGAAAACTCATACTATAACATGTTTTGAAGATCAATTTTGTAAAATCAAGCCCAAAGGTAAGCCAATTGTACACAATTTCAGATAAACTTTCGTGAATAATGCTAGAACTCAACATGCAAGAGTTCACATGAATTCCAGTGCTCTAAAACATGACTAAATGCAAGTTTGAACTCAAAATCATGGTGAATTCATGGACTACAACCAAGATGTGGACATGTATGTGGAAATTCATGAAGAACAACCTCAAAATCCAAGAATATGTACATGCATGCATAAATGGACTCTTAATTCAACACTTTAAACCAATTCTTGACTTTAAACTCCAAATTCCATGAACCATGCAAGAAACAACTTAAATTCACAATTGAGAGGATGAACTCCTTACCTAGGTCTTGAATCTCAAGTGTGCTAGCTCAATTTTGCAAATTCCCTACAATTCTTCTAATTCTCTAAGCCAAAATCTAGATGAAACCAATTTTCTTCCAAGTCTCTCTCTCTCTCTCTCTCTCTCTCCCTCTCACGTTTGGTCTCTAGAGGATGGAAAAAGATAGTGCCAAACAAATATGAGTCAAGACTAAACAATGGCCTAGAATTAGCCACTCAATGGCAATCTTGTAATAAATCCAAACTATTGTAATTTAACATTATTTAATCTAATTTAATCATACCAAATTTTTTTTTAATTAAATCTATCATAAAATCACATAAATTATAATTAGCATAAAACACTAATCAATTTCTGATTCGGTCGCCGATAAGACCTTCAATTTGCGGTTCAAATTTAAAACATGAACAGATCATTTAACGGCAAATAGATAGAAATACAACTAATGCAACACATTCATGTAAACAGATCAGGATTTCATTCTAATAAGTTACTTTTCATGTTTAATCATAGATTAGCACTAATCAGAGGTGAGGGTTGTCACACTCCGCCTTTCTACTTAGTGCATCAGCAACATGGTTGGTGGCACCGGCTTTGTATTCTAAGGCAAAATCAAACTCTGCCAACTTCTCTTGCCACCGTGCTTGTCGTGTACTTACCTTGGGTTGTGTTAAGAAATGGCTAATCGTCGTATTGTTAGTCTTTACAACAAACCGTGAGCCCAAGATGTAGTGCCTCCAAATCCTCAGACAATACACTACTGCAAGCAACTCTTTCTCATGAGCTGGATATCTCCGCTCAGCATCATTGAGCTTCCTACTCTCATAGGCAATTGGGTGACCGTCCTGCAAAAGAACACCACCCAAAGTAAAATCAGATGCATCAGTTTGTATCTCAAAAGCTTTACCTAAGTCTAGTAGAGCAAGAGCAGGATCTTTTGACATAGCTTCTTTCAAGGCTTGAAAGGCTTGTTGGCACTCCTCTGCCCAAACATTTAGCCTACCCTTCTTTAGCAACTCTATCAATGGAGAAGCTAGTCTTGAGTAGCCTTCAACAAACTTGCGATAATAATTAGCTAATCCAAGGAATGACCGCAACTCTGAGACATTAGTAGGTGGTTGCCACTCTTGAATAGCCTTGACCTTCTCTTGGTCCATTTTGATGCATCCTCGCTCAACAATGTGCCCTAGGAACTTAATCCTTTCTTGGGCAAAAGAACACTTCTTTAGCTTGACAAAGAGCTTGTGCTCTCTCAACTTGGTAAGGGCCTTCTGAAGATGCTCCACGTGCTCTTCTAAAGTGGAGCTATAGATTACAATGTCATTCAAATATACTACCATGAATTGATCCAAATACTCTTGAAAAACTTCGTTCATCATGGTGCATAATGTTGCTGGGGCATTAGTCAAGCCAAATGGCATGACCAGAAACTCATAAGAGCCATAACGAGTAACACAAGTAGTTTTGGGCTCGTCTCCCTCGGCAATCCTTGCTTGATAATACCCCGATCGAAGATCTAGCTTTGTGAAATACCTCGCTTTGCTCAATTGATCAAATGAATCCGCAATGAGAGGAAGGGGATACTTGTTCTTGATGGTCAGCTTGTTGAGAGCCCGATAATACACACATAAGTGAAGACTACTATCATGCTTCTTTTGAAATAAGACAGGTGCACCGAATGGGGCCTTAGATGGCTTGATGAAGCCTGCTTCCAATAACTCTATAAGCTGCTTCCTTAACTCATTCCACTCAAGAATAGCCATTTTATATGGTGCACGAGCTGGTGGCCTTGTCCCTGGTACCAACTCGATAGCATGATCCATACCTCGGCGTGGAGGCAACTCCTTAGGCAACTGTTCAAGCATAACATCTGCAAATTGCCTTAAGACCTTCTTGATTGCAGCTGGGACAGGAGTAGATTCAAGAGCTTCATTCAACTTCAATGCGGCAACCTAAGTTTTCTCACTATGCCTAGCAGCCCTCTTGAGTTGCATAGTTGAGACAAATCGATCACTGTTGTTGGTGGCCATAACAGGAATGAGACATGGCTTATCCTCCATGACACACATACTATTAGAATAAGGCATGACTTCTGTCTTTGTGCTTCTTAAGAAATCCAACCCAAGGATGGCTGGAAGTCATCCATGGGTACTGCGGCGAAATCTACTCTTTCTTCCTAAGTGCTGACCTTCAAATGAATAGATTTTGTAACCCCATAGATAGTCTGCACTACCGAGTTAACCGTCTTGATGCAGCTGCCATCCTTCTCTAAAGATAGCTCAAGTCTTTCAACTTTGGTTCCCGTAACAAAGTTGTGGGTGGCCCCTGTGTCAATCAAAGCACGAAGGGGCTTCCTATTGAGTGTTACATCCACAAACATCAAACCTTTGTTGGATGACTTGCTCTTGTTCAACTTGCTGGATGATTTCCCACTATACATGGGTTTCTTCCCTTGCCTTCATCTTTAGACTCCACAAGTTGTTTAGGATCTGAATGCTTGCCCACTTTTCCACTCTTGGCATTCTTCTTAGGCCTCCCTGTAGAAGCCTTCTTCTCCATGGCATTCATCATATGAAAGGCTCCCACTCTAGAGCCAGCTACCTTAGAACCCTTGCCACTTCGCCTAGAACGCACGTTTTCTTCCTCACTATCATCATCACTTGGTTGAGAGACATGGTCAAACACAGTTGCTAGAGCATTCAAGGCACGCTTTTGTGGACATTCAGATAACCGATGTGGCCCATTGCATAAGAAACAAGAGATAGGACCTTTTGTTTTGCTTGTAGAGAATTGTTGAGGGGCTTTTGCCTTGTCACCATAGCTTTTTTATTGCCATTGTCCTCAACCCGAATGGGTTTTGGATGTAGAAGTGTTGGCTCCCCCACTCTTAGGTTTTCCATAGACTTAGGACTTTCCACCTCCCCACTCACCACTATCCCGTTGCTTAGGTTTGACGTAGTCCGTAAGGCATTCAACTACTGCTTGTACATGGGCTAAATCTTGCACTCTTTGCCTTTGAAGTTCAACTTTGGCCCATGGCTTCAATCCCTTAAGAAAGAAGAAGAGCTTGTCTTTCTCTGACATATCTTTGATGTCTAGCATAAGCCAACAGAATTCTTTCACATAATCTCTTATAGTGCTGGTGTGCTTAAGATCCCGCAAAGCACGCCGGGCATTATACTCAACATTTTCAGGGAAGAATTGGAGCTTAAGTTCATGCTTAAGTTGCTCCCAAGTCTCAATTGTGCATAAGCCGCGTTGCATCTCATCATGTTTAGTCTGCCACCACAACTTGGCATCACCGGACAAATACATTATGGCCATAGAAATCCTTGTCTCCTCAGCATCGGCTTTCACAGCTTTGAAATATTGCTCCATATCAAAAAGAAAGTTGTCTAACTCCTTGGCATCTTGGGCTCCACCGTAGGCACGGGGCTCGGGCACACGCGCCCTAGTGAATTCCATGCCATCACTAGGTGCATTACCAAAGGCATGGGTAAGAACACCAACCTGGCCACTGAGGTCTTCAATCTCTAGCTTGAGTTCAGTGACAACATCCTTAAAATCTTGCCCTTGAGTAGGGCCATGAGTTTGCTCAAGATCTTAAACCCGTTGCTCAAGGGTGGCTAATGAAGCTGCCATGGTCTCCATGTTGTCCATACGTTGCTCCAAGAGCTCAATTCTCTCCCTTTGCGTGGGTTAACGGTTGCCAGTAGCATCCATTTAGAAAGCCAATAATAGAGAAAGCCAAATAGACTAGGCTCTGATACCAACTGTCACACACTGACAATGCGGAAGCCTTGACAAAGATATGCAAGTGTGTGTGGCGCTAGTTAACTTTCTTCATTAGTCCACCAATAATGCTCAGAAGGTTTGCAAAGACAAGCAAACACAATATTAGTTAAGTTGATGAGCCACAAGATTGGAAACAAGCCACAAAATAGCAATCAACAAGCTAAAATTAAAGTAAGCAACAATTGAAAGGTTTTGCACAATTTAAAGACGAAATGAACTTTTCATTACTTAAAAGAAGGTATTACAATAGTTGAACAATGCACTAAAAGTGCTACAAAAGTTGCCTTAGCATAAGTTCGGTTGGGGTACATTAAAGGCACAAGTGGTCTGGTTCAACACTTGGGTACCTCCTCCTTAATATAGCTTGTTAAGCCTTTTCCTAGCTGGTAGGAGGAAACATCCACTATGTTTAAGGAGTCATAATGGATTTTTAAAAATTATAAAAAAAGAGAAAAATTACAATTCTTGGTCTCAAAACACTTTTAATACTAAGGTATTTACATAAAAATTTACAAGGCAAAAAGATTACATTTGACCCTCTAAAAGTTTGCCTAAAGTTGCTACTTGGTGGCTAGGTTGCCTCATGGTATGTCTTGGAATATCTTACACTATGCCTTGGGCCTTTGCTTGTACTTGCACCAACAACTTCTTAGACATGTCTTTGGCTCTCCAAATGGCACAAATGTGTGTGAAATCAAGGTGCTGACCCTTGGATGGGCGCACCTTGACACAATGCCATATCCATGCTATTGTTGAAACATACATAATTCTCATTTGCAGGGAAGTTTTATAGCTGACAAGCCCCTATATTAGGCCTGTTTGGCAACACGCTAATATATAGTTAAAAAGTCTAAAAACTACAACAAAAAGTAATTAATTAATTTAATTTACATATTTTTAAACTAATTTATTTTTATTTTTATTTTTTTTAAAGATTGATGAAATCTGGTACACTGTTCTGTTTGCCTTTATCGATTACAAGACGTACAAGGTGATATATTTCTCTCAGTAACAAAATAGAAAACAACAGATATTACGAAGGTTCAAAGTATGTAATATTAATGAGCAAACAAGTATTCCATAAACTTAGTTTTTCCAAAAAGAAAATAAATTTTTAGAATAGAAGAGTTACCCTTTTGAAATATTTAAGGAAAAAGAGAAACTACTCACACTTCATATTAATAAGAAATATACTTACAAAGATTATATTACAGACTCTGAGATTCTGAAAGACTTAGTACACTTAGAGGTTTCTAAGAGGGGTTGGAAATTTTACAACGCAGAGTGAAGGGGTATTTTTCATTCTGCTTCTTTCGTTGGCAAGCATGCCAATTTATACAACACTAAAAGAAGAAAAAACAAAACTCAAAAGGTTATGCTCAACATTTCACATCTAAAACTTTCCTAAGGGTCAAAACCTATGCTATGCTTTAGGCCCCATCGCACATCATTCGATCCTCCATTTTTTGACAAAATTCTGACACTATAATTTATTATAAGAAACGCGTAAAGATTTTCACAGCTTTTCTTTAATGGAGCAAGGTGGGAGTCATCTGCTTTATTAAAGTAGTGAGTGAAGGAAAATCTTTATTACTGACAGACTCAAATAATTACAGACACAAATATTTACAGAATCTTGTGTATTTTTTCGATAATTAAAGAGAAGCTTTATCTTCTACCAATTTTGTCTTCTTCTACTGGAGTATCAATTATTGATGGAGACGCTTGGATGTTGAATCTTCAAAGCAGATTCTTCATAGAATATTTACAAAATTGAAGAGTCAAAAGTCAGGAACTGCTGTTATAATATTTTCAAAATATTATATGAGTCTTGTAGTGGACGCCTTGTTTGTTTGTTTGTTTGTTTTTTTTTTTTTTTTTTCACTTCACCCATACATTCTATCTGAGAGATTGTCCAGGTCTGCTGCTGAGAGTTAGTCATAAAAGTCATCCCCATCTCCCATGGGTGGTTCATCATGCCATTCTGGGTCATTTTCTCATATTACTGAAGACTCATGAGAGACGCTATGCTGATAATTGGGATACTAGCTTTCATCGACAAATGTCTCTTTGCTGAAGGGATATCCTGGGATAAGTAAATTACAAAATGTCTTCTGATTTCTATCTTCACAGACTAGTCGTCCATAATTTCCATTATATGCTAATCGAGGATTGTTGGCAAATTTCCTCCATTTATTGAGCTGTTCTCTGAGTGGAAATCTTCTGCATGGCCAGGGTCTTCGATTGAGAAGTCCAGGGAATCCTGGAAAAGTTGAGGTTCCTCTGAGGTACATTTTATGTTTAGCTGGATTGCACCATATTCCTTTCCACTCTGGTAGCCTGCTATCTATTAATGCTTCTATGTGCGGATGATGCTCCTCCATTACGCAGAGTACTGCATGAACAAGTTTATTTCCGAAGCTATCTGTCTGATCTGGATCTGAAAAAATTATTCTGGAGACAAAGTCGTAATCTAATAATTGTGAGGCTGTTAGATAACACGTTTTGCCCCTAATCTCTATCTTTAATGCTTCAAATGTTGCTAAATTTATCTGGCAAAGGCAGATGCTGAAATCTAAATTGCACTGGCATCGACCAAAATGTTCTGACCTCTTCTTACATTTTTCTTCTTCTAAGCAGGGCTGCTCTTCATCTTCGTAGAGATAAGTCCATTGATAAGCTATGCCAGGGCATTCAACTCCTCCTATTGAGAGGTCTTGAAGAAACTGCTAAATAATGACTAGCTCGCTATTTTTGCTATCTTCGGCTAAGGTGTATATATAGGGTTTTAGGTTTTCTATTACTTGGCTTTTCTCACAAAAAGATCGAATGATAGAATGTCTGAAGAAATACATTGTAGTACTCAATTGGTCAAATTCCTTACTGGTGAGTTGTCTGATTTCGGGGTTAGGAAAATGGGTAGTTGTTTTTCCTGGAGCTAATTTTTTAAGCTGGTTGGTTAGGGTTCGAATGGTTGCTCTCAATTGTTTTTCTTCGTCTCAGAGCTGGTCTAGCTCTTCACTGACCCTTTTTCCTTTATCCATAATTTTCTTGAAATTTCTGGAAAGGCCTTCACAATGTCTGTACATCTGGAGAGGATTTTGAGAACCTATCTGAGAGTTAGAACTACTGCTTCTAGAACTACTACTTCTAATTATCTGGAAAACTGGAACTCCACTAGTAGCAAGAATGGTTGACCTCATCTTGCTCAATGTGTCCAGGTAATCTTTAGCTATCTGACTGATAAAGTAACTGGTTCTTATTTGTCTTCAGGCATAGGTACTAGCTGACTCAAAATCATAAAATCCTTTATACTGAGGTATGGGAAGATTTTTAACTAAGGGTTCTACTTCTATCCAGTCATGGTAAATACCGGGCTTGGTTCCTTTAGCTACTACATAGAAAGAAAAACTTTTAGACAAAGGTTTATTTTGGATTTTTGAAAAATATATACTAAGAGAGTTTAGGGCTGAAAGACGTTTAGCTGGGTGGCTATGACTGTTCCAAAGGTTATCTAAAAGACACTGTTGAACTGGGTCTAGCTCAATTCCTATTAATGGTCTGAACTTATTTTTGCCTTCATGAATGGGGAGAGCGAATCCCCCAAAATTCATGGTTTTGCTGTTCTCCATTATCTGCACAAAAATTAAACAAAAATTTAGGGTAATGTGTAAAAATATTAGGGTTTGTGTAAAGATACAACCATGACCAGCCTAGATTTTGAAATATTAGGAGTAGTATATGCAATAAACAAATTTAGATTATTTTTACACCAACCCTTTACAATTAGGACAGACTATAAAGCTATAGTTAGATTTCATAATAAACTTAACGAGCGAAAATTAAGTACTAGAAGATGGGCAAAATTTTTAGACTGCATAGTAGGACAAGGATATAAAGTAGAGTTTGAACATATTAAAGGGAGTGATAATAGGTTAACAGATTGGTTAAGTAGGAAAATTTATAACCAGTTTAATTTTTTTACAGATAATGGAGAACAACAAAACCATGAATTTTGGGGGATTCGCTCTCCCCATTTATAAAGGCAGAAACAAGTTCAGACCATTAACATGAATTGAGCTAGACCCAGTTTAACAGTGTCTTTTAGATAACCTTTGGAACGCGACCATAGCCAATTACTAAACGCCTTTTCAAATTCTAAACTCTCTTAGTATATATTTTTCAAAAATCCAAAATAAACCTTTGTCTAAAAGTTTTTATTTCTATGTAGTAGCTAAAGGAACCAAGCCCGGTATTTACCATGACTGGATAGAAGTAGAACCCTTAGTTAAAAATTTTCCCATACCTCAGTATAAAGGATTTTATGATTTTGAGTCAGCCAGTACCTATGCCCGAAGACAAATAGGAACCAGTTACTTTATCAGTCACATAGCTAAAGATTACCTAGACACATTGAGCAAGATGAGGTCAACCATTCTTGCTAATAGTGGACTTCCAGTTAGCAAGATAATTGGAAGCAGTAGTTCCGGAAGCAGTAGTTCTAACCTTCAGATAGATTCTCAAAATCCTCTCCAGATGTGCAGACATTGTGAAGGCCTTTCCAGAAATTTCAAGAAAATTATGGATAAAGGCAAAAGGGTCAGTGAAGAGCTAGACCAGCTCCGAGACGAAGAAAAACAATTGAGAGCAACCATTCGAACCCTAACCAACCAGCTTAAAAAATTAGCTTTAAGAAAAACAACTACCCACTTTCCTAACCTCGAAATCAAACAACTCACCAGTGAGGAATTTGACCAATTGAGTGCTACAATGTATTTCTTTAGAGATTCTATCATTCGATCTTTTTGTGAGAAAAGCCAAGTAATAGAAGACCTAAAACCCTATATATACACCTTAGCCGAAGATAGTAGAAATAGCGAGCTAGTCACTATTCAGCAGTTTCTTCAAGACCTCTCCATAGCAGGAGTTGAATGCCCTGGCATAGCTTATCAATGGACTTATCTCTATGAAGATGAAGAGCAGCCCTACTTAGAAAAAGAAAAATGCAATAAGAGGTCAGAACATTTTGGTCGATGCCGGTGTAATTTAGATTTTAGCATCTGCCTTTGCCAGATAAATCTAGCAACATTCGAGCAAATAGAGATAGAGATTAAGGGCAAAATGTGTTATCTAACAGCCTCACAATTGTTAGATGACGGCTTTGTCTCCAGAATAATTTTTTCAAATCCAGATCAGACAGATAGCTTCGAAAATAAACTTACTCATACAGTACTTTGCGTAATGGAGGAGCATCATCCGTACATAGAAGCATTAATAGATAGCAGACTACCAGAGTGAAAAGGAATATGGTGCAATCTAACTAAACATAAAATGTACCTCAGAGGAACCTCGACTTTCCTAGGATTCCCTGGACTTCTCAATCAAAGACCCTAGCCATGCAAAAGATTTCCACTTAGAGAACAGCTCAATAAATGAAGGAAATTTGCCAACAATCCTCTATTAGCATATAATGGAAATTATGGACGACTAGTCTGTGAAGATAGAAATCAGAAAATATTTTGTAATTTAGCTATCCCAGGATATTCCTTCAACAAACGGACATTTGTCGATGAAAGCCAGTATCCCAATTATCAGCATAGCGTCTCTCATGAGTCTCTAGTAATGGGAGAAAAAGACCCAGAATGGCATGATGAACCACCCATGGGAGATGGGGATGACTTTTACGACCAACTCTCAGCAGCAAACCTGGACGATCTCTCAGATAGAATGTATGGGTGAAATGAAAAAAAAAAAAAAAAAAAAACAAATAGGGCGTCCACTACAAGACTCATATAATATTTTGAAAATATTATAGCAGCAGTTCCTGACTTTTGACTCTTCAATTTTGTAAATATTCCACGAAGAATCCGCTTTGAAGATTCAGCATCCAAGCGTCTCCATCAATAATTGATACTCCAGCAGAAGAAGACAAAATTGGTAGAAGATAAAGCTTGTCTTCAATTATCGAAAAAATACACAAGATTCTGTAAATATTTGTGTTTGTAATTATTTGAGTCTGTCGTTAATAAAGATTTTCTTTCACTCACTACTTTAATAGAGCATATGACTCCCACCTTGCTCTATTAAAGAAAAGCTGTGAAAATCTTTACACGTGTCTTATAATAAATTATAGTGTTAGAATTTTGTCAAAAAGGAGAGGATTGAATGATGTGTGATGGGGCCCAAAGCAGTACCCGGCATCCTTATCCAAACCCTCTATTTGTTTTTATATGTAGAAATATCGTCAAAAGAGGCATATAATTGTATACATATATGGCCTTGTCTTTACTTAATTTTCAAAAAAGCCTAAGTCTAGGCTAGCATAGGTTTTGACCCTTAGGAAAGTTTTAGACGTGAAATGTTGAGCATAACCTTTTGAGTTTTGTTTTTTCTTCTTTTAGTGTTGTATAAATTGGCATGCTTGCCAACAAAAGAGGCAAAATGAAAAATACCCATTCACTCTGCGTTGTAAAATTTCCAACCCCTCTCAAAAATCTCTAAGTGTACTAAGTCTTTCAGAATCTCAAAGTCTGTAATATAATCTTTGTAAGTAAATTTCTTATTAATATGAAATGTGAGTAGTTTCTCTTTTTCCTTAAATATTTCAAAAGGGTAACTCTTCTATTCTAAAAATTTATTTTCTTTTTGGAAAAACTAAGTTTATGGAATGCTTGTTTGCTCATTAATATTACATGCTTTGAACCTTCGTAGTATCTGCTGTTTTCTATTTTGTTACTGAGTGACCTTAGCTGAAGAGCCCGTGTGAGCCGTGGTTACGCGTTGGAGGGCAAATTGTAGGCAGAAAGGGAAAGGTAAAAAATGGAAAATAAAAATATACTATGTTGAACAAAGCTTAGCTTCAAAGTGGGAGTACATGTAATGAAAACAAACATTGCCTAAAAATAGTTTTGTCATAGAAAAGAATTTTAGAATAAAAGAAGAGCAACCCGAGTAGAAATATTAAGGAAATATTGTTCATAAAAGAATTTAAAAAATCAAAATTGTATGCCTTTAGATGAAGAACTTAGGATCAAAATCAAAACCTGTACTGAGCTTATACAGGAATTAGAAGATCAAAAATTAAGATATCAATTTCTTTTATCATTAGCAGCTGGCAGATCTCTAGAAAATTACAGTTTAAAAGTTTCTCAACTAAATAGACAGATAACTGTAAGACAAAATGCCCTAAAGCTAGCCATACAACAGCTTGAAGATCTATTAGCATAACTGTAGAATTAGTTAGATAATTCTCAGCCCAATTTCAAAATAGTGGTAGACCACTAACTCCCCCCAAAAAATTGGTATCAGAGTAGTGTTTGGTTTTAAGGCAGTTTAAGTTAGTTTATGCATTTTGCTTATGGTAATGGAGTAGTTTTTATTTTTGGACATTTTAGTTATAAATTTCATATTATAGTAGCTTGTAATAATTTTAAAATAGGAGTTAATTTTGTGTATGAAAAGAATAGAATATTTAGATTTAGAACTCAACAATTATAATCATCGTCTTAGCATAGATAAAAATAAATTCCGTTGTAATTTTGAAGGTACTTTTACACATTAGCTCCATAGCGAACATAATTCCCTGCTAAATAGTATTATAGATTATCAGATTAATTTTGCAGAAAATATTAAAAAGGACATAAATAAAATTAGTAATCTTTTTATTTCATCCATAGATCATCTCCGTAATAATCGTAGCATAATTAAAGATCAAGATAAAAAATTAAACTATATTCAACACCACCAGTGTAGTTCAATTTTACAAAACGAACAGATTTAAATTTAGAAAAATTTCTCACGAAGCTAGAAATAGAAACTTTAATTTCAGCTATAAATACTAACAGCAAAAAACAAATAGAGTTAGAATTTAAGCAACTAATTGAAAAAATTCATAATTAGATAAATCAAATAGCTAAACAAATAGAACAGATTAATCAAATTCCAGATAATTTAAAACAAAAATTAGAAATTTTAGAACAATTAATAAGATCTTAGTTTATGAGTAGTGATAAAAAAGCTAATAGAGATTATCAGACTATTTTAAAACAGGCAGAAGATTTTTATAATAACCCAAAAGGAATCAGTAGCTATCAAGAAATAAATCAGTCAGATAAAATATCAGTGAGACAAAATAATATAGAAATTTTATTTATAATCAGATTGTGTGAAAAATTTGAAGAACTATCAAAACAATTACACAGCTTAGAAAATCGTTTAGCTTCGTTAGAATGAATAATACTTCAAAAAGGAAAAGGAATAGAAGGATCAGTAAATAAATCTGAATCTCAGATAAACGAAGAAGCTATAGCTAGATATTTCGAAAAGCTTAAATTACCAAAGAAACCTGTTTGTAGAATTTACAGAAAATAAAAATGTTTAAACAGCTAATAAAAGGTAGTAGTAGCAAAAAGCGTAATGAAGATGAAGATATTAAAGTAGAAGAATTTATAGATGTAGAACAACAGATAGAAATATTTAAGAAGGAAAAGTTAGAATTAATTCTAGCTAAATATGTATATAAGTTAGGAAAAATTCATAAAAAACAATATCTATTTAAACACTATGGTGAACAAATGATTAGTGTAACCCAGGAAGATGAAAAAATAGAGCTAAATTTAATATAAAGAGAAAGCTATAAATATATAGTAAATGAACACCTTAAAATGACTCACTTAGGATTAATTGTGATAGGAATTAAGGCATTAACCAGAGAAGATTTAGGAACTAAAGTTTTTGTATGTCTTTATGATGATATTTAATGATGTAGAACAAAGTATTTTAGGCAGCTATGAATTAGATATGAATTTAAAAGGAGGAATAGTTTATTTTACACCAGATTTCTTACTACCAACCTCAACCTTTCATAAAAAGATAAAAATATGAATAAAAAGTAGAGGATACAAAATGAAAAAAGGAGAAAAGAATTTATTAGTTTGCATAGAATTTTTAGGCTTAGCAGTCTCAGAAAGTAATACTCGCTATAGACTTACAAATGAATAGATAGTTAAGTTATTGTAAACACCTCATTTTTGACCGTCCTCAAGACTTGGACGTCACCGCCTGAACACTCGGTGATTATCCATGTTTGTGTTTGTTTGAAGTTCCCGGAGTTCTTGGCTACGCGCCTTGCCTCAGGATCCCCGAACTCGACTATTTTGTGTCTGGTTTTGCACCAAACACTTGTGTTTTGCCTTGGAAGGGCAGGGAATGCCTTTTGAGGCATCCCCACACACCACCGGCACTAGCTAGAGGCCACCGGCTGGTTTTTCTTGCCACTGGCAATATATATTGCCGGCCGGCACTCTTTGTTGCCGACCGGCCATCAATTTTGTCAAAATGACAATTTTGCGTGGCCGGCCACTGTTCATCTACTTTTTGTAGATATTTCTTGCCAACTGTGATAGTTGGCACCCACCCCTTTCCCCTCCATACACGTGTATGGAGGGATTTCCCTCTTGGATGGCTTGTTTTGTAAGCTTTACAAGAGGGAATTGCCTATATAGGAGAGAGTCTTCTCTTGGCATTAGGGTTAGAGACTTGTTAGACATTTTAGACAGCCTTGGAAAAGCTTGAGTTCTAGGGTTAGGGTTAGATATATTTTCTATCTCTATAAGTGTGTGTTTTGTGCCATTTTTGCTCACATACACACACTAACACACCATCTCTTGGACTTGAGACCCTTGGAGGCTTGTTTGAGTGTTTTGGAGGTGGATTCAAGCCAAGAAGGGCTGTTGGAGCATCATTTGTGAAGGTGGTCTTCAAGGGTAAGAAACTTCCCTTTTATTCCCCATTTTTGCATCCTATTTCTACCTATCTTAGAGCTGTTTTTGTGTTTAGTGTATAATATAAAAAAGTTCTAGTTTTAGGCCCTGTTGATTGTTTGTTAAGAGTGTTTTGTGCTTTGGGGAAGTTTGACCCCTCTTAGGCCTTGTAACGCCCTTGTTTTGTGCTATTTTGTGCAAGTTTCGAGACTTTGGTGTTTGGGCCTCTTCACCACTGAAATCTTGAGAGATTTCAGTGGTGGGGATGGTGCCTTAAAGTCTCCAAAAGGGGAGGGCCACCCCCTCTTCTTGTTGTCCTTGAAAGGGACTATTTTTGGTCTCTTAAGGAAGTCTTTGTTCAAGTGTGTGTTGAGCATGCCATGGCTGTATTTTATGCTTATATTTCCATGTTATAACTTTGTATTAAGTTGGTTTTGGTACTCCATGCATGTTTAGTATAGTTGCCATATAATGCCTCATTGATCCCTTAACATGCCTTAGGTTGTTAGCCTTTGTTCGAGCATGTTTTAGGCTTAGCCTTGTAAATGTTTTGTGCTTATTTTGCCATGCTTTAGGTCTGTCCATAGTTGTTTGGATCGATTTTGGCATGCTTAGTATAGCTTTTTTGCATTTGTGGCTTGTTGGGCTTGTATGCCTCAAGTATATGAATGTGTAGCATGTGTTGATTGCACCATTTTGGTGGTTTGGAACCATCCAACATGTAATTTCAGTCCCTTTGGCATATTCATATGCTTGCCTTAGTTGCCTCTTTGTTGCTTTGAGAGCATGTGTTGTATGCCCTATGTTTTGACCATTGTGCATGCCTTTGAATTTGAGCCACTTAGATGCCATCTAAGTGGTCCTTTTGTCTTGTTTTAACATGCTAAAAATCTATTTTTAGTTGTTTAATGCATGCCATGTTTGTTGTGCTAAATGTGCTTCAAAGCTTCATTACCTTGCTTCAAGTATTTGGGCCATTGGCATGCTAATGTTAACTTCATTTGAGTTGGTTTGGCACCACATTCTAGCAAGATTTTCAGAGTTAATGTTGCATGCAAATTATCCATGATAGCCTCTTTTAAATGTGTTTTAAAGTTGCTAGTTTAATGCTTAAAGTTTGGACCATCATGTGTGCACATGTGCGTGTGTGTTTAGCCTCCATTTTTGAGCACTTTGGCCACTAATTTTAGGCCTAATTGGAGTTGCCTAAGTCACGTTTAAGTCCACCCCTTTTCTTGGTTTGCATGCTTGCCTTGTATGTGTGTTTGCATACTAGCATTCTTGTTTGCATCCTATGTTGCATACTAGTTGACATGCTTAGGATTGCACACATAGACATGCATGCCTTGTCCCTTGATTTGGTGATGGGAATTGGGCCCCTTTGTTTGTTTGATTTGCATTTCATTTGAAATTGAAGTGCACACTTGATTCTTTGGGCCATCATGCATGGAAATGCGTGATTGGTGGTCCGAGAATCGAGGCACATCCTCCTTTGAGTCACAAGCATGATAAGGAATGTGTTTGGTGCATACATTGCTTGAATTGAGCTGCCATGCAAGTTTTGCCCTCTGCTGCTGTGAGTTGCAGGTTCTGCAGGAATTCATTGCCGGCCGGCATTATTTAGTGCCGACCGGCAGTCAATTGATGGCCGGTGGATTCATTTTGTGTCGACGACCACAAATTTACTGCCGGTGGTCATTCTACTTAGCCGGTGGTGATTCCCAGTATCCATAGAGGCATCCTTGAGACTTTGGCAGTCTTCAGAGAAGCAAAGCAGGGAAAACAGAGGCAGGCTAGGCATGGCAGTGCAATTCCGAGCAGAATCCGAGCGCGCACGCATTGAGCCCTCTCCCCGAGGCGGTTTACTGTTTTTCTTAGCATGGTTAATTTGTTAATTAATTAGGCAATTTGTAATATTTAATTAGCTTGCGTAGTTAGTTAATTTGTATATTCTTTTGGTCCCTCCGAGCGAGGGCAATTTTGTAATAAGCGTGCATGAGTGGTGTGTATGTCTTCCAACCCCCACTTCTTTCTTCCCTTTTATTTACCTGCTTATGATGGTAGATTAGGGCACGTTTATTTTAGCATACCTTATGCAATGCATGCGTGCATCCATGCATTTGTTGACATGCACCAGGCTCGGTACATCATACAAACTGCATTGTATCTTCAAATCTAACTTGAATACGTGCATCGAATGATCGCATTCCACATGCCATCCTAGGGTTAGTCGAGCCTATCCTAGATCACATTCTGCATGCGATGCATTAGTCACTCTAACATGAACTAGGGCATGCATTTTTGCTAACTAGTTTTTGTTTTGGTACGGAGTACGATGTAAGTATTTATGCTTTAGCATCTCGCATGCGTGTGAATGTTAACATGATAGTAGGCTTACCATGCGGCTAGCTGCTTATGTGATATAACTGTTTGAATGCTTGTAGGTGGAGGTTGGATTGCTTGAGTTGGGAAAACTCGTTGAAATCCGTGTTTTAGCCTACTTGCGAGTAGCAAATTCCAAAGCATTTTTCAAAACGAACGGATATGCAATGCTTGTTTCCAAATTAGGCAATCTAGTCTATACTTGTTTGCTGTGCACATAATATAGTAATTCTAGGCTAATAACCGGAATAAGAATACATAACGTTTTCAAAATCGGTTATCACGGTTAGTAGAGGCCGGTCTTCGGACCGGGCGAAAGGGGGTGCTCATAGCTGACCTTCCCCGATCGTACCCAAGCTCCCGAGCCGAGGCAACTTTGGTGATGACGGACACGTGGGCTTTGGCACCGAGTCAGGGTTTCCTAAATTTCCCATTTAAAAAATATTTAGGTGGCGACTCTGTATCTGGCAAAGCAGTCCATGTTTGGCACTTCTTTTCAAAAATTGTTTTTCTCAAAACGATTTGCCAGAGTTGGACTCTTTGGTTTAGATTACGAAACGCAACAAACAAAAAAGGGGAGTCCGAACTGTAGCATCGAGGTCCCTCGCGGGCGCTGTCTACAGTTATTAGGCGCAAAAAGAATAAAAGCACTACCAGCTAAAAAATTTAATTTCGAAGATAATGTAGCACTAGATTGGAATTTAGGAGATTTTCTAGGACAAAAGAGATTAGCCCCTCAAGATAATTTATTATATCAAAGAGCAGATGGAAATTATGCAGTAAGATTCACTCAGTATACCTATGTAGCATTAGAAAAATCTGAAGATGATGAATTTAGTAGTATAGATATGGAAGAAAATCAAGATAATTGTAGTGAAATAAATCAACTTTATGTAATAATAGAAGAAAAAATAATATCACAAAATAAGATATATAATATTGATGAGATAGATTTAGAAAGTTTCACCCTAGAAGACATGAACAAAATATTAGATGCCAGATATTATGAATACTTGGCTAGAGAAGATACCCATGATGAAGCAGTGTCATTTTTAGACCATGAATTTCATATAGAATATGTAGATGATATTATAGAAGATAAAATGCATCCTAGCAAAATATTTAAAATACCAAAACAAACCAACTTAGAAGATACTTTTTACATGAACACAGAAAGCACATGAACTAGTAACCCACAACCAACTGTAGAAGATCCTGTAGAACCAATGCATTATGCACTAGGAAGAAGAAAACAATTAGCTAGTTCAAGACGAAGTAAAGCAGATCCAAATAAAAGCTATAGATTTCATGGAAAGTGTAGGCAACCAGATATGAGTATACAATTACAGCCAGTTAATAATCAAGAAACCCTTTTAGATTTAGCCAGATTCGACCCACAGTTATGGCAAGAAGTAATAGATAGATAGGAAAAAGATATGGTAAAGGGATAGATAAGTAATCCTTATGATTCAACAGACATGTGGGAATATATGGAAACACTTTTAGGAGATTTAGCTTATAATAATTATCTAACTTTTAAAGGAAAATACGAAGAAACAATTAAATAGCTTAAAAAATTAGAAGATAACCTACGGAATTTTACTAGTTTTATAAAAGAAATACTTATAGGATTTGACACTTCTAGAAGAAATGATTCCATTCAAAGCGTAGCATTAACTGAGTTAGATCAGATAACGTTAGGAAGTTGGAAATATATTGTACCCTTTAGTAAAGAATACTTAGCCATAGCAGCTAGAACTAGAAAAAGTTTTGATGAAGAAATAGGAAATAAATATTTTAGAAAACTACCCGGAGAGCTAGGAAGAGAGATAGAAAATAAATGGTCAGTTTATTATGCAAGTTTACCAACTAAAATAGCCTCAGGAGAAGTAAAAATAAGAGAAACTTTAGGAATAGGACCTAGAATAGTTTATATGTTTTTTAAGCTCAGAGAAAAATGTGTAAAGGTTAAAATACAGAAAGATTTGAAAAAACAAAATTATAGTTTTTGTAGCAATATAATATATACTCTTTAGCAATATGAAGATAAATATAATAGGAAAAAATACAAAAAATATGGAAAATATAGAAAAGAAAAATATTGGAAAAAAAAATATAGAAAACCATGGAAAAAAACAAAAATTCATTAGAAAAAGTAGAACTTTTAATAAAACTAATTATAAGAGATTACCCAACGAAGAAAAAGATAAGAGAAAACAAAGATATGTTAGAAAACCCAATAGTAAAAAATGTAATTGTTTTATATGTGGAGAATCCAATCATTTTGCAAAAGCCTGCCCAAAAAGACAAAGACCTAATACTAATAAACAGATAGAAAGACTACATATTATAGAAGACTTAGAAGAAGATATAGTCAGCATAAATAGTGATGATTCAGAAGTATATAGTATAGTCAGTGATTATGAATATCAAATAGAAGCCATAAGTTCAGATAGTGATTCAAAAAGTGATACAGATATAGATAATCTTTTAGGACAATTCAATCAAGAAATAGGAATAACTCATTCTCATAATATTTTCTTTATGATGGAATGTAATGCAAATACTGAATGTTAGCATAATTTTCAAATAGGACTAGGATTTGATACTACTAGATGCAGCTATTGTAATTGGTTTCCAGCTAAAGATAAGAGAGCTCAGTGTTTATTATGCAGTATAACCTATTATATAGTCTGTCTTGAAAAATTAAATATGACACATAAGTTAACATTAGAAAATAACAGAGAGGATCATAGTATAGAAAGTAGAGAATTACATTTGACAATTAGAGAATTAGAAGTACAAGTAAGAGAACTTAAACTTCAAATACATGAGATAGAAACTAAGACTAGTTTTGACATAGAATGTTTAGAACTAGAAAATAGATAGCTTAAACAGCAGCTAGAACAACTTCACAATAAATGCCCTTTAAAAGATAAACTAATTGAAGAACATATGAATTCTTTAGAATTAGTAAACTTAGTTGATTCTCAACCCTTTAGTCAATACTCTCAAGCAAAGTCAGATAATACATATTTACCATTTAATTATCCTGTTATACCCAAGCCAAATTTAGTCAAAGTCTCTTGTGTAATTAAATTTGTAGAAAAAACCCTTAGTATAGATGTCATGATGGATACCAGAGCCAGCAAGTCATATATTGAACAACACATAGTTCCACTAGGATGGAGCACAGCTTTAACAACCCCAACTTTAGTCAGTATAGCCGATGGCACTAAACAGACCTATACACATTGCATAAATGGAGCATGAAATAAATATTGAGAGAATGATTGAAAGAGCAAATAAGCTCTGTAATTCAATTTCTATTAAACCTTAAGAGAAAACTCCATTATATAGGAGAGCATATACAACATCATGAAAGAAAACATATAAAACTAAAAGAGGACCGAAAGCAGCCGAAAGTATAAAGCTAAGCATCTTATGAGAAAAAGCACTAACTATACAACTAAGCATCTGATGAGGAGAAACACTAACAGAGCACTATTTACCAAACATAATTATTTGCTCACATGGAAAAAAAAGCTTGATTTCCAACACTCCCCCTCAAGCTACGTTGTAGATGTTAATCATTCCCAATTTTTCTGTCAGATCTTCAAAGTTAACTCGAGCAAGAGCTTTTGTGAGAATGTCAGCCTTTTGACAGTTTGTTGGAGTGTAGCTAACTTGAAAAACTCCTTCTTCAATCTTTTCCTTGATAAAGTGTCTGTAATGACCCGGAATCATATGCCAGAATTATTAGTGATTAATTATGCTTAACTATGATTTAATTGAAGATTATCTGTTGATTCTAGAAAAGATCTATTGAAATGACAACTTCGGGACTGAAATTGATGACCTTAATGGGTTCAGAAGATGAAATTAAAAATACCTATGTGATACCGGGAATGTTTAGAACCATTCGAAACGATAAATTGAAGACTGAATATGTCTGAATCGCTAAGCCTTGTTTGGTTTCACGTTTTTGGCACAAATCATTTATGGGAGGTATATAACTTAAGAGATAAGAGAGTTTGACCTCATTGACTCAAAGAAAAGAAAATATCTGGAAAGGAGAAAGAGAGAAGAGAATTCGTGGGTGAGAAAGAGAGAGAGAGAACCAAGAAGAGGAGAAAGGGAAAGAAGAGAGGGGAAAAGAGGAATCAAGTCTACCCTTGTTCAAATTAAAGCATCAAGGTAAGAAATTATCTCTAATTTCATGGAATAGAGTGTTGATCTCTGGCATATAGCATGTTAATTTCTAGTATATGGTATGAATCATGTTTATTGGGCATTTTGAAGGGAATCTCCATGAATGTTTCGAAATGAAGCTTTTGTGCTCAAGTTTATGATTTTCTATTTTACTCCAAGATTTGATCTTCTATTGTTCTATATGGGTTTGATTTGGAAGTTTTGATGTGGATTCAAGATGGGTTTCAAGTGTTTTCAAGTATTTAGACCTTGATTTTCATGATCTTGGAGGTTGAATGTTGGTTTGAAGTTTGGAAGAAGAACCCAGAATTTTCACAGTCCGCCGAAGGATCGCTTCGCCGAAGCGGATTGCACGAGAATCCGCATCTTCGTTCACAGTCCGCTCGAGCGGGGGTTTGGCCGCTCGAGCGGGGACCCATTTTTCAGAAATTTCAGGAAATGTTCCAATGAATGTTTTGGCATCCTCATCGCATCTTGGGCATGTTTAAACCTTAAAGAAGTTAAGATAATGAGATTATGAGATGGTAACACCATTAAGAGAATGCATGAATTATGTGAATTGATGATGATATATGTTAAGAAATGTGTTATATGTGAATGTTTGCAGGCCAGATTGAGAAGACTGTGCCATCGGTAACGGGAAACCACTGTAAGTAACATTTCCGTAAAGATATGTTAATATGAATTATGTTTCGAAATGATAAATGATATGTTATGATTTTGAAATGATAAATGTTTTATGTGAACGAATGTCTGTTTGCGAATCTAGTATGACATTCATAGAGAATTGGGTCATGGGGGCGAGAACATGCAGGCCCATGCGTCATGAGTCATGGGGGACGGCATGGAAGGACAAACCCGTGGCTAGTCACGAGATCTCGTAGACTGTTTGACTGATATAAATGTTCGTGGGCGTATGCCATTACGTATGTTCTTATATGATGACCGATGGTGATTACGTTTATGATTGATTTATATTAAGTTACGAAAATATTGGACTCCGTTCACTGAACCTCTTTACTGTTTTGTTACTTGCTGAGCTTTAGCTCATTAGTTGTATTTATGTATTATAGGTGTGCAGCCGGGAAGTCAAGCCTAGGCGGAGTCAAGCTGAGCCGCCGTTTTGCAAGCCTACCCGAGTTGGTGCCCTGAGCTGGGCTAGGCCGGAAGGCCGTATGTGTTTTGATTTTGTTATGTATTGGTGGCTGATGCATATATGTTTTGTATGTTTGTATATGAATTTTTGGTTACATGTTATGTACATTGGTGGGTAACTTAACTCATTTTGGCATGTAAATACTTGTTCATATAAATGCACAGCTCTTGGACTATTAGTTTTTGTATGTGCTTCCGCGAGCCCTTTTTTATTTATGTTTTGTACAGTAAGGCCGGAGGTAATTTACGAATTACTGGCCGGTCACGTTGCCGGACTTCTAGGGGCGGGTTCGGGGCGTGACAGTGTCGATCTATCTCCATGTGTTTAGTTCGATCATGATGAACTGGATTCTTAGCTACACTGATGGCGGCTCGGTTGTCGCAGTATAAAACCATGGGATGCTCAGATGGAACCTGTAATTCTTCTAACAGCCTGTTCAACCAGATTCCCTCACAGATACCTAGTGTCATAGCACGAAATTCTACCTCAGCACTACTACGGGCTACTTTTTACTTCATTATGTAACCGCTGCTCCCAAACAAATGAACAATAGCTGAAGTTGATCTTCGATCATCGATCTCGCCTAATCTGCATCTGAAAAAATCTCAATTTTTCTATTTGTTGTTCTTTGGAAGAAGAGACCCTTTCCCGGTGTCTTTTTTAGGTACCTCAATATTCTGGTCATAGCAGTCATGTGTTTTTCGGTTGGATTATTCATGAATTAACTGACCACACTAACAGAGAAGCTGATGTCTGGTCTTGTATGAGAAAGATAAATGAGTTTTCCCACAAGCCGTTGATATCTCCCTTTATCACTTGGTGCACTACCGTCATTTTCTTCCAGTTTGATAGTTGTGTCCATAAGTGTTTCTACCGGCTTGCATCCTAGCATCCTTGTTTCATTCAGTAAGTCTAGAACGTATTTACGTTGTGAGACTGCTATACCTTTCTTTGACCTAGCAATCTCCATTCCAATAAAGTACTTAAGGTTTCCAAGATCTTTAATCTCAAATTCCTTTGTTAGGAATTTTTTAAGTAAGCCAATTTCCTCTTCATGATCACCTGTTAGAATTATGTCATCCACATAAACAATGATAATTGCCAATTTCCCTCCTAGGGATTGCTTCACAAATAATGTATGATCGGATTGACATTGAACAAAACCGTACCCTTTCACTGCCTTAGTGAACCGTTCAAACCAGGCCCTGGGAGATTGTTTGAGACCATACAAGGATTTTCGGAGTCTGCAAACTTTGTTGAAATTTGATATCGTCTCAAGTCCAACAGGAATGTCCATGTAAACTTCTTCCTCTAAGTCACCATTGAGGAAGGCATTTTTCACATCAAGTTGGTGAAATGACTAATCGAGATTAGCTGCCAAGGATAAAAGTACATGAACAGTGTTGAGCTTGGCAACTGGAGCAAAGGTTTTTTGATAGTCAATGCCATAGGATTGGGAGAATCCTTTGGCGACCAACCGAGCTTTATAACGTTCCACATTACCATCTGCCTTGTGCTTTACGGTGAAAATCCACTTACACCCAACTGGTTTCTTACCTCTTGGAAGATCAGTAATTGCCCAAGTACCATTCTTTTCCAGAGCCCGAACTTCCTCATTGACTGCCGCCTTCCACTTCGGATACTTGAAAGCTTCCTGAATATTCCGAGAAATGGGTATCTCTGTGATGCTAGAAGTGAAGGCACGAAACGAAGGTGATAGCTTATCATAAGAAATAAAGTTCCCAATGGGATGCTGAGTACATGATCTAACTCCTTTTCTCCAAGCTACGGGCATATTAAGAATACTATTTTCTAACTCGGAATTAACAGTACTATCTGTGGTAGGAATATTGTTACTTGGAATGTTGCTTGGATTAGAACCCGGTTCAGCCTCATGGGATTGTTGAGAAAGTGCTCCTTCCTCTGTTTCCTCTTGGATGTGCTCATTATCCCGCAAGTCAACAATGAACTCAGAATTTTCGGCAGGTAAAGATTGATTAAATGACTCTGGAGGTGTGTGATTTTTGGTGGTGATGGATGGCTCAACAAATGACTCAAGGGTCCAAAATTGATATTCCTGGGTTGGAGTCTCCCCCTGAATAATGATTTTAAGGTAGTAAGACTGGGTTTCAAAAAATGTGACATTCATGGAATTGTAGAATTTCTTTATGACCGGAGAGTAACACTTATTCCCTTTTTGATGTGACGAATACCCGATGAAGATACACTTGAGCGACCTGGGATCAAGTTTACTTCGATACTGTTGATGGATATGAACAAAGACAGAGCACCCGAAAATTTTTGGTGGGATGGTGGAGATGAGGCGAGTAGTTGAAAAGGATTTTAGGAGAAGTTGACAAGGGGTTTGGAATTGTAGTACCCTAGATGGCATCCTATTAATAAAGTAGGCTGCTGTAAGAACAGCTTCCCCCAGAAGAATTGTGGAACATTTGTGGAAAACATTAGCGATCTAGCAACATCTAACAAATGCCTATTTTTCCGTTCAGCGATGCCATTTTGTTGTGGGGTGTCAACACATGAACTTAAGTGAACTATCCCTTCTTTTGCTAAAAATTCTCCTAGAATGGAGTTGAAATAGTCCCGAGCATTATCAGACTTTAGAATTTGTATTTTTGACCGGAATTGTATCTGAATCATAATTTGAAAATTTTTGAAGATTTGGCTTGTTTCAAATTTGTCTTTCATGAGGAAGACCCAGGTTAATCTAGTATGATTATCTATGAATGAGACAAACCACCTAGTACCAGTTACATTTTTTATTCTTGATGGACCCCAGATATCACTATGAATTAGTGAGAATGGACGAGACGTTTTATAGGATTGAATGGGAAAATGGGACCGTACATGCTTAGAAAATTGACAGATTTCACAATCAAAAGGTTTTGGATTTTTATTAAATAATGAAGGAAATAAATGCTTGAGATACATAACACTAGGATGATCTAAGCGATAGTGCCACAACATAATTGCTCTATCGTTATTTTGACACGAAACCAAAAAAGAACTACCATGAATTGCCGTTTGAGGTTGTTCCTGTGGATAGTGGCATTCCTTAAGGATGTAGAGTCCAGAGCATTCCTCAGCATTGCCAATCGTCTTCCCCGAATCCAAATCCTGAAATTCACAATGAGTGGAGAAAAAATTAGTAACACACCTCTTTTCCTTAGTGAGTTTACTAATTGACAATAAATTACAGTCCAAGTCAGGAACAAGGAGAACAGAGTTGAGAATAAGATTC
This sequence comes from Camellia lanceoleosa, assembly GCA_025200525.1. Lineage (NCBI taxonomy): Eukaryota > Viridiplantae > Streptophyta > Magnoliopsida > Ericales > Theaceae > Camellia > Camellia lanceoleosa. The sequence goes on from CM045766.1 coordinate 182,629,115, forward strand.
CTAGACAGCACAACTGAACCTGTACTGGCAACCTTTGATAGTGAACCATTTGCTATTTGGACCGTTAAATTATTTTGACATGAGTTATATATATCAAAAATTGTTGCATCTCCCGTCATATGATCAGATGCTCCTGAGTCCACAATCCAAGGTTTTTTTATGTTTCTTACCAACAGTAAAGGCATTCAAAGAGTTACCTTTGTGAGCCAAGGTTCCGGATCCAATGATGTGGTTGGAAGATGAACCAGATTATGACTGTAGAATAGGAGACAGTAGTTTCTGGAGCATCTCCATTTGCTCCTTGGTGAAAGGGCTTGCTTCAGGTTGTGGTGATAGTTCATTGGTACCTGCATGATTACCTCGTCCTTCTTTCTCAAGAGGCTGACGTGGCTTCCAATCTGCTGGCTTTCCATGAATCTTCCAGCAAGTTTCTCTCGAGTGACCCGGCTTTCTACAATGATCACACCAAGGCCTACCTCCTTTATTTTTTTGATGGTTGTCAATAGGAGCGAATTAAGTCTTACGAGCCGAACTTTCTGTCATATTCAGTTGTTGATGGGATCCCATCATGAGTTTTTTCCGACTTTCTTCGCGACGGACTTCAGAGAATGCCTCTCTAAGGCTAAGTAGCGGTTTTACTCCCATAATTCTTCCTCTGATTTCATCTAGATTTGTGTTCAATCCTAACAAGAATTTAAACACACGCTTCCTTTCGGCAATCTTTTTATACAACAAACCATCAGCAACGCACTGCCAGTTATGAACCTCAAACGTATCAAGTTGATGCCATAGACGAGTAAGGGTATTGAAATATTCAGTTACCGTAAGATTGTCTTGACGTAAATCGTGGAGGGAGCTTTCAAGCTGGATGATTTCAGATGTGTTTTCCTTGTTCGAAAATGTTTCTTTTGCCATGTCCCAGATCTCTTTGGCAGTATCAAATGATAGAAAATTTTCACCAATGTCAGTGGTCATAGAGTTGACGAGCCACGACATGACCATATTATTTTCAGCTATCCACCTTTTGTAGGTTGATGCTGTGGTTTCTAGTAGTGCTGAGACTCCGGTGATATAGTCATCTTTCTCCTTTCCCCGTATAAACATTAATATGGATTGAGACCATTGCAAATAATTTTGCCCATTCAGTTTATGGACGGTGATCGGAAGATGAGAGGTTTCCATTTGATGAGAGAATGAAGATGATGAGATGATAATATCAGAAGAAGAGGAGGATGAGTCGATAGCCATTCCAAAAGCTGGACCGTATTTAGGCATGAAATAGAAGGATAGATTTGAGTAGAAGAGAGAGACAAAAAAAAAAAAAAAAAAAACAGAAAACTCGAATACTGACTAAAGAGGCGAAAATGATGAGACAGGATTACACCTGCTCTGATACCATGAAATAAATATTGAGAGAATGATTGAAAGAGCAAATAAGCTCTGTAATTCAATTTCTATTAAACCTTAAGAGAAGACTCCATTATATAGGAGAGCTTATACAACATCATTATGATAACCTGCTATACAACATCATGAAAGAAAACATATAAAACTAAAAGAGGACCGAAAGCAGCCGAAAGTATAAAGCTAAGCATCTGATGAGAAGAAGCACTAACTATACAACTAAGCATCTGATGAGGAGAAGCACTAACAGAGCACTATTCACCAGACATAATTATTTGCTTACATGGAAAAAGAAGCATGATTTCCAACAGAGCACAGATTAGTTTTCATCATCTAGGTTCTCAAGATCAACATATAGAATGGTTCCCATTACCTCAAGTTTGGATGGGAAACACACGACAGAATCATCCTTTCATTTTAGGACTTAATTTCATATTTAGTTTACAATGAGGCATGTTTATTAGCCAAAACAACATTAATTTCTTCAAACGAACCATACATACACCCACAGCATATGCCCTTAGCACCCTAGCCCATTCATCAGAGTTGCGTGCGAAGCGTGGTAGTACCATAGGAGTAGATTCCGTTCCCGCTAGTTTTTTTATTTCCTAGTAGAAATATTTTTCCCGAGCTAGCCCAAACGTATATACCTAGTAAGATAGTAAATACTTCTTTAGAAAATTTAGATATAGAAAGTATGAGTTAGAAGAGTTTGATTTTGAAGAAAAATGAGACTATTGGAACCTCGAAGATTTTCAAGAAACAGCTAACTTAGAATTAATTTTTGCAAAAATAGGAAAATTAAAGAAAAAAACTAGTATATAAAAGAACAGAAAATGATTTAGATGAAATAATAAGATTAGCTGAAACAACAGAGATTTTAGGGGAACAGCCCATGAAATATTGGGAAAGAAATAAAGTTTTAGCCAGTTTAGATATAAAAAATAAAGATTATAGGATTACATCAGCACAAATAGATCATACGCTAGCAGATATAGAAGAATTTTAGAACACAGATTAAGGAGTTATTAGATTTAGGAGTAATTAGACCTAGTAATAGCCCGCATAGGAGCGTCGCATTTATGGTTAGAAATCATGCAGAGATAAAAAGAGGAAAAGTTAGAATGGTTATAAATTACAAAAGATAAAATGATAATACAGAAGATGATAAATATAATATACCAGATAAAGATCAGCTCATAAACAGAATACAGACAACAAAAATACTTAGCAAATTTGATTGTAAATCAGGATTTTGGCAGATAAAAATGGAAAAGAAAAGCATACATTGGACAGCCTTTTGTTGCCCACAAGGACATTACGAATGGTTAGTTATGCCCTTTGGATTAAAAAATGCACCTTTCATATTTCAGCGTAAGATGGATAGCATATTTAATAAATATAATTTTATACTGGTATACATATATGACATATTAGTATTTAGTCCAAATAAAAATAGTTATATAGATAATTTATATATAACATTAGAAGAATTCATAAATAATGGAATAATAATTAACAATAAAAAGATGGTATTAAATAAGCTTCACATAGAATTTTTAGGAATGGAGTTAGGAGATGGAAAAATTAGGTTACAACCTCACATAGTCAAGAAAATTTTAGATTATCCAGATAAATTAAAAGATACAAAACAACTTCAATCTTTTTTAGGAATTTTAAATTATGCGCGAATGTATATTCCCAACCATAGTAAAATAATAGGACCCCTTTATAGTAAGACTACACCCACAGGACAGAAATATTTCAATCAGCAAAATATAGCTCTAGTTAGAAAAATTAAAGATATTTGTAAAAATTTGCCAGACCTACAACTTCCCTTCGAATCAGAATATATAGTCGTAGAAACAGACGCAAGTCAATTAGGATGGGGAACAATATTATTAGCTAAACCTAATAAGTATGATAGTAAAAATAAAGAACGCATTTGTAGATACAGTTCTGGAAAATTTAAAGAAAAAGATACAACCATGACCAGCCTAGATTTTGAAATATTATGAGTAGTATATGCAATAAACAAATTTAGATTATTTTTACACAAACCCTTTACAATTAGGACAGACTGTGAAGCTATAGTTAGATTTCATAATAAATTTAACGAGCGCAAATTAAGTACTAGATGATGGGCAAAATTTTTAGACTGCATAGTAGGACAATGATATAAAGTAGAGTTTGAACATATTAAAGGGAGTGATAATAGGTTAATAGATTGGTTAAGTAGGAAAATTTATTTAAAAAAAGAAAATAACCAGTTTAATTTTTGTGCAGATAATGGAGAACAACAAAACCATGAATTTTGGGGGATTCGCTCTCCCCATTCATGAAGGCAGAAACAAGTTTAGACTATTAACAGGAATTGAGCTAGACCCAGTTCAACAGTGTCTTTTAGATAACTTTTGGAACAGTCATAGCCACCCAGCTAAACGTTTTTCAATCCTAAACTCTCTTAGTATATATTTTTCAAAAATCCAAAATAAACCTTTGTCTAAAAGTTTTTCTTTCTATATAGTAGCTAAAGGAACTAAGCTCGGTATTTACCTCAATATAAAGGATTTTATGATTTTGAGTCAGCCAGTACCTATGCCCGAAGACAAATAGGAACCAATTACTTTATCAGTCAGATAGTTAAAGATTACATGGACACATTGAGCAAGATGAGGTCAACCATTCTTCCTACTAGTGGAGTTCCAGTTAGCAAGATAATTAGAAGCAGTAGTTCTGGAAGCAGTAGTTCTAACCCTCAGATAGATTCTCAAAATCCTCTCCAGATGTGCAAACATTGTGAAGGCCTTTCCAGAAATTTCAAGAAAATTATGGATAAAGGCAAAAGGGTCAGTGAAGAGCTAGACTAGCTCCGAGACGAAGAAAAACAATTGAGAGCAACCATTCAAACCCTAACCAATCATCTTAAAAAATTAACTCCAGGAAAAACAACTACCCACTTTCCTAACCCCGAAATCAGACAACTCACCAGTGAGGAATTTGACCAATTGAGTGTTAGAATGTATTTCTTCAGATATTCTATCATTCGATCTTTTTGTGAGAAAAGCCAAGTAATAGAAGACCTAAAACGCTATATATACACCTTAGTCGAAGATAGCAAAAATAGCGAGCTAGTCATTATTCAGCAGTTTCTTTAAGACCTCTCCATAGCAGGAGTTGAATGCCCTGGCATAGCTTATCAATGGACTTATCTCTACGAAGATGAAGAGCAGCCCTGCTTAGAAGAAGAAAAATGTAATAAGAGGTCAGAACATTTTGGTTGATGCCAGTGCAATTTAGATTTTAGCATCTGCCTTTGCCAGATAAATTTAGCAACATTCGAACCATTAGAGATAGAGATTAGGGGCAAAACGTGTTATCTAACAGCCTCACAATTGTTAGATTACGGCTTTGTCTCCAGAATAATTTTTTCAGATCTAGATCAGATAGATAGCTTCGGAAATAAACTTGCTCATGCAGTACTTTGTGTAATGGGGGAGCATCATCTGTACATAGAAGCATTAATAGATAGCAGACTACCAGAGTGGAAAGGAATATGGTGCAATCCAGCTAAACATAAAATGTACCTCAAAGGAACCTCGACTTTTCCAGGATTTCCTGGACTTCTCAATCGAAGACCCTGGCCATGCAGAAGATTTCCACTCAAAGAACAGCTCAATAAATAGAGGAAATTTGCCAACAATCCTCTATTAGCATATAATGGAAATTATGGACGACTAGTTTGTGAAGATAGAAATCAGAAGATATTTTGTAATTTAGCTATCTCAGAATATCCCTTCAGCAAAGAGACATTTGTCGATGAAAGCCAATATTCCAATTATCAGCATAGCGTCTCTCGTGAGTCTCCAGTAATGGGGGAAAATGACCCAAAATGGCATGATGAACCACTCATGGGAGATGGGGATGACTTTTACGACAAACTCTCAGCAGCAGACCTGGATGATCTCTCAAATAGAATGTATGGGTGAAGTGAAACAAATAAAAAAATAAAAATATATATATATATATACTATGCTGAACGAAGAGGTACAAGGTGATATATTTCTCCGAAATTACAAAGAAAGAGAGAGCCTTTCACGCTACTGACTTTAGTTTGATTCTTACGTCAACTTTCTCAGAGAAAACTTGCAGGTGTGGTGTGGTGTGGTGTGGTGTGGTGTGTGGTTAAAGATTTGCCCATAATTTCTGAATCACATCAAAGGTATGAGCTATGCACTTACAACGCATTTGTTGTAGAAGACCAGCTTTTTAAAACCAAATACATGTCCTTTAAAATCAAAATTTTCAAATTTAAACAGTTTAAAAAACTGACGGATAATTACTAGCGTGTACTTATAGACGAGACTTATTTATTCATAAATCGTGGGTGAAATTTATTTTATTTATTTATTTATTTTTTCCCTCTCGTTTTGATAATAAAAAATTTTTGGGACTTTTTAGTATGGTCGTGATCCTTGGAATCAATAGGCTTTTTTAAGTTCTTGTAAATGAACTTTCAAGATTTTAGTTAATGGAAACAAGTTTTTATTATATATAGATAAATTTTGTTGGTATATTGGCAAATAGAAAAAATTATGAGTATTTATTATTTCACCGATAAACTTTTTTTTATATGCAAATATGTTTATAGGAGATTCATCTTCAAGGGTTTGTTTAGATTTAGATGTCTTCAGTGATTTTTTTTTTAATATCTATTTTTGCTTTAAAGTTTTAGGGTCTTCTAGTTTAGTTAAACCTAAAATGTATAAAATTTTGATTAAAGTTTAAATAAGGTTTACTAAAAATAAAAAAGTATGGAAAAAAATTATGTAAGAAAGAAAAAAAAAAAGTTCCAAATTCATGGGATCACTTGTTACATTCTTCCACTTGTAATTAAATTGTCTGAAATTCTCTTGAGAGAGGAAACTCATTTTTTCAAAAACTTGTTTTGCAAAATTGAGACAAAAAATTCATGAAATTTAAAGAAAAATTGTTAGAAATTTTTTTGGGGGAGACATTTTAGAATTCTAGTATAGTTTAAAGAAACATGTGTAAAAAATTCTCAGAATATCTTTATAAAAATTTGTTTTCCCCTCACAATTTTTGGAAAGTTTCTTGGTCAAAAAGAAAAGCTAGAAACAAAGAGAATTATTATTGTTTTCGCAAGTAGACTCATCACGATGAAAATGGAAGAACTATTATTAAGAAAACTAACTTACTTTTAAAAGACCAAATGACCCTCCAAATGGCTCTTTTAGTCAATAAGAAGAAAATAAACGTCCTAGAGGTTTCATGGAACTTGACCCAGTACCTTCCCTACTTATTCAACCAGAATGACCTAACCACCTAACCCAATTGTAAAAAGACAAGTCTAATCTCAGAAACATCCTGCCAAATTGCATCTTAAAGTATGTTTGATCACTAATCCTAAGAAAAAATACAGATTTATTTAGATTAAGTTTAAATATACACAATAAAATATATCAAGATGGTACATGTCAACATAATAGAGCTATTAAACACATTGTTGTCAAAATATTCATTTATTGAATTATATTTCAAGATTGTCAGATATTAAAATTTTCGCATGATTAACACTTAAAGAGTGTGTATGAATATAAGAGATGTAATGTAAATTTGCTATGTACTTTATTTAATATATAGGTCGACTACATCATACAACTAGGCATGTGAGATATACTAGGAGTCACATAATTTTAATTGTTCAACTTGTCAACTTTTTCTACATAGATCATTTATAAATAAAAATTAAATTGATTCGATAATTATAATTAGATATATCTTTAGAAAGAAAACAAGATTTATGTTTTAAAATTTTATTATGAATGATCTAACACAACTTGTCAAGATGAACAATTTAAAATTGTTGGCTGTGTGATTTGTATAAGCCAATCACAATTCAACACGTGACATGAAAGGGGTAATTTGAGAAGGTAATGCATACTCCCAACTATAGTCAGACACGTATCAACCCATACTAGTAATAATGGGCCTACGTGGTACTGGAATGATTGAGGGATATAAGGTGATATGGCCTAAACGGTTATTCACAAGGTTCAAATGCAAAATCAGGAGAGAAGCCTAACTGCAAAACATGGCGTAGTGGAACTGACTGTGAGGAGCATGTTCAGCGATCATAGAGGGACACTTCGACGGTTAGGAGCCCATTTCGACAGTAATCATTGAGAAGTATAAATAGTAGAGAAGGCCCCAGAAAGGAGGACCCATATTCAGATCAAAAACTAGTTTTATCTACTTTATTTTCCTTTCCAGTTTTTACAGTTCTTTACATTTCTGTACTTCAAATTCTTGTATTGTACTTCATTCATAGGAGTAGTTTCAAATAGTTTATTGCTGTAAACCTCTACAAGGCTGGGTTAGATCATTGTAAGTTTTTCATTTTTACTTAATGAAATTCTGCGATTTTCTTCACTTAATTGTTGTTTACTAAATTCTCCTAAACAAGCCACCAATAAAAGTCCTTTTCATTGAGGCTGAAACAATTAAAACACAATCGTTTGATAATTAGTTGGCAATTAATCTTCTATAAGGACTGATTGATCCTTGCTGGCACGCTTAAAATTACAATACTAACCTTCAAAAGCCAAAAAAGTCAACATATATTTTTGGCACGCCTAGTTGGACTAATTGAAATGGCTAGACGTAGGAGACAAGGAGAAAATGAACACCTAGAAGAAGGTGTGCAATGAGAGGTAGAAATATCTAATCCAGAGGATAATGTAATGACTCATTCTGTGGAAGTACCTGTCCTATTAGAACCTATGGTCGAATAGACCAGCACTTCAGAGCAAGTACCATATGTTCAAAATATTGGACGAGGCCATGGAATTAGACCATCCACTGTTCCATCTACCCAGCCAATAAATCTATGGGGAGGCTTGATGGATGCTATGGGACATCAGTTAATGAACACAATGGAAAGATGGGCAACATCCTTCGTAAATAGAATGAATTCCCATCAACTAACTAACACAAGGTATATAGAGGAAAATTCAAATGCTCATCAGCAAAGATTGGCTAGAGATAAACAGCTTATGCAAAGTAATAGACAGACTAATGGTCAGACTAGTAATCCAAATTATAAAAGACCATCACCTGTACCTCAGTCATGGTATGAGCCTCTTTTAAGGTCCGTGGTACTGAAGCTATACAAATTGGTAGATCTGGGCCAACACAAGAAAATGGCATGAGAATGCTTCCAAATCCCATGTTCGAAACCATACCTGGTACAAGAGGGTTTACTAATCCTCTATTCGAATTCACACCTGGGGAGTGGGAAACATTTCCTACGGTTGGGAAGGAAACAACACCTATTCCTCCTATTGCAACACCTTTCGCAGGACAGGTTCAGAGGGGCCAACCACACCTTCAACAGCAGCAAGTACCACGGGGACAAGTAGTCCTAAATATGCCACCCTATGGACCAAGAGGACATCAAACTAGGGATGGCAATTTGAAACTGGCCCGACGGGGACCCGACCTCTCGACCCCGATCACAATGGTTTTTTCCCGAAAAATATCCCTGTGGGGACGGGAATGGTATTTGAAATTAAATCCCCGATTAGTTTCGGGCAGGGAATGGGGATAGCTTTCACAGCCCCGGACCTGGCCCGTCCCCATCCCCGTCCCTATCCTCGGTTTTCTACCTGAAATAAAATTACTATAATACCCCTGTCTATATATATTATTATAATCCCTGTCCCATTCCTCACACAATCACACAAACACACAGCTTCATTTGCGTGAGAGAGAGAGAGAGAGAGAGAGAGAGAGAAGAAAGTCACAGCTTCCTCACACACTGATCTCCTTTGCCGCCATCCTCTGCCGATCTGATAGCACCGCTCCTCCACTGCTCTCCTCCACCGCCCTCCTCAACTCTTTCACTTGTATCTTTTCTCTCGACTCTCTCACTGTCTTCACTCTCTCGTTCTCACCTCTCACTCTCTCTCAACTCTCTCGTTCTTCTCTCTCTCTCTTCTCTCTCAGCTCTTTCACAGTCACGGCGACATTATCACCACCACCGTTGGCCCTGCCACAGCCACCGTCACTGTCGATCTCGCCAACACCGTCGATCTGTTAGATCTGTCTTCTCTCTCTCTCTCTCTCTGATCTGATGTTATTATTGTTGATTTGTACTCAGATTTGTGTTGTTCAGAATAATTTTTTTTAATTTGTTTAATTATCTGTATTGTTCAAAATTGATCTATATTGTTCACAAAATTGATTTGTACTCAGATCTGGTTTGTTGATTTGTGATATTATATTGATTAGTCAGTGTTTTGTTGAACAAAATTCGGAAAAAAAAAAAAAAGCCCGGGGATATTTCGGGGTTGGGGAAATCCGATCCCTGTTAGGGGACGGGGACGGGGACGGGAGGGTGATGGGCTCTCCCGTCGGGGATCGGAGGCGGGGGCGGGGGCGGGGATTTTGTAATCTTCGGGGATCGGGGACGGGGAGGGTGGTCCCCAGCCCCGTCCCGGCCCATTGCCATTCCTACATCAAACACATGGGATTCCACCAAACCCTGTGTTTGTTCCTCTAGTAATAGTCTAACAAGCACAAAATATAGTCCCTAGAGACCAAATAGCTAATATTGTCAGAGAAATGTGTGGGCCTATGGCTCGGGGGGTTCAAACTCCTATGTATAGGAAGCCATATCCAGAATGGGTGGATAGGGTGCATGAATACCTAAGAGGGTTTAGAATACCAGACTTTGCTCTTTTTTATAGGAATGGAAACCAGTCAACAGTAGAACACATTGCTAGGTTCGCTGCCTAATGTGGTGAATTTACCAATAATGATTACATGAAGTCAAGACTTTTTCCAAATTCTCTAACTAGGGCAACTTTTGTATGGTATATTAACCTTACACCTGGCTCTATCCAAACTTGATAACAAATGGAAGAGGCATTTCATGCCCAATTCTTCCAAACGAAGTCAGAAGTTTCTATAGCAGACTTGGCAAGGTTGAGTCAAAGGCCTGATGAGAAAGCTGTTCAATTTATTGCCAAATTCAAAAGAGCACAAAACAAGTGTAGGGTCATTCTACCAGAGCCTGAATTTGTGAGATTAACTCAAAATGGTTTAGAGTTTAGACTTCGAAAGAAGTTTGACTTAACTGAGTTTCGAGACTTAGTGGAATTAACCTATAAGGTGTCTAAATATGAATCAAAACTTGAGGAAGAACAAGACTGAAATAATGCATCATACAAGACTTATTATAGATATCCTAATTAGGAGATTGATGTAGCAGAGATCGTAGGGAAAGAGCCTGTGATCTGTAAAGCGTTAATCCATAAAGACACTACAATAGATCAACAGTTTAAAAAGAAAGACCTTCTTAGGAAATACTCTTTCGATTTAACAAAAGCATATGACATTTTTTATCATTTGCTTGCAGCGAATTTCCTAAAGTTACCAAAAGGAGTTAAAATTCCTTCTCTAGAAGAGCTTAAAGGAAAAATGTATTGTAAATGGCACAATTCTTGGTCTCACTCAACTAAAAACTGTATTATTTTTTGGGACAAGATCCAAGAATAGATTCGAAAGGGGAGTTTAAAATTCCCAGCCAAAACAAAGAAAGCTATGGGGATTGACACTAATCCATTCCCAAAAATTAGAAAAGTTACAGCCAATGTTATTGTGCCAAATTTCCAGAACTTATCCTTGAAAGAATTGGAAGAGTTTAATGTGCAGATACATGTTGTCAGCCAGACTAATGTTAAGAAAGATACTAAGAGTTCACCAGCGAATGGGCAGGGCTTTGCAGACCAAAGAGAGGATTCTAGTGAGGAGGCACTGGATGACAACTCTTTAGAGGCAGCTGTCATACAGAGGATGTGTCCCAAATACAGGTTAAGGCCCTGTTTGGTAGAGCTGTGGGAAAGTGCTTATAGCTTATGCCTAAACAGCTTACAGCTTATAACTTATAACTATGAACATAAGCTGATTTCTGACTTATAAATTAAGCATCTTCTGTCCCACTCAAAGAATAAGCTGATTTCGGGCTTCTAAAAAGCTATAAGTTATAAGCTATAAGCTAAACCAAACACATCAAAATAGCTTAAATTAAGCTGAAAGCTAAAATAAGCAGCTTTTAAGCTGCACCAAACAGGGCTTAAGTTACAAATGGTTGAAAGGGCTTCCAATTGATGGGAAGTAGTACTACAAGGATGTGCAGAGGCCCCCTAAACTAACCAGTGCTTCCAACAAAAGGCCATAACTAACTGGTCCTAGACAGCAGCCATTCTTAACTGAACCAACAGCCACTAGAATGCATTCCAAGGGTAAGAGACGTCTACATGAGTTCAGACCACCCAACTACTATAGGATGTAGCGCAGTCATCCTGAGAGGAGGCTTGAAGTAGGCTCAAGTTATAGGATCAAAGCCAGAGATTAGCCTCCTAAACTAGCCTCACACAAGATGGAAAGTAGCCATCCCGATGGAAGGCTTGAATTAGGCTCAAGACAGGGGATCAGGGCCAAGCAGTGGCTTATACAGGCAGCTTCGAAGCTGGCTTCAAACGCAGAAAGAGATAATTCAACAATTGAGCTAGTAAGTTCATGGGTACCTGGGGTTCCAGATTGGTTTGTCATGCAGAACAAGCCTAAGGAAATGCCTGCCCAGAGAAGTGTTGTTAGAGACCAGGGCGAGATGGTTAAACCTCCCTTGGTGGCTTCAAATAATTGGGCGTTATTGAAGCATCCAAAAACAAAGGAACCAAATATGGTTCCAGCAATTTCTAGGTCCCAAAGGAGGAAGATCCAGCGAAGGTACACTCAGTACCAAAAAAATCTGAAGGAAAGTATGGAGAGTTCTTCATTGGCCCAGCCAAAAGGCTAAACAGAGGAAAGAGAAAATCCAAAATTGGACCATAGTCCAAAATCGACTCCTCAAAGCAAAAGAAGTTTCAACAAAGAGCAGTTAGCTAAAGTTCAATCTGAAGTGAAAGCCAAGGAAAGATCTAGCTTAGCAGGTCTTGAAAAGGCTTTGATGAAAAGCGACAGTGAGACAAAAGAAGAAGTTGACCTACGCCAAAGGAAAGAGATGGTTAAGGAGGAGATATTTAAAGCCTTCATAGCTGAACAAACATTTTTGGTCGAAAAACCAACAGAAACAGACCATTCAAAGGAAGTCAATAATACTGAAGTGTCAGAATGCAGCATGGAAGATGCTTCTGAAGTAACTGAACATGTTAGCCTGGAAAAGAAGCAAGTGCAGCCAGTAGTTCAATTTGGCTCATTTTCTCTAACATCAGTGAATATGGTGCACATACTACCGCAGGAGTTCCAGGCTGAAGATGGAAACCAAGAGAGTCAAGAGATTGACCCTATTCCAGTTTCTAGTGAAGACTCACAGGTTAGTATGGTTCAAGATGAATCCAAAGTGGCCACACCGATGGAAACTGAGGACGAGAGTGAAGAAGAAGTGAGTATTAATGTCTCATATCCTTTTGAGTATCCTACAACATCCATGACACAGCATGTTAAGCCCTTGTATATCAAGGCTTTTTTCGGTGGGATATAGATGAATAGAGTATTGGTGGACAATGGGGCAGCGGTGAACCTTCTTCTGAAATCTTCTTTAAAGAAACTAGGGAAAAAGAACCCCAAATTAATTCCAACCAGCACAACCATTGTTGGTTTTGCTGGAGATAAACAGATGGCTTAAGGTATTTTGCAGATCAACCTGAGTGTAGGAACCAGAGATTGCATGCCGGCATTCTTTGTTATTGACAACAATGCTAAGTATAATGCTTTACTTAGTAGGGATTAGATTCCCATCAACAAATGTGTGCCTTCCTCTTTACATCAGAAGATAATGATGGCCTTGTGCAATAGAGAGACAGAGGAGATCAATGCAGACCCTCAACCCTTTGTCGCTTGTGTTGACTTTGCAAAGGCCAAATTGTATACTGAAGGAGTAACACCACTCAGTATATTGAAAAAACCTGATGGTTTAGCCAAAGTGACGGTTGATGAGGAAGTAGCACACCTGAAGCACTTGGTGTAGGAGAGTGCTGATGAAGAATTTGTCGTCAAAGATGACAATGATGCCTCATTGTAGACAAGAAGATGAAACCTAAGAAACTAGACCTTTGGCTTTAGTCAAGTTCACAGCATTGGACTTGAAAGCAATAGTCCAAAAGGTTCAGGAACAAGAGAAGGAAGCCAGGGTAGTTAGCTGTAATCATAAACAACAACAGGTCAGACCTTTGACCTTTGATAAATACTGTGCATTGGACATCGAAACAAAAGTCCAAGAAATACAGGAGGAAGAAGCCTTATGGACATACTTTGTCTATGAGGAGGAGGGCAACGATGTTGAATCAGAGAAAATGGGAGCAAAACAAAGCAAAGAAATTGCTTCGAAGACAGAAGAAATCAAAAAAAGAAGCATTAGTGAGTTCTCAAATACAAGACCTCTTGGACGAAGTTAATTTAGGGGAAGGTTCTACATAGCAACCCATCTACATCAGTGATTGGCTAAGTGCTCTTGACAGGGACCAATTGTTGATGGTCTTAAAGAGGTATAAAGATTGTTTTGCATGGTCTTATAATGAACTGCCAGGATTAGATAGGTCATTAGTGGAACATAGGCTCCCTATGAAACCTAATTTCAAGCCATACAAGTAGAAACCAAGAAGGATAAGTCTTGAAGTGATTCAGAAGGTTAAGGAGGAAATTCTTAGGCTCCTTAAGGTAGACTTTATTAGAACAACTAGATATGTTGAATGGCTATCCAATATTGTGCCTGTGGTTAAAAAGAATGGTAAAATGAGGATATGCATCGATTTTAGAAACCTGAATTTAGCAACTCCAAAAGATGAGTACCCCATGCCCATAGTAGATTTATTGGTGGATACTTCAGTAGGGCACAAGATTTTATCAATGATGGATGGGCATTCTGGTTATAACCAAATCTGCATTGCAGAAGAGGATGTCTATAAGACAGCATTCAAATGTCTTGGGAACATTGGCACCTTCGAATGGGTTAAAATGTCATTTGGCCTAAAGAATGCTGGGGCTGCATATCAAAGGGCTATGAACACTATCTTTCATGATCTCATTGGAGGATATTTAGAGTGTTACATTGATTACATTGTAGTGAAGTCCCAATCCATGGAGGAACATTTATTTCACTTAGAAGCAGCTTTCGAAAGAATGAAAAAATTCAAGTTGAAACTTAATCCTCTTAAATGTGCTTTTGGTGTATTAGCTGGAAACTTCTTGGGTAATGTAGTACACAAGAAGGGAATATGGATTGATCAAAATAAAGCCAAAACCATCATTGAAGCCAAGCCTCCATCAAATAAGAAAGAAGTACAACAATTTCTTGGACAGATTAATTTTCTTCGAAGATTTATTTTTAACACTGTAGGGAAAACTAAAGTATTTTCTTCCTTATTAAGGTTGAAGGATGAAAAGGAGTTTGTGTGGACGACATAGTATCAAACTGCTTTCGAAGGAATCAAAGCCTACTTGGCCAAGCCTCCAGTACTGATGCCACCAAAGAGTGATAAGCCCTTAAAGTTGTACATTGCTGCAGCAGAAGATTCATTGGGAGTTTTCTTAGCCCAGGACAATGAAGAAAGCAAAGAGCAAGCAGTTTATTACCTTACTAGGTTCTTAAGTTCTTGTGAATGTAAATATTCAGTTGTAGAAAAGTTGTGCCTTGCATTGTATTTTGCTGCAATGAAACTAAGATACTATCTTTTGCCTACAATGTCTTGGTAATTACAACCACAGATTTGATTAAGTATATGTTATCTAAACCTATGTTGAGAGAAAGAATTGACAAATAGATACTAGCTTTATCAGAATTTTATCTAGAATATGTCCCCCCAAAAGCAATAAAGGGACAAGTTTTAGCTAATTTCTTGGCAGATCATCCATGTCAGACAGAAAGCCAAGAGATAATGGATCTTGGTATGGTTAATATTGAGCCATAGAAAATATGGTTTGATGGATCAAAAGCCAACGGTCTAACTGGAATTGGTGTGGTGATTAAGTCACCATAGGCGGTAGAAACCATATATGGTTTCAGAGTTGATGAAATTACTTGTTCCAATAATCAAGCTGAATATGAAGCTTTAATAATCGGACTAGAAATACTTATTGGATTACAAGCCCATGCAGTTGATATATTTGGGGATTCTCAATTGGTGGTTAACCAAGTGAAAGGAATTTTCAAATGTCAAAGTGTAAGCATGTTGCCATACTATGTTGTTGCATTAAATTTGCTCTCCCAGTTTCAGATAGCAAATGTGACTTATATCTCAAGATTCATGAATAACAAAGCCAATGATGTGGCTTAGAAAGTTTTGAATTTTAGGAGAATGGATGACACTCAAATGAACATAAGTCAAGCAACATATCAAAAAGTAATACCACCCTTAAATGAAAGGAATGTGGTGTTAGAGGTCAATCATAATGACTTACAAGACCAAGATTGGAGTATCCAATAATGCAGTACCTAACTGGCCCATCTTCGAAAGCCAGTAGAAAAATCAAATTACAATCTATGCAATACATAGTGTATGGTAATACTCTTTGCAAAAAGGGAGTAGATGGATTGTTATTGGAATGTTTAGGGCCAAAGGAAGCAGTGATAGCCATGGCTGAAGTTCATGAAGGCATCTGTGGTGCTCATCAGCCTGGTGTGAAGATGAGATGGCTGCTTCGAAGACATTCCTACTATTGGCCAACCATCCTTAAAGATTGTATAGAGTATGCTAGACGTTGCCAGCATTGCCAAGCATGCCAAAAGCATGGCACGTTAAGGCATGTACCAATAACTGATTTGTACGCAGTGGTGAAACCTTGATCATTTAGAGGATGGGCTATGGATATGATAGGAAAAATACATCTACCCTCTTCGAAGCATCATTATTTCATCTTAGTGGCCACGAATTACTTTACTAAGTGGGTCGAAGTTAAACCATATAAGGCTATAGACCAAACTGAAGTTATTGGATTCATTAAAGATCTGATTCATAGGTTTGGCATCCCACTGACCATAATTGTGGATAATGGAACTGTGTTTGATGGGAAGATGGTAAAGTCTTTTGTGGCAGAGTTTGGAATTAGCCTTGTTAATTCTACCCCTTATTATGCACAAGCAAATGGTCAGGCAGAATCATCCAATAAGTTTTTGAAAAAAAGAATACAGAGGGTTATGGAGGACAACCCTAGGGATTGGCATTACTTACTGTTGGATGTATTATGGGTTTATAGCACTTCTCCAAGATCAAGTACAAGAGTTACTCTTTATGCCTTAGTATATGGGCATGATGCAGTGTTACTTGTAGAAATTAACATCAAGTCTTTGAGGGTGAGATGCCAGGATCAGTTAGTTCCTGAGCAGTACCACCAGAGTATGTTCTTGGAATTAGAGAATGTGGATGAAGCTAGAATTTTGGCATTAAATAGCATTCTTTTCCAAAAGAAAAAAGCAACCAAAAATTATAATAAGAAAGTCAAGCACATTAGCTTTGATGAAGGTGATATAGTATGGAAGACAATACTCCCAATAGGAATTAAAAGCTATAAGTTTGGCAAATGGTCACCTAATTAGGAAGGACTATATTAAGTTCATAGAGTCTTGCCTTGGGGAGCATATCATTTGAGAAATTTGAATGGGTATGTACACCCTAAGAAAATTAATGGCAGGTATTTGAAACCTTATTATCCAACTATGTGGGAAACACAAGGAGTATAGTAAGTGCTAAACAAGAGAAGCATGAAAACACTCAAATAATAAATAAAGAATTCATTTCATAAGAAGTTAAATACATGCAGCCATAGATTGGCCCAAAAGTCAGTACAATGTTTCATTTGTTCCTTTACAATTGATTCTCTACTTTTAAGAGATGGGAACACCTGGATGGCTATAGTCATCTCCTGCCTTCGATTAGCCAGTCCTTGGTTGGTGATTTGCAGCTTGGTGGCAGTTCGATCCAAAGCCAGGTTAGCAGTTGATAACTTTTCTTCTAGTTGAGCTTTTTTCTCCAAAAATTGGGCTCGAAATTAGGAGACAGAGAAATGTTGTTCTTTCAGTTCAAACACCTCAGCATGTATATGGGAAACAAATTCCTGATCTCTTAACAATTGCTCCTCTGTAGCTTTGGCACCATGACAGATGTTGACATAAAAGTCAATAGTAGCCGTTGCTTGAGACAAGTGACTCGAAATGGCCATGTTGGATTGTTCAATGACCTTGCAGCATTAGAGGAAACCATTTTTGATAATAGGTATTTGTAAGGCTTCAAATGAGATCCTCGAGAACAATGTCAGCAACTCCAAATAGATGCCCAAATTTAGTGAAGGTGAGGAAGCCCTACTGATGGTTGAAGAGCTCTCAAAAATTTCCAAGAGAGAATCAGCCAGAACCAATGGCTTAGTTTCATTGCTGGCTGTTAGAATGGCGGAAGGCATGTCAAAAAGGCTAATCAGTTTAGCTTCGAAAATGTCCATCTCTTCCATTGACATTGTTGGTATAGAAAGGGCTCTAGTAGAAAGAAAAGATGGTTGCATAGGGATAGGAGAGGAGGATGAAATGTCCCTAGCAGTTTCCATAGTCCTAGCCACCAGTAGGTCAAGAGAAGAAGGACTGGAGTTCGATAGGGATAGTGGACAAAGAATTGGTGAGCTACCAGTATCTTCTCTGAGAGAATCAACTATTACTGCACATGAAGTAATAACTGGAATTTTTTCAAGAGGGGAAGGAGCAACAAGAATGGTAGAGAGAATAAATTGAGCTGAGTTAAAAGATAGAAGAGGAAGATATGGAGTTAAGCCGAAGGATAAGGATATAAGAATGTTTTTGCCTAAAAAAGGTAAGAAAAGTATAGGAGTATTGCCTGAATGGGCTCTACACTTTGAGCCACTTTAGTGCTAGTCTTCTTTTTCCTTCTTGAGGATGCTTCTGATGGTCTTTCAACTTCAGATGAAAACTAAAGAAGTCCTTATTGAAGGAGAAGGTAGAGTAGTTGTTGCTGCAAAAGAAGAAATACGAAGCAATGTTAAGTTTTAGTATCAAAACTTTGAGAAAGGAAATTAGAGACACAAAAGGAAATTACTAGTTTCAGAAATGGTAGCAATAGTTGGAGAACTGTGAAGGGTATAATGTTCGGCAGTTAGTTGTCTCCTTGTAGTTTCTCTTTGGAGTGCATTAGTAGTAGCAGCTTCATCCCTAAACATTTGTTGTTGTCTCCTCTTCTTAGCCCTCTGAAATACAATGATTTTTTTGGAGTGTTCCATTTCTACTGCTTTAGCAGATGCTTCATGAATGGGGTCCCCAATGAAATCAGAGAGAGAGAGACTGTCATTTTCTTCTTTCTTTTAAATTGTGCCTCTTCCTCTTTTTCTGCTTTCTCTTCTTCCACGTGAGCCTCAGGTATCTCTTCTTCAGGATCAAGCAAGAGCTTTCTTTTCTTTTGTTGTTGCTGCTTGCTCTTGAGGAGATTTAAAGCTTGAGCTCTTTGAGGAGAGTCTCTCTGTGAGGCATTTACACCACCTACACCAAATAATGAATTATAAGTAAAAAGCAAAAGTATCATAAAGAAGGAGAAAAGAAAAGAAGCAGCAGTGCATACTTTTCTTTGAGGCAGCTCAAGTAACTCTAGGAAGAGGTGAGGCAGTAGGAGCAGACTTTGTAATAGCAAGGGTAAGAATTGGGATAGTATGAGCAGTGGAGGAAGTAATAACTCCAGTCCCTTTAGACTTGGCTTAAGCTACATCTAGTACCATTAATAGATCTTGAGGAGAAATGGCCAAGTGCACCTCCATATTGGCCATCCACCAGTTTTGGTACCTTTTCAGTGTATTGATTTGAGGAATGAAGGGTAGGTACTCAAAATCAATTAGGTCTTGAATAAAATTGGAGGCTTCGTCTTCTAATTTGGATCTTGGAACCTTCAAATCTCTGCTTGCAAGGTTTGAATTGGACTGATTGCAAAGAGGGATAGGGATCCTCTGTGATAGTCTAAATTGCCTAGCAAATTGGGCAGGGCAACAAGGCTTAGAGATGCACTTATAAGCTCTGGGGTTCATAGTGCCAATGAATAGTTCCTTTGGGATCAAAATAGAAGCCTACATATTTTTGTGTTGAGGCCTAGAGCATGACTTATCACTCAAAAAGGTCCTCAACCAAGCTGGGCCAATATTGGTAGCTTCGAAGAGGCAGAAAGTGTGAGAAGAAGGGGAAGTTGGGAGTTGGTAAAAGAAAGAAAAGTAGAAGGCAAAGTTGGAAGGATAAAGTGAAACATTGGCTAACTTCATACCATAAGTGGTAT
Organism: Camellia lanceoleosa; assembly: GCA_025200525.1. Lineage (NCBI taxonomy): Eukaryota > Viridiplantae > Streptophyta > Magnoliopsida > Ericales > Theaceae > Camellia > Camellia lanceoleosa. The sequence goes on from CM045766.1 coordinate 182,648,857, forward strand.
GATTTGACATCAAAAACTTTAAACATTTAGACTGCAAATCAGTGAAGTATGTAAAAAGCCAGAGTTGGAGTATCTAAAATGGGCCTCCTTGATTGGCATCCATGGGTTTTTCACAAAAGAGGGAACAAGTTCTATAGACATGACCCAAAACATATGGAGCTAAGACCACCTTTTTATGCAAACAAAGCCTTTGGCAAGAGGGCAAACTTAGGCATGATCCTCTAAGAAGAAGTATAGAAGAGGAATTTGCAAAGCCAATACAATAAAAAAAAAAAAAAATCCCTATTAGTCACAGGGCCTTCTCTTTTGTTCTCAACCTTAACAAAGTCACTATAGGATGAGTTCAGAGGAGGGAGAGAAAAATGGGTTTTGAGATCAGGATAGTCTGGATCAATGGAAGTACCAATAGGGGATAATCCTAACAGATGACAATTGTCAAGGACAGTAGGAGCCATCATCCCATATCTAAATTGGAAGAAATTGAAAGCAGAATTTCAAAAATAAAGAGCAGCAGGTATTAAAAATGGGTCCTCCAAAATGGTGAACCTGGACAATTGAAGGGCATTAAAGAGGCAAAGCTCCTGAAGATCTAGTGTCCTAGCAAAGACGACCTGATCATACCATTTCTTCCATTCTAGCCTTATTGTGGGCCAACAGTGATGAGGTCGGTTCATTCTCCAACTTCCCCAATCAAGACCGCCTTCATAAAGGAGGCAATGATTCTCCAAAACGCGGATACAGAGCTGGGAGCTCAGTGGGGACCTCTTTAAAAATAGGCCCAAGCACATATTCCTGTTGTTCATGGCGACGGGGAATGAAAATGCGCCCATCAATAGCACTCTTCTCGCCAGCTTTGTATTTCTCACATTCTTCAGCAATGATCCTTTTTAGGGCTACGGATGGACTCACACGCTCTACGACTGGTATCTTCGAGGAGGAAGAAGCCATTGGTAGAAGTTTTTAGAAGACGAAGTTGAGAAAGAGGGTAAATGAGAGAAGAACTAAATGGAGATAAAGGTTTGTGTGTTTGGGCGAGCAAGTAAATTAAAAGCATGAAAAGAAAGGGTTTTTATACCTTTCTATATGAAAAATACCCAATCATTTTAAAATGGGTAAAATTCATAAAGAAGTACTAAAGGTAAGGATGCGAAAAGTTTCTCTCAATATTGATAACTTGGGAGGGAAACGTATCTCAAACACTTATATTGGCTTTGAAATCAAATATTTGGCTTCGAAGCCAAGCTTTGGCTCCAAAGTCAGGTGACAAACGTCCAGCTAGGGCTTCGAAAGAAGGAAGTCGACTTCGAAGCACAGTTCATACCTAAGAGTACAAGAATGCTCAGGTGTTTGTTTACTACAAGAGGATTAAAGACCTATTTTTAGGTTTCTTGTTGAAAGTAAAACCCTTTGAAGTAAAATTTGAAATACTCTGCAGTTAGAATTTGTTTGTTCTAGACTTCGAAGTGACATAAAACCAATATTTGGTTAAGCAGTGAAGGACATAAAGGGACTTACTTTTTTGGAGTAAATAGTGCAATCCTTAAGGGAAGTTTCCATACTTTGAAAAGTGTAGACTGTTTATTCGAAGCAAAAATAGTTGATTCGAAACTGTTGATTGTATTAACCATATGATTGGAATGAGAAGACCTAAGGCAAAGATTGACAATTACACTCCATATGTTGGGGAAATTCAAATTAGGTTTTCAGTATTCCATTAAAAATGTTCAAATCAGGTTTCGAAGGACAAAATTGGTAAATTCGAAGCTCTGATTTTTGGTTTGCTTTGGGTGAATAGAATAAAGTCAGACCATACCGAATAAAAGAAAGGAAAGCTTAGTTTTATTAAGATGAAAGTAATTACATTAGAAAGCCTTCTTGACTACAAATTCAATTTCATAAAAATAAGAAATAGAATAAATAACAAGGTCATGGAATTTGTTCCAGCAGTGGTCAATGAATTTCTGTTCCTTTTTTATTCTGTCTTCTATCCTCTCCAAGCTAGGTTGCTGAAGCTGATATGCTCTTATTTGATAAAAAAAGTTGTTCAGCTTTTATTTGAACTCTGTTTCCTTCAATCCTTGTTCTATCTCATCCATATCTAAATCATCCCAATATGTAGAGTCTTTATTTTTGAAGTCATTATATTCGTCGATAAGGTTCTCTGTTTCATAATGGGTGTGAATTCGACGGGCTGAGATTTTGTCCAAAGATTGAGTGGTTGCCAAAGAAGTTTGGTACCAATGAAAAAGCAATAAGAGTTGATCGAAAAACATTTGAAGTTCTACTTGAGCAATGGCGTTAAGGACATGACCCTGAGTTATAATGTCACAAGCCCATCGAAAGTTTTTAAAAGGAACTTCACCCCCAAGAACATCGAAGGGCAAGTGAAAAAAGGCTGCAAGTAGAAGTTGAGCTTGATATCGCTCAAATATAGTGGGGGGAGCTGGAGGTTCGTAGGAAGGAAGAAACTGATTCTCAAAGAGAGTAAGCCTCAGTTCTTCCATCCAGTGAGGGTTTTAAGGAAAAGGAGGCGCAGGAGGATCCACCTCAAAGGAAGAAAGGAACTGGGGGTTATTTACATACTCAAGCCAGTTAGAAGAGCAAAATTTTGCCCTTCGGGCTAAGAATGACGGGCTGTACCCTTGTGCTTTTTTGGACAACGAGTGGCTTGCACTATCTTCGTAGGCATGGAAGATGTGTACCATGCTATAAGTAAGTTGTCTTCCAAACTGTGTCGATGATCGATAGATACATAGGGGTAAACCACCGAGCTCCGAGCAAAGGGAGAAAAAGATAGAGGATCAGCGAATTCAACGAATTAATGGTTAATTCGCTCTCTTAGCTTGGATTCCTCAGGTTCTGGCCAGCTTCCCCAGCCAGAAGCTTTAGAAGAAGAAGAGGAAGCCATAGCTTCATCCCACACAGAAGGTTTTGGGGTAGAAGAAAAGCTTCTAATACCTATTTTTGTAAAGTCTTGGACTAAAGAATTATGAACAATAGGTTTGTGATCCAAAGGTCGATGATTTGCAAAAGCTTCCATGACTTGAATAAATAGAGATGGATAGGTGTGACTAATAAATGCATTAAAATTCTTTTGAGAGAGAACATCATTATCTAACAACTCTTCGTATGCTTGATCTATGTCAAAGAAGGTATGTTTGGCCATGCGAACTGTACCAGTCTTTTCGAATGCTCAAATAGTAGGAAATGTTCAAGGTGTAGAAAAGAATTTAATGCAATCGGTTGCAGTTCTAAGAAGATACAAAGCCCATACACGTCCTAGGACGTGGGTAAAGTGCTTCGATCCACTAATATTACCAAGTATTGGGTATATTAGTGCGAAGAGTAATGTTGGCTGTGTAATTTGTATAAGCCAATCACAATTCGACACATGGCATGAAAGGGGTAATTTGGGAAGGTAATGCAAAGTGCCAACCATAGTCAGACACGTGTCAACCCATACTAGTAATAATGGGTCTGCGTGGTATTGGAATGATCGAGGGATATAAGGTGATATGGCCTAAACGATTATTCACAAGGTTCAAATTCAAAATCAGGAGGGAAGCCTAACTGCAAAACATGGCGTAGTGGGACTGACTATGAGGAGCATGTTCAGCGATCATAGAGAGACATTTTGACGGTTATGAGCCTATTTCGACGGTAATCATTGAGAAATATAAATAGCAAAAAAGGCCCTAGAAAAGAGGATCCAGATTTAAATCAAAAATCAGTTTTATTTACTTTATTTTCCTTTCCAATTTTTACAGTTCTTTACATTTTTGTACTTCAAATTCCTGTATTACACTTCATTCATAGGAGTAGTTTCAAATTGTTTGTTCCTGTAAACTTCTACGAGGCTGGGTCAGATTATTGTAAGTTTTTCATTTTTATTTAATGAAATTCTGTGATTTTTTTCATTTAATTGTTGTTTACTAAATTCTCCTAAACAAGCCACCAGTAAAAATCATTTTTATTAAGGCAGAAAGAATTAAAACACAATCGTCTGATAATTTGTTGACAATTAATCTTCTGTAAAGACCGATTAATCCTTACTGACATGTTTAAAATTACAATACTAACATTCGAAAGTGCAAAAAGTCAAGAAAAATAAAAAAGACTTTTGTGAGTCACATCTGGTAATTTTAGTTGTTCAACTTGTCAACTTTTTCTACATAGATCATTTAAAAAAATTAAATTAAATTAAATTGATTTGATAAATATAATTAGATTTATCCTTAAAAACAAAACAAGATTTATATTTTAAAATTTTATTAGGAATCATCTAAACACAAAACTTGACAAGGTGTACCATCTAAAATAAAATAAAATAAAATAAAGACTTTTTTTTTGTTTATTCAATGAAAATTCAGAAAAACAGAAGACTTCTGACAGTAGCCCAATTGTGTATACGTAGACTGAAGAGAGGGCTCGTTTTGAGAAGTTTATAAAAGGTAGTTTTTTGATTTTTTGATTTTGTTGATAATTTTTTTGGTAAAAAAATTAATTTTTTAGTAATTTTTTTGTGACTTTTTTTGAAAGACTTTTACCAAGTTTCCAAATTGCTCCTCTACCCTGTTTGCGGTTTAAGTTGGGATAAAAAAAAGTATAAAAATATGAAATAGAGTAAATAAATTAATAAAATAAAATATTACATATAAATTATAATTATTTCACCATTCTTTTTATAAAAAAGTAAAAAAATATTAAAAAATTCTTTCTAAACCAAACTATTTTAACAAGACAAAATTAATCCAAAAATATTAAAAAGTCAAGTTAAAAATATTCTTTTCAAGCCAACCCTCTACATATATGTTAAGTATACCCCTTTGATCAGACGGCAGCTATTTTCCGTTGTACCTTAAAAAAAAATCACACGGTAGCTGATGAAAAAGTTAGGGGATCCATCACCGTCCAAGTGAGCTTGCTGTAGGACCCATTTACTCGCTTTTCTCTAACCAAAATCACAAAAATTCCACTACACCTTACCTTGCTTTGAAAAAAATTCTCTCTCTCTCTCTCTCTCTCTCTGTCTCTCTCTCTCTCTCTGAACTATTGAATTCAATTCATCAATGGCTCTCTCAGTGAACCCAAATGCAGAGATCCAAGAAGACGGCACAACCACTCAATTCCGGCAATTCGATGTGGTCAGCGACGACTCCGATCACCACTATCTCAACTGGAACAACAAAATCGGCAAAACAACCAACGGCCCAGATTGCTTCTCCAATGCATCAAGCGGTGTCTACAAGAAGATCATGAAGGAGTGGAAAGTACTGGAAAGAAACCTCCCTGATTCGATCTACGTCCGAGTCTACGAGCGCCGCATCGACCTCCTCCGGGCCGTAATCGTCGGCCCCGCCGGCACACCCTACCACGACGGTCTCTTCTTCTTCGATATCGCCTTCCCCTCGGACTACCCGACCCTCCCGCCCATGGTCATGTACCGGTCATTCGGGCTCCGACTCAACCCGAACCTCTACGCCACTGGGATGGTCTGTCTCAGCCTCCTCAACACATGGTACGGCAAGAGGACCGAGAAATGGAACCCATATGAGTCCACGGTGCTCCAAGTTCTGGTCTCGATCCAAGGCCTGGTTCTCAACAAAGACCCGTATTTCAACGAACCAGGCGTCGGGATTTTTCCGGGTCGGGCTAGGAAATCGATGGTTTACAATGAGAATGCGTTTGTATTGTCTTGCAAAACCATGGTGTACTTGCTTCGAAAGCCTCCGAAGAACTTCGAAGGCTTCGTGGCTTCGCATTTTCGGGAACGAGCAAGGAACATATTGGCTGCGTGTAATGCGTATGTGGATGGTAGAGTTAGAGTTGGGTTGTATAGTGAAAATGGGTCGGTTTGTAATTCGAAATCGATCAAAGTGTCGAGAAATTTCAAGGCGACGATGAAGTATTGGTGCCCAGAAATGGTGGTGGCCTTCGACAGAGCTGGCGCTGGGGATTCTCTAGGGAATTTCGTGTTACAGTTGAAGGTGGAGAATAAGAAAATAAGGACGTCGTTTAAGGGGAAGATGGCGAAAACGGTGCCGTTGAGGACTGTGGTGGTTAAGAAGGCAAAGTGTGGAATTAGCAATGTCATTAGGAAATTTAAGAAGGTTTTGGGATTGAAGAAAGCTGGTAAACAGAATGTTTGATACTGCACTGGCATTATTATCAAAAGTGAATTCTTCTTGAAGACCGGATGGGGTGGGACCCACTTGGTATTTTCTAACCCTAGTTGCTTTTGCTTTTGTTTTTGATAAAAAAAAATTTAGAATAGGGTAGAGAGTCCTTTTAATTTAAATTTGACTAAAAGTTTATCTAAGTTTAGAATAGGGTAGAGAATCCTTTTAATTGAGATTTGACTAAAAGTTTGTCCTTTTATTTTTTTTAATCGTAGAAAGATAGTTTAATGTATAAATTAAATAAACTTCTCAAGGCAAATAAGGTTACAAAATTGCACACCTTCTTTTTATTTTTTATTTAGTTATATTTGATCAATGTTAGGCATTATTTTCTTCAATGATTTGCGTTATTCGTCATAATTTATTCAAAAAAAGAAAAAAAAAAAATGAGGAGAGAGTGTGGGTATGTCTCTCTCATTTTGCTCTGGCAAAATAGATTTTCTCAAATTATGTTTTGCATAAAAATTAATGCAAAATTTCACTATAGAGACATTTTTTTGGACAAATAAGTGAATTGTTGAAAATTATTTTTTTATTATTTTTATATGGTACTCAAAGCATATTCACAAATTCCCAAAAGAAGGGTTGGTGAGGACGAGCAGAGCCATTGCTACAGTAATATAATGGGTAATGTTAGAAATGTTAAATTTTTTATTAAATAACTGATTAAATGTTTTATATGCGTGTGGGTTGTGTAATTTTATAGATTTTACATTCATGTGAAGTTTTTGGTCATTTGTTTAGTGTAAAACTTGTAATAATTTGTTTGGTAAAAAATTTGGAACGTATAATATTTTTCTTAATATTTCATATCTATATAGGGTATTTAATTATTTATTTAGGGTTGGTTTGGAATGTCCTAAAAAAGTACACTTTTTGACTTATTGGTGGGTTTGGGTTGGGTTTGGGTTGGGTTTGATGTGATGTGTTAGAGAGGTGATGTGATTTAAATAGGATGATGTGACTTAAATAAGATAGTGACTTTTTGACTTTTTAACTTATTTAGTATAAACCAAACCAGCCCTTAATAAAAAATTTAAGATGTATAGTATTTTTCTAATATAACGGTTTAAAAAAGATTATTTCATTTATTTTTTCTGTTTTCTTTTTTCACCACCTCAAATCAACTTTAATTTTCACGATTCCAATCCTCATATGTACGATGATCCTCATATGCATGATGCAAAAATTGTGCCACAAAGTTTTCACCAGAGAACATGTAATCTTCTTTATTGGAACTTGCTCACCCAATAGAGAGGACCGTAGATTGGTTTGATAGGGAATTCTATTCGCACCAAAAAATTTATCACTTTGTTTAGTTTTGGTTTTCAAAAAATATTTTTTTTAAAAAATTATTTTTTTACTTTTCGTATGTTAATATTTTTAATGAATATTTTTAATATTTTAAAAAATTATTATTTTTTAATTTTTAGATATACCTAATATAAATACACTTAAAAAATATAATATTTATAAAAAATCGAGAGGACTGTAGATTGGTTTGATAGGGAATTCTATTCACACCAAAAAATTTATCACTTTGTTTAGTTTTGGTTTTCAAAAAATAATTTTTTAAAAAAATTATTTTTTTATTTTTCGTATTTTAATATTTTTAATGAATATTTTTAATATTTTTAAAAATTATTATTTTAAATTTTTAGATATACCTAATATAAATACACTTAAAAAGTATAATATTTGTAAAAAAAAAATCTTTACAAAATACACTAAATATCAAAAAATATATAAAAAACAAAAACAAAAACAAAAACAAAAATTCAATACATTTTTTTTATTTATATTTTTGTGTATTTATTAATTTTTTAAAATATTTTCTTATAAATATTTTACTATTTAGATACATTTACGTAAGGTACATTTAAAAAAGTAAAAAATTTACTTAAAATTTAAAAAAATTCACCAAAAAAGAAAAAAAAATACAAAGAACAAAAAACTTAATTTTTAAAAAATTGAATTCAGAAAACTGAAACCAAATACACTGATACTATATTTGGTTGGAGGATTTAGAAAGAGATTTAGAAACAAAAATAGAAATTGTGTATGAAATTAAGTGAAATATAGATATATTTTATTCATATTTCACATATTTTTTCTTTTTTTTTTTCCTCTTTTCAAATCTCTTTTCAAATTTTTCGATCAAATACAGCGTACATAAGTCTAATTTCTCAATACACTATTAAATTATTTAATATTATAATTTACTCTCAATACACTATATATTTTTTTTCTAAATTTCTTTCAAGATACATCTAAATAATAATAAATTAAAATCTCCAACAGGAAATACAGCAGCAGTAACTATACAAGAGCATATTGATGCAGCTTGTCTAAACTTACGGAATCATTATTTAAAGAGGGAAGAAACCCATACAACCTACAAGAGAGAGCTTCACTAAGAATTGAATATGAATAATATGTATGAGTGGTTTGGACCTATCATAAGAAAAAAAATTATTTTAGAGTTTAATGTGTATTATTTTTATTAATAAATTTATATTAAGATATAATAGGGATTAAATTTTTAAAATTGTAATCCAACGTATTCAATTATTATTTAAGTACAAATAAAATCACCCATGTCATAGTCCCCTAAGCCCACTGTACGTTGGTTATCATCCACCAAGCCCGAGTCTACTCATGTTTGGTCCATAGGGGGCCCGGCTTGGGCCAGCCCACCTATATTCATGTCCATATTTTATTACAAAATTTTATGGTTAATCTAAATTAATTAGTTACAAAATTTGAACCACTAAGGTAATGTGAGAAATATATTGTGTACAGAATTAGGGAAGATTGTATTGTATATAGAATTAGGAATAATTGTGGTGGTGTTACAATTTGGCTGTATTTTCTTTTTCGTATTTTCTTTTTTCCATCATAGATTTAGGATTATATAAACTGGTGACCTCCTTCTAAAGATACACAATTGAATATACAGCTTCATTTAGAAAACTTACAAAAAAGGCACCCAAACCAATAAAGAAATAATATTATTTAATTTTAAAATATGACAAAAATATTATGTCAGTCATATGAGTGGATTTGATATTTTTTTTATTTTATTTTTGGCCATGAGAATAAAACACAAGTCTAATCTCAAGCTGGCCAAGTTTGAAAATTTAATTTACTTCAAGCATTATTGTGTAGTATAGACCAAGCCAGCCTGGCCATGTCCACCCTATCAAGTATAAATTTTCAGTCAAAAGCCCTTTATTTAGCGCTGAGATGATCAAGAAATAGGGATAGACTGAAGCAGATTTTGAAAGGAAAATGTTAGAAATTCTAAAATTTCTATGAAATGTTTTATCAAATGTCTCTCACATGGGGTGGATATGTGGGATCCACCCCATGTGAGAGACATTTGATAAAACATTTAATAGAAATTTTAATACCTCAAACACTATTCTTTTGAAACAAGCTAGAATTGGATGGGCCAACATTGGAGGCCCATTAAAATTTAATATTTCTACTGTTTGGTTGGTTCTTTCCATTACTTTTAATTTTTAGTAACCTCTATTAATTAGTTTATGTTGTTTTGAACAACTTCCATATATGTGAATGCATATATGTTACAATACTGTATGAGTATAGAATAATCTTCTCGTTTAACCTTATTGATCAAGTTTGCGCTCCTTCAAATGTCGTCGCTATACTATCTGAAAATACAAACGCAAGCTAACCGACAAGGTTGTGCTGGAAACCTCTCTGATGCCTAAGTCAGCGAATAGACAATAGACACAAAAGTTCTGTGTAATTGAGAGTAAGAATTGTAATATCTGTGCATAGATTCTATCATGAGCTTTTATAGATTCTGCTTGACACAATCCTAGTAGGACTTTAACTCTCCTTAGCAAAGTCCTCTTAAGAATCACACTTTCAAGGATAATGCCTACCCTTATAACACCCTACTCACTACCAATCAAGTGAGATGGCTTAGACCTTTTACCTCAGCTGACACTACATTCAATCGAGCTTCCTTGGCCCCGTATTACTCTGGGTAGAGTCGTTGTAATCATCATTGCAAGAGGGCCTAATGCCGAGCTACACTTATCTCGGTCCTCTTTCTTGTTCTCACCTTTGTTCGCCTTAGGACTTTGCTCTAGATAGTGTGGTCAAGGCTCTAGAGACATCTCTAACTGGCTTGCTGCCTGGATGGCCCAAGACCGAGCTATCGTAGATCATTGCCGCGATAAAAAACTTTAAAAAACTTTCTGTTGCCCGGCACTGTTGGGAGTGGTCCCACTATGTCTAAGCCCCACATTGCAAAAGGCCAAGGACTGGTCCAAGGCAAGAGCTCTCTAGCTAGTTTATGGATTTGATGTGTGAACTTTTGAAATTTATCGCATTTCTTGACGTACTTCTCTGCGTCTGCTTGCATATATGGCCATTAATACCCCTGTGAAATAGCTCGGTAGGCCAGATATCTTAATTGGTGACTTCTACAAATGCCCTCGTGGATTTCAAATAAGAATGCTTCGACCTTGCTAGGATTGATACATTTCAAGTACGGTCCCGTAAAGGACTTTTTATACAATACTAGCGATGGGAAGAGCCAAAATCGCTGCGACTTTGCTCTAATTTTGTTGGCTTCCTTCTTCTCCTCTCACAGAATACCATCTTTTAAGAACACCACTATAGGGTCCATCCATGAAGGACCTAGTTCAGCGCAGCATATCTCGGTTGCTTTAGGTTTTTCAATACTTGGTCTTGGCAAATAGTCCAGCAGCAATGGGTGTGAAACAGATATGTCTGCCATTGATGCAAAATCGACCAGTTCATTTGCCTTGCTATTTTCTTCTCGGCTTATTTGCTCTATCCTCATCACTTCAAACTTCATGATCTCTTTTCTGATCAACTCTTGATACTTGGCCATTCTATCGTCTTTTGCCTCAAAGTCGCCCGATATTTGGTTGACTACTAGTTAGGAGTCACTGTACACCATCAGTTCAGTGGCTTCCATGCGGAATGCAGACTTCAAACTTGCTAACAATGCTTCATACTCAGCCTCGTTATTGGATGCTAGAAATCCAAGGTTGATTGCTTGTTCAATTGTAAAGCCATATGACAAGATGAGGACTATACTAAGTCATGCACCGTGCCTGTTGGATGCTCCATCCACGAAGAGCTTCCATATCTTTCCTACAAACAACTTCCAGCAAGTGGAGGGATCTGATGATGTCTTGGGATCAGGGTCATTAACGATGCCTTCTTCTAAGTTGTTGTCTGTCATTAGGATTTGATCCTTACTGTTTGACTGTCTTAGGACTTCACTTTTGGGCGAGTCCTTGCTTGTAATAGTGTGGTCTATTCCTTCTTCCTTTTCTGCAAGGCTGAATAGTTTGCTACGTAGTTAAGTGACTTGCTGCGAGGGCTGCACTATTTCTACGGCACTTTTCCTCCTTTGCTCGGTTGCTTCGGTCAAGTTGATCGGGCAAACATGATGACTTCCTAGCACAAACTTTGCCACAAAGTTTGCCAAGGCGTGGGCCTTTATTGTGATTTTTGTTTGAAACTTAATGTCGAACTGCCCTAACTCTACGGCTCACTTTAAAATTCACCTAGAAAAGTCTGCCCTTTCAAACAAGGCTTTTAAGGGAAAGGCCGTTAAGATGATCACGGTGTGGGCATGGAAGTAGTGCGACAATTTTCTTGAAGCCATCATTAAAGCTAAGGCTAACTTCTCCAATGGCAAATACCTCGTTTCAGCGCCTAGTAACGTCTTGCTAACATAAAAGATAGACAAGTACTATATTTCTTCAGCTCGTACCAATACTGCGAAAACTACATGATGAGAAACTGACAAGTATAGAAAAAGTTTCTTTTCTGATATTGGGGTTACCAACAACGACGGTGAGGTCATGTATTCTTTCAAGCTTTCTAGAGCGCGGTCGCACTCGTCATCCCATTCAAACTTGGCCTTTAGTGCCTGGAAGAACGGTTGACATCTGTCTGACGACCGACTTATGAACCGATTTAGTGTGGCCGCTAGGCCCATGAGATGTTGTACTTCTTTGACTGTGTTGGGCTTCTCAAGATCCTGAATGGCTTTGATCTGAGAAGGATCGGCTTCTATACCTCAGTTGGTCACTAGAACGCCAAGAAATTTACCTGACCTTATGCCAAATGTGCATTTGGTTGCGTTCAATCGCAGATTGTGGGCCTTCAAAATGTGAAACATCTCAGCTAGGTCTTTAAGATGGTCTCCTTCATTCTTACTCTTGACCACCATGTCGTCTATGTATGCTTTCATTGTTCTACCCAACAACAGCTTGAACATTTTAGTGATCATTCCCTGGAATGTTATCATTGTATTTTTTAGGTCAAAGGGCATGATCTTATAACAATACAGTCCCTTAGGTGTTGTCATTGATGTAACCTTCTGATCCGGTTCAAACATAGCGATCTGATGGTATCCACGATATGCATCGAGAAAGCTAAGTCCGTTGTGACTTGTAGTTAGGTCCACCAATTGGTCTATCCGTGGTAAGGGAAAACTGCCTGTTGAGCATGCTTTGTTGACCGTCTTATAGTCCACACATACGCGCCACTTGCCATTCTTCTTTGGTACCACTACGGTGTTGGAGATCCACTTGGGATAGTGGACTTCTCTGATCGCCCCTGCTTCCAACAGGTTTCTTACTTCCTCAGCCACTATCTCGGCGTGGTGAAGTGTCGGTCGGCACGCTCGTTGTATAATTGATCTGGCGGTTTGGTGGACATTAAGTTGATGGCAGATGAAAGTTGGATCAATGCCTGGCATATCATACGATGTCCAGGCAAACACCTCGATGCTAAAGATTAAGAAGTCCATGATCTCTATTCTCTCGGTGCTGGACAGAGATGAGCTAAACAGAAAGAATTTCTCTAGGTTTTTCTTGTCTATTTTCACCTCCACCAGATCTTCTACTGCCTTCTGTTCGGCTGCTTTGCCGACGTCTGCAAACAACTCATTGCTTTCTGGTTCCTCTATCATTTGTACGAACCATTTGGCCATTCGATTGCCATTTACTGTCACGAAGCATTGCTTGGACATGATTTGGTCTCTTAAGACCTCTTCAATTATTTCAGTTTCGTTAACAAACCGCATCACTTGGTGGTAGTTTGATGCCACTGCTCACATGGTGTGTAACTATACTCTCCCCAAGATTATGTTGTATGTGGAAGGGGCTTTCAACACCCAGAATTCCACTTGATTTGTCATTGTTCCAGTTTTGACAAGTAGAATTATCTTGCCAACCGGTCATTCTGGCATTGAGATAAAGCCGACCAAGACAGATATCGTGGGTGCCAAATCTTTGTCTTCCAACTTGAGTTGCTTGAAGGTTTTATAGTACATTATCTCGTACGAGCTCTCCTAGTCTATCAAGATCCGCTTGATGTCAAAATTCTTCATGCGCAGAGTAACTACCAACGCGTCATTGTGGGGGCTTTGTAACCTTGACAAATGCCCGTCAGAGAAGGTGATGACGTTAGTCGCTTCTGTCTTCCCTCTTTTCACGGTGGGCTATACACTTAGTACTTCCTTCAGGCGTTCTGCCTTTTTGATCATTCTTCTATGCTCACAGACCCGCTCTAGCTTGACAATCCCATGTATTACATTGATTATGCCTTGAGGCGGTCCTTCAGTTGGCATCCCATTGGGCTCTTTGCGGTCCTGGAAGGCTGGCCGAGCTCCCCCTTCAATGTTCTGGTCCAAGTGGCCTGCAGTTACTAACTTCTCTAGATGCTACCTTAATGGTGTATAGTTTTTAGTTTGGTGCCTTTTTCATCATGGAAGGTGTACCGGTATCTATCATTGTATCCCATCTGTGCTTCTCCCAACTTGGCTGGCCATCGAATGAAGGGTTCGTCATGTCTCTAACTAAGAATTCGGTAGATTGGCTTATTGAACACTGTGGTCATGGTAGTGTGGACTCTCAACCTCCTTGCCTGGGAGTCCTCATCGTTCAGTCGTCTATTTCAATCATTTTTATTTGGTCGTTCCTCGCGATCGACTGTATTGAATTTTGCTGTGGGCTTTTTGTCTGACATCGTTGTTGTGCCAAATTTTGCCTTGGCTTGAACGCCATCTTCATTTACCCTGATGTGCTGATGCACTCTCTCTATTAGGGCTTCCATCGTGAGTGGTAGCATTATTGTCATTGAATCCCTCAACTTATTGCCTGCCGGCAAATCCTGTTTGTACTGTGCAATAGCTAGGTTTGTAGGGCAATCTCCAATTTGATTAAAAGTCTCCCAATACTGGTTGCTATAAGACTTCAGTGTTTCCTTCTCGCCTATGTCGATGGAGAGCAGTTAGTCTATCTCCATTAGTGTTTTAGTGTTTGTTCTAAACCTGGTAACAAACGCTTTTGCCAGTTGAGCCCATGAAGTTATGCTGTCTTCAGGTAGCCTTTCAAACTAAGTTAGGCCTAGGTCACCTAAGCTTAAGAGAAACAAGATACACATTAGGGCCTCGTTCCGTCGATATACAGCCATTACCTGGTGAAAAATGGCTCAAATGCATGTAGGGGTCTGATTTTCCCTCACAGGCTGTGAACTTAGGCTGGTGGAAGCCTAAGGGTAATGGTGCGTTCTCTATTTTCGGAACGAACGGCGTGCTTTACAATCTTACTAACGTTTTGTCTGCTGGTTCATAAGCAAGGCGTGGTACTGATATTCCAACCTCGACACTTCCATGTGTCTGAGAAGCCAACCGCTGTAAAGCCGAGACCCTTTGGGGGTCGCGTGCCTGGGCGTCTTCTCTCTTTCGAGCCCTCTCTTCTAGCATTGTTTGTAAGTCTACTGACCTAGGCATCTCCGTGTGTCTTGATGTCATCTGGTGCGTATGTAAGGGCCTATAACTGCTTCCCTCCGTACAAGACCTTTCCATCCTCGTCCTCTCAGACTTGGAGTAACGAGTCCTGGAAGTCCTTGACTGTGTGTCGCCTGTCCTGAGGCTTCTGCTTTCAGTTTGTGATGGTGTGACTTGCTTGTCATGATCTCTAGAGTGGCGAGAGTACGTTTTGCCTTTGCCCATCTCTTCTTCTGCCACCCCTTTGCCTTTTTATCTAGCACTTCATCGTCTTCATATCAGCCGCCATTCTCCTTATCACTTCGTCTTGCTCTCTTACTCAATTCTCCAGAACCTGAGGATCCATCCTCCGCCTCTGTCTATCAAGGCTTTGAGAGCGATGTGGACTTGAGCCTCGTCTTTCTCGCTTGTCTCTCCGTGGGTTCCGTCGGTGGGGATCCAATTCCGCTATGGACGGGACAAAAGGCAAACATTCGCGCCTCCCGCGCGCCTTTAGGGGTTTGCCCATCGATAGTAGAATGCAACAAGTCTTCATTATGCGCCATTGAAATTAATTGAAGGAAAACTTAATCAAAAGGTTTGTTCTCTGTAATCTTTCCCACAGACAGCGCCAATTGTACGAGCATAGAATAATCTTCTCGTATAACCCTATTAATCAAGTTTGCATTTCTCCAAATGTTGTCACTTCACTATCTGAAAACACAAACGTGAGTTAGTCAGCGGGGGTGTGCCGAAAAGCTCTCCAATGCTTAAGTCAGTGAATAGACAATAGACACAAAAGCTCTGTGTAATTGAGAGTAAGAATTGCAATACCTATACATAGGTCTTATCATGAACTTTTATAGATTCTGCCTAGCACAATCCTAGTAGGACTCTAATTCTCCTTAACAGAGTCGTTTTAGGAATCATACTTCCAAGGATAATGCCTACCCTTGTAACACCCTGCTCACTACCAGTCAAGTGAGATTGCTTAGACCTTTTACCTCGACTAACACCCTGCTCATTACATTCAACTGAGCTTCCTTGGCCCCATGCTACTATAGGTAAAGTCATGGTAATCATCATTGCAAGAGGGCCCAATGCCGAGCTATACTTATCTCGGCCCTCTTCCTTGTTCTCACCTCGGTTTTCCTTAGGTTTGCTCTAGATAGCGCGGTCAAGGCTCTAGAGACACCTTTAACTAGCTTGGTGCCTAGATGGCCTAGGACCGGGCTATCGTAGCTCCTACCTCGGTCTATCACTCGGCCTAAATGCTCAAGACTAGACTTAGCTCGGCCTAATTTACTCACATAAATTACCCTCTCAAATACTAACATTAATTCCTAATTTACTCACATAAATTACCCTCTCAAATACTAACATTAATTTATTTGATAATTAAGCAAAGTCATTAGACAAAAGGAAATGGGTAAAGCTTCATCGGGTGATTTTATTTGCATCCAAATAATAATTCAGTATGCCCAACTAAATTTTTTAAATTTTAATTCTTATTTTATACCATAATATAAATTTACTAATAAGGACAATACACATTAAATCTTAAAATATTTTTTTATGATACACTCTAATCACTTATATTTATTTTTCATATTTAAGTCTCTTCATCTTCTTTCCCAAATTTCAATTATTTTCTCTTTATTTTCTTCCACACTCTAAAACTCCAATCTATCCCGCCAAAATTCACCATTATCATAAACATTATTGCTTCTTATTGTGTTATTCCTTGCAAATAAATTTTTTTAAAACAAAATCAAACAATAAATAAAAATAGTAATCAAATATATCTTTTGAAACAATCCATCAAACCAAACAATGGCCAAACAACCATTCACGTAGATGTCAACCAAACAATGGCCAAACAACCATTGCGAACAAAGGCCAAACAACGAACAAAGGCCGAAATTGAAAATCAGCGTAGATCAGCCCCAACCATTGCGAAGATCAACCATCATCCTAAACAATCATTGTGAAAAATCAACGAAAAAAAAAAAAACCACTATCCTAAATTATGAAAAATTGTAATCAATGAAAAAACACGAGAGTGAGGGTGAGGGAGTGCTATGGCTGAGAAGAGAGAAAGAGAGGGATTTGAATTGATTTGTTTATTATTTAAGGATATCATGAATTATGATTTTATTTTGAAGAGTAACTTCTGAAAAACACAAAGTGTATTGAGAATAAATTATAATCTTATATAATTTAGTAAAGAATATTAAGAAATTAGGCACAGTAATTATTTTTTTGAGTGCAAATAGAATCACCTAGTTTCATCTCTCCACTTGAAAGAGATTGATTTGACAATCCATTCCAGCGTTGTGGCGGTGCAAAGGGGGCTATGGAGGCCTAGCAGACTGAGGGTTTGTTTGGGATGTAGGTTGATTTCTTAGCTTTTTGACTATTTTAGCCTAGGGTTAAAAACTCTTGTTTGGGATGAATTTTTTGACTTTTTAAACTTTTGTAAGAGAAAAAATGAAATGATTATTGTTTAAATATAAAATCTTCTCTTATTAATTTTTTAATCTATTTTGTTTATTTTTTTTTGATTATTTTAACCAAAAAATTCCAAGATTTTTTCTTTCCAAACGAGCTCTGAATAGATAGGTTGGCCATGGGCCATGTCCTGTCTTGTGGACACACCTCATAGAAAATTGGTTGTGAAGTCCCAATCTCCATGAGACACACATTTGACAATTTTTTAAGAGAGTCCCCCCATGACTATACTGCAAAATTATATTAGATAGTTGTAAAGTATTATGTGATATTGTTCTTAGAATTAAAAAATATATTAGATGAGTCTTTTTTTTTTTTTTTTTTTAACTACCTAAGAAAGTTAGGTTAACATTGTTTTATTAGTAAAGTTTTCTATCATGTCACAGATTGAAAATACCATGAACGTGTTTGATTGACTCACTAAATGTGGGATAAGGGGTGAGGACGAACATTGGGAACTACATATTTTTAGTTTGATGTCTGCTTAGCATGATATTGAATCTCCAAATTATATTAATACTGGAATTAGATCTCTGCATACAAATTACTGAATGATGTTATATAGTATTTTGAGACTAAATAATTAAGGGACAGTAATTTGGTCCAATGACCCCATGGGAAAGCATCTATGGCAACAGAATCTTTTGTTGCTCCAATTTGTCGGGACCAAATTAGCATTGCAGTTGACTTGATGTTGATTTTCTTGTTTGTCTTGCTGGATTGCACAAGCAAATGTGGGGCAACAATTCTTGAAGCTAATCCATGTGTTGGTTTTCTCTACTAGTGTGCTCATGAGATGTGGGCATAGTAAGCATTGCAATTTACATTATTATATTTTTTTCAACTAACATCTATGATCTATTATTCCCCAAATGCCTATTTAATTCCAAGAGGTTTGTGGAGTAGAGGAGATGGGGGAAGGAAATTTTGAAAACTGGTCACAGATCTGATGAGCTGATTAACCCAACATTCTATGCTTTTTTTTTTTTTTTTGTGATAACAATTAAATGGGCAACACCTTTTAACACAAATAACAAGTTTACGGACCATAAAATCAACCACATAAAATATACGTAGAGCAATTTAAGTGAAATTATTTACTTATAATAACCTCACTATCTAATATGTATGACTATAATTAGTTTATGTGCTCGATTATTGCAACACAAATGACGCCTTAAAGAGTTAAAAAAAATACACACACCATAACTTTATATATTTTTTAGGCATGTTGTAGTTTGAAATAAATAATTTAAAGTTTGTTTATTGTTTCAAGTAATTAACATGTAAGGTTCTTTGCGAAACTAAAGAGCTACCCCCTTTTTTTTTTGGAAGTGTTTGGGTAAACTACTAATAGGTCCTACTTTGAAGACTTATTATCTAATAGGTCCTACTTTGGAGACTTATTACCCATTAAGTCTTATTGATAAATTTATTAAGTGATAAAGATAAATTTATCAGTCTTTTATTTTTATGAATAAATTTTTAGTGATAAATTTATCACTCTCTTATTTTTATAGTGTTAAATTTATTAGTTAGGACCTCTAGGTAAATAAGTTTAGTTAATAGGACTAATTGGTAAGTACCCATTTTCTTTTTAGGTTGACCATTTCTCATGATATACAATCAATAGCAATAGTCTGTTTTGGTTGATCTAGGTGCTGCTACCCTTTAAGGTTGCACACCATATGCAACCAATACAAAAAGTGTAAATGTAAGGTATAAACATAAAACAGGACGGCAAACAGAAAAGCGTAAGTGTAAGGTGTAAGTTGCACACTTAAGAAAAGTCCAATTTAGTAAGAGCATCTTCGATGCAATTGTTTATAAGGACAGCTTGCTTGGTTGTATTTTTTCAAAAATACTTTTTAAAAAATTCTACTTTCTTATTTTTCGTATTTTTTTTTTATTTTTACTGAATTTTTTAAATATTTTAAGTAATTTTTTTTTAACTTTTTAGACATACCTAACATAAATATATCTAAAAAGTAAAAAAATTATGAAAAAAATCTTTTAAAAATTCACTAAATACCAAAAATACAAAAAAAAAAAAAAAAAACGAGAATTCAGTACATTTTTTTGTATTTTTATGTATTTATTAAAATTTTAAAATATTTTTTCATAAATTTTTTACTTTTTAGATACATCTAAGTAAAGTGCATCTAAAAAGTAAAAAAAATATTAAAAATTTTAAAAATATTCACTAAAAATAAAAAAATACGAAAATCAAAAAATTGAGTTTTCAAAAAACTTAATTTAAAAAACTCAAACCAAACACACTATATTTTGACAACATATTAAAATTACAACTTTTTAATAATTTTATTTATTTAGTCATTTATTTATACAACACAAGTAAATTACAAATGTGTACAGTTTCTAAAGTGAAAATAAAATTCCCAATCAAATATATAGAGTCAAACCCCTAACATTTTAGTGAGATAGAGCATCTCCAACGGTTACTCAGATTTTTCATCAAATCTGAGTAAAAAATGACCCATTTTGTCAAATTTGATACCACTCACTCCAACGGAGTGAATCAAATCCCGTATCAAATCCCGCGGGTCGACCAACCAGTCAACCGATAAGAGTAAATTTTTTTTTTTTTCACAGCTTTAAATTGGAAGTTGTACATGCACCCAAAGCTTGGATTTGAATCCAACTTCATACATATATATACATATATATATATATATATAACCAGCTTTAAAATATATATATATATATATATAAATATTTCTGCAGCCATTCTTCATAACAATGTTGAACAGCAATGTAAATTTTATACATATATATAACCAATGTAAATTTTAAATGCAATTCTTCATAAAAATGTTGAACAGCAATGCCGTGGAAATTTTAAATGCAATTTATATATATATAAATGTGGTGAAGCAATGCCGTGGAAAGGATCACTTTCAAATTGACCGCTTGGTCAACCGGGTAGGCAAAAATATTTTTTTTTTTTTTACCTGTTTGAACCTTTTGAACCTACCTAATTTAAAGGAAAACGGGTGACCGGTTGGTCAACCGGCCGGGCAACCGGGTGGTTGACCAGTGTACCACTTTCAACGGTCAGTAACAGTATTTTGATAAAATCTGTCTCCCGGTATCAATTTGATGTTTTGTTTGGTGAATCCTGAATTTGATATGCGTTTGGTGAAACGGTTGGAGCTGTAAAAAATGACTTTTTCATCAAATTTTGAATTTGATGCAGGATTTGGTTCTCCGTTGGAGATGGTAACCCATGTGATTTATATCTTCATACATATGGCGCTATTTGGGAAGGAATTTTTTTGGGTTTTTTTGGTTTTTTTGGTTTTTTTTTTTTTTTTTTCACTAAAAGATAAATTAATTACAAAATTAAAAAAAATAAGTCCAAACAAAATATTATATCAAACCTCATAATCATTTCACTTTTTTTCTTACAAACATCATATCTAACTACAAAAAAATCTAACTATTTTTCTAAATACAAAAAAAAAAAAAAAATTCCAATAATATCCTACAATTAAAAAAACTCATAAAAAAACCCACTTCCCAAACACCCACATAGTTAAGCTTCAACAAATTTTCTACCAAATTCACCGTCAATGTAAAGAGATGAACATAATTTACTACTGAATTAGTTATGAAAACAATTTTAATTTATTTTTATTTTAAGCTATTAGAGAGTTTTGTCTTATAACTGAGCTAAGTCTCCAAATTGGTTATAAAACAATCAGGCTCCATTTGATGAGTCTCTCAAAATATAATTTTACTCGTTGATTTGAGTGTGTTATTTATTTGAAACTTTCAAATCATAATTTTACATTTATTTTTCAAAACTCAATTCAAAATATAATCATTATTTTTTAAAACTCATAACCAAACATATAATTTAAAACTCTTTTCTAAACTCAATTCAAATCAATATTTTAATTTTTTAAAGATTTTAAATATTTTAATATTTCAATATGTTATGATTTTTTGAATTTTTTGAATTTTTTAAAATATTTTAATTTCAAAATATTACGATTTTAATTTTTTTAATTTTAAAATATTTTATAAAAATAAATTCAAATTCTATTTTATAAAAATATTTTTAAATATTTTAATTTTTTTGTTATATATTTAGTTACGATTTGAGTGTAGAGTTATGAAAGTAATATGGAGTTTCGAGTTATGTATTTGATTATGAGTTTTAAAAATAATTTCTTAATTGAGTTTTGTTTTATGCATTTGGTTACAATTTGAGAGTAGAATTATTTTTAAATTTAAAATATTAACATTTTAAATTATTTTAATTTTTTGAATATTTAAAATATTTAAAATTTTTGAATATTTATTTTAATTTTTTACTTATTAAATTTCTTAGATTATTTAAATTATTTAAATATTTATGATTTAAATTTTTTGAATATTTATTTTGAAAAAAAATTATTTCCTTTTAGTATTTTCAATTAAAAAATTGATTAATGTTATTTTTTGTTAATAATAATTTTTTTTAATTGAATTTTAAAATGAGTTTAGTTATGAGTGTTGATCAGAATTTTTAATAGCGTGAAAATAGTGTATTTTGTTATGAATTATAATAATTTGAATTAAGTTTTAAAAACTCTTTACAAAACTCATAACCAAACAAATTTTTTTACTTTACATGTCAAATCAAACTTTCAAAACTCAATTCCATACTCAATTCAACACTCTATTTAAAAACCATAACCAAACAAATTTTCTATACTCAAATCATAATTTCACAAAATACAACTCATACTTTTAAATCATATTTATAAAATTCTGGCAAATGCAATCTCAATTTCTATATAATAATAAAAAAAAAAAAGAGTCCGAAAAAACAAACGCGCAAAAACCATTAACCCGTAAACCCGATTTACCGAGCCCATCATCCGCAAATATGGCCCGGCCCAACAAAACCTTCCGTCAGTGTCTTCTTCGTCAATTTTTTACCTGCTCGAAACCATGGCAGTAGATATGCTGTCGAAGAAAATTACCGAGAATGAAAAAAAAAAAACACAAAAACAAAAGCAGTTTGAAGCAAAAGGACAAAACCCAAAAGGCCACAAAAAAACAAAAACAAAGAAAGCAGTTTTAGAAATGAAATTCCCAATTGTTATTATAAGTAAAAGAGCGTTTCGCATACAACGTCCATACATACAAAATTATGCTTATACAAGATATACAGATATATATATATATATATACATAGACAGTGAAAGTGACACCCAACAAAAGGCTTCCCTACGTCATCTTCTTCCACACAGAATGAACACAACCATGCTCCTCCTCCACCGAACAACCCCCACCTCCCTCCACCCCTACTCTCTCTCCTAGGGTTTCCTTCTCTCTCTCTACCCCTCTATATATATATATATATATATTCTCTTAAAATTTGGATGAAGAGGGGCTAAAAAACTTGGCCTTATTGGGGAGAATTGGGTGAGGAGGAGGAGAAGATCAGGGTTTTTGGGTTTTTTAATCGAGAGATGTGGGATGGTGGAGGCGTTGATGAATCAGCTCACGCTTTGTTGGAAGCCATTTGGGGGTAATTCCCGCGGCGGTGATGGTTTCGTCAGAGACGGGTTGCTCCGGTATCGGGACATTGGGAGGTGCTCGAGTGGGGAGTTGTCGATGGCGGTGCTACAGGCGAACCAGGTGCTCGAGGACCAGAGCCAAATCGAGTCCGGACCCTTCGGGACGTTCGTCGGCGTCTACGACGGTCACGGAGGCCCCGAGGCGGCTCGATATGTTTGCGATCACTTGTTCCGCCACTTCCAAGGTTCGTCTTCTGGTTCGATTCTTGTAATTTTTTTATTGAATTTGTATATGTAACTTGTTAAAATTGTGATCTTTTTACATTTACTCAGCTAAATTGGCAACTGATTTAATGCTAAAACACTATGGTTTTGTACTTTCTTTGCTAAATTGGCAACTGTTAATGCAGCAGTAGATGGGATTTTTTATGGCTTTTGGAGGGTCTGGTTTGATTGAACTTTAAATGAAGTTAAACAACAATGGTTTGTGATATACATTGAAAGTATATATAGGGTTTAATCTTTCCAAATACATCAAAATTAACCAGTGTGTTCTGTATTTGATATGCATGGTCACATACACGCACGGACACCCACAGTAATCTAATTTTATTGCAGATTGTTTGTTTTGGCACCACAGAGTGAAGAGTTGAAGATCGTGTTGATATAATTTGGGTTCAACATCAAAAAAGTAATTGCTTCTTATTTTTTGTGATCTTAGACTCTGTGTTTATGCAGCAATAGCAGCGGAAGATGGCGGTGTTGTAACAGCTGACACACTTAGAAGAGCTTTTCTCGAAACAGAACAAGGGTTCACAGCTCATGTTTCGAGGTTATGGAATGCTCGACCCAACTTAGCATCAGTTGGTTCGTGCTGTCTTGTTGGAGTAATATATCAGCAGACTCTTTTTGTAGCAAATCTTGGAGATTCCCGTGTTGTATTGGGGAAGAAAGTTGGGAACACAGGAGTTATTGCTGCCATACAATTATCAACAGAACACAATGCCAACATTGAGGCTGTCAGGCACGAGCTTAAAGAATTACACCCCAATGATCCTCAAATTGTTGTCCTCAAGCATGGAGTTTGGAGAGTAAAAGGCATTATTCAGGTTCTTCGAATTTCTTTCACCATAAAAGCTTGTTGATTGAGCCATGATTTTAATTTCTGTGATGCTGAAATTCTTTCAAGTCTATTCTCTGCTGTCCAAAATACGCTTTGTTCTCAGTTTCTACTTGGATTCTCATAGTGTGTGATTCCCTAGATTTTAATTTGAAAGTCTTGAGGCCAGCGTATGTATCAAGGTTTTTGACTTTGAATCTCAGTGTTGTTTGAGAACATGCTTGATCTTGTAATGATGAATTTAAGATGTCATATCTAACCTCAAAATTAGCTTTAAATAATTAGGCTTGTGTAAATGTCAATGGGTTTGTATAATGTGTGCTTTAGAATCATCATAAAAAAAATTTATCCAAAAAAAAAAAAAAAAGAGAAGGGGAATCATCATAAAAAAAAAGGGTGCTTTCGATTCAACCTTACATGCTGCCATAGTAATCTGAAAGACATGAGCAACAAACTTGGCGTGGAAAAATTAAATATGTCTTGTCTGAGACGCTCCCTGGTTTGTGGTCCAAATTCAAAAGAAATTACTTTTTCATCAACAAACTGACATAATGAGGAAGACCTAAACCAATAAGGAATGACTGTAGTGCCCTGTGTGCATCCTGTCGAGCTCGGAAGCATTTTAAACAAGTAAAAATGGACAGAATAATCTGCTATTGTGCAACATAATTTTCTCTCCGTGTCACTAAAGATGGTGTTTTCATATGGAAATGAAGACATACGGTTTTGCAGCCAACCATTTAGGTGAGAGCTCCCAAGTAGGTGTTGTATGTGTAGTTATGATGAAATAACCATGGCTCCAATCCATCTATTACCCTGTTGTAAAAGAGTAGAGGAAGTTGGTCCTTTTCAGGGTTACTAGTAAAAAATTGAACTTGGTGGTTGCATTCTTTGATGGATGGAAGTTACAGAGATGTTGAATGTTGCCATGAGCACATTGCCAAATGGCTTGATATGGTGTACCTAAAGGATTGTAGTAGAAAAACTATACAATGCCAACCAATGTATGTTTAGATTGGTGATTTATTTTATTTTATTTTAGATATCATTATTCCGGTGGGCTAGAAGTTTGGACATGTTCAGAGGTTTTTTTTTTTTTTGCCCTTCTCTCATCTTGGTCAATGTAAAAGCCCTTAAACTATATGAATTTCATGTATGTGGAGGTTCTCCCGCACCTTTTCTTTCTCTAGAAGTTTCTTGTCTCGTCTCTACTGCGACCAATAGTCTTGTTCTCCTTTGATCATTTGAGATAGGACCATTTAGGATATTTTTGTACTTCCACAATGAGCTTGTGACTTTAAACATCTTTTGATAACTTGAGTTTCCATAGCCCTTTTTCTTTTCTGTTTTTTTTTTTTGGATGAGTTTCTTTAGCACTTTATGGTAGTGACTAATTCCTAACCTTACGAAGAAAGGAAAAAAAAACTCATCGTTTTAGTAGGTTCTCCATTTTAGAAGCTAGTACTTTGAATCTTCAATGCTTTCTTGATTACTGATTCTATTTCTAAACTTTATGGTTTTATTTGATTCAGGTTTCTGGATCTATAGGCGATGTTTATATGAAAGATGTGCAGTTCAACAGGGAACCACTCAATGCGAAGTACAGACTTTCTGAACCGATGAATATGCCTATCTTGTCTGCTACCCCATCTATTCTTCCTCATCCTCTGCAGCCAAATGATTCATTTCTTATATTTGCATCTGATGGTTTATGGGAACACTTGAGTAATGAAAAAGCTGTGGATATTGTCCATAGTCATCCGCGTGCAGTAAGATTTTGTCCTCTTTTATCTCCTTTTGTAATCACTCTCTTCTGGACTGAAATTGTGGACATTAAAATGACCTTTAAAATTTGCATCCTGATTTGTCCATAATTTGTTTGTTTTGTGGTGGTTGGCCTTGTAATTTCATTTCGAATTACTGGTTTTATAGGAGATATCATACGTATATTCTAAGGAGTAGTATTATGATAATTTATATTACATAGGAGACATCATGGTTTGGTCATTCATCAAAAAGGCTGCACAAAGTTTTGTTGATAAATTTCATATTTTAACCATTCAGTGGCTGCATTCTTATAGAAATTATTTCTATTAATTCCCTTTATACATAAATGGTATTATTTGTCAATAGAGAACGAAAAAACATTAAAAATAATGTCCACAGTTTTAACTAACAGTATCGAGATACGTATTGGTCTGTGTATCGGCCAATATTTAGACTTTGATTTTGTGTCCATGAGTGCAAGAGATATAACCTTTGTGCTCACCAAAACATTTTTGGTAATGCAGGGAAGTGCGAAGAGGCTTGTCAAGGCTGCCCTCCAAGAAGCAGCAAGAAAGAGGGAGATGCGATATTCGGATCTTAAGAAGATTGACAAGAAGGTCCGACGCCATTTTCATGACGATATAACTGTTATTGTTTTGTTCTTAAACCATGACCTTATTTCCAGAGGCATAGTGCAAGACACTGCTCGACTCTCAATCCGAAGTGCTCTGGAGCACTGATAATGATTTCTGAACCTAATCATATATATATGCTTCCTCTGATTTTTGCTATGCCGAAAACACTATACTACCTTCACGAGATGTGTTGGGATGCAGAGCTAGTGAGCAACATCAACAAAGCGGTCATGACTAAATGACATATACTGAGTTCATTGTTTTTAAAAAGAGGTAATACTTATAAATTTTTGTTGTTAGAAAGATAGAGATGTTCTTTAGTAATACTATATGATCTTTATTTGAAAGCATGGTCTACTATACGACCAAAATAACAATAGCAAGTTACTTCTCTCATTTGTTTTCTGTACTTGTAGCTGCATAAAAAGTTAGTACCGAGTACAAAGTTTTTTTTACTCAGGGTACTCACTGTTCAAAAACAAGGGAACAAAGTTTCCAAACAGTAAGGTCTGAGAGAGAGAGAGAGAGAGAGAGAGAGAGAGAGAGAGAGAGAGTAAATAAGCACACTCACGAGAACCTGATTCTTATTATTTGAATTTTGAACTCATGTTACATTGAGTAAGGGTATCCCATGTACAATGTAATATGATTTGAGAATAAAATTAAAATCAAACTTTAGATTGCAAATTAACAAATTTGCTATCCTTAATCAAAGGGTTAATTACAAAAAAAATCATAGGGTTTTGCGTATTTTTTAATTTAAATCTCAGAATTTCAATTTTGACAAATTAAATTCTAGAGTTTCATTCGTGTTTCAATATGATTCCTCAATCTATCTCTGTCAAATTAAACTAACAGAAATCTGGGTAGAAATTCAGATTCAAACCCACATGTTTAAATAGTTGTATCTTCCTCGTTTTAACTATGTTTCGCCTCATTTTTGCATTGTTAGATTCACTTCATAGCCTAGTTTTCATTTCGCTCTTCATACGCCTTGTTTCACATCTTTTTACTTGTCGTTGGAGTTTTGAAATTTGGCCAAAAATAATATATTTATCTCTTTGGGTAAAATTTTTATATTCAAATTCACATATTCAAGTATTTGTATCTCCCTCGTCGTAATTCCGTTTCACCTTATTTTTGCGTCATTAGATTCAACGCATGACATAATTTTTATTTTACCCCTCATATACCTTATTTCACCCTTTTTTGCATGTCGTTGGAACTCCGAAAATTAGTCAAAAATAAGTTCTCTCTTTTTTTTTTTTCTTCCTCCTCTTCCACGACTCATCCTCCTAACTTGTTGCTGTTGCTACTGCTTCATTATCATTATCTGCAAGATAAGGTGGTGGTGGTAATGGTGGTGGTGTCATCAAGTAGTGACAATCAACCTTTGTATAGGTGGCAATTGAACATACAATGGAGCATTTCCACCTAGACAAAAAATGCTTAATTCTCTCTAACGCAGATTTGGTGGCGTGAACTCAATCCCTATGTGACAAAATTTGTAATCCTCGAAGCCGACATCACCTTCACTAGTATCCCAAAGCCTTTGCTCTTCGTTGCAAATCGCGATCGATTTTCTTTTGTCGAGGGAAACATCGTTCACAGTGTGTTTCGTGGCCGGACTTCGTCGCTTGTGTCCCACGAAGACCCATTTGTGCTTGAATCAGAACAACGTAGAGCCATGACCAGATTGCTTTGTCATGCTCCATTGTATGTTCCATTGCCACCTAGACAAAGGTTGATTGTCACTATTCGATGATACCGCCATCATTACTACCACCACCTCATCTTGCAGATAACGATGATAAAGCAATAGCATCAACAAGCCAGGAGGAGGAGCTGCAGAGGAGGAGAAGAAAAATAAATAAATAAATTTTTTTAAAAAAAATAGCTTATTTTTGGCTAACTTCCGAAACTCCGACGACATGCAAAAAGAGATGAAACCAAGCATATGAGGGATGGAATAAAAATTAGGTCATGAGTTAAATCTAACGACACAAAAATGAAGTGAAACGGAGTTACGATGAGGAAGATACAAGTGCTTGAATATATAGATTTGAATCTGAAAATTTTGCCCAAAGAACAAAAAATCTTATTTTTTGCCAACTTTTGGAGCTCGGATGGCAAGTAAAAAGATGTGAAATAAGACGTATAAAGAGTGGAATGAAAATTAGGTCATGAGATGAATCTAACAATGCAACACATGAGGCAAAACAGAGTTAAGACAAGAAAGATACAAGTGTTTAAATATGTGAATTTAAATCTAAAATTTTGTCCAGATTTTTGCTAGTTTAATATGACGGAAGTGAACGGAGAGGTCAGATTGAAATACGAATAAAATTCTAAAGTTTAATTTGTTAAAATTAAAATTATGGAGTTTAAATTAAAAAAACACGCGAAACCCTAAACCCTAGAGTGTTTTTTGTAATTAACTCTCAATCAAATCAATCAATTGTTCGACAATTTGAACAGTTTTAATTTATTAGTTAATTAAAAAATAGAAATACTTTTTCATAAATTCTTTTTTATCTATTTATGTTTCATTTAATTTACATTATTTTCTTATATTCCAATAAGTTCTATGAGTGACATAGTTATCAAAATACCCCTCATAATATTCACATTTACAAGGCAAATGTTCTGCAATATAAATATTAACATGTTAATGTGAATGTTTAGACAATCAATGTGAATATTCATATGGTAAAATGTAAATATTTACATCACCAAATTGTTAATTGTTCAAAAAATATTTATAATAGTAGAAGTGTCCATCAAATACCTTAAATATGAAAATTAAAATTTAGTAGATCAAATGTTCAAATAATAAGACCTATTAGAATGCAAGAATATTTTATTAATTGAGATACAGTGACTTGAAAAAAAATTTTTTTTAGTAAATCTTCCTAAAAAATGATTATTAAATATTTATATAATATATAACATTAATTTGCATAATATTTTTTTTTATTTAATATAACATCAAATTTTACATTTCAAATTTCTCTCTCACACTATCATTGCAAATTGAGTGAATTTAAAGAATTGGAGAGTAGAGAAAATGGGGGAATCCTCGAACCCCCTTTTTTCCTTTCAAGAATAAAAAAAAAAACAGAGCTCTAATAAAAAGCTCTAATAGGAAGGTGAGACTCCTGATGTGATGTTCGTTTATCCTTTAACACATCACTGTTTTTCCCTTTAAAGAATTGGAGAGTAGAGAGCTTTAAGAATTGCAAAAAAACAATGCGGGAACTGTACATTGATTTTTTTAAAAATATTTTATTACAAACGTTTCATATTTCTGGTAAATTTTTTATCTATTATTTTAATCAACTAATCTAAATGCTTACAAAAATCTATCTATAGTTTTAGACTGTTTTTCTTTCATTTTTACTTTGTATTTAAGTCAAATTTTTGTACTTTTAAAAGCATCTTCAACAAAAGAAAAGAAAAGAAAGGACTAAAATTTGAATTTTCTTTTTTATATACTCTCTCTGCCTCAAAATAATAATCTCTTTGGAAAATTTAATTTTTTTTGGTAGTGTAATTATTATACTTAAAAAAAATAATCTTCTAAAATTACACTTTACTAGTATATTTTTTTTTGAAGAATATCAATATTATAATTGTATTTTTTATGTTAATGAATTTAAAAGAAAAACAAAATGAAAATTTTATATTATTTTTGTATTTTTTTTTTGAAAAGAAACTAATATTTTAAAATAATAAAAAATAAAATAAATGCCTAATATTTTGAAACGAAAAAATTATTAAAAAAAATTTATTTAAAAATAATATTTCAAAAATCAAACCAACCACGCTTCACTTCCTCTACTTCTCTATGGCAATTAGATGAAAAATTCATGCTATCTTTATGAAAGGGTTTATTCTCTTATATTTTATTTTTGGATTTTAAATTGAGAGAAAAATTTGTAAAAAGTGTAATATAAAAAGTTATTCTCTCATATTATATTTAAATCTTAATTATTAAAAGCAAAAGCATCTTACATTAAACTTCTAAGACTCAATTTCAATTAATGTTCTTTTTAGATGGTAAATTAATGTTCCATCAATTTCCATATTTAAGTAATAAATTTATATAAGAACTAAAAGTGCCCATATTACTTGATGCTGCAAAACATTCAAATCAATAAATATTTATTTTAAATTCAAAATAATTAAAAGAGTTTTAAAAGTACCAATAAAAAAACGAAATTGAATTAGGATAAATGAGAAAATAACAAATTGGGATCAGAAATAGCTTTCTAGGCTGCATATTATCCATCAAGAAAAGCAGTTTCAACTGCTCAGAGCCCAGTGCACATTTCATCATCTCTACTGGATTCTTTCTATACCAATCCTCCAAATCGAACATAACAAAAAAATAAAACATAAAAGCAAAAAAAAAAAAAACCAATTAGATTATTCATAATAATATCTATCATAATATTTATAATTCAACTTATTTTTATTCAAAAAAAAGGAAATCCATAATTTATAAAGTGCTCCTCAGATTGTAATGTTGTCATCAAATTAAACAATCAGGTCTCAAAGATTTCATGCCATCATTGGAGCCCCCATTCTCCATACAAAGCAATAACAACAAAAACACCAATCAAATTGATTTTAGAAACATAAAAGAGAAAGAGAGATTGTGTTGAAAAAGAATTTAGCAGATCAATATTCACTGTGCCTGTGAAAAATTTCTGAGGCGAAGTGACTCAACTTTACTGCACTAAATTTGTGCCTATATATATACGTACATATATATACATGACAGCAAAACCCTTCCACTGAATTTCAAAGGGTTCCCATCAATAGGCAACTCTCTAATCAAATACATATACATAAATACAGAGAGAGAGAGAGAGAGAGAGGCTTACATGAAAGGAAGAAGGAGAACCTAGGGCTTAAATACTGGAGAATTTAGGAATTAGGGTTTTAGAGATGGTTCGATGGTGTCTCACTAAATTACCGAAAACGCCTTCATTGTCTCGTCTTATTACGAAATGAACCACAGGCCCGGTTTGATTGAACTTTAGCTCTTTGTTTTGTGGGCCCGATTCAATACACCTAACCCATCTGTAATGGCCCAATTTCTTTACCTGTGACCCAATCTATCCTTGACGGGTAAGCAGCTTGATCCAAATTTAAATCCCCTACTAACGCTGTGTTTGATTGGGAGATTTGGGAAGGGAAATAGAAAGAAAAATGGAAATGAAAGGAAAAGGAGAAAAAATTAATAGGATTTCAAATCCCAACTATGTTTGGTTGCGTTGGGAATCAAATGAGGAAAAGAAATCATTTCTCATGAATTTTCTCATTGTCCTTCATCACACACATAATTGTAGTCATGAATTGCAATAACAAAAAACAAGATTGCACATGATCAAAGTGCTATTTGTTTTTTAGAAATAAAAATAAAAAATAAAAAAAATTAATTAATTAATTTTAAAAAAAAAAATAAAAAAATAAAAAATTAATTTGATAAAAATAAAAAATCATAACTAAACAAAACTTTATTATATTTTCTCAACAAATATATATATATATATATATATTATTTTCTTCTAATTTTTCTAATCCAACCAAAAATGTAGGAGAACATAACAACCACATCAATCACTAGAGCACAGAACAAGTGAAAACATATAGTCAAACACTAAAATTACATAGCTCATCTTTTTTTTCTTTTTCTTTTTCTTTTTTTGAGAACACTGAAGATGCATATATTATTGAATTATGCTCATGCAAAGAATAATTCCACAGAGAGGGGATTTACATATATTTATATATGATATTATTATATTGTTGGTTGCAACCATGAAGAAATGCTATGCTGCTTGCATACACAAACCAAAGATACAAAAACATAATGCAGATGCAGACACCATGAAGAAATTCTATGCTATGTCGCTAATTCAACAGAGCAGACACAGTTTAAATTGAACATAATGATGATTCCGAGGCACATCCACCGATATAGAAAACATAACAACAATGTATCATAGTGCAAAGAATGCATCACAAACCGTAATAACAGATTCATCCACCAAAATAGACTCACCACCAACTAAGAGAGTCTACATACAAAAAATCCAAGCCTAATGATATTTTCATAGGTTCACCAAATCCCTGAAATATTCAAATAAAAAAGTACCAACGAAAGAAAAATAGTACTACGCATCAAAGATTGAAGATCCGAATTTAACAGACAACCAAAGACCTCGGCGTTCAATGGGGCATTCTAGGTACGCTCGAGCATCACTCACTTCTTTAGCAAGAACTTGATACACCTTCATTCGAGAAGCATCACTCATGCCACTAACCTTCTCAATCTCCTCAAATAATTGTCCATTTGTGTAGTTCCGAAGGTTACCACGATCAAGCGCTGCTGCAACTGCATCTAGACCTTCCTTAGTTGACCTTATTTCGTCACTCAGAGTGTTACCTAATTTATTCTTTCTCTTCTTTGAGTTAGAGGAACAAGATACTTCAGCAGTTTGGTCATCTTGAGTTCCAATCCCATCAAAACTCTCTGAGAGTGACTCAGTATGATCAGTATTTTCCTCATCCAAAAGAATTTGTTGCCCAGCCCAACGAAGTCGCTTTTCTTTTGGACCTATAGCAAGACTCCCAGTTGCTCGATCCTTTTCGAAGAGTTGACATAACTTTTGAAAGTTTTGAATCGGAGCATGTCGAAACTGAGAAGCTTTAGGTTTTGCCTATAGAGAATAGCATATATAATATTATATTAAATAATGATGAACAAATATTGTAATTTTCTAGTACAGAACTACATCAATCTTACAATTAGATATACCTTGAGGTAAGCTGCCCATACACCTGCTGTAGCTTCAATCAGTTGTGTTGAATGATTATATCCAAATCCACTATCAGTTGTTAACATATCTTTAGCCATTGCAAGATTCCTTTTTAAAGTCTTCAACCGATTCCTTACATGACTGGAATCACAATGTACACTAAACTTGGTACTCACCGCATTGCTTGCAGCTCGATAAGCAGATGATGTAAAACTACCACCAATTTTTTGCCCTTTGAGCATTTGGTCCAAGAGTGAGTCAATAAGAACAACATCCATTTGATTATTCCATTTCAAATGTTTCTTGTCAATTTTTACTGAGCATTCTTGGTCACCTTCCACCTACACTCAAAAATGCCATAAAACATATTGGAAATTAAAATATAAGTAGTTTTTCAGGATGAACTCAGATACTACTGTTACTAAAACACGCAGAAATTAGAATACTTGGATACAAGCTCAAGGGAGAGATGTTTTGCTTTTCGACCTTGCAAAAAGTTCATAAATTGCAGTAAATAGATACCCTTTTACCTAACTGGCTTATGGCTCATCCCTGCTGTCATTATATTTGAAGGGGTAATTTGAAACATGTAGCTTTCTTATCAGGGGCATGTCTGTGGATGTTCATTTTTTTTTTTTTTTTCATTTTTATGCTTAACAGTGGCTTTAGATTGTTAGAGCAGAAATAAAGAACTAGAATTGTAATGATAGCACTCCATTAACTTCTTGTCTTGCAGAAGATTGAAAAACAATCTAAACTGTTTTACAGAAAATTAAAACAGCATTCAAAACCATATGTGAACTAAACTGTGATATATGTCGACTAAACAATACATACGCAAAATAAAATAGCAATAATTAAATAATTAAATGAGAAATCAGAAAACATAAGTAGTTTCTTATGTACCTGTAAGTTATTGACTCTCTGTCTGAATTTCAATATTCATTTTCAAACAAGAGAGATGTAATATTCTGCAAGATTTTACTGATATTTTAATGAATTCCAAAAATTATTTCTAATTGCACTTGATCTTACCCGATTCTGATAGAAAAGGTTGAGAGAGCTTTGATAGAGATAGGTCAAAACTGCTAGGGCTAAGAGTGAAGTATGAAATTGTAGCACTAAACTAATTGAGTCTACAACTAAGAAACCGCACACAAAACCTGAAAAAACCCAACCCGTTGCCATCCCAGACAATAGAAAATACTCACTAGGGCCTAAAAGACAAACTACCATAGCAAAATAGACAAGATTTCCAAAAAAACTAGGACCCAGGAATACATGTGGATTTAACCCCTCTGGAAGATCTTTCACACAGGAAGCCAATACATGTTATGGAGTAAACCACTCACACAATAGCTATCAATAGCAAGAAGAATCATTCACAAACAAGAAACACTCGACAAACAAATTTACGTGGTTCTGCGATCTTGTCTATATCATTGCTCACATCAGTTTGACTATACTAAAAGAAGACAAGAAATACAATGCGGCTGCTTATACAGATAACAATATATGCCGGAAAGAAACTTCTGTACAAGTCCTCTTCTGTATTTCAAAACATTAAACTTAAATTATGTGGAACCTCATTAGCATTGTCTTGAAAAATGACACAGATATTTCCATGTCCCTAACTACTATAACCTTTAAAATACAATAACAAATTAAAATATAATTCATTCCAAGATAACATTCAAATAATAATAATTAACTTGTCAATTTTTTGTTTTATCAGCAAAAGAAAAAGATTATATTGATGTATAGCAAATGAGTACATAATGGGTACATCACAAGAACAAGAACAAGAACATCAAATAACCCTTCTAGCCCCTCTCTGTTTTCCAAGATCCATATTATAATTTGATTGTCATTGAAGATTTATATCATAATCTCTCCATATGTCAGTAGCTATTCGCTTCCTTAACAATTCTCCTTCCCTACATTCTTCAGCTAAACTTGATCTAGCCACGTTAGTTTGCACTTGTGCTCTTCTAAGCTCTGTATCAACCTCCTCAATAAGACTTTCATTGGGATCAACACCCATGAGGTAGTTGTGCAAAATACAACAGGCCAAAACAATATCTGCTTGAGTGTCAACATCATAATATGGCTCTGTCCCACTTCCTAAAATTGGAAACCTTTTCTTTAGGACACCAAAGGCTCTTTCAATTGCATTTCGCAAAGATGCATGACGAAGGTTGAAAAGCTCTTGAGAATTTTCTGGTTGATGAACACTATACTCCTTCAAATGGTAACGAGTACTTCTATATGGAGCAAGGAACCCAGTTTTTAGTTGAAATCCTGCATCTACTAAGTAATATTTCCCTAGGACCAACAAGTAACTAAATGATGTTAGTTTGAAAGAAAACAAAAATAGATTTATATTCATCAACATATATATACGTTCAGTGATCACCTTGAGGAACGATCAATTTATCCATTTCTCTTGTTAATGCATTATCTAATATTCTTGAGTCTGAAGCAGATCCTTTCCATCCCGGAAGGATATATGTAAACTTTAAATCAAAAGAACATGCAGCCAAAGCATTTTGAGTGGGATAGCATTTTCGTCCTCGGTATCTTTGTGCATCCTTGTTTGGCACTCTTACACGAAAATGTGTACCATCAATCGCACCAACACAATCCTGTAAAAATTCATTATTTGTATCCAAACATATAATATTATATACCCTAATTGCATTCATGTAACTACCTTAAAATAAGGCCAATACTTGGGATTGTTTCTAATCTCTAGAGGGCAGTTGAATCCATCCGGTTGCTTTAAAAAGATATCTTCCAATGATATAATGGCTTTAAGAACTTGATGAAAATGTCGACAAACAGTCTCACCTGATCGTCTGTAAAAGAACTTGATCGTACGGTTCCTCAAATTATGGCCAATTATATGAAGGAATTTTGCAACTTGTTCTTCTACTTTACTTTGAGGATTGTCTTTAAGAAACTGAGTTCTTCTAAGCATGCTAACTAGTGTGGCAAACGCATCTTTGCTCATGCGAATCAGCTACGATAACTGCATCTTCCAAAGTCGTTAGCCGTTTAATTAGGGCATATCTTTCATAATCTCCTTGTTCTGCAATTGACTTCCTTATATGATCACGACAATGAAGAATTGAGACAAGGCTGACAGCATATGAAGCATACATAGCTACACAAGTGGCTGCCCACTTTCTATACTTTTCCCACTCCTCTTGATCATGTATCTACAATTTTTTAATATAAAAAATCACATCCACTTGTTAATAATGTTCCAGAATTGAAATGATACTTCAAAAAGTTCATAGACTAGGCAACACTCAAAATGACAACCCATTTGATTGGTTAACTTGAAGCATGTAAAAGTGAATAGGAGACAACAAGTTGATACAGAAAAGGAGAAACAACAAACATATGGATCCAAATAGAAAATGGCATTGGTAGTGAAATACATGAGCTAAACATTGAAATTTCCATCTTATAAAGAAGAGTAAAATTAAGGATACAAATGTCATACAAAGGCAGCACAATAATGAACCCCACTTAATTTTTCTGACCATGAAAATATATGAGAATGAGTAATGTTGTATCTACTTCTACTTTGACTGATTTTCAGTTGATAATTTCACATATTGCTAGCAGCTGATGCGGTTCTGGATTGAAAAAAAGACAAGAGTACATATTAAAGAACACAAATTTTGATTAATTTAATATTTGCATCAATAGTTGAGATAACTGTAGCAGCCCATGATACAACGGGAGGGATGGTGACCAAAATATCATAAGCGGCAGCAATTGCAAAACTTGGAATCGATGTATACACTTCCTGCTATAATATTTGGAGTTCATGTGTTCTAAGATTTTTTGTTGGATACAGGCAGCCATTAGCCATTCATTAAGGGCTCTGAGCGGGGAATTAAAAGACAACATTCGAACGGCGGCTTGGAAGTCATCCGGTTTACGAGATAGAAGACATGGCTGCTAGAACCTTCTTGTGGGAACTCGATGTTTGAAAAGTATGGTCGATGCAAACAAAAGGTATACTAGGATGATCCTTTCTTGTATGAGGTCGCTAAAATGGGCAATTGTTCGGAATTGTCGGACTTATTCTTTGAAAATGGCTATTTATTTGGTTGAACTCGACCCTTTGGTTGGTTGGCAAGACATTAGAGAAACTTATGGTTTGACAAGTACATTCTGATGGCATTGTAACTTTTTTTTGGTTGAACTCAATTATGAGTAGTTTTGAATGGAGCTAGACTGTTGAATTGGTTGGATTGAGAATGTTAAAACACAGAAATTGATCTCAAACCAAGGTAGTCATGTTGTTTCTTGTTGTTCCGCTTGTCTGTTGAAGGTCATCACCACTAGGCCTCTAATGTTTCTTCCCATTTGGCATGGACTAATTTTATTTTATTTTATTTTATTTTTTATTTTTTATTTTTTAGGGCTGTAAATTACACTTACCTCTCATGAACCATCCCTGTAGTTTCTAAAATTACAGTAATGTCTCTTTACTTTTTTCGACATTGTCAAGATTTTCCTTTTGTTGTTTATAGGTGGTTTTATTTGCACCCCAAAAGATTTGATAGACACCCCAATTTAATAAAATTATTTATTTATTACTATTAGTCCCTCTTTAAAATAACTAAAAAGTACTTAGATATTGAAAAAAGTACAAATTATACTATTTTGGATATCCCATCTCATAATCGGTCTCAATCTTTCCTTCTCTCTTTACTTCTCATCTTCATACTCAAATCATATTTTTCTTGAATCTATTATTCTCCCATTTTATTTCATATTAAAGTTAACAATGGACAATGACGAAAACGTTTTCAAGCTACCTTTTATAGATAAATGTTGGCACTAAATTTTGAAAATTTTCCTGCTGACAGAGTGTTGACGTGGCATGATGACTATGCCAGTGAGGTGGTAAAACAACATATCATGATTAGTAGAGGCCGATTTTTTAATTGGGCGAGCGGGGGTGCTCAGTTCATGATCTTTCCCCCTCGTACCCAAGTTCCTGAGCCGAGGCAACTTTGGTGATGACGGACACATGGCCTTTGGCACGAGTCAGGGTTTCCTAAATTTCTCCAAAAATAAAATATTTAGGTGGCGACTTTGTAATCTGGTGAAGCAGTCCAATTTTGACATTATTTGATTCAAAATCTAATTTTCTAAAACGATTTGCTGGAATAGGCTCTTTGGTGTTTATCAGTCACACATTGCACTTGTGAGACTAGATTCAGAACCACAGGTAGAGTTCGAACTGTGAGGGACTTTCTTTCCAAACCCTTTTTCAAAAGCGGGGGTGCGAAAAAAGGCGAGCCCACAGTTTCTAGCGACTCCGTTGGGGATTTAGAGAACTTGACCCGAATTCATGCTATGATGTTTTATTTACACTTATGTGTTTCTTTGCATTGCATTTGCATCGGTGCGCTTAAGTCACAGTGTTTGCCATCTGCTATTCCTGAGCGGTTTACCGGAGGCTTACTTGGAAAAACATGCCATAAGGTTGACCGGTTGCAGGCTCTGCCACGATGGGAACACAAGCTTTAGATCTGGACTACCGCTGTACCATTTGATCCTCCTTTCACTTCTCGGTGTTAGGTGTGAGAGGTATATTAGATGGTCTTGCTGAGGTACCTTTTTTGACCAATCGGCCTAGTTACATATCGGAAGCCATAGAGACTGTTCCAAACTAGGACAGGTTGCTCACCCAAATGCAAGATTGTATGAAACCGCTTGTTTGCATAGTGAACCCCTAGCTCCTGACGAGATTAAGGCAGGGCAACCCTACCCCATCATAGGGGTGTTTTGGCTCTCGCTTGCTTAATACGTGTTTTTAGAGTGAAACTCTACAGGAATGTATGTATCAGTTGCAAGTCTGGGTATCAGTTTTGAGGCAGAAAATTTGGGGTAAGAATCAGTGTTTGAGTACAGTCGTCCAGCTTAAGATTTCAACTGTGTGTTGTCTTTATCTGAGCCGAGGTGTTGTGCGTTTTCTGATTTTTGTTTCTTTTGCTTTATTTTTCTTTTTGCAAGGTAGTGTTTCACAATTGCGTCAGACGAGATAGTTACCCCCCAAGCACTCTGGACTCGAGTAAGGCGACTTTATCGATTTGGGGATCTTATAAGAGGATAACCAGTGTTTGCTTCGCTACCCCTGGTTATAAGACAGAGGAAAGTCAGGCATAACTCACCTATTCGGTAGTTACTTTCCTTCAGTAAAGTCCAGTTTTCTGCTTTCACTTCGGAAAGAGTGTACACACCAGTTCTGATAGATCAGCACCCCTCAGAAAACGTGGAGGATACGATGTGCCAACTTTAACAGATTATCGAGAATATGCAGTTGGATACTGCCCGCCAAGCGAAAATTGCAGTCCAGCAGGCTGAGTTGATTGATAGACTGCAGCAACAACAGCCGCAACAGGGAACATCTTCTGCATCCTATTCACCTCCTGCAAACATTCCAGTACCCAGAGCTCTTACTCCCACAACCAATGTCCAGGAAAATGCGGACATCCCAGTGGATCCGATTCCACCATAGACTTCCAAAGCACTGGTTTACCCAACGGAGGCACCGTTTGAGTTTGAGGTCGACCCTATTGCATTGAAAGTGAGCAAGCTTGAGAAGCTTTTCAAACGAGCTCAAGGTGTCAATTATCCCAGATATAGAGGACGACTATACTGATGTGGCGGTGACATTGCCAGGCAGGTTTAAAATGCTGTATATAGACCGCTTTGATGGCTCGGGTGATCTTATGGTCCACTTGCAGCTATTTTCAGATATTTTGCGGCGGATGGGCCTAACTAGACTGCAGAAGTTATCCCTCTTCGGTTGGACCTTGTCGGGTATCACGGCCATTTGGTATGCAAAACTTTAGGATTCTGTAAAGAGGAACTGGGAAGAGATAGCTAAGACCTTTATTGCTCAATACTCCTATAAGACTCACATCAAGGTCAGAACTCGTGATCTCGAAGTAACTCGCCAAGAGCCGAAGGAGGGCTTCTCCGATTTCGTTACTTGGTGGAGGGCCAAAGCCTCCATGATGACCACCTGGCCAGCTGAAGAGGACTAGATCAGAATGGTCGTTCGTAATCTGCAACCGAGGTTGCTACAGAAAATGATAGTCTTACCTCTGCCTATATTTGCTGACCTCCATGAAATAGGGGTACAGATAGAGGATGCATTGAAACAGGGTCTGTTAGACCACGAGAAAGAGCAGCCCAAGAGGGCTTTTACACGCGGTTCCAATGCGGCTACAAGTAGTAATGCAGCTGCAAGGACCTTTGATGTTGGTATGGTCACCACCACATCGAAAACTGCCACCTCCTTTGTTGGTACATCCGACACGACCCCACAAACCATGAAACACCAACCCCGAGGCCAGAGGGTTTTCACCCCACTCTACATGTCTCTATCTGCAGCCTTAAGGGTCCTGATCAAAAAAGGGCGTCTGAAGCCCCTAGAGCCGCGTCCATTGCCTAATCCCTTGTCTCCTACACATAACCCGGCCAAATACTACGCCTTCCACCAACAGCATGGTCATGATATTGACCTATGCTTCAAATTGTGTCATGAGATTCAGGATCTCATTAACAATAAGGTGATAGCGCCTCCTCAAAAGCCTAACGTCATTACAAATCTTCTCCCACCACATAACCAAACCTCTCCACCTAGGCAAATAAACCTTATCTAAACACTGGCTGTCCCCTACGACCCCAGTATATACATCACCCCTTCTTACCTACCTAAGCCGGTGCTATTCGTTCCATAAAGCACAGACTTGTGCATGATGAGCGTGTCTATATCCCAACTCGAACCTGTGGTGGTAGCTGTGGTAGAAGAAGGCATGCTTAAGGGCTCCGTGAGCTTAACTGAAGAGGAATACAACCTGTGTCCCTACATTGTGCCAACCAGTCAGGCCAGGCCAGGGGTGAAATTGCCGACGTGAATGGAGGTTAATGTAGTCCGGGAGGACGGACCAAGCCAGGGGCTGGATGACCTAGTCGATCTCGAAGAGGACATTAGTAATCTGCAGTTCTTTGATGAACAAAATCTGGGGAGTGTACAGATTGACTGGTTGGATATGAACGGATCAACGGATAATACATAGTGGCTCGGTGATGAACTGGATGTTGATGAGGAGTCTCAACCAAAGCAGGAACAGCTGGAAACAGGAATTGCTGCGATGGCCAGAACGGTTGATGACAAGGGAAAGTTGCCGGAGAGCACTGGTACTAAGAATTTTGCTCAGGAGTAGAGTAGTGTTAGTACAGTCAATATAGAGCAGGAGACCGCATTGAAGCAGCTCGAACATGAAAGAACTGAGAATAATTAGAAGGCTAGAAAAGCCAAGGCCCTGCGGAGACTGACTATGTTATGGATGCAGGAATACTTACAACGGAACCAGACAGTTGCCTGTCGATTACCGGAGGAATGTTGTGGGAAGATGATGATCTATATCTTGTCTACACGGATGAAGATTGGGAAGAGAATCTGCTAGATGATACATGGTATTTCGAGGAAGTCGATCACATGACTCGGAGCGGGCAGTATTTTAAACCCTCATACCTAAACCAACCAGAAGCATCTGGGAAAAATAAGGAGACAGAAAGACAAAAGGAGAAATTGCTAGAAGAAGAAGCTGTACTAAAGCAGCTAAAGAGGATTCAAGTAGATATATCCATTTGGGGATTGCTCATGGCTTCACGGGTGCATAAACAAGTTGTCCTATCAGCAATGGATAAGGCTAAGCTCTCTATCGACACAACTCCCGAGCAGTTAGTGGGACTGGTCTTCAAGGGAGGGGTTTCGTCGACTTTGACCTTTATAGATAAGGAATTGCCACCTGAGGGCTCTGAGCATAACAACCACTATACATCTCTGTTGAGTGTAAAGAGAAGTGGATACCAGTCGTCTTGGTTGATACTAGGTTTGCAATTAATGTCTGTCCGTCATGCGTGGCCTATGCCATTGGCTTGAAGCCAGCAAACTTTGTACCAACTGCCTAGGTGATTCAGGCTTATGACAATACAAGCTGGGAAGTAATGGGGACAGTTCGGGTCAGAACGCAGGTTGGCCCGACACAACAGGCTATTGAATTCCATGTCTTGGATGTTCCGGCCACTTTTAACTTACTCCTTGAACGGCCATGGTTGCACTAAGTGAAAGCTGTCTTTTCCACTCTACATCAGATGTTGAAGTACCCCCATGGGAAGGGGTAACTATTGTTTTTGGGAACTCTTCTATACATCCTCTGCCGGAAGTCATTACACCGGTACTGGAAATTGTACACGGCGATGAGGATGTTTTCTTGTTTGGGTTCACCTTGGCTGAGGCCCGGGTGGTGCAAGATATCTTAGCTGTTGATGAGGGGTTGTACGTCAGTGCTCAATCAATCTACTTCATGAATAAGCTACAATATGTACCCGAGATGGGATTGGGAAGGAGCGGCCGGAAGGGTGTTGCTGCATTGGCCGAAGTGCCACATAACCCTCATACCTTTGGTCTAGGTTACCCGCCTACCAAAGAAGATTGGGTATGAAAAGGAAAGGAAATGGCAGGAAGAGCCATGGCAAAGCAAAGTGGGAAGCATTATGAGCTGGTGCATAGACCCATTCAAGGAACCCTAAACGGCCGCTTTGTCTGGGAGGGGAAAGTTTTCCCATTTTGTGGCTTTCTTGAGCCATGGCTAAACTCTAAGAAGCGGCGTTTGCCTGGCTTTGAGATTTTCTTCGATCTATAACTACAAGGGGATGAAGTTGCAGAAGAACAGATTGTCTTACCAGCTGAGGCTAAACAGAGTACAGAGGATGAGTCCAATGGCGGTGAACTTGAGATAGGAGTAGCGCTAGCTTGTCTCATTTCAGATCCTCAGATCAAACTGGAGAGCTTGGGGGATAACTTCACCGTTTCCATGATCGGAGATCAATTGGCTGTGGACCCTTCCGGTGGTATTCTGGATGCATCTATCGCACCCTTCCTCATTTGGCAGTTCGAGGAGGGCTTTTTGTCCAGTAGTTCTGAATCAGGTAGTGAACCGGAATCTGATTCCACAGAGTCTATGGAATCGGAATCAGATTCCAATTCTTCTGAGTCAGAGTCTGGTATTCCTGGGGTTAATAACCCGTATGCCGTTGTTTTGTCCAGGTTGTCTTTTTCTTTTTCTTTTGAGTCAGTTGTAACCGAGGAATTGGATAAGCTGGAAGCTTTGAATGAGAATGGTACCACTGCTGTTTCTGAGTACTTTTCTGTGCCACTTGTATATTGCATTGATCATGACTTTCAAAATTTTGATAAAAACGACGATGAAGGAATTCCTCTAGTTTTGAAACATTTGATTGATTGAGAAAATGAGAGGTTTGTAAAACCCCTTGTTGATGAAATCGTTACAATTAATGTGGGTACTGAGAAGGATTCGTGTTTGGTTCAGATTGGGTCCACATTGTCTTCGGAGGAATGTGAGGGCTTAGTCGCTATATTAAAAGATTTCAAAGATGTTTTCGCGTGGTCCTACGAAGACATGCCTGGAATCGATCTTGAGATTGTACAACATCGGATCCCTCTTGACCCTGAGACTCGACCCGTCAAGTAGAAGCTTCGGAGAATATGCCCGGATTGGGCTTTAAAAATCAAGGAAGAGGTCACCAAGCAGAAAGATGCAGGGTTCTTGCTAGTATCTGAGTATCCTACTTGGTTGACCAACATTGTTCCGGTGCCAAAGAAAGATGGAAAAATTCAGGTGTGTGTGGATTTCAGAGATCTGAACAAAGTCAGTTCGAATGATGACTTTCCTTTACTGCACATCGATGAATTGGTGGACTTCACCGCAAGCCATGCGTTGCTCTCCTTTATGGACGGGTTTTTGGGGTACAACCAGATCTTGATGGCATCCGAGGATAGAGAGAAGACTGCCTTCACCACTTTGTAGGGAACCCACTGTTACAGGGTGATGTCGTTCGGTCTGAAAAATGCTAGGGCTACTTATCAACGGGCTGCAACCACGATCTTGCATGATATGATCCACAAAGAGATTGAGGTGTATGTGGACGACATGATTATCAAGTCCAAGGAAAGAGAATGCCACTACACCGCCTTGAAGAAATTTTTCCAACAGATCAGAGAATATCAGTTGAGGCTAAACCCATAGAAATGCACTTTTGGTGCCATAGCAGAGAAGATGCTAGGGTTCTTGATTATACAGAGGGGCATTGAGGTTGATCCTTCCAAAA
This sequence comes from Camellia lanceoleosa, assembly GCA_025200525.1. Lineage (NCBI taxonomy): Eukaryota > Viridiplantae > Streptophyta > Magnoliopsida > Ericales > Theaceae > Camellia > Camellia lanceoleosa. Next base: position 182,693,465 of record CM045766.1, read on the forward strand.
TCAAGGCCATCCTAGAAATGCCACTACTAAGGACTGAAAAGGAGGTGCAAGGCTTTCTGGGTAAAGTGTAATTCATAAGACGGTTTATTGCAAAATTAACCTTGACTTATGAACCACTATTTGGTCTCCTGAAGAAAGGAAAGAAATTACAATGGGATGACCGATGCTAGGTTATTTTTGAGCAGATCAAACAGTACCTTCAGAACCTGCCTGTGTTGTCAGAGCCAGAGTCGGGAAAGCCGTTGATTTTATACTTGTCAGTAACCAACACGATAATGGGCTGCATGCTTGCATAGGAATTTGAGGATAGAGTAGAGAAAGCCATCTATTACCTGAGCAAGAAGATGCTAGAATATGAGACCCGTTACACCCCGCTGGAAAAGGCTTGCTTGGCCTTGGTATGGGCTACCAAGAAGTTGAGGCACTACCTATTAGCTCACTTTGTAATTCTAGTTTCGAGATTAGATCCTATCAAATATCTCTTCGAGAAACCAGTGGTTACAGGTAGGCTAGCCCGTTGGCTACTTCTCTCCAAATTTGATTTGAAGTATATGACTCGCAAGTCTGTCACGAGGAGAGCCGTAGCGGAGTTCCTAGCCAATCACCCAGTGGAGGGGGATGAAGTAGTAGAGTATTTGTTCCCAAATGAGGCCATTCTGTAGGTCGAGGAAGAGATTTGGACCATGTACTTTGACGGAGCATCTAATCAGTACGGTTATGGGATAGGGGTGTTGTTGATAGCACCTGACAATTCCCACACACCTTTAGCTTTCAAACTCCGGTTCAAGGTATCAAACAACGAAGTAGAATACGAGGCATGTATCGTTGGCTTGGAAGCCGCCCTGGAACTAGGGCAAAACAATTGGACATCATTAGGGACTCGAACTTGGTTGTGTCTCAAGCGAAAGGAGACTGGAAGGTTAAGGAAGAAAGGATGAAAATCTATCACCAAACCCTGGACATCCTGATTCCCAGGTTTGAGAAGCTAACCTTCATGTATTTGTTAAAAGAGAACAACAGGTCGCTGATGCTTTATCAACTCTATCTTCCATGATAGACATCCCTTTGGGAGTCCGGATGCGTCCGATCATTGTTGGACAGAGGTATGTGCTGGCCTACGAGCTGATCGCTGCAATAGATGAAGTACAAGATCAGAACCCCTGGTATCATGATATCTGAAACTTCTTGGAAAATGAGGCTTATCCACTAAGGGCAAATGCCAAAGATAAAAGGGCAATACGACGAATGGCCGTTCAGTTTATCATCTGAGGGGGTAAATTATACAAACAAGGCCATCTGGGAATGCACAAGCTGTGTGTTGATGCAAAAGAGTCGAAGCGCTTAATGGAGGCCATTCATTGAGGAGAGTGCAGATCACACATGAGCGGAGTGATGCTAGCTTGGAAGATTCTTAGACAGGGTTACTACTGGTCAACCATGGAGAAGGATTGTATTGGTTTTGTTTAGTGATGCCACAAATGCCAAATTCATGCAAATCGCATGAATATCTTGTCGTCGAAGCTGTATAACATGACTTCACCATGGCCATTTTCAGTCTAGGGAATTGATGTTATTGGGGCAGGTACTCCGAAGGGGTCAAATGGACATGAGTATATCTTGTTGGCAATAGACTATTTCACAAAGTGGGTTGAGGCCCAATCCTATGCAATGCTGAAAGCATCGCACGTAGCCAAGTTCATCAGGAATAATATCATCTGTTGTTATGGAGTCCCGAATAAGATCATCTCGGACAAAGGTTCCCACTTCAAGAAAGAAGTGATCGACTTGTTGGAGAAATACAACGTGGCTTTTCATAAGTCATCCACATATCGGCCGCAAACCAACGGAGCAGTTGCGGCTACCAACAAGAACATCAAGCACATTCTACAGAAGATGGTGGAAACCTATAGGGATTGCCCAGACAAGTTGCCATTTGCTCTCTGGAGATACAGGACATCAATCCGAACATCTACTGGGGCAACTCCGTATTCTCTAGTTTATGGGATGGAAGCTGTTTTGTCGAATGAAGTTGAAGTTCCGTTGCTGCGGGTTATGGCTGAGTGCCAGATAGCAAAAGTGGATTGGCAGCAGAGCAGGTTCGAGGAACTAATGCTATTCGATAAGAGGAGGCTGAAAGCATTGTACCACGTCTAAAGTTATCAACGTAGAATCGCTAGGGCTTTCAACAAGAAAGTTAAGTCTAGGAATCTGAAAGAAGGGGGTTTGGTTCTCAAAGGCAACCGAGCTCCCATCCATGACCCTAGGGGCAGGTTTAGACCTAATTGGGTTGGTCCTTACATCATCAAGTCAATCTGGTCGGGTGGATCTGTCATTCTTATGGACCTAGATGGCCTTGAATTCTCCTAACCAATCAACATAGACAAGTTAAAGAAATACTATCCTTGAGTGGCTCGCTAGGCCGAAAACCCGAAAGGGTGACCTAGGCAAAAGTTAGAGCTCAAAAATTAGAAAAAAGAAAAATTGAGCTCGCAAGGTTGAAAACTCGAAAACGGCGGCCTTGGCAAAAGTTAGAGTGCAAAAAGAAAGTGTTGATACCCGAGTGAACCCGAACCAAACTACATAAGGCTTGATTCTCATTTTTGGGATACGTAGGCAACTTCATTCTGAAGTCCAGCCATAAACACTTCCAAGTCAACTGTATCCATGCGTTTGATCAAGGCATCTTTGTCTGCTCGTTATTTGAAAGTTCGGTTATGATTTTCGCTATGAGAGCTAGTTACAGTATAGTTCAGAGCTATTTAGACAAGGGGCAACTTTCCATTTGCTGGATTCGGGGTTGTACATCTCAAAGATAGATTCCGGGTGTGTCCAGTTGTGATCCTTATCGAAAATGGTTTTGAAATTTTTTAATAAAAGTTGATTTTGTTCAAATTAATCTTTTTACAACTTAGACCATTTTTAGACCAAAAGAAAAATTGTCAGTGCCCACAACCTTCAATTTCATTGATTTCAATACAAAGTTCTCTAACTCTTGATTCAAATCAAAGTTGTTTTTTATTACATTCAAAAGGAAAACTTGAAATTAGATCAAAGCAATAAACTTGGGGCATCGATGAGTCAGGTGTTCCTACGTCCCCTCCCAGAGCTTGTGGAAGCTTCAGATGCTAAAGTAGGCCCCGTTTGCGCCTCATCTTCAAGCCAATCTATGCATTCACCAAAAAGGGTGCAACTGAAATTGGGAGTGGGAGTCAGAAGTTCTCTTGTCCTCATGTAATGGGATATCGAGCTAGTTATGAACCTCAGATTAGAAATGAAGCCAGGTACTCTACCCTCTCTTTTGGGCAGGTTTGGTCGTGTCCGAACTGACGCCTGAACCGGAAAGGAAAATACAAGACACAGTGTGTCAAGCCAATCAATTGAATGCCAGGCTGTCGAGACATGTTGTAGTTCATCTCGGGCAGATCAAACCAAGGGCAACACCAAGTAATGTTAGTAGTAGACCTGTTGCACATCCAATGGCACCACCATCCCTCGTTCAGGAAATCAACTAGCCGTTGGCGAAAGAAATAGCCTCGTGCTGGGTATGCAAGGCAAGAATTCACTACTCTCAACCTGTCCATGAGCCATATTTGGAGAGTGATGAAAAATAAGAGAGATTAAAGAATAGAGAGATGTGCGTTGAAAGGAAAAAGCAAGAAAGGGTTTTGAGAGAGAACCAGAGCTTGAGGGCCGAGTGATGTGAGAAACTGTAGACACCCCATTTTTGACCATCCTTAAGACTTCGGCGCCTCTGATGGTTTACTTGGTAGTGAAAGTTGTGTAGTGCAAAGGCTCGATTTCTTTGGCAAGAAGAGAGTTAAATCCCAACCTTACACCCCATTTTGGACCAAAACTATTTTGAATGATTTTTAGGCCTTAAAACCCTCTCTTTCAAAATATTTTTGAAAAGAAAATTCTTATGATGTTCTGATGGTCGCATTTTGTTCAATGTTGCGCTTTTCGATAAACTGAGCAAGGACAATGTGAAAATGAATGAAAGAGAGATGAAATCTTTGAAAAATATTTCAAAACACCTTGTTTAGGGGTTTGGAGTTGAAGAAAAGAGGAGAGAAGAGAAGAAAACAAGTTGGAGAAGCAGTTCGGCATGAATCTGGGTAGGATCGAAACTGAGCAGTCTTTACACAAATAAGCATAACTTGCTGCACAGTTGGAATTTTGAAGTGAGTTTGCCACCATTGGAAAGAAGACTTCCAGGGCTACAATTTAGGCTTAAGAATGACCTGAAAAGCGGTCATGACCCGAACCCGCCCCTATGGGTTCTAGCCATAACCGGCCAGTAATCCTGAGATTGCCTACGGCCTCAATACAAAGCAGACATAACTCATCAGAGTAAAGGGGCCAAACGGAAGCAACAATTTAAAACTTTGTCCGTAGAGCCGTGCTTATATGCACACCAAACCAAACTATACTCACATATATTAATAACCCACATCAAAAGGACAGTAACATAAACTTCCTTACAGACAGGATCGTCTAAACTGAGTCAACCCATCACAACCTATATACAAATATACACAAGGTCCTTGACAACTAGACAAAATATAATGTATAACAAAATGGCAAGACTGGGTCTCGTATGTGAGATGCAAGGCTGACTCTCCCAAAACTCATGCTGTTCCTAGCAGACTTCACTGGGGCCGGGGTTGGACCTCACTTGGCTCACCTACAAATACATGAATGAGCGTGAGCGAATGCCTAGTGAATAATATCAATTAAACAAGTTACATAAGCAATTATTGGAACAGTCTAGCGAACGGCCTTCGGCCCAATCAGTTATATCAATCGGCCTTCGGCCTAATCATTTATGTCAATCGGGCTTTGGCCCAATCATTCATGTCAATCGGCCTTTGGCCCAATCATCTATATCCATCATTCGTATCCATCGGCCTTCGGCCCAATCATCCATGTCAATCATTTGTATCCATCGGCCTTCGGCCTAATCATTCATGTCAATTATCCGTATCCATCAGCCTTCGGCCGAATCATTCATGTCGATCGGCCTTTGGCCCAGTTATTTACATCAATCGTTGTCCACCATTCAAATTAATGAACTTAAAAAACTTACATATAAGTAAACAATTGGACAACAGTATATTTCAAATATCTTGTTAAGATATTACTCACAGTGATCGGCTTGTGGAGTTGCTCTGGAGCTTGACCCTACATATTATGTAACACATATGGGTCACAATCAGTTCAATCCGTTCTTTAATTCACATATTCCTCTTTAGGCTTCATTCTTATCTCTTTAACTCAATTACAATGCTCAATGCATGCCTAAGAGTGCTTGCGAGTGAAAAGGAACGGAAAACGAAACACAGAATGAACATACAAAATTTTAGAAAACAGGGTCCCCCCTCGAGCGTGGACTTCCCCGCTCGAGCGAACCCTTGAGGCCTGCAAAAGTACTGGATAGGTAAAATTTATGCTTGAGCGTTAATTCTGGAGCTCGAGCAGAAGGCCTCTCAACATGGCTCCCCGCTCGAGCAGTCGCCGTGTCCACGAAAAGTACTGAATGAGCCAATTCTACGCTCGAGCTTAAACTTGGAAGATCGAGCGGAAGTTCATCAAACATAGCCACCCGCTCGAGCGTGAACTTCCCCCGTGTAACAACCCTCGTACATCGAATAACCGATTCTTGAATAACCTTTGAATTATAATGATTCCGATTGATAATGGTGAAAGTGCTGGATGAACTCTTGAGCATTGAATGGGCTGGCGAAATTGAATGAGTAATCTATTGAATTGCATATGGTATCTGTTTGATTGATTGATTTATCTGTTTGCATTTTATGTTTAAATTGCTAATTGAAGGCCTTATCGGCGGCCGAATTAGAAACCGCTTAATGTTTTGAAATCAGTAGAATATTTGTGATTTAATGATATATTTATCTGAAAATTGATTAGGAATGATTAAATTAGATTAAACATTGATTAATTGAAAGTTAGGCTTAATTACGAAATTGCCACCCTTAGTGGCCCCTTGTTTATTCATCCTTGAGCCTTATACACTTGAGTAAAACATTTCTTCAGCTCATTTCTTGTGCCTTGACCGACCAACAAGAGAGAGTGAGGGAGAAGAGTGAGAGTTGGACTCAAATTGTTGTTTTTGCTTGGAGATTGCTTGAGAGTGGAAGTATCTTGGCATAATTTAACCTCCTCACCTTGTAATTGGAACTCTAGGTAAGGAACTCATTGTCTTCTTGTTGTCTTTGAACCTCATCTTGCATGTTTCATGCATCATTGTAGAGCTAAGTTATGATTTAGTTCATAATTGTTGAATTGGACCTCCATTGTTGCATGCATGTTTGAATTGGTGATTTTGAAGTTGAATTCTTGGCTAGTTGTCACATGCATGCTCATGTTCATATCTTAGCCCATGTTTCCACATTGTTTTCAAAGATTGGAGCTCATTTGAGCTAGGTTGGAAGCTTGAAATTGTTTAAAGATCATGCATGTCATGTTTCGAAATTGTTCATGAAAATTGAGTTTAAATGCAACACCCTTGGGCCTTGATTTCTTAAATTGAGCTTTAAAACTTGTCATTCTGTGTGTTTAAAAGAGTTTTCCAGAAAATGGGCCCAAGATGATCGATTTTGGTATCCCAAACTTGAGTTTCGAACTCAGAACATAGTTCTGGGTTTTCCAGATTTTTGAGGTCCTTCGGCGAAGTGCCTTCGGCGAAATTCATGCTCCCAGATTTCTTGACTTGTTTCTGATCCGCTCGGCGAGAGTTTCACGCTTCGAAGCGAAATCGCAAGATCAAAGATCTTGCCTTTGTGCATCGGCCGCTCGGCGGTGAAGTTGACGCTCGGGCGGGGACCTTTGTTGGCTTGTCCGCTCAGCGGGAAACTGCGCCGGCGGAGGCCTTTTTCTGAAATTCAAACCGATTTACATCACATTTTGCATCCTCATCCCATCCTAGGCATTCTTAGGCCTAGTTTAAGGCATCTTAATGAGGATTTAGGCGAGAACCACACCGAGGAAATTTAGGGATTTCAATTATATCCTTCCATCGTGAACTTAGTGTGTGTTCTATTTGTTAGCTGTTTAGGGTTGGCTCATGACGCCGCTCTAGTCGCTATTAGCCCAATCTCTGTGAGTAACAGTTGTGTAAAGATATGTTCAAATGGTTATATTTTGAATCTTCGAACTGTTTATTGAACTATTGTTGATTGAATGAATGTATGTCCTGTATTTAATCAGTATTATGGCATTCCTTAGCACCCATTGTTATTGAGCTCTGTTACGAGCTTCGGTTTCCTTGTGGAACCATATTTCTTGAATGATTGGCCATCATTCTTGTTAGGTGCATTAAGGCCGGTCCTTTTGGACCTCTTGTTTATAGGCTAATGGATGTACCACATATGACCGATTGATTGAAATCTTGATTGGTGAAATCTTGAAGATTGAAATACTGTATAATGAATTGATTTCATTACTGTAAGGACATTCATTCATAACCTCTTTACACATTATGTTATTCACTGGGCTTTAGCTCACTGTTTATATATATATATATATATGTAGGTTCTCAGCAACCAGACCGGAGCTAGGAGCGTGGGTCGGTCCCCAGTTTTAGTCAAGCCAGCCTATGTGCCTCACTGCGAGGTTCCGAATTGCCATGCTATGGCTTGGGGTGTTTTTGTGTCCCCCATCGGTCTCCTTACTGTATTGTACTTTTGTATAGACTGTTTACTGTACTGTTATCTAGGGATTTGATCCCTGTACTGACTGACTGTAAATGATTGTATAGACTGTACTGTATCTTTTGAATGAATGCATGAAAAATGTTTTTGGCATACAGATTTTCACAGCTCAATGGACACTAGTTATTTACTGTATTGGCTTCCGAGCCACATACTCTGTTTAAGCGTATTCTTGTTCAAGAGCCTTTGGTAATCTCGGATTCTTGGCGATTCTGATGCTAAACCCATAGGGCCGGGTTTGGGTCGTGACACCCCGCTCGAGCGGACATCAAGGTTTGCAGAAAATACTGGAAGCACGAAATTCACGCTCGAGCGGTGTTTTCCCCCGCTCGAGCGGGCATCAAACTTTCTGGAAATTCCAGAATTGTTCCTGGAGTTCTGATTCGATGTTCAAAGGTCCCAATTCATGATTTTGGCTCAAACGTCATATATTTATGTACTAACATGGTACAAACACGAAATCACATCACAAAGGAGCTCAATTTCACAATATGACCACATGCATGGCTCAAATTATACCAAATTCATTTTCATTATAACATATTCATGTATTCAAGCTCCTACCCTCATAGTTTGTACATGCATGTGACACATAACCCCCATTCTCATCTCTTATGATAAAATAATGGTCAAAACATGGATTTCAACTAAAGACTTACATGGATCATACATTGGGTGTTCAAACATGCAAATTCAAGGTAATCACATACATGCATGTATATATGATTTTCCATTTCAACAAAACAAATTCAAAACATGCTCTTGACATTAATTAACTTTGAACACACAAGATCACACCTTAAGCTCATGAATTCAAGAATCATTGCTTACCTATAGACTCAATTCTTCCAATTTATGGTCAAACTTAGAGTTGGACTTCAAATTTCCAAGCCTGCAAGATCAAACTTTGTTTTTCCTACACTCTCTCTCTCTCTAGTTCGGTTCTCTCTTCTTAGAGTTGAAAACCAGCCCAAAAATGATATAAAAGAATTGAATCAATATAATAAGGCCCCCCATAAATTCCACTTAACACATTATTTTATTATAAAGCATTTGGGCACTTAATTCATTAATTTAATAAATTTAATCTGGCCCGAATCAATTTTTCAATTAAATTTGACCGTAGGCTCTAAAAATTATGTCAATCACAATGGCGTAATCAATTTTGGTTTCTGTGGCTGATAAGGCCCTCAATTTAATTTCCAAAGCAGATTATTCAAACAGATATTCTTACGATGAACAGATAGAACTTCAAAATCACATATATTCACAAAATGGCACATAAAATCATGCTAAACACCTAATCATACTCAACTTAAGGACCAATTAGTATACTACGGAACATGAGTATCACAAAAGCAGTCCAGGTGAAAGAGATATGTCCGGTTGAAGTCGGGCCCAAAAAGCAGATTTTTCTGTCCAACTAGAGGTGGAAGTTTATGACCATGAATGGGATTTTTGGGCCATGTGTTGGCCATGAATGGCCAATACCGGCCCCTTTCCGTCCAAGGGAGTGTGCTGCCAGCCAACAATGGTAAAGTGCCTGCCAACAGTGGTACAATGTCGGCCACAGATGGCAAAAAGCAGTTTTGGACAAATATTTTGCTCCAGCTTGCTCCAGCTGTCTCTCTTGAGATATTTTCGACCAAATGCTCCATTTTTGCTATATAATGAAGGCAAATATCTCATATTCAAGGGTTAGAACATTTTAGAACAATTTGGCAAAGGCTTGGGAGCCTCTCTCTCTAGAACTCCCTTTCTCTCCCTATTTTAGGCTTGAAAGTGGGAAATCTCTACATATTTGCATACAACCTCTTGACCCAATACCTTCATCTTGGAGCTGAGGTCCTTGGAGGTCCTATTTGAGGTCTAAAGCTTGGTTTTAACTCAGAAATCTTGCTATTTTGTTGTTGTGCTTCAAGGGTAAGAACTTGTCCCTTTTAAGCTTTGTTTTGCATGCTTGTTTTACTACCTTTGCAAACTATTTTTGGCTTGGTTTTGAACTGAAGAAAACTCTATTTTTCAGTCCTAAAAATGATGGTTTAGGCCTATTTTGTGTTAGGGGGTTGTCTCTCCCTTTTGTTCCTTAGCTTGTATAGCTTTTTTGTGCCATCTTTCAAGGCCTTTCAAAACAACTTTTCATGGCCTTTTAACTACTGAAATCTAGAGAATTTTCAGTGGTAAAAACTCTATTTTGAGGTCCCAAATAGGAGAGGGTGGTCCCCTCTATTCTTGTCTTGTATGCTTGTCTTGTTGGCCTATCAAATGAGCATGTGTTTCTACCCTTTTGAGGCTTAATTCAAGAACTTTTTTGTGAATTTTTAGACCTTCCATAACTCTGTTTTGGGCTGGTTTGGTCACCTCTTGCATGCTTCTTGTACTTGTAGTGTAATCCTACTTGTAGCCTTGCAAAGTAGCATGTCTTTGTGCCTTGAATTTGCATAGTTCAAGCATGTTTTTAGCCATTATTTGCCATGCCATAACTCTATTTTTAGCTGATTTGGTCACCTCTTGCATGCTTTTGGTACTTGTAGTGCAATCATGCTTGTTGGCCTAATATGCTTCATGCTTTTGTTCATCATTCAAGCATGTGTTAGCTTTGATCTAGCACATTTTTGCCACTGATTTAACATGCTTGAGGTCTATTTTAAGTGGTCTCGGTCATGTATGGCTTGCCTTGTAAGGCTATAGTGCAAATAGCTTTGCTAGTCTTTTATTTTGAGACCCCTAGCATGCCTTATTTGTGACGTTTGTGTGATATAGCATCATTTGATATATATGATTTCAGAGCATGTTTCACTGTCATACTCTCATGTTTATCACTCTTTCAGTGCTTTTGAGAAGTTGAGCATTATGCCTTGTTGGTGAGCCAATACATGAGCTTATTTTTCTTGCTATCTATGCTACAAGTATAGCATGTTTTTGCCACTATTTTGACCTGCCTTAGATCTGTTTTGAATGGTTAGTGTCATTTGAGCATTGCTTAGTATGGTTGTAGTGTAAAGGGCCTTGCCTAGCTTTGGGTTTTGACGCCTTTAACATGTTATGCATGTGATGTTTGCATGGTATAGCACCATTTAGCAAGTAATTTCAGTGCATATAGTGTAGTCACACTCTCATATACTTCACTTCTTCATAGCTTTTGAGGGTTGTGTATCATGCCTTGCTCATAGACCAACATGTGTGCATGTTCCTCTAGCATTTTGAGCTTCATTTCCAGCATGTTTAGGCCATTGTTTTGGCATGTTTAGCTCTATTCATGGCTGGTTTAGTTATTTGAGATTGATAATGCATGCCTATTGAGTGATGCTCTTTACTAGCTTAATGTATTTGGCTTTTGAGCATGCATTACATATGTTGTTTGCATTGCAATGTGTTGAACCGGTTTAACCGGACGTTGTGTTGAACACAAGGCGGATTGGCCCACTTCATACTCAAAGTGATGAAAGTGAGCCAATCCCCTTTGTCTCCATTGCCTTTGATCACTTATGATAAGGCCGTGGTCTTAGTGTCTTGTTTGTTGTGCATTCATCGAATTCGTACAAGTTGGATCTTTGGCCATCATGCATGGAGATGCTTGATTGATGGTCTTGGATCCAATGATGCCTCTCCATTGATGTTTTGAGGTGATATAGAGTGGCATAGTACATACACACCCTTGGGAGACCCTTCATTTTCTCTGTTTTTGTGCTCTGTTGCAGAATGGTGTCACAGCACACCAGTGGCCAGCAGTGCTACATTGGTGGCCGGCACCCTTCTTTTGTTGGTCGACAGTGCCCACTTTTGGCCGGCATGTGGCCGGTAGTGATCTCTTATGGCCGGCAGGCCACTGGTGCACTTCTTAGCCTTGATTTGGTAAGTTTCAGTAGTAAGTTCCTAAGGACACCCTGCAAACAGAGCCTCAAGAGAGCAACTAGAGAGCTTTTCGGGGCGGAAACCGAGCATGCACCTTCCACCTTCTTGAACAGAGCTGAGGTAGCCTCATTTATAGCTTTGTTTGTTGTCTAGCTTGAATTTGTAACTTAATTAATTTGTTGATTAGTTAAAGTACTGTAATAATAGTTGTAGCTAGTCATTCAATTTGTGTTGTGTAATAATTAGTCTAATTAGATTATTAGATTAGTTAGCTAGCTTAGCTTAGACGTAGCTTAGCTTATTCATTCGGACCCTCCGTCGAGAGGGCACAATATCATAATAAGGGCGCATGTGTGTGTGCATGTTTTCCAACCCCCATTTCTTTCTCCCTTTTATTTATCAGCTTTTGATGGTTAGTTTAGGGCACGTTTCAATTAGCATACTTATGCTTTTCATGCGTGCATCATTCATTTGTATTGTATGCACCGAGCTTGGGGCATCATTCAAACTACATTGAATTTCAATACATTTACTTGAAAACGTGTTTCAAAGCATGTTATCGAGTGTTGCATTCATATGCCATCTTAGATAGCCGAGCCTACTTAGTTGCATTTTGCATGTGTTGCATTAGGCATTGTTGACATAGCTAGGATCATGCATGATTACTAACTAGCTTTTGTTTTGGCTCGGAGTACACTGTAAGTATTTATGCTTTAGCATCCTTGCATGCGTGTAAGTGACTGCCATGATAGCATGCTTGCCATGAGGCTATTTTCTTAACTGCTATAACTGCATGAATGCCTGTGGATGAAGGCTTCATTACTTGAATTGGAACAATTCATCAAAATGTGTGTTTTAAGCCCACTATGCGGAGTGGCAAAATCATGTTGTTTTCTAAGCCCACTTGAGGGTGGCAAATCCGCATCTTAGCCTACTTGCGAGTAGCACTTTCAAACCATTTTCAAAAAAACAAGCATGAGATGTTTTGTTCCAAGTTGAGTGATTTAGTCTATACTTGTATGCTGTGCGCATCACATAGTAAGTTAACCAATAAACTGGAATAAGAACGCCTGTGTTTTCAAAAACAACATATCATGATTAGTAGAGGCCGATCCTTTGATTGGGCGAGCAGGGGTGCTCATTTCATGACATTCCCCCCTCGTACCCAAGTTCCCGAGCCGAGGCAACTTTGGTGATGACGGACACGTGGCCTTAGGCACGAGTCAAGGTTTCCTAAATTTTCCAAAACAAAATATTTATGTGGCGACTCTGAAATCTGGCAAAGCAGTCCATGTTTGGCGCTTTTTGATTAAAATCGATTTTCCAAAATGATTTGTCGGATTTGGACTCTTTGGTGATTTATCAGTCTTACATTGTACTTTGTGAGATTACATTCAGAACTGTGATAGGAGTCCGAACTGTTGTAGCTAAGAACTACAATTTGCGCCCTTTCTGAAAGGGGGGTACGCAGAGCGAGTTTGGGGCGGTCTACAGAAACACATGTAAGACAGGGTGGGAAACAGTACCTGCAAGAGTAGTGGACTTCCTACGAACTTGGTTGTTTCTCGTCGATGGAAAACATCTAAGCCCGTCAAAGTCTTGGCCAATGCTAAGCCAATGCAGCTCTTTCCCTCTTTCAAGCCTTGGGCTACTTCGATCAAGCGAATGCTAGACCCTCTGAAACTAGGGGCAAGAAAAAAATGAGCCAACATACACAAGCAAAGGGCATGCTGCCGAAAACCTTGCTAAAGACGATCGTCGCGGTTGCCGGCATCAGAAAATCGATGAATCAAACTAGGAATATCTAGCTCCCCATTGTGAACCAAAGATCGGGCATCGTGTAACGTGAGCCCACACATCCGTCCAAAAGTCTGGATGTGACTAAAACGGGACTGGGGCAGGATTTCCTCATCACAATCACCCCGGGATTCCATCAAAAGTTGGAATTCTTCAATTGTAGAACATATTTCTTGTCCTCCAAAGTTAAAAACATGTGTAACTAGGTTCCAACATCTAGCCACGACATGAAGGAACGGAAAACACAGTGTGATACGACTTAGCAGGAATAGTGCATTTATCCCGAAATCCCAAAAATTCACTTTTTTCGAGCCATCTAGAGTTGCAATCCAATTTGAGAGTTTTTCGGTGAACAATGGCTCCATTTGTGGCAAAAACGGACCTGGAATGAAGAAGCTACGAAGTCCCAACTTTTGTAGAAGATAAGGTGCTGAGTGGAAGACAAGTGGCAGCAATCTGGAGGTTCTCTGCACTAGTGGCTGACTGGCCAGTGCTAGTGCCTGATAACCTCTGCTTATAGCCGACATAATTCCTATGGCTTTCCTATGTGTTGGGAGTGCTGAGAACCTATGTTTTGTTCTACTCTTGGTGCATTTTGCCACCTTGTTTTAAGAGTTTTGTTGAGTCGCTTTTTATGTTGTTTTGCTTTGCTTATCGAGTTGTTGCATTAGTTGTTCATTGAGTTGTTTTACTCCATTTGTTATGTGTTGGTCGGTTCATTACCTGATTAAGAAGTTGCCAATACAATGTACAATATTCAATTTTCATCAAATTCCGTTTTTGTGTAAGATGGTGCAATGCGATGCTCAGAATGTAAAACACAACACGTTTCATCAAAAATCTGATTTTTCATTCCAATCATGGTATTTTTTTTACAAAAAGGTACAAGTTTTTAAGAAAATAAAATTGTACAATGTGCTAACACTACTAGCTAAAAGAAAAAAGCAAAAAGAGACTCAGTAAAGAACATCTAAATCAGTGCCATCCACCTCAGGATCGAAAGGCTTTCTTCGTCCTCTTCCTAGGCATGGACTCTGAGCTATCTTTATCAGTGCCACTGTCAGAGGTCCTCGTGTCTGAGCTAGCTGTTGAACCGGCCTCAGCATCATCTCCGTCCTCATAATCTGAGTCAGTATCGCCCCTCTCTATCCTTAGATGACTTTGATTGTGGACTCGCTGCCTCCTCATTCTCACTCGTCTCATCATGATCATCGTCCAGAACGGGCTCTGAAGGGCCACTCTCGTCACGGGTGCCCCTAGCTTTGCCTCAGCTGCAAGCCAGAACCTCCCGTCTCTCTTTCCCTGCTTCTAGAAGAGGTGTTGATGATCTTGCTGTAGCTCCCGCTGGAGTGTCCGATGTGGCTAGGATTTGAAAAGGGTAGTTTCTCAAATACATCAGTCGTGGTGTATATCAAATGCAGTGTTTGAGTGTAGTGTTTTAGTGTAGTGTGTCAGATCAGTGCAGTGTGGAACAGATTATGTTTGAAATACTGATGTATATGGTTATGTCTGGATGAAGGCTGCGTAATCACCCTCGACTCGGAAGAAGTCGACGTCCTAGCCTCTGGTGAAATCAATCATCTCTTGCATAGTGTATTTCTCTATGGCTCTCATATATGTTGGAGGCGGCATCGGAACTATCGGCTCGGGCAAGCCGATGGTCTGGCGCAAGAATCGCTCTCCTAAGAACCATGCCCAACAAACCGGGCCCTCGAGAAAAAACCGAAAGCAAGAAGCCTCTCGGGCACCAGTAAACTGATCCCTGACTCCTTCAGGCATCGTCGTCCAAGGCTGCCAAGTGATCTGTATATATAGAATATGCAGATTGTTAGTGAGAGGGTAATTTATAAGTAAATTGGGCCCAGCTGTGTAATGGGCCGTTCTGTGGGCCAAGGTAAGAAAGGGCTGAGTAAAAGGACCTTGTAGTTAGCTCGGTCCTAAAAGGGCTTTGAAGTTAGCTCGGTCACCACGGTCAGAGTGGTAACAAATAGCTCGGTTATACCATTCTAAGCCAAGATGTATTGAGCTTTCCTCAGGACCTTGCTCTAGATTAGTTCGGCCCAAGCTTGCTATGGTTAGCTCGGTCTTAGCAGGTGAAATCGAGGTTCAAGCCATGAAGGGAAGAATCGAGTTAGTCAGAGCTTGGTCGTTGTTGCCAGTTTAGCATGGCCATGTTAGCTCGGTCGTTTTGTCATACTACCGAGGTAAAACCATCTCACTTGGTTTAAGCAGTGAGAGGGGGTGTTGAAGGATAAGCATTATCTTTCAAGAGTGTGATTCCTAGGAGGACTCTACATGGAGGAATAAAAGTCCTACTAGGATTGTGCCACGCGGAACATATAAAAGCTCATAACATCACCTATGGAGAGGTAACACAACTTTGATTCTTGAATACACAGAGCTTTTGTCTATTTGTCTATTTTACTGATTTAGGCATCAGAGAGGTATCCGGCACACACCTACCGGCTAGCTCACGTTTGTGTTTTTAGGGAGTAAAACAACGACGTTTGGAGGAGCACAGACTTGATCAACATGATTATAAGAGAAGAATATTTCTTGCTCGTACAATTAGCGCTGTCTGTGGGAAAATCAGAAAGAACAAAACCTCTTGACCAAGTTCTTCCTCTCTAAGTGGAAGTAATGGTGCACAATGAAGATTTGCCGCAGTCCGCCATCGACGGTTAAACCCCAAAGGGGGGTAGGAGGCGTGAAGGTTTGCCTTCTATCCCTCCCATGGCAGATTTGGAGCCCCAGCGACAGAACCTCAGGAGGGATGCAAGGGGAAGGCGGACTAACAGCCCCCGTCGCTCTCAAAGTCCTGAAGGCAGAGGCGGAGGATCGATCCTCAAGTTCTGGAGGATCGCTTGTAGGAACAAGATGAATTGATAAAGATGATGGCGGCAGACATGGCGTCTATGAAGCGCCAGATCAAAGGTAAAGAGGTGGCAACAAGAGAGGGGCGCAAAAGCAACACGCCCCCTCGCCACTCAGAAGATCGTGGTAGGCATACTACACCATTACAAGCAGAAAGTAGGAGCCTGAGAACAGGCGACACTCAGTCAAGAACTCCGAGGACTCGTTACTCCAGGTCTGAGAGAACGAGAACTGAGAGGTCACATACTGAGGGAAGCACCTATTGGCCATCGCGCACACACTAGACGTCATCCAGGCAGACGGAGTTGCCTAGATCATCCGATTTGCGAACTGTGCTAGAAGAAAGGGCACGATGGAAGGAAGATAACAGGGAGCGCGACCCACGCAGAGTTTCAGCCCTTCGGCGATTGGCTCCTCGGACGCATGGGAGCGTCGAGGTAAGAATGCCGATACCGCGCCTTGCTTACGAACCAACAGACAAAGCATTAGCAAGGCTGCAGACCTCGCTATTCGTTCCGGCAATTGAGAACGCATCACTACCTTCAACTTTTCACCAGTCCAAATTCACCACTTATGAGGGGAAGACGAACCCCTACATGCACTTGAGCCACTTTCACCAAGTTATGGCAGTGTACCGGCGAAATGAGGCTTTAATGTGCATCATGTTTCCGTCCAGCCTAGGCGACCTGGGTCTAACTTGGTTTGAAAGGCTACTAGAAGGCATCATCGCCTCCTGGGCACAATTGGCAGAGGCATTTGTGACAAGGTTTAGAATGAACACCAAGACACCAGTGGAGATCGATCAGCTACTCTCCATTGACATGGGCGACAAAGAGACATTGAGGTCCTACAATAGTCGTTATTGGGAAACCTTCATCCAAATTAGGGATTGTCCTACAAACCTCGCCATCGCACAATACAAACGAGGCCTGCCAGCCGGCAACAAATTGAGGGATTCAATTACTATGACGCCCCCCTCACGATGGAGGCCTTAATGGAGAAAGTGCACCAACATATTCGTGTGGAAGAGGATGGCACCCGTGCTAAGGTGAAATTTGGCACAATAACAATACCAGATAAAAAGACTTCGGCAAAAGTTAACACGGTAGAACGACCAAGTAGGAATGGGTGTGGCAGATGGGCCAACAAAGAGGATCCAGACAAAAGGTGGCTAAGAGTTCGCACTACCATTACCACGGTATTTAAAAAACCAATCTATCGAATTCTCAGTGAGATACACGATGAATCTTTCATCCGATGGCCAGCTAAGTTGAGAGAAGCACAAAAAGACTATGACGAAGGATCCCGATGTACCTTCCATAATGAAAAGGGACACCACACAGAGAATTGCACGTCGTTGAGACAGCACCTGGAGGAGTTAGTGGCAGCTGGGCACTTGGACAAGTACATAGAAGGAGCGACACAGCCAGCCCCCCAGAACCATGACAACCCAGATGGAATGCCAATCGACGCCCCACCTCAAGGCATGATTAACATAATACATGGGGTATTCGAGCCTGAGCGAGTATGTGAGCTCAAGGGAATGATCAAGAAGGCTGAGCACTTAAGGGAGGTATTAAGTGCACAACCAGCCATAAAAAAGGGGAAAACAGAAGCCACAAATGTCATATCTATTTTAGACAGAGACTTGGCAAGGATATATTGCCCTCACAATGACGCACTGGTCGTCACACTCCGCGTCAAGGATTACGACATCAAATGGATTTTGATCGACCAAGGTAGCTCGTGTGAGATAATGTATTACGAAACCTTCAAACAATTAAAACTGGAGGACAAAGACTTGGCGCCTGCAACATCTCCCCTAATTGGATTCAACTCAATACCAAAATGGCCAGTGGGCAAGATAATCCTCCCAGTCAGAGCAGAAAGCATGACGAAACAAGTGGAATTCTGGGTATTGAAAGTCCCTTCCACTTATAACATAATCTTGGGAAGGACATAGCTGCATGCCATGCGATTGGTAGCGTCAACCTACCATCAAGTATTGCGGTTCCCCAACGAAGCCGGAGTAATTGAAGAGGTCTTTGGAGACCAAATTATGTCCAAACAATGCTTCGTCACAGTAAATGGCAGCCAAGCTGCCAAGGAATATGTACAGATGGTGGAATAACCTGAGAGCAATGAGCTGTTCACAGATGTCGGCAAAGACCGAAAGGTATATGGAAGACTTGGTATGTAAGGATAGATGAAAAGATCCGTAAAAATTTCTTTCGCTTTCAAATCCATTGTCCAACACTGAGAGAATAGAGGTCTTGAAATTCTTAACCTCTAACATCGAAGTGTTCGCCTGGACGTCATCTGACATGCCTGGCATTGACCCAAACTTCATCTGTCACCAATTAAATGTCCACCCAACTGCAAGACCAATCATACAGCGCACTCGCAGATCAGCACCCCACTACACCGAGATAGTGGTGGAAGAAGTGGGAAACCTTCTAGAGGTAGGAGCTATTATAGAAGTGCACTATCCCAAGTGGATATCCAATACTGTGGTGGTGCCAAAGAAGAATGGAAAATGGCGTGTCTGCGTGGACTACAAAACGGTCAACAAGGCATGCCCAAAGGATAGCTTTTCCTTACCACGGATAGATCAACTGGTAGACCTAACAGCAGGACACAATCGACTTAGCTTTCTTGATGCGTACAGAGGTTACCATCAGATCGCTATGTATGAACCAGACCAGGAGGTCACATCCTTTACAACACCAAGAGGACTCTATTGCTACAAGGTCATGCCCTTTGGCCTAAAAAATGCTGGGGCAACATTCTAGCGGATGGTCACCAGGATGTTTGAACCATTGTTAGGCAGAATAATGGAGGCTTACATCGACGACATGGTGGTCAAGAGCAAGGATGAGAAGGACCATCTCAGGGACCTAGATGAAATGTTCAAGACACTGAAGAAGAACAAGTTGCACCTAAATGCATCCAAGTGTGCGTTCAGCGTAGGATTGGGCAAATTCCTAGGCTTCCTGGTGACCAACCGGGGTATAGAAGCAGACCTCTCTCAGATCAAAGCAATTCAAGATCTAGAGAGGCCTAACTCAGTAAAAGAAGTGTAGCATCTCACTGGTATGGTAGCTGCGCTCAACCGGTTCATAAGTCGGTCATCAGACAGATGTCGACCATTCTTCTAAGCACTAAAGGCCAAGTTTGAGTGGGATGAAGAATGCGACCGCGCCCTAGAAAGCCTAAAAGAATACATGTCTTCTCCACCATTGCTAGTAACCCCAATACTTGGAGAAGAACTCTTTTTGTACCTGGCAGTTTCACAACACGTCGTCAGCGCGGTGTTGGTTAGAGCGGAAGGAATCCAACACCTGCTCATCTTTTATGTCAGCAAGACCTTGCTGGGCGCAAAAACCAGGTACTTGCCACTGGAAAAACTGGCCTTAGCCCCGATGATGGCCTTTAGGAAATTGTCACATTACTTTCACGCCCACACCATAATCGTCCTCACAACTTTCTCATTAAAAGCTTTGTTTGAGAGGGCAAACTTTTCTGGGTGAATCTTAAAATGGGCAGTGGAGTTGGGACAGTTTGACATCAAGTTTCAACCTAGAACCGCAATAAAAGCCCAAGCTTTGGTAGACTTTGTGGCAGAGTTCACACCAAGAAGTCACCACATCTACCCAGTTGACTTGACTGGTACAACCGAAATGGGGATGGAAAGTGCCGTAGGAAATGCACGGCCCCTGATACAGGATGCTCAGCCACATCCTAAAACAGACTGGAGTAAAGAAAGGGAGGAAGAAACAAACCATGCTACACCAAGCAAAGACTCATCAACAAGTAAAAACTTGGCACAATCAGATAGTGAGAGGCAAACAGAAAGTGTGGACTTGGAAGAAAATACCAGCAATGCTCATGACCCTAAGGCATCATCCGATCCCTCCACTTGCTAGAAGCTATTCGTTGGAGAGATGTGGAAGCTCTTCGTGGATAGAGTGTCCAACAGGCACGGTGCAGGACTTGGTATAGTCCTTATCTCACCAGATGATCTAATAGTGGAACAAGCAGTCAACCTTGGCTTCCCAGCATCAAACAACGAAGCGGAGTATGAAACATTTCTGGCAGGACTAAAATCAGCACACTACATGAAGGCCACTGAGCTAATAGTCTACAGTGACTCATAGCTGGTGGTAAACCAAATTTCAGGCGACTACGAGGCAAAGGATGAAAGGATGGCTAAGTACCAAGAGTTAGTCAGAAAAGAGATCATGAAATTTGAAGTAGTACGGATAGAGCAGATCGGTAGGGAAGAAAACAGTAGAGCAGACGAGCTAGCAGGCTTTGCTTCGATGGCAGATACATCCATCCCACATCCGTTACTGATTGATTACTTACCAAGACCAAGCATTGAAGAACCCAAAGTAGAAGAGGTATATTGCGCCGAATTAGGCCCTTCATAGATGGATCCCATTATAATGTTCTTAAAAGACGCGTCTTACCCAAAGAGAAGAAAGAAGCCAACAAGATTAGAGCAAAGTCGCAGCGATTTTGGCTCTCCCCATCAATGGCCTTGTACAAAAAATCCTTCACAGGACCTTACTTGAGATGCGTCCATCCCAACAAGGTTGAGGCATTCTTGTTCGAGATACACGAAGACGTATGCGAAAGCCACAAAGTGGGAAGATCATTGGCCTACAGAGCAATTTCACAGGGATATTGGTGGCCTTACATGCAAACGGATTTAGAGAAGTATGTCGAGAAGTGCGAGAAATGTCAGAAGTTGGCACACCAAATACATCAACCAGCCAGAGAGCTTCTACCATTAACTAGCCCATGGCCCTTCGCAATGTGGGGCTTGGACATAGTAGGACCACTTCTAACGGCACTCAGCAACAGAAAGTTCTTTCTTGCAGCGACAGACTATTTCACAAAGTCGGTGGAGGCAAAAGCACTAGCATCAATAAAGGAGAAAGATGTGAAGAAGTTCATCTGGCAGAATATCATCACTCGGTTCGGCATACCAAAAGCTCTAATATCTGACAACGGCACTTAGTTCGATGGCAAAATTTTTAGAGGCTTTTGTGAAGAATACAAGATAGAATTCTACAATTCTATACTGGCATAACCCCAAGCAAATGGCCAAGCGGAAGAATCAAACAAAGTCGTCTTGGATGGATTGAAGAAAAGGTTAGAGAAAGCAAAAAGAAAGTGGGCTGAGGAGCTCCCTCATGTTTTATGGGCTTACCATACCACACCTCGGCAGTTTATTGGAGAAACACCTTTTTCCTTGGCCTATGGCATGGAAGCAGTAATCCCACTGGAAGTTGGCCTCCCCACAATTAGAAGTGAAAATTTTGATCTAGACTTAAATGGAGAAGCCATGGCATTGGAGCTCTACCTTGCAGAAGAAAGAAGATAAAGAGCACTGGTTTACATCGCTTCATACGAACAGGAGTTATCCAGAAAATATAACAAGATAGTACATCCAAGACAATTCAAGATTGGAGATTGGGTGTTGCGCAAAGTAGTGGGAAACACCCTAGTACCCGAAGATGGCAAGTTAGGGCCCAATTGGAAAGGACCTTACAAAGTAGTTGGATTAGCAGGAAAAGGGGCATACCACTTGGAAGATAAAGACAACAAGGCCATTCCTAGGCCGTGGAACACTGCCAATCTCAAACTATTTTATTTTTAGCTTTTCTTTAAAATGTACTTGTAGTTTTTCTTTTTTCAATAAAACAAGTAGTTTCTTTTTTAGTATAAATTGTTTTATTCTGTAAAAATAGTTTTAGCGTACTAGGGGCAATGAAATCAGAGTTGGCCGGAATAACCAACTTTGAGCTTTCTTCAGCTAAGATCAAGATCTGGGCTGAAGAGGTTGGCTGGAAAAACCAACACCTCTCCTAAGCCGAGGATAAGGATCTAGGCTGTAGGACGTTTGGCAGGAATAACCAAACACTTCGCTCTAGGTTGGCAGGAATAACCAACTTTGAGCTCTCTTCAACTAAGATTAGGATCTGGGCTGAAGAGGTTGGCTAGAAAAATCAACACTAAGCTGCAGGACGTTTGGCAAGAATAACCAAACACTTCACTCTAAGTTGGCAGGAATAACCAACCTTAAGTTCTCTTCAGCCGAGATAAGGATCAAGACTCGAGAGTGGTTGGTTGGAAAAACTAACACTTAGTACTCTTTAGCTGAGATAAGGATCCAGGCTGAAGAGTGGTTGGTTGGAAAAACCAACACTTAGTACTCTTCAGCCGAGATAAGGATCCAGGCTGAAGAGTGGTTGGCTGGAAAAACCAACACTTAGTACTCTTCAGCCGAGATAAAGATCCAGGTTGAAGAGTGGTTGGCTGGAATAACAACTTTTAGTGATTTTCAGCCGAGGTAAAAACCTAGGTTGAAGAGGTTGGCATGTATGACCAGGTAGATTTCAAGGTCAAGACCGAGATAGGTATCTTGGCCAGAAAATGTTGTACTGCATTCAGATTACAATTGGAAAGTAAATGCAAGCATGGCATGGCAGTTAACCGAACAAATAGTTGTAACAAAAGAAGATGTCATTCAAAATGCAAGAGTTACAAAAGTGGGGCCCAGCCCGGTTACAATTTCTTTCCAAAAATAAAAAAGAAGAAAATAGAAGATCAAGCAAAGAGGTCATCAAGATTCGCATCCAGTTCAACTCGGAGCCCGATTTCAGTAGGTAACTCAGTCACACTTTCAACCAAGTCCTCCACCGGTGGCTTTACCCGAGCTGACTGAACAACGAGATCATTGGCGATAATCGGAGCATTGTCGGGCTCTAGGGCCTCTTATTTATCATCATCTTCAAGAAATTTTTGCTGAATGGCAGTAGCGTACTCCATCATGTAGCTTGGTATGAAATGAGGAGGAGGGTTGAGGAAGATCTCGGTCTCTTGGCTGTGACCGAGCTGCGCCACAGCCACCTTCCATCCACACTTGAAGAATATATCTTTCGCTGCTTCACATTGTTGGATGTAAGTGGCCTCTCCCTCCTTGTAACCCCGATTTTCGGCGTCTTCTACGCTCTTCTCCAATCGAGTGATCTCGGCATTCTTTTTTCCTTCGAGCTTGGCTAGCTCAAGACAGCCTTTTTACTTATCTCGCTTTTACCGAATTGACCAAAGCTAGTGAGCTGAGCTATTTTGGCCTGTAGCTCGGCCATATTCTGCTAGGATTCTTTTAGCTCGGCCGTTTTAGTATTGGCCTCTACCATGGTCTGCCTTATGGTCTTTCGAAGTTCCAGCACATATTTGTGGGCGATGTGGTTCTTCTGTAAGGCCTGCATAAGGAGAGAAACGATTTTGAGATAAACCGAGCGAAAAGATGTTGAAATTTAGAGAAGGAAAAGGAGAACTTACCAACACCATTGATTTTGAAGCCGAGCGAATGGCCTTCAGCTCGGTAAGATGATTGTGGTGATCCATATCGGCTGGAAGGTAGACACTCTTGGCCAGATTAAAGGCCAGCATCTGGTCTTTTTCCCCGACCACTGAGTCGGAGTCAGTGATAGAGCGGTTCTTGTATGTGACCTTAGGCACCCACTTGGAGGAGCTAGCTCGGTCAAAGCGCTCTGGTTGTGGGCTTGGTGGTGTGGATTGGGAAAGGATGGTTTTATCTTCGTCGACAAGGCGTTGCTCGGTTGTGGAAGTCCAAGCACGCTTGCTTGGGCGGGATGATGAAGGCTGATGGGATGGTAAGGCTACCACGGTCTCTTGAGTCTGACCGGCTTATGGTACCTTGGGATGGTTTGTCTCAGTGATGAGGGCTCTTATAGCTCTCTTTTTTGCCATCTCTTGCTCCGCTGTTAATGGAATGAGGTTGATTTGTGGAAGGGAAGGATCAGGCTCAGGAGAGGGCTCCAGCAAGAAGTCTGTCACCCTGGTCTTTCGCCGGCTGCTATATCGGTAGGTCGGCTCAAAGTTGAGTAGCTGGGCCTAACTTCAGTTGGGATATCTTAGCGCAGCGTGGAGGGTGGCAAGGTTTGGGTAACTATATTGCGACTTTAAAAAGTTTAAATCTGCATAAGGGAAAATTACAACGGTTAATGCGGTTCAAAGCTTGCAAATGAAGTAAAAAAAGAACAAAACTAAGCCGAGGTAATTATACTGGCGACTCCTTTGTTCCAGTTTATTTGGTCGCCTGGGATCTGGGCCTCATGGTCTTCAAAATTCCCAGAAACCCAGAAAAAATCATCGTCGTTTACATCTTTGTCTAGGGTATTCTTTATTTTCTTTTCACGGCAGCGCCTTATTCTTAAATAGTAAACCCAACTGTCCTCATTTTGGCCTAGAGAGTACTGGTGAAATAGCTCGACCAAACCGAGGTTGAGGCCAAGCCAGCGGTTTAGCTCAGCGATGCCATTTATTATGCAGTACGAATTTATGGAAAGCTGGGTAGGGCAGAGGTTTGTTTATCTAAGGAATTCGCAAAGAAGAGGCTGTACAGGGAATCTAAGTTCGGTTTCTACAATGGAAAGAAGGGTAAAGGGAACAAACACAGGGTTTCCCCAGGGTGTGGTATCTAGTTCGGCTAAAGTAAGATGGACATCATAAGGGATATGGTAGTCCCTTCGGAACTCATCCATAGCACCTGGTGAGTTTACTAAGAACCTATACTTTCCCATATGGGATTAAATTATGTATAAATTAACCTCAAGTGTTAGCTCGGTGCTGAGATGATATGGAATATTTCGACTGAAGTGTTCAAGGGAGTGCCTGTCCAACCTAAGTCTGCAAGGTAAAAAGGAAAAGTGTTAAGCACAGACCAGTGGACTGTGCTAAAAGTAAACAAAGGTAAAATAAATGTTGTCTTAGCTCGACTACGTGGAATAGTATCCGTTCTTAACTCGGTTTGAGCAGGGGACTTTAGCTCGGTTAAGTTAATGAGAAGTTCGTAGCTTGATTGTAGCTTATGGTGCAACATTCTTAGTTCGGTTTTGACTAAGTCAGGGAGCTGGTTTAGCCCCAAGTTATAACTCGGTCAGTGGTTGAGGCTTTCTAGTATGGCATTGCGCAAACCTAGTACGGTTCGCTAGCTCGGCTAAGTTAAGCAAAAGGTACTTAGACTTATTAAAACTATAAGTATGGCGTGAAGTTTTAGTTCGGTTGTTTAGTTTGGCTAAACTTGTACCTAATACAAACAATATCCTAGTTCGGTTGGAATGTGATTTTGGATCAAAGGGAAAAATTTTCAGATTGTTCGTAAGTACAATAGTTCTATTACATGGGTTTTTTTTCCAAAAAAAGTGAAGCAAAAATGGTATATGCTTTGAAAAACATACAAATAAACATGCTATGTGTTACAAAACATGAGCGAAATCGACGGAAAGGAAGTAGATTTGAACCACTTACCAGTTCAAGATGAAGGCACTGAAGATGGAAGTAGCAACAGCAAGAAACACGAGCTCTACAAGTGTAAGGCTGAGGAGAAATGGAGGTTCAGAGGGAGAGAGAGAGAAGATGAACAGAGGTATTGTGGTTTAGAAAATTAGGGTTTTGGTATAAACCTTGGTTTTAGGTGGGACTGTTCAAATTTTTCGAGGTACAAAGACGGCGTAACAGCTACACTGGGCCAATGAGAGTCTGCCACGTGTCCATGGAATGGGAAGTGATTCAGTTACAGCGACAGAAGAGACGTTTTGACCGAACAGATTTGTAGCCCGGTGAGAATTTAGCTCGGTTGAGAGGCTAAAGTTGTTAGCTCGGCTGGTAATGAGTAATCCCAATCATGCTACGCAGATGGAATTAAGGGGCAATTGAGAGGGTAATTTATAAGTAAATTGGGCCGAGTTGTGTAATGGGCCGTTCTGTGGGCCGAGGTAAGAAAGGGCTGAGTAAAAGGACCTTGCAGTTAGCTCAGTCCTAAAAGGGCCTTGAAGTTAACTCGGTCACCACAGTCAGAGTGGTAACAAATAGCTCGGTCATACCATTCTGAGCCAAGATGTATTGAGCTTTCCTCAAGACCTTGCTCTAGATTAGTTCGGCCCAAGCTTGCTATGGTTAGCTTGGTCTCAACAGGTGAAACCGAGGTACAAGCCATGAAGGGAAGAACCGAGCTAGTCAGAGCTCAGTCGTTGTTGCCAATTTAGCATGGCCATGTTAGCTCGGTCGTTTTGTCATACTACCGAGGTAAAACCATCTCACTTGGTTTAAGCAGTGAGAGGGGGCGTTGAAGGATAAGCATTATCTTTCAGGAGTGTGATTCCTAGGAGGACTCTGCATGGAGGAATAAGAGTCCTACTAGGATTGTGCCACGCAGAACCTATAAAAGCTCATAACATCACCTATGGAGAGGTAACACAACGTTGATTCTTGAATACACAGAGCTTTTGTCTATTTGTCCATTTTGCTGACTTAGGCATCGAAGAGGTATCCGGCACACACCCGCCGGCTAGCTTACGTTTATGTTTTCAGGGAGTAAAGTGACGACATTTGGAGGAGCACAGACTTGATCAACATGATTATACGAGAAGAATATTTCTTGCTCATACAGTTAGCTATCATCAGATATTGTATATGAGTTAGAATAAAAGGAAGACGAAAATAAACAGAGAAGCTTGAGTTACCTCAACCGCGGTCACAGTATCGAAGTATCGACGAAAGAAAGAGAAGGACTCCCGGGACCTCCGCTGGCATCTCCCATCATACCGGTGAGAGTATGGCACGATAGGCGGCATCTCCATCTCTAGCTCTGGGGCAAGTCTCGAAAAGTAGGTGTACACCCATAGTTGCAGAAAGCAAAAGGGCAACAGTGAGTATACAACAGATAAGTACAAGTAATGTGGAAAGCAGAACATGTGTGCCATGTCTAGAAAATACAATGTGTAGTGTGTGCAGTGTACAGAGTATGCAAAATAGAAAGTAGATTGTGTGTGTACAATATACAGTGTGTGCGGTGTACAGAGAATGCTGAGCAAAAAGCACAATAGGAAATGCAAAATAGAAAGGTAAAGCATACCTCTCAGGCCCTCTAGTAGCCTCCTATCAGATGTCCGCTCCGGCGGGAGGTGGAGCTCATGTACCTGTATAAGGTGGCCAAGCCAACGCCGCCCCAATCGTAAAGTCAAACACGGGACAGGTCCACCAAGGCGCTTATGAGGTATAGCCCAACGATGTTCACCCGGTTGGCGAATAGGGTAGTGCCAAACAGGAACATCAGGAAGCCTTGGGCATACTGCTCGGTATCTTCTCGAGTTACTAGTGTTGTCCCTCTGTAGTGGTCTGCAAACTAGGAGTATCGAACCATCCCTGATCGGGAGATAAGTGGGCGAGTCCCCAACAGATAAATCTGAGCAGCCTCCCACTCTCCCATATCAGTATCATTAGGAATCGGATGACCTCCCACCTCTATGCCCGTGAGCATAAAGAAGTCAAAGGGAGTAATCGTTATCTCCCCTGCGGTAGAGAAATGAAAGGAATCGGTGGTATCCCACCACCTTACTACCAAGGCACCCAATAGAGGTTTGCTCGCTATGAGACGTGAGAGCCCCATACAGAATGAGCCGAAGCCGGCCTCGTTGATGATGTGGCGAACTTCGTTAGGGAGCTCCATGTACCACTCCCTCGTCGATGTGGTCCCGTGTCCTTTGATGGCGCGTGAATCCCCCTGTGATCAGGACAAGTAGATAAAATGTAATGTAAGTAATACAATGCAAAAGTGTGATTGGGCAAGCAATGCAAGATACATTGAGAAAATGCAAGAATACAGTGTATACCTCAGAGGCGCCATGAGATAAATGTGACTTCAACTCACGCAGTAAGAGGTCCTCCAGTGCGCCTTGTGCAAACCCCTTGAACTGACAAATGCTATCGGGCGGTAGCATGTGTATCTCGGGATGGTATGTTGCCAGGTCGAACGCTAAGTGGCAGTGGCTCAAACTCCGGATCCACCTCCTTCTCTAGAGAAGCTCCGTCATGTTGGATATTGTCTGCTATCTTGAGGAAAGATGAGAAAGTGGTCGGAAATGGGAAAAATGGGTGAAGAATGCCAAGAGTCAACGAAAGTCAACTCCAAAAGGGAAAATGGCAGAAAAAAGTTAAAGCCCGGGAAAGGGCACCAAACCCAAGGGTAACTCGAGGGCAACAAGCCTCAAGTGGTGGAAATGAAGAAAGAAGCACCGAAATTGGTTTTCAATCGATTCAAAATGGAGTAAACTACGAGGTTTTAGTGAAGAAAATGTTCGTGGGGCGTTGAAAAATGTGTATAATGCTCGGATCGAAGGAGGAAAATGGTCTAGAGAGAAAGGATGATGATTTTTAGCAATGGAGAAGTGGGGAAATAGGGTTTGGAACCCTATACTTAAACACCCGAGGTGAAATGGCCATTTTGCCCCGAATCTGCCATCGGTGGCCGACAACCCTTTTTGGTGGCCAATGGGTGGCCGATCACCTTCCCTGGTGGCCGACAGGCCTTTAGTGCTCTCCATGTGTGTTTTAATACTGTTTTGTGCCCTTGGTTCTCGAGAAAAGTGCAAGGAAGGCTCACTTTTAAGCTCAAGTGTCTCTGAGGAAGCCCCGAACTGTGTCTTGGGTGCATGGCTCATCACTACTTAACATGGGCAAGGTGTATTCTTTTTTTTAAAACATACTGCAACTCTTCCGAGTGGTAAATCGGAAGTTGCGATTGAGTTGTCTTTTTCAAACACGCTTTTGTCGTTGCATAGAACATGCATGTCTTTGTTGTTGCATGGAACATTCATTTTGTATTGTTGCATAGAACTTGCATCCCCATGTTTGCATAGAATATGCATGTTGCATTGAATATGTATTGTTGTTATTTTGCATAGAATATGCATGTTGTGTTGTATTGCATTGTACATGCTCTCATGTTTGCATAGGATATGCTTGTTGCGTTGTATTGCCTTGTACATGTCCTTACATTCGCATAGAAAATGTTCGTACCTATTACATCAACCATGCGTTTGCTATTATTGCATAGAATATGCATTACTCTGTCTATTGCATAGAACATGCTCTTGCTCGCGTCGCATAGAATATGCTTATGTTTTGTTCCTTGCATATTGTGCATGAAACATGCCTCTAACATTGTGTCACGGTTATTCGTCTTGCATAGAACATGCATTCTTATTATATTGTACCTGTTAAGTTTCTTTCTTATGCATGCACAATATTGTATGTGCGGTTCATTCAGAGGAACTCCAAGTAAGATCATTCCTGTCCCTTGAACACCTTGTTGGTTAGAAACACTCGGGTACGCCCAGTGTTTCCAACACACTTTGCTTTGGTTAGAAACACTGGGATGTGTTTTCAATGTTTATACCACCCCCTGGTTAGAAGCGTTTGGAATGTCTTCCGATGCTTATACCACCTTGCTTTGGTTAAAAACATTGGGACGTGTTCTCGATGTTTATACCACCCCTTGGTTAGAAGCGTTTGGAACGTCTTTCGATGCTTATACCACTTTGTTTTGGTTAGAAACATTGGGATGTGTTTCCGATGTTTATATCACCCCCCGGTTAGAAGCGTTTGGAACGTCTTCCGATGCTTATACCACCTTGTTTTGGTTAGAAGCATTGGGACGTGTTCTTGATGCTTATACCGCCCCCCGGTTAGAAGCGTTTGGAACGTCTTTCAATGCTTATACCACCTTGCTTTGATTAGAAACATTGGTACATGTTTTCGATGTTTATACCACCCCCCCGATTAAAACCGTTTGGAACGTGTTCCGTTGCTTATACCATCCTGTTTTGGTTAGAAACATTGGGACGTGCTCCGATGTTTATACCACTCTCCGGTGTTTACACCACTCTGTAGACACCCCATTTTTGACCGACCTTAAGACTCAGACGTCATCGATTGAGCGCTCGGTGATAGTGCATGTTGTGCTCGTTTC
Source organism: Camellia lanceoleosa (assembly GCA_025200525.1). NCBI lineage: Eukaryota > Viridiplantae > Streptophyta > Magnoliopsida > Ericales > Theaceae > Camellia > Camellia lanceoleosa. The sequence continues at coordinate 182,723,570 of CM045766.1, forward strand.
GAGGTTTTGGAGTTTTGGCTGAGAGCCTTGCCTCCGGGTCTCTGAACTCTTTGTGCTTCGGTTCAGTTTGCAAACCAGGCCTTGTTTTCCTTGCCTGAGGGAGGGAAAAGGCTTTGTAAACAATCTCTTTGTGGTCGTAGACCACTTTTTGCGGTCGTAGATCACTTTTCCCGTTTGGAGACTAGTTTTCGATTTTCAGAGCCTTCGGCCACGTGCCTTGTCTCAGGACCGCTTAACGTTCTCCGTTTGGCGTGGTTTTTGAACCACACCTTGTTTCTTTGGCCTAGAGGGCCACTGTGGTTTGGGAGACCACTTTTGTGGTCGTAAACCACTTTTGGTGCTTGTCAACTAGTTTTCGAGGCTCCCGGCTGCGCGCTTTGCCTCCCTAACTTTCGTTTTGAATCCATTTTGGTTTGTTTTTGGTACAAACCTTGTTTTCCTTGTTTGGAAGGTGGTACAAGGGTCGGAGACCAGTATTTCTCCTTGGAGACCACTTTTCTTCCCGCCAGCCAGTTTTCTGATCTGACAACTGGTTTTCTTGGTCTGTAGGCCATCTTTTCTGGTCAGCCACCTCACCCCTGGCTTGTTTTCAGTGTGCTGATCATCTCCCACCATGGCTGACCACTTGTTGTCTTGGGAGACCAGTTGTGGTGGTTGGCCGACCACTTGAAGTAGCTGGCCGACCACTTCAAGTGGTCGGCTGCTTTTTGCCACCTTTTTGGAGATATTTTCCTCTAGCTGCCAGCTAGAAGGCACTGAAGCTATCGTCCATACATGTGTATGAAGGGATTAAGTTGAACCTTAGCTTCTCCAAGAAGCTTTGCTTTTGGTTCTCTATAAGAGGGAACCATCTCCTCCCTCCTCTAGGTTCAGAATTTTGGGGCTTGAGTGATAGATATAGTCTTGTATCTACACTTCCTTCTTTGCTTCATTTTTGTGCCTTAAAGTGTAGTTTTGTCTTGCTTTAACACATAAACACACACTCAAACACCTTACCCTTGGAGCTGAGGTCCCTTGAGGTTGTTCTTGAAGTTCTTGGACTGGTTTTGGTTCAAAAAGTGTACTGGAGTTGCAGTAGTAAAGGTGGTCTTCAAGGGTGAGTCTTTAACCCTTAAATCCCCCATTCTTGCTTAAGCTTTTGGACCCTTTTGTATGCTGTTTTGAGCTTAGCTTCCTACTGAAAAAAGTTTTGTTTTTGTGTGCTTTAAAAGTTTGTTTAAGGTCACTTTTGTGTTTGGGGTTGTTTACCTCCTCTTAGGCCTTGTTTGGCCTTGCTTTTGTGCCTTCTTTGTGAGCCTTTGGGACCACCTAGTTTTGGCCTTCTTATCACTGAAACTCAGAGGAATTTCAGTGGTGGGAAGGGTGTATTGAGGTCCCAAAAAGGAGAGGGTCATCCCCTCTCCCTGTGTCTTCAATACTTGTTTTCATTAGCCTCATATGTAAGCATGTTTGTTAAGCTTATCTTGGCCATATCTGAGCTTATATTTGTGGTTATTTTGCTGTAGCATGCTACTGTTTTTGCTTGGTTTTGTCACTCCATGCATGCCTAATACACTTGTAGTGTAAATCTCACAAACTAGTTTTGTATGCTTCATGAAGTAGCATGTCATTCTAGCTTGTTTTGTTTTCATTTCAGTATGTTTTTGGTGATGTTTTTACATGTCAAGACTCTGTTTTGGTTTGGTTTGGTTGGCCTTTGCATGCCTTATGCACTTGTAGTGCAATTCCATGAAATAGCCTAACATGCATCATGCTTTAACATGTTATTGTAGCATGCTTTTTGGCTTAACTTCATGAAGCTTTTATTCATGTTTTAACATGCTTTAGCTTTGATTTTGGTTGTTTTGGCCATGCATGCCATGCTTTGTATAGCTATAGTGCATTTTAGCTTGTTAGCTTTGTGCATCAAGTCCCCTAGCATGCTTTACTTGGACTATTTGAATGATTTGGCATCATTTATTATGTGATTTCAGTCCATGTTTCATGCTCATGCATTTGCATTTATCACTCATTCAATGCGTTGGAGGGTTTGCCCCTTTATGCCTTAGCATGAATCATTGTGTATGCCTTCATGCCTTAGCTTGCGAGCCATCATTTTAGTGCTTATTTAGGGTTATTTTGCCATGATATAATTCTAATTTTTGTTGCTTAAGTCATTCCATGCTTTGTCTTAATAGGTGTAGTGTAATCCACCTTATTTGCCTTGTATGCATCATGTTTTATGCCCCTCATGCTAGCATGTTTTGACTTCCTTCCATGCATGTTTTAGACTCATTTTAACATGTTCTAGGACTGTTTTGGGTTGCCTTGGTCACATGCTTCATGTTTTGCATAGTTGTAGTACAAGTGCCCTTGCTTGCTTCAAGCTTTAAGCACCATAGCATGCTTCATTTGTGTTGTGTACATGATTTGGCATCACTTAACATGACATTTCAGAGCATTTAGGATTGCCATGTTCTCACTTCATTCATGCTTTGAATGCCTTTGAGTATTGTGCATTATTGCCTTACTTGTAGCCTTGCTTGTGTGCTTGCATGTCTAGGTCTTTGGGCCTTCATCTTAGCATGTTTTGGTCATTGTTTTGACCCATTTTAGCTCTGTCCATGGTTGGTTCATGCATATTTTCCATGTATTGAATGCCTCATTTGCAGTCCTCTTTATTAGCCTTCATGTTTTAGGACCTTTGCATGCCATACTTGTGTTTGTTTGAATGATTTGGCATCATTTCTTACCTTATTTCAGTGCACTTAGTGTTGTTACACTTATGCATTTATCACTCCTTGAGCCCTCTTGAGAGTTGTGCTCTTAGGCTTAGTTGGTTGGCCAATGCATTGTGTATGCATGCCTTGTCTTTTGGTGCCTTTGTTTTGGTGTAATGGCCACTAATTTGGGCATGGCTGAGGTCTACCCATTTTGGTTTAAGTCCATTGAGCATTGTGTGCCATGTTGTTTCATCACATTTGTGTATGCCATGTTCATATTGTATTGCATATGCTAGTTGTCATTTAGCATTGTGTATGCTAGTTGTTGTTCTTAGCATTGTGCATTGTGCATGCCATTAACCTTGTTAGGTTGTTTATGTTGCATTGCATGTTTATCCCTTGCATCTTGTTCACATGCTTGTTTCATTACATTGCATGTTTGCATGCTTGAGTCACATTGTGTATGCTAGTTGATCATTGCATTATGTATGCCATGTAGTTCACTTGGATTGTGTATGCTAAGTTACATCGCATTGCATGTTTGCATGATTGTCCCTCGCATGTTTGCATGCCATTTGCATTAGATGTTTGCTTGCTTAAGTTACATAGCATTGTTCATGCCATGTTATGTGTTGCATTGTTGTTTGGAATAGGTGTTAGTCCAAACATGGGAAACGAGGGACGTTTCATACTTAAAGTGATGAAACGTGCCTCAATTCCCAGTCGCCGACGCTCTTGATCATACATGATAGAGTTCTAGGCCTTATGTGTTTACTTGTGCATTCATTTTCATAATGAATTGTGCAACTTCGCCTCTCGACCATCACGCATTGAAATGCGTGATTGGTGGCCCGAGGGTCGAGAACCACACTCCCTTGAGTTCATGACATGATAGGGAGAGTGGTTGTGCACACATATCTTGCAAATACATTGCCATGCCCTTTCTTGCTCTCTGTTGCAGCAAAGTGGAGTTCAACAGCAACAACTGGTCGGCCAGCTAGAAAAACTAGCTGGCCGACCACTTTTTCTGGCTTTCAACAAAGATAGGTGGTCGGCCATGGCTACAGACACCAACAACTGGTCGACCACCCTCCCACAGGTCCCCAAGATGTTTCTGAGGACAATTGAAAACAGAGGCAAATCGGGGCATCGCATTGGATTTCCGAACAAAGCGGCCAGGGATGCATCCAGTCTTCTCCCTCTGAGAACCTCCTGCTTTTATTGCTTTCCTTAGCTGCCATGCTTAGATAGTTAGTTTATGCTTTGCTTTGCACCTTAATAGTTAATGCGTTTAGCTATTTCAAGTTGTTTTGTGATAATTAGTTAACTAGGATTAGTTAATTAATTCTGTTTTGTAATAATTAGTTTAATTAGCTTAGATTAGCTAGTTAGCTTCTTATTTGGTCTCTCCCTCGAGAGGGCCAATTGTTGTAATAAGCGTGCGTGTGTGTGATGCATGTCTTCCAATCCCCATTTCTTTCTCCCTTTTACTTAATCGCTTACGATGATTAGTTTTAGGGCATATTTCATTTAGCATACCTTATGCTTGTATGTGTGCATACATTCATCTGTTTTGCATGCACCGTGCTCGACGCATCATGCTAACTGCATTGTATTTTCAATACATTTACTTGAATACATGTATCAAGTTGCATTTCATATGCCATTTCTAGAATAGTCGAGCCTATTTTAGTTGCATTTTCGCATGTGTTGCATTAGCCATCTTAACATGAACTAGAATCATGCATGATTTCTAACCAGTTCTCTGTTTTGGCTCGGAGTATAGTGTGAGTGTTTACGCTTTAGCATATTACATGTGTGTTATTGATTGCCATGAAAGCATGATTGCCATGAGGCTAACTGCTTAGTTGATTAACTGTCTGAATGCCTATGGGTGAAGGTTGGATTACTTGAATTGGAACAATTCATCAAATTCCTGTTTTAGCCTACTTGCGAGTAGCAAACTTCAAACTATTTTCAAACAAACGAACATTCAATGTTTTGTTCCAAATTAGGCGATCTAGTCTATACTTGTGTACTATGCGCATCACGTAGTAAGATTACCTAATTAACCGGAATAAGAACACATGTGTTTTCAAAAACAAAATATCATGTTTAGTACAGGCCGATCTTTGATCAGGCAAGCGGGGGTGCTCATTGCATAACCTTTCCCTCTCGTACCCAAGTTCCCGAGCTGAGGCAACTTTGGTGATGACGGACACGTGGCCTTAGGCACGAGTCATGGTTTCCTAAATTTCCCCAAAATAAAATATTTAGGTGGCGACTCTGTTTCTGGCAAAGCAGTTCATGTTTGACACTTCTTTATAAAAATCAAATTTCCAAAATGATTTGCCGGATTTGGACTCTTTGGTGATTTATCGATCTTACATCGCACATTGTGAGATTAGATTCAGAACCGTGACATTGAGTCCGAACTATAGTAGCTCAGAACAAAACGAGATTCGCGCCGCGCCTCATCGCGCGCAGATATCGGAGAGTTCCCGAGAGCGCGTCTACACACTCCCCTTTCCCTCTCGTCTGTGGCGCGTTAGGATATTTTCGGTTATAAACATTCGAGTACACCTGGTGTTTCCGTTATCCTCTTCTCCTCTCGCGTGCAGCATGTTAGGATGCTTTGGTTAAAAGCATTCGGACGGGTTTTGATGCTTGTACCGCTCTTTGTTTTAGTTACAAATATTTTGACGTGTTTCAATCTTTATCACTGTTCTCTTTGGTTCGGAATATTAGGGTGTGTCCCTGGGTTCACACCATCTCTCTCCTCATTCGTGACACGCGTTAGGATCTTGTTTCACACCTTGGGTGCGCCCAAGGGTTGTGTTGTTCTTTGCCTTTCTTGCATGATGTGTAGTTAAGCCTACATAATTTTCTTACATCCTCTCTGCATGAAATGTGGTTTGGTTCATGTTTAATTGCTTATGTATGAGTTTGCTATAGCATTTTTTTGCATAACATTTGCATTTAGATGTTTCATTACAGCTTCATTGCATGATCATAAATTCTGCATCGTGCATGTCATTTGCATCTTGCCCCAGAACTACGTTGGTTTGATTCCTTGCAAAGGGATACGTAGGCAGCCTGTGGGCGCAGCCGTTCTTTGTTTTGCTTGCTTGTTTATCCAAGTCTTCAACTTTGTCAAAAAAGGGTCGTCTCTGGACTTTGACATTCACTCCCGTCATTTCATGACTTCTGAGTTTGTCAAAGAGGGGCAACTGTAGACACCCCATTTTTTACCATCCTCAAGACTTGGACGTCATTGTTTGAATACTCGATGGTTTTGTATGCTCGTGTTTGTTTTGAGTGACTAAAGATCTTGGCTGAGTGCCTTGTCTTTGAGCCTCTAACCTGTCTGTTTTGTGCTTGGTTGTGGACCAAGAGCTTATTGTTTCAAGTCTGGAGGGGAGGATGGCCTGTCGGCCATCCCCAAAGTCCATCAGCCATGGCTTGTGCCTTCCGGTCATCAGTGGTGGCCAATCGACCACACTGATGGTCGGCAAAAATTTTTCTCCTTTTTCAGATATTTGTTTGCCAGTTGTGCCATTTGTTGTTCACTGAAGTGCATCTCCATACATGTGTATGGAGGGATGAATACAGCTTGAATCTTGATTTTCTATATATAGGGGGTGTCCTCCCCCATTTTGGATCAAAATTTTCTCTCTCTCTCTCTAGAATTCTCTCTATTTTTTCTTGTTTTATGCTTGGTAGTTAGTTTTCTTTACACCTTTGCACACTAACTCTTAACCAAACTTGACCACCTTAGAGTTGAGATCCCTTGGAGCCTAGTTTGAGCATTTAGAAGGAGGTTTGAGCCTGAAATTATGGCTGTTTTGTGCTGTGTTTCAAGAGGTATAAGACTTACCTTGTAGGCTTTGTTTTGACTACATATTTTACCAGCTTTTTATACTGTTTTTGGCCTGGTTTTCAACTACAAAAAACTTTGATTTTTGAGCCTTAACACAATGGTTTGAGGTCATTTTGTGTAAAGGGGTAGTCCACCCTTCTTGTTGCCTAATTGTGAAGCCTTTTGTGCCATCTTTCAAGGCTCTCAAATCAAACTTTTTGGGCCTTTAAACCACTGAAATTCAAAGTTATTTCAGTGGTGGAAAACCTGTTTTGAAGTCCAAAATTGGAAGGGTTAGCCTCCCCTCCTTGTGTCTTACTTGCATGCCTAGTTAGCTTCACATGGTAACATATTTTTGTAGCTTAACTTAGCTTATTTCCAACATATTTTTGCCTCTGATTTAGACTGTTTTAACTCTGTTTTGGGCTGCTTTGGTCATATGAGTCTTGTTTTGCATAGTTGTAGTGCAAATGGCTTCACTAGCTTAATGTTGTAGGCTTTTAAACATGAATTGCATGAGTTGCTTGCATGTTTTAGTGTCTTTTTGCACTCTATTTCAGCACTGAAATCTCTGTAATCTCCCTCTATTCTTCACTCTTTCATTTATTTTGAAAGTGACTTTGAACCCTTTGTTGGCTTGAGTGTGAAATTGAGACACTTGTGCTTAATGGTTTTAATCCTCTTTTGAGGGTTTTTACTAACCAATGGCATGAGGACTCTTTCATGCTCAAGGCACTTGTGGTTTAAGCCTACTTTCAATTACAGGACACTCACTTTTAGACTAATCAAGTAAAGAATGGATTGGTAATCTAAAACGAGTAAATAAATTCGGACAAGTAAAAGAGGCAAGATAAGAATTTTTCATGTTGCATTGCATATGTTCGGATCGGACGTTAATTCGAACACGAGAAAAATGGGACGTTTCATACTCAAAGTGATGAAATGTGCCACTTTTCTTGATCACCATCACCCTTGATCATGCATGATAGGGTCATGGTTCTGTCGAGTCTTGTTTTGCACTCATTAAGTTTGTACAAGTTTGGTTCTTTTGGTTGATGGCTTAAAAGACAAGAGCTACACTCCTTTGAGCTTGTGTGATGATAAGGAGGGTAGCAGTATATACGTTTCTTGAGAATACACTGCTTTGCCTCTGTTTGCTCTTAGTTGCCACAAAAAAAAGGAAGTTCAAGGAAGAGGTGGCCGACCGGCCACCAGTAGTGGTTGACCGGCCACCAGCAATAGCCGATTAGGCACCAATGGTAGCCGACAGCCACCATTGGTAGCTGACCGGCCAGAAATGAAATTTTGCACAAGTGTGTTCCTGATTGGGAGCAGAGATGTTTTGAAAGTTGGCAACACTGTTGGTGTTCAAGCAAGCACAAACAGAGGTGTCCGATGGCAAGGCAGTGGATTTTCAAGAGAAAACCAACCAAGCATGCATGCATCCCTTGCCCTTCGTGGCCATTTACTTAGTTTATTTAATTAGTTAGTAGTAGCTAATTCATTCACTCAAGTGTTGTAATTATTTTGTAATAATTAGTTAACTAGAGTAGTTATTTAGTTTTATGTTGTAATAGTTAGCCAAATTAGTGTAGCTAGTTAGCTTATTCATTTGGACCCTCCTTCGCAAGGGCGTAATGTTGTAATAAATGTGTGTGCGTGTGTGTATATCTTCTAACCCCACATTTTTCTCCCTTTTATTTATCCGTTTTTGATGGTTAGATTAGGGACATTTTCAATTAGCATACCTTATGCTTGCATGCACCGCGGCTTAGCGCATCATTCAAACTATATCGTATTTCAATACTTACTTGAATACGTGTTTCAAAGCATGCTATCAAAGTGTTGCAAATTCCATATTAGTAGCCGAGTCTATTAATTGCATTATTGCATGTGTTGCATTAGGCATTTTTGTATAGTTAGGATCATGCATTTTTCTAACTAGTTTTTGTTTTGGCTTGGAGTACTCAGTAAGTTTTTATGCTTTAGCATGCTTGCATGAGTGTGATTGCCATATTATCATGTTTCGCCTGCTTGCCATGAGGTTATGTACTTAAATGCTAAACTGCATGAATGCCTGTGGATGAAGGCTTGTTGTTTGAATTAGAATAATTCATCAAATGTCTCTTTTAAGCCCACTTTGCGAAGTGGAAAATCCTGTTCTAAGCCCATCATGTTTGGTGGCAAATCCGCATTTCTAAGCCCACTTGAGGGTGGCAAATTCAAACCATTTCAAAAGCAAACATGAGTTAAGTTGTTTCAATTCTCGCGATTTTAGTCTATACTTGCTTGTGTGCGTCACATAGTAAAGCTAGTCTAATAAATCGGAATAAGAACACATGAGGTTTATAAAACAACATATCATGATTAGTAGAGGCCGATCTTTTGATCGGGTGAGTGGGGGTGCTCATTTCATGACCTTCCCCCATCGTACCCAAGTTTTCGAGTCGAGACAACTTTGGTGATGATGGACACGTGGCCTTTGGCACGAGTCCGGGTTTCCTAAATTTCTCCAAAAACAAAATATTTAGGTGGCGACTCTGTAATCTGGCAAAGCAGTCCGATTTTGGCATTATTTGATTCAAAATCTGATTTTTCAAAACGATTTGCCGGATTGGACTCTTTGGTGTTTATCAGTCTCACATTGCACTTGTGAGACTAGATTCAGAACCATAGGTAGAGTCCGAACTGTGAGGGCCTTTCTTTTCAAACCCATTTTCGAAAGGCGGTGGCGCGGAAAAAGGCGAGCCCACAGGGCCGCCCATATACTGTTATGCTACGAGACTACATATGCCACTTTTTCGACTGCGAATCAAATTCCGATTCCAAAGGTGTAGACACCCCATTTTTGACCGTCCTAAAGACTTGGACGTCATCGTTTGAGTGCTCAATGATTGCGCATGTTCGCGCTCGTTTGGAGTCCCCGAGGTTTTCGGCTGTGTGCCTTGCCTCTAAGTCTCTGAACTCTCTTGGTTTTGTGCTTGTTTTAAGGCAACTCTTGGTCCCCCCCCCCTTTTGCCTGGAGGGAGAAACAATGGTGTAGACCACTTTTCTCCCATGTTGACCACTTTTCTCCCTTGTCAGCCACTTTAGGTGGTCGGTTGACTAGGGTGGGTGGTCGGTCGACCACCTCAAGTGGTCTGCAGCATGCCACTACCTTCTCTTCTCTTGGGAGACCCCCTTTTTGCCTTGTCGACCAGCTTTTTCCCTTGTCGACCACCTGAGGTGGTCGGTCGACTAGGTGGGGTGGTCAATCGACCACTTTGAGTGGTCGGTGGCCATTTTTCACTTTCTACAGACATTTCTGGTGCCAGCTGTTAGGCACAAAATGCATCCTCCCTACACATGTAGGAAGGGATTTATGCAAGCTTTGTCTTGCATTTCTATAAAAGGGAGGTGTCTCCCCATTCTCAAGGGTTTAGAAAATTTAGAGACAAAATATGACTCTCTCTCTAGAATTCTCTCTCTCTCTCTCTCTCTCTCTCTCTCTCTCTCTATGTTATGCTCTATAGTGCTTTGAAGTGAACTTTCTTCACACTTTTGCACACAACCTCTTAGCCAAACACTCTTACCTTGTTGTTGAGGTGCTTGAGGGTCTTGTGGGAGCTTCAAAAGGCTGGTTTTTGGCTCAAGAAGGTGCTGTTGTTGCTGTGCTTCAAAGGTAATCCCATTTCCCCTTTTAAAGCTTTGTTTTGGTTACTCTCTTAGCCACCTTTGCATGCTATTTTAGGCTTAGCTTTCAACTACAAAAAATAATATTTTTAAGTGTTTAAAATGGTTGTTTAAGGCCTAGTTTGAGTTAGGGTTGGTTTACCCCCTTTGGTGGCTTGTTTTGCTTTGCTTTGTGCCATCTCTTAAGGCCTTTGGGATCATCTCTTTTTGGCCTTCTTACCACTAAAACTCAGAGGAATTTCAGTGGTGGAAAGGTGGTTTTGAGGTCCCAAATGGGTGGGGGTGATCCCCCTTCCTCTTCTTTTGTTTGCATGTGTTGATGGCCCATCAAAAGAACATGTATTTCTACTTCTTAGTGGCTTTGTTTAGACTCATTTTTGTGACTTTTTAGACCTTCCATAACTTTGTTTTTGGCTGTCTTGGTCACCTCTTGCATACTTCTTGTACTTGTAGTGTAATCCTACTTGTAGCCTTGCAAAGTAGCATGTCTTTGTACCTTGAATTTGCTTAGTTCAAGCATGTTTTTAGCCACTATTTGCCATGTCATAACTCTGTGTTGGGTTGGTTTGGTTGCCTCTTGCATGCTCCTTGCATTTGTAATGCAATTTTGTTCACTAGCCTAGTGTATTCGGTGTTCCACCCTATTGATCTAGCATGTGTATGCTCTACTCCAGCACATTTTTGGCTATGTTTTAGCATGCTTTAGGTCTGGTTTGAGTGGTTTTGGTCATGCATGCTTGGCTTTGCATAGCTATAGTGTATTTGGCTTTGCTAGCCTTGCACTTTGAGACCTCTAGCATGTCATATTTGAGCTTTTTGCATGGCATAGCATCATTTGGCATGTTATTTCAGACCATATACCTCTGTCATATTCTTGCATTTGTCGTCCTTTTGTTGTGTTTGAGGTTTAGGCCTTATGCTTCGCTTGTGAGCTAACTTGCATGCATGTTTGTCTAAACTTTTGGGCTATCATTTCAGCATGTTTTGGCCTCTATTTTGGCATGTTTTAGGTCTGTCCATAGCTGGTTTGACCATTTGTGCTTGATATTGCATGCCTCTTGTGTGATGCTCTTCACTAGCCTTAGTGTTTTTGGCCTTTAACATGTTTTGCATGCATGTTTTGCATGATTTAGCATATTTAGCATGTCATTTCAGTGCTAAAATATATGCCATTACATCCCACTAATTCACTCTTTCAAAACTAGAGGACTCTCACTTTTGGACTTAATTGATTAAGGGACTAATTTGTAATCTAAAATGTGTAAACAAAATGAATCAAGTAAAACATGGCCAAGATAAGCATGTTGTTTGTATTGCATGTGTTTGGATTAGACGTTAATCCAAACACGAGAAATGTGAGACATTTCATACTCATAGTGATGAAACGTCTCACATTTCTCGATCGCCGACGCCCTTGATTGCGCATGATAGAGTGGAGGCATTTCGAGTCTTATGTATGCATTCATTGAGTTTTGCACAAGCTTGATTCTTTAGCCACCATGCATTGAAAATGCTTGGTTGTTGGCTTGAGAGTCAAGTGCCATACTCCTTTGAGCTTGAGATATGATAAGGAGTATGGAAATGCATACATTTCCTTGCAAATACACTGTCTTGCCTCTCGTGCTCTGTTGCTCACAGAGGAGGAATTTCAGCCCTCAAGGTGTTCTTGAGATCAGAAAGAAGCAATTTGAAAATCGGTGTAATTTTCAAAGATTCAAAAGAGTGCAAACAGAGGCGTCTTGAGGCAAGGCGGTGGATTTCCGGGAGGATGCAACCGAACATGCATATCTCCCTCGCTCGTGAGGCCATTTATCGCTTCTGTTAGCTAGTTGTAGTTAATTACCTGTGCTGTAATTAATTTAGCTTAGTGCTTTGTAATATTCTAATTAGCTTAGATTAGCTAGTTATTCAATTTGGTTTATAATAATTAATAAGCCAGAATAGTTAGTTAATTAGTTGGTTTGTAATAGTTAGCTTAATTAGCATAGCTAGCTAGCTTTCATTTTATTCGGACCCTCTGTCGAGAGAGCAAATGTTGTAATAAGTGTGCGTGTGTGTGTGAATGTCTTCTAACCCCACGTCTTTCTCCCTTTTACTTATCCGCTTTTGATAATTAGTTTAGGGCATATTTCAATTAGCATACCATGTTTGCATTATTCATTTGTCTTGCATGCACCGGGCTCAGCGCATCATTCAAACCGCATTGTATTTCAATACACTTCTTTGAATACATGTATCAAATGTCGCATTCATATGCCATCTTAGATAGCTGAGCCCATTTAGTTGCATTTTGAATGTGTTGCATTAGGCACTTAACATAGTTAGGATCATGCATTGATTTCTAACTAGTTGTTGTTTTGGCTCGGAGTACATTGTAAGTGTTGATGCTTTAGCATCCTTGCATGTGTGTAAATGACTGCCATGATAGCATGCTTGCCATGAGGCTATGTGCTTAAGTGATTAACCACATGAATGCCTGTAGATGAAGGCTTCATTGCTTGAATTGGAACAATTCATCAAAATATGCGTTTTAAGCCCACTTGTTTGTGGCAAATCATGTTTTAAGCCCACTTGAGGGTGGCACATCCACGTTTTAGCCTACTTGCGAGTAGCATCTTCAAACCATTTTTGAAAAACAAACATGAGATGTTTTGTTCCAAATTGAGTGATTTAGTCTATACTTGTATGCTATGCGCATCACATAGTAATTCTAGATTAATAATCAAAATAAGAACTCATGTGTTTTCAAAACAACATATCATGTTAGTAGAGGCCAATTTTTGATCTGGCGACCGAGGGTGCTCATTTCAGGACCTTCCCCTCTCGTACCCAAGTTCCCGAGCCGAGGCAACTTTGGTGATGACGGACACATGGCCTTAGGCACGAGTCAGGGTTTCCTAAATTTCCCAAAATAAAATATTTAGGTGGTGACTCTGAAATCTGGCAAAACAATCCATGTTTGGCGCTCTTTGATTAAAATCAATTTTTCAAAATGATTTGTCAGATTTAGACTCTTTGGTGATTTATCAGTCTTACATTGCACTTTGTGAAATTAGATTCAGAACCGTGATAGGAGTCCGAACTGTAGTAACTAGAACACAATTCGCACCCTCTCCGAAAGGGGGGCGCGCGGAGCTAGTTCGGGCGGTCTACAGAAAGGCAAACAACAACTCACGGCACTCATTTTCCCAAACTATAAGAACCTTAAGGAAATTAATGTTGGAGATTTGGATTTTGAGTGAGGTGAAGTCCATGATCGGGTCGCCGAACCAAACGAGGCCAACTTAGAGGAAGTTGACGCGGCTCTCAACTTGGCTTTTGAGGAAGTCGGCCTTAATTCTCTGTCCACTTCGGGCCGAGTTGACATATCGTTGAAGGAAGATATTTTCACCAATTTAGGAGATCTTCCTGGCAGAGATCCTGAAAACATGGCCGGGGAGTCGCTTGCACAAATGGCCAGAAGAAATAATGCCAACAAGATGGCAGCTCGAAGAAGGGCCGAGGCCGCCAGGTTTGAGCCCCAACTTCCTGTTCAGACTGGTTTGTTTCCTCCGGCTCCGGTTGAGGCTGAAACTTCTCTTGTTGAAGAAACGGAGCAAGATATTGTAGATGAGTCGGCCATCGAGCAATCGGACAATCGATTGGCTGAACAAATGGAGAAAAAACGCCTGCCGAGGTTGGAGCCAATTCCTTTGAAGGCTTAATTGACAAACGGCCATGCATGGTAGAATCGCAAGATATAATGGCTCCATTTATTATCCAACCTAAGATAAAGAACACGCCGATTTCGGCTAACATATCGGCTTTAAAGGACCCCACTGTGGCCCTAAGTGTGGCCTCATCAATATCCTTGCTGGTTAACAGGGCTGTGTTCCGTATAGAACCAGACATGGTGTTGATAGTGCTAGCTGCTCAGTCGGCGGTATTGGTACGTACATCATGTATTTATTTTATTATTATTTTGTTTTGTTAAATAATGCTGATTGTCTTACGCGTGCCTTGCTTCAAGCGGTGGGTAGGATCACAGAGATCAGTCGCCGTCACTATGACGCCGTTGAGCAAATCAATTTACTTCAAGCCGAAATTGAAATAAAAAAGGGCAAGGCGAATGAGGCATTGACTGAGCTGGCGGTGGCATCTCTTAGAGCCGACTCTAAAGCCAAGAAGGTAGAGGAAGAGCAAGCAAGGGCCAATGTCGAGGAAGAGAAGGCTAAATGCTCAGATCTTCTCAAGATAGCCACCGAGGATAGAGCGAACGTTAGTGAAGAAGAACTGAAGTTAGCTAAGGAAGCGATTGCGAAGCTGGAGGCTGATTTGGAAGAATCGAAGAAGGCGAAAGAAATTGCCGACTTTGAGGTTTCCAAAGCGTTCAATACCGGTGAGAACGTTGCCTTGGAGAAATATGTGGAGGAAGTACCAAAATTTGAGAATCAAGGATTCAAACACGGATGACTCAAAACTCTAGCAGCCGCTAATGTGGTATTAGAGCAGCCAATTCCATATGAGCAGCTAGAGGTTGAGCTACTGGAGTTTGACCCTGAGGAATAAGTAGTTTTGTGTAATTTTGCTTTTTAACTAGCATTTTCTTGTATGTAATTTTTTTTGTAGATTTTTGTAAGGCAATTTTCATACGTAAAATGATGACTAATTGTACTCAATTTATTAATGAAAATCATCTTTTTGTCTATTTTCTGTGTGCTAATTTGAGAGTGCAATAGTTATAAAATTGTATGTCGAGCTCAATAGTTATAACTAATTTGAGTGTCAAAATAAAATGCAGCTCAATTCGGCTATAAAATTGTATGCATTTCTTGACTAGTTTGCCAACAAGGACAAGTTAATGCCGAATAACCTGTGTCCCTTGCAAGTTGTAACTTGTGAATAAAATATTTGGCTCAAAGCTAAACGTCTAGCCAAATGAGGTAATGTACTATCATTAGGTTATATCATCAGATGCTGATTATAGTGATGTCCTTGCCTCATTTGGGCATATCGTTACAATGCCGAATAACATGTGTCCCTTACAAGTTGCAACTTGTGAATAAAATATTCAGCTCAAAGCTAAACGCCTGGCCAAATGAGGTAATGCATTATCATTCGGCTATATCATCAGATGCTGATTATAGTGATGTCCTTGCCTCGTTTAGGCATACCGTTACAACGCCGAATAACATGTGTCCCTTACAGGTTGCAACTTGTGAATAAAATATTCGGCTCACAACTAAACGTCTGGCCAAATGAGGTAATGTATTATCATTCGGCTATATCATCAAATGCCGATTATAGTGATGCCCTTGTCTCATTTGGGCATACCGTTACAATGCCGAATAACATGTGTCAATTTGGACATATTTCAAACCCTGCTACAGATGCGGGATTAACTGTTAGGCACATCGAAAATGGTGCAGCCGTAATTAATGAACGAGGATGTAATATTTAAGAAGCTGAGGGCGTTGTAGAAAAAATTTGGCACAAACGACGATAATCGATAATTTGAGGAAGAGCAGAAACGTGAGTTGGGCCATAGATGTCGCAGAGGCTGTTTTTCAATAGTAAAGGAGAAACAAGAAGTTTGGCTGAACTGCACGCTGAGATGCATCGCGCTGCTAGAAGTGAAGCTCAAAGAACGGGGGATATGGCAACGGAGGGGAGGGAGAGACTTCGGTCACCCAGACATCAGAGTAGGTTCCCTAGAAGATGTGACACAGTGAAGTTTCCCAAGGATGGGGTGCAGCAACGAGGGAGATCAAGGAGTCATACCGGAGGTCAGAGTGCTGCACGAAACGAGCAGAGCAAAACTCTACGCCCATTTAGCTTTTCGGTTTTCATTGGGAATAAACCGATGACTGAAGCGGATTCTATTGTCCGTGATCCAAATGTGGCAGTCGAGTTTGCTTGACAGATTTTTCCGCCCGAAGTCTAGCAATCAATGGTCGGTGGACCTGACTATGAAGTTTTTCGGGAGGGCGTCTATGGAGCGGTGAAGGGTCTATACACCTCTTATGAAAATGACATGCATCTTCGTGCCACGCGAAGGGAGATAGAGTAGAAAGATAGCCGTATTCGAAGCTTGGAACAACATGCACAAAAAGTTGAGAACAAATTAAAAAAGGCCAAAACTTTCGAAACGCAGTTGGCAAGTCAAGTTAACCCGATCATGGCAGAAAGGGTAAACCAGCAGCTTTTAGATCATGCCATTGCTGATTGAGATACGGCGAGCATGTTCACAAGAGAAACAATAAGAACGAAGGCCTATAATGAAAGGTTTTTTCACAACCGAAAAATTGGTATCGATATGACGAAAGAAAAATTCGCTGAGGACGTCTGTCGATACGAAAATCGTAGATTTAAGCATGGGTGGACTAAGGCGCTGCAGGCTGCGGGTATCGACTTGGTGTCACCTCTATATCAAAATTATAAGTTTTCCTTCAAAGCTTATGATGCCGAGAAGCCTGATGATGAAGAGGATGCTAAATATATTTATTTGTTGATATGCATTGCACCCTTTAAGTTTTTCAAGAGTCATGTATTTTAGGCTTCTTTGTCTTAATGAGATAAACGTCTTCTATATTGTTTCGTTTAATGTTTGTTTTTGCTTGTGGTAATCGTACACTGATCCATACCATTATATTGCCAAATTTGGTCCTTCCGAATTCGGAGGCTTATTTAGCCTAAACGTGGCAACCATGGATGGGGCTCCAAGTTCGTAGTCTTAATGTTGGCCAATCGTGTCATCCATGAAGGGTACTCCAAACTCGGAGGCTTATTCGGCCCAACCATGGCAAACACGGATCGTGACATCTACGAAAGGCGCTCCGAATTCTGAGGCTTATTCGGCCCAAACATGGCAAACACAGATGGGGCTCCAAATTCGGAGTCTTAGTGTTGGCCAATCGTGACATCCACAAAGGGCGCTCCAAATTCAAAGGCTTATTCAGCCCAGACATGGCAACCACGGATGGGGCTCCAAATTCAGAGTCTTAATGTTGGCTAATCGTGACATCCATGAAGGGCGCTCCAAATTCGGAGGCTTATTCAGCCCAAACATGGCAAACATGGATGAGGCTCCGAATTCAGAGTCTTAGTGTTGGCCAATCGTGACATCCACAAAGGGTGCTCCGAATTCAGAGGCTTAGTTGGCCCAAATGTGGCAAACAAGGATGGGGCTCTGAATTTGGAGTCTTAATGTTGGCCAATCGTGACATCCACGAAGGGTGCTCCGAATTCGGAGGCTTATTCGGCCCAAACGTGGCAAACACAGATGGGGCTCCGAATTCGGAGTCTGTTAGTGTTGGCCAATCGTGACATCCACAAAGGGCGATATGAATTCGAAGGCTTACTTGGCCCAGATGTGGCAACCACGGATGGGGTTCCATATCCGGAGTCTTTTAATCGTTATCAAATCATTATTGACAAAACTGGGATAAAAAAGGGAATTAGATTGGGGAATTTACTTGAAATGCATACATATCAACAAAAGTTCTTACATCAGCAAAAATTCAAAGCAAGCTCGCATACCGTACAAGTTGGCTTAATGATAAAACTTGCGCAACTGTGTGGAATTCAATAGGCACGGCAAACTTCTCCCAGCCATGTCTTTGAGTCGATATGCCCTTGTTCCGGCGATTAAATCAATCTGATAAGGACCGTCCCAGTTGGGGCCTAATTTTCCGTTTGTCGGATTCTTGGTGACAGGTAATACTTTCTGGAGGACCAATTCTCCAGGTGTATAACGGCGTAACTGTACACATTGATTGTATGATTTAGCGAGTTGTTGCTAATATCACGCTATGCATACTAAGGCACGATCTCGGCATTCTTCGATCAGAGTCAAGTCCAAGGCCAACATCATGTCATTACGGCCCATGTCAAAAACCTTGGATTTTAGCGTAGGTAGACCGATTTCCAAGGGGAGAATTGCTTGGGTTCTAAAACACAAAGCGAATGACGTTTCTCCAGTGGATCGCCATGGAGTAATGCGATGAGCCTACAACACACTGGACAATTCTTCAACCCATCTACCTTTAGCTTTTTCCAATCTTTTCTTGATGCCGTCCAGGATGATTTTATTAGAGGAATCAACCTGACCATTGCTCTGTGGATAGGATGGCGAGGAAAAGTATGGCCTGATACCATACGTGTTGCGTAATTCTCGGTAGATGCCACAATCAAATTGGGTACCATTGTCTGAGACAAGTGCTCTTGATATGCCGAATCATGTTATGATGTTTTTCCATACGAAACGCTTAACATTGACATCTCGAATACATGTTAGCGCCTCTGTTTTAATCTATTTTGTAAAATAATCTGTTGCAACAATCAGGAATCGCTTGTTCCCTGGAGCCCGCAGTAATGGTTCGATGATATCTAGTCCCCATTGAGCAAACAGCCAAGAACTAGTGATAGAGCTTAACTCCTCGGCAGGTAGATGAGTTAAAGGGGAAAACTTCTGGCATTGTTCGCATTTCTTGACATAGTTCTTGGCATCTATTCACATGGTCGGCCAATAATAGCCTTGTGTTACAACTCGATGGGCCAATGAGCGTCCTCCAGAATGGGCGCCACAGCTACCTTCGTGTATTTTAGCCAAGAGTTTCTCAACTTTGTCTGGATGGACACATTCTAAGTATGGTCCGGAAAGGGATTTTTTGTAAAGCTTTCCATGCAGATCTAAGTAGTATCGTAGGGATTTATTTCACAGTTTGTGGGATTCTTTCTTATCCATGGGATGTTGCTCTCAGGAAAGGAATACAGCAATGTGGTCCATTCAACTTGGACCCGATTCAATGTTGTTAATCTAAACTAGTTCAGAAGAGGTAATGCTCGGCTCAAGGATGAATCCTACTTCGGTTGTCCATTTGATTTCTGAATCGATGGCAGAGGTAAGGTAAGCCAGGGCATCCGCATGCGTGTTCTAATCCCGGGTTATTTGATTCAATTCATGATGGTCGAATTTTGCGAGCAAAGAATTTTCTATTTTCATATAGGCTGCCATGCGGTCATTTTTAGCTCCATATTCCCCTTTTAACTGGTTGATCACTAATTTCGAGCCACAAAAAACAAGCAGCTGCCGTGCACCAAGGTGAAGTGCATTCCGTAGGCCGGTTAACAATGCTTCATATTTGGCCTTATTGTTTGACAGCTTGCTCGATTTTTGCCCCTTCGGGGGTCATGATTACTATGCCTGCCTCACTGCCACGTTGGTTGGATGACCCGCCACAGTACATCTTCCAAATGTCTCTAACATGTATCCTCTAGTTGGGTTTAAGTTGCACTTGATCGGATTTGAAGTCGGCAAGGCATTCCATGAATTCGGCTATAAAATCGGCGAGAACCTGCCCCTTGATGGAAGTTCTAGGTAGAAACTGGATATCATACTGGCCGAGTTCCAAAGCCCACTTCGAAATGAACCCTGATGCTTCCGCACTGCGGAGCGTTGACCGGAGGGGATAATTTGTTAGTATTCTTATGGTATGCCCCTGAAAGTAATGCATTAGTTTTCTTGCAACCATAATGAGAGCAAGGATGAGCTTTTCCATTGGTAGATAACGTGTTTCAGCGTCAGCCATTGCTTTGCTTACATAGTAGACAGGTCGCTGCTCTCCGAGTTCTTTCCTTAGAAGTACGACGCTTACCGTCCGGTCAAATACCGCCAGGTACAGAATGAGCAGATCACTTGCCGAGGGGATTGCCGAGAGTGGTATTGATCGGAGGTAAGTTTTCAAACTGTCCAAACGGCCTGGCACTCGGGGGTCCATTCAATGGCTTTACCTTGTTGAAGTGTATGAAAGAATTGTCGGCAACAATCTGTAGAACGTTTGATAAACCTATTGAGCGCGGTGGCCATTCCCATTAGCTTCTGAACCTCTTTGACCGATCGAGAAGAGTCGAGTTCTAAAATTGCCGTGATTTGCCTTGGGTTGGCCTCTATTCCGCGGTGGTTAACAATGTAGCCGAGGAATTTGCCAGAACTTATGCCGAATGCACACTTTAAGGCATTAAGTTTCATTTTATACTTTCGAAGAATGCCGAATGTCACTGCCAAGTTGGCTAGATGGGCTTGCTTTTCCTTGGATTTGACCACCATGTCGCCAATGTATACTTCCATGGTGTGGTCGAGCTGTTTCTTGAACATGGTAGTAACTAGTCTTTAGTAAGTTGTCCTTGCATTCTTCAGCCCAAAAGGCATGACCTTATAGCAATAGGTTCCTCTTGGGGTGAGGAATGCAGTCTTTTCTTAGTCCTCCGGGTGCATGGCAATTTGGTGACAGCCTCTATAAGCGTCCAAAAAGCTCATACGTTGATGATGCGCCGTTGCATCTACAAGTTGGTCTATTCTGGAGAGAGGAAAACAATCCTTGGGATAGGCTTTGTTTAAATTTGTGAAATCCACACACGCGCACCATGATCCACTCTTTTTCTTTACAACCACTGTATTGGACAACCATGTAGGGTAAGTAACTTTGCGAATTGCCCCGACATCAAGCAATGAGTTAACTTCCTCAACAACGGCAGAAACATGCTCTGCGGATGACCGACGACTTTTATGAATAATTGGTTTACATTTTGGATCAATGTTCAAGTAGTGCTGGGCCACAAACGGATCCACCCCCGGCATTTCATGTGGCGTCCATGCAAAAACGTCGAGGTTGCTGAGTAAGAAGTATATAAGCTCGTGCCTGTCACCTTCGTTCAAGGAAGTGCCGATCATAAAAAACTTGTCAGGACTCCCATTGATTTTAATCCGATCAAATCCTCAGTTACCTTTTCGCCGGGGATCTTCCCAATGTCCTCGAGGCTTTCCCGATCTGGTACTTCAATTGAAATCACTTCTATTTCTTTTGGTGTCTTTGCAGTAGCAACAAGGTGGCATGCCTGCGCTGATTTCTGAGAACGTTGAATTTGTTCAATGCCATACTCAGTCGGAAAATGAAATAATTGATGGTAGGTGCTCGGAACAGCTTGCATTGTATGCAACCAAGTTCTTCCCATGATGAGATTGTATGGTGACAGAAGTTTGATGACTAGAAATTCCACATCTACTGATCCGGTACCCGCCGAACTGGTAATGCGATCTTGCCCAATGGATACTTAGGGTTAGCGTTGAAGCCGAATAATGGGTAATCGGCAGGCAACAAATCCGAGTCCATGAAGTCGAGTTTGACGAATGTCTTGTAATACATTATCTCCGAAGTGCTTCCCTAATTGATGAGAACACATTCAATGGTGAATCTGTTCACGCATAGCTCAATGACAAAGGGATCGGCGTATGGGAGAGTTACTCCAACTAAGTCAGTGTCATCGAAACTAATCCTTCCAGTTTCATGGGGCCGTTTTGCTGGCGCGATCGGCCTTTGGAGGCTAGGTTGTGCCTGAATTGTCTGTATCTCAGCTGACGATGGCAGACTGTATATCATGTGAATTACACCAAGTGGAGGTGAATCTGGCCCTAGGGCTACCGTGTTCGATGGATTATGCTTTCAGACATGTTGTGCCAGCTGGCCGTCTTGTACTAGTTCCTCCAGGTGGTCCTTCAATGCATAACAACTGTTGATGTCATGACCATGGTCTTTGTGGTATTCACACCGCTTGTCCCTTCTCCTAGTAGCATGAGGTCCAATCATATTGGGTGGCCATTTAAAGAACGAAAAGTGTTAAACTTTCGATAAAATCTTGTTGACCGGCTCTGCCAACTCCGTGTACTTTTTTTCTGATCGTCTTGTGCGCCTGCTATCCACTTGATATTGTTCATTTGATCGATGTGAAGATTGATCATTTGATCAGCATGAGTCACGCCTTTTGTCTCGTTTAGCCTGATTCCACGATTCGAGGCTCCTCGATGGCACGATATTTATCAGCTGAACGATTCCAGGCGGAGCTATCTTAATAGCTTTCTGCCCGACTTTGACCCGCAGGGCATCGTCTTCCACTTTGCAATATTCTTGGACTTTCTTCATTAACGCCCAGACTGTTTTGGGGGGCTATCTGGTCAATGAACTGCGGAGGGGACTATCCGGATGTAATCCAATCTTAAAGACGGTGATGGCCATGGAGTCATTGCAGGCATCATCTACCAGATTAAAGCATTTCCAATAGCGTGCCAAATATTCATAAAAGGTTTCTTTTGGTTGAATTTGCATTGCCCAAAGAGAATCGGCTTGCTTTGGCTGGATTTCATTGGTGATGAATCTTGCCCTGAAGGACTTTTGGAGTGAGTGGAAGCTTTTAATCGATGCCGGCTCCAGTTTATAGTACCATCTGACGGTCAGTGGTCCTAGACTGCTCGGAAACATTTGACACATGAGGGCTTCATCGTCAACATGAAGTGTCATCGCCTATTTATAATGACGAATATGATCAGTGGGATTCGATTTTCCGTCGTACAGGGTAAACGATGGTGCTTTGAACTTCTTGGGTAGCACTACCCTTGCAATTCGTCGCACAAAAGGATCATGCTTATCTGCTTCATCCAAATCATCACTTCTTCTTCCTCGCTTGTGCCGTGCATACGGACTTCCTTCAGATGAGCTAGATACAGAGACTCGTCCTTTCTTTCTGGGTTCTGGGGATGGTGAGTCAGAATCACTGTCATTATCATGTTTCCGAATTCAACGTCGTCAACCATCCTTCTTTTCCGAAGGTCGTCCCCGGTCTTGGCATATGGCCTGTTGGGATTTTGCCACCTCCAGGGCCAAATCCTGGTGTAGGCACTTATTCTCAGCCATCATATCTCCAGCCGCTATTCATTTTGCTTTGTTTGATCCATAATCGTCTACATTGTCTCATACACTGATGTCGAGGGTTAGGTCTGGGCTACTGAGTCAAAGTTCAAGGCCCGTCGTGCGGTGATATTTTCTGGTCCAAGCATGTTTCTTGGAGTGATGTCATCTCTTGGCGTAATGTCATCAACGACTACCGGAGGATCATCTATTACGCCCGCCATGGATGTGCTTGAGTATTCCCACAAACGACGCCAATTGTGGAGAAGTGGTTTGGAAATACTCTAACATCCTATAGGGCATTCTTGATCCTCTGATTGCCACTTGAAAAATGATGAACACTCCGATCGGGGGTGCCATAATTAGCATTCCGACGAACAAGTTAGTATATGCTCTCTAGTTTGCTTCTATCTCAAGTTATTTAATCTATTCTCACATGCCTTTCTTCGATTGATGTTCTTCTTATTTATACTAGTATCTAGTCTCAGGGGTCGGGCCCACTCTTAAGCCAACGCATGATTGCTTATCCAGCCTTTCTATTGTATGCCAATTCCTACTCGGCCGATTGCATGGTCGATTTACATATTTGGCTTCAGGACCCCCTTTTGGTCAGAGCCAAATCGTCTTTGTTCTGATTTTCCTTCAAATAAATTTAGCTTTCCTTAGTATACAATTATTCGCCGCCCCACAAATTATAATTAATTTGAATTTTTTTATATTTTTATATATATATATATAAAAGGTGTTATATATATATATATATATTGATCTTATATTTATATTTATATATGTTTATCTTTATGTTTATATATATAATATTATATAAATGTCTATTAGGTTGCATTAGAGAGAGAAAAAAAAAAAGGAGAGCAGCCACAGTAAAAAGAAAGAGGGAGAGAGAGAGAAAGAGAGAGATTAATCAAAGAAAATAGGGTCTGTGTGTGAGAAGCAGTGAGAGAGGGAGAGAGAGAGAGATTAATCAAAATAGAGAGACGGTGCAAGAGGAGAAAGAAAAAAAAATGGGGGGGGAGTTAGGGTTTTATTTTGGTGGCTTTATTAATTCTTCAAATATTTTTTTGGTCTTCAAAAAATATAATCAATACAAAATCCACTTCTCTTTATTTATGTTTAATTCTTTGTTTTTATTTTTTTATTCGATGTTAGTTTGATTTTGTATTTACATGAAGATGATAGATTGATTTTAATTATTTTGATTAGTTATGTATATCAGGTTTAAGGTTTTTATATGTATTTATTTTATAGTTGTAATCACACTCATGGTTATATGAAATTAAAATAAACTTAGAACTCATAGATAAATTCCTTATACTCTACCATGACTCCATGGATTATTGTTTTATTTAAGTGTTGGTGAGAAAGAGTGTATAAAAGAAAAGTGAGGATTATGAGATTTATTTTAATGCCTTAGGCTTGGCATTGTTATGTTTGTTCTCATTAGTAGATGAGAGATTGTGTATATATATATTGTTGTCTCATTCTTATGAGTAGACAAGTGCTTTGATTTACGCGCGTACATATGTACTAACCATCCGGAGAGTGTGAGTCAAACTCGGGATGATATCCCCGTAGAAGTTTGGCTTCGGAGCGGTGTTAGGTATACAGGAGGTACATGGGATATATGTGTAGGGTGGAAGTGAAGGGCCGAAGTGGTGGAGTTAAGGTACAAAGAATTTAATTATGAGTTTATTGGTATAATGTGAATTGTATTGATTTGTACATGTTGAAAAATAGTAAACGATCTCGATAAATTATGAAATTTGAGCAGAGGCATGTATACGTGATTTTAGACAACTTTTGTATTTTAACTTTTTATTAAAAAGATCGATTAGAACTTATAATCGGATGATCTTGATTACAATAGTTTTTATTCATTTTAGCAGTGCAGACTTTGGATGTTGTTTTAACCCACAAAACGAGCTTATATTTTATTGGTATCACGTAAAATGAAGTAAAACATTATTCTGAACACTTTTCATGTTTTGAACTTTTCCGAAAAAAATCATTTTAGGACAATTTCTTTTCATTTTTCAGCTTTAGATTTTTCGGTTAAATTCCGTCTAAATTCTTCTATCTAGTTTTTCTCTTAACCTGTTCAATTTTTACTAAATTCGTTTCATTATCTTTTAGGAAATTTAATTCTGTACAACTTTTGTTCTTTGAGTTTTGGTCAATTCAAATTATTTAAGCATGAAACGGTGCATTTTTATACTTCTTCAACAATTTACTTATGATTAAATGATACTAACTTTATTTTTTTTTTCCAGAATGGTGGGTCTTACTAATTTTTTATACAGGGCTAATCCACTATATTTTTTTATGTTTATTTTGTTATTTTATACTCAATTTATATTTAATTGTGTACGGGCAATAAACTAAATGCCACCATATCTCAGGAAACTACTCCTTCGTCTCGGTGTGGGTGGAACTAGTTATCTTGTCTCATAACAAGAATTATATGTAATTTTGTTTGTGTTTGGTGGACACGTGGATGTCAAATATTTGTACTCATATCAGTATACTTGTATATTGACTCATTTTGTCTCTTGGTATCTCGAGTGCATTCTATTTGAGCGCAACTGAGCTTCCTTTATAGGATTAGTTGGCACTACGGTGATGAAGATAAATAACTATAGTTGTTAGACATGTCGTTTGGACTTCTTTTGTTTTCTTGAGCTTAGAGTTGATATTAGCTTATGTATTTATTTATTTTTATAACTTTAGTATTTTGATAATTTGACATGATTTGTAACTTTACATTATTTAAGTTATTTTGACTATTTATTGTTACTTTAATGTTGGAGGTATTGGTTAGTCATGAAATTATGGTGGATGGTTTGGTTGGCATTTTTTTTTTTATATATATATTTTTTATCCCTTGTAATCTTTTAAGCATGGAATTTATTTAAACCTTATGAAGACGAGAACGTTTAGGATTTGTGTAATAACCCAACTCTCTCATCTGCTTTGATTCCCTAATTTATATGTGTGATTATATGTGTGCTTATGTGCTTGATGTACATGTTTAAATGTGTGAATTCCATATTTCTGAATGTGTGTCTGTTGATTATAAGAACATCTGTTGAAATTACAATCTTTGGACTGAAAATTGAAAGTCTTAGCGGGGCGATAAACTGAAATTGACTTTACAATTATGATTAGCATGATTTTTAGAACATAATATGAAGTTTTGTAAAAATTTGATTCATAATGAATTAATTAGTTTTATTTGGCTAAAACCCCTAGAGTTAACACTTGGACATTGAAATTAACGACTTTAGTGAGTTCAGAAACCGAAATTAAGTACATGAATATGCTAATGGGAATTTTTCAAGCCATTTGAGAAGTTTAATTGAAAATTTATTTAATCTGATTCGTTAAGGCTTGTTTGGCAAGCATTTTAGCTATATACATATATATGTGATATAAGCCCCTTTTGAGCTCATCTCCTCTCATTTTGGTGAGTGAAAAAATCTAGAGAGTCACCCAAGAGAGAGAAAGAAAAGAAGAGAATTCAAGTTAAGCTTGGAGATTGGAAGAGTAATTTAAAAGATTGGCTCAAGGTAAATGTTAATCAACCCAAATCCTTACAATATTTCTTCAATTGTTCGGAATCAAGTCTTAAAATAAAGTTTCTTACATGTATATGAGTTAGGGTTGTGGGTTATGGTCTTAACTTAACCAATTTTATGAAATTGAAGCTTAAGTTTTATATCATGAAAAGATGAAGAAGATTAAGGAATGTAAAAATTAGAGTGTAATGTTTGTATATATATATCAGGAAAAGATGAAGAAGATGAAGGAATATGAAAATTAGAGTTGTATATGCCAAACTAAAGGAAGTTTTGATCTATTTAAGCTTGAGTTTTATGCTTATTATGTTCATATGTCATGTTTTTGGAAGTAAATTGATTGAATTAGAGACTTGGCATACCTTTGGAAAAGTTAATTTTGTTTCAATTTCGGACTGCTCAAACAAAGCCCAGGACCACACGTACGGGGCTCATGGCCACACGTGCGAGGCTCA
This sequence comes from Camellia lanceoleosa, assembly GCA_025200525.1. NCBI lineage: Eukaryota > Viridiplantae > Streptophyta > Magnoliopsida > Ericales > Theaceae > Camellia > Camellia lanceoleosa. The sequence goes on from CM045766.1 coordinate 182,750,567, forward strand.
CAGTTGCATGAGCGGAAAGCAGAGGAGGCAAACTGAGCAATTTGAAATAAAAGCACGTGCGGAGTCGCACGTACGGTGGGGGACTTCCGCACGTGCGACCAATGGAGAAAAATTCTATTAACTTCTTTTGCTCTTTTTGACCCTCTAAAATTGTTAATGTGTCTATTTGATCCCTCTGAAATGCTTAAACATGCATAAGAATTAAACCAAACGGAAGAATGATTAAAGAATGGAAGCTAAGAAACGAATGTGTTAATGATCCATTTGTGTGTGTGCTATATGTAGGTCAGTTGCCGGAAGCAACCGTTGCTCGACTAAACCACTGTAAGTAATAATAGTGTAACAATATGTTTATTTCCGTACTTTGGTTTATGAATTATGTATCTTGACCGTGAATGGCATATTTGAGATTAATGGTGCTTTAATTCATGTAACTTAATTTTGAATGACACACGTTTGATCATGAATGGTATATGATAGATAAATTATAAATTGATGAAACGATTGAGCAATGGTACCAATATAAACAATAGCATATGAAATGGACCTGAGGTCCTTTTGTTTCCGTTATATATGATGGCCTTAAGGCCAAGGGAGGTGGAGACATGTCGATGTTCCATCTACCTTAACATGATATGAATTGCCATGATTAATGGCTCTAAGGCCAAGGGAGATGGAGACATGCCGATGTTCCATCTACTCTATAAAGTCTAGAATAGCTGTTAAATTATGTTGGGCCTGAGGCCGTTGTGTATCATGTTGGGCCCGAGGCCGTTGTATATGACATTGGGCCTGAAGCCGTTGTGTATCATGTTGGGCCCTAGGCCGTTGTGTATGACGTTGGGCCTGAGACCGTTATGTATCATGTTGGGCCCGAGGTCGTTGTGCATTAAGTTGGGCCTAAGGTCGTTTCGTCATATGTTGGGCCCTAGGTCGTTCCATCTTATGTGGGCCTGAGGCCATTTTGGAATATGATTATGGAGACATGTATACGTTAGATAAATATTCTCCAAGACATATGCTCATTCACCCAAACCTCCTTACATTATTATTATTCACTGAGCCTTGCTCACTCTGTTTTTATATATGTTTATGTAGGTGATCAACTAGGAGGGCAGCCCTAGGTCAGCTTTAGGAAACTTTTGATGGACCGGTTTTGTTAAGCCTCCAAAGTGGAGCCCTTGTCTTTTAGAGTTGTCGTGTTGCTTAGACACTTGTGAATATGTAATTTTTGGATTGCTAGCGTATATGATTTATACTTGTACATATGAACTGTGTATATGAACCATCTAAATATCATGTTTAATGATCCTGGCATTTAAGCACTACTCAATGGACATTTTTCTATTTATTTGTTTCCGCTTAAGGCCCCGTAATTGAATAAATAGTTTTGAATTTTGTCGTTGAGGCATGAGTGCAGGCCGGTCATGACCTAAACTTTTAGGGACGGGTTTGGATCGTGACAATTTGGATGATGGAATATTAATTGGGATTTAGTCCTAATTTAATATTTAATTGTTCAAATTGTGGGGCGTGACATTGCGCTCGAGCGAAGCCCTGTTTTCAACAATTTGACTAAGTGTTGAACAGCATGTTTTGACATTCTCATTGCATCCTAGGCATTCCTAGGCCAAGACTAAGACATAATAATGAGGATAAAAGCTAGAAACACACTAAAAATGAAATGAAATAAGTTATGTATGATCCAAGCATGTGTTTCAGTATATGTACATGTTATGTTTGCGTAGGTCACGCATCGTGAGCTTATGATCCATTGGTTTGCTATCAAGCTATCTGTGAGTAATAACTTAATAAAGCTATGTTCGATAAGAAATACTTTCTGAATATTATGATATGATATGAACTGTTTTTGAATGATACAAAAGGCTATTTTGTGATTACATGAATGATGATCCAATTTGTATTTGTGGTATCCTTAGTAGAGGCCCTCACCCAGGGGACATAATATTGTGGCTTATAGTCATGAGGCCCTCGCTCGGGGAAGACAATACTGTGACATAGGCCCTTGCCCAGGGGAAACAATACCGCAACATAAGGCCTCGCCCGAGGAAAACAATACCGTAGCCTATGAATGTTATATGACACCAGGTACTGGAGGTTCCAATATGGAACTTAATATGCTTGACCAAAGAGATATATTAAATGCTAACAGATACACCACGCATGATATGAATATGCTTATGACTCTATTTCTAATATGAATAGTTATGTTCAATAATAGATTTGAAAGTTATATCTATGACGGAGACCATTCATTAAACCCCTTTGCTCTGTTCTTATTCACTGGGCTCTAGCTTACTGTATTATATATGTATGTAGGTGACCAGGCTCAGAGTTAAGGACCTGGAGTCTCAATTGAGTTAGCCAGTTGTTGTGCCTCCCGAGGAGGTTCCCTTTTGTAGCTCACACATGTTTGAGACTTTGTTTTCTTTTGGAAGTTAAACAAGTTTTATGTTTATGTGTATATCTGTAACGAATGTGTATGGCGTCACACTTATATATATAAAGTTTTTGGAATTACTGTCTCATGTATGTCTACATAGCTCAATAGACTATACATTTTCTATATTTTCTTCTGCAGCCCCTTACATTTTATGATATTCAAGTCAGAGGCCTTTGGTAATTCAAGGATTACTAGCCGGTTAAGACGCTAAACCTATAAGGGCGGGTTGGGTCGTGATAGAGTGGTATCAGAGCACGTGTCATACTGCACACACAAGTCCATATGAGCTATAAGATGTCTTAGAAAAGAATTAGGGTTTCATTTACATGTGTGAGTGTGTGTGTGTTAATTTCTATAAATGTGAAAACTGAATCTAATCATGCACACATGAAATTGAAACGAATGAACTGTGAGTGAATGTCTCGAACATTGTGAAAAGAACTGTTTTCCTATATTATTAGTGCTCTATTTACCTATAGCAATGAAAAATACAAGAAGCGGCGAAACAACTAAATCTTCAAAGGCTCGAATGAGCCGAATGGAACAGATGCTCGAAGCCCTAACTGAAACAATGATACAACAGTAAAGCCAACAACCTCCATCTCCACTGCCCCCTCCGGTCTAAGCTGAACTGGATAACAATGACATCATAAACCTAACTCAGAAGTTCATAAAGATGAAACCGCCAACTTTCTTAGGTGGTATTGAATGATTGAAGATAGAGACATGGTTACTCAAGATGGAAAAACTATTTGACGTTTTTCTCTACTCTGAGACTCAGAAAATTCTCTTAGCCACCTACACCTTGAAAGATGAAGCCTGAAGATGGTGGTTACTTATCCGAAATAGCAATGGGACCATGACATGGCCGCAATTCAATGAGATTTTCTACAATAAATACTTTCTTCAGTTTTTTCGACACTGAAAGGTTTCTGAATTCCAAGAACTTAAGTAAGGGAAGATGTCCGTAGCCGAGTACGAGGCGAAGTTCACGGAGTTAGCTAGATTTGCTCCTCATATGGTCGACATAGATTACAAGAAGGCTAAAAAATTTGAAGGGAGATTAGACCGGGATGTGTTTGACCGAGTAGGTGTACTGAAATTACCTACATATGTGGAGGTACTCGATAGAGCATTGATAACGGAAGCCATTCTGGCGACAAAGAAACAGGCTACAACTCCAACAATTGAATGGAGAGGTAAAAAGATCTGGGTTCAATTTCAAGAAGGGCCGGTCATTTTCAAAGAAGCAAAACACGAGATCCTCTAGTACCTCTAGTCAGAGTAGTGGATCTATTCCAAACTGTTCTGATTGTGGAAGAAAGCATAGAGGAGTATGTTACCGTGCATCTGGTACCTATTACCGATATGGCAAAGTTGGCCATATAATGAAAGATTGTCCACTTGGGTCTGAGAATGCCAATCGCCCTGCAGCAAGTTTGGCTGGGTTTGCTTCCGTGATAAGGTCAAATGCAAGAACTAATGCCAGGGATAACACTGGAAATGAAACATTAAGGCAAGGGAGAGTCTTCGCACTAGTGCTCAGAGATGTACAAAACGCCGAATCTATGGTGTCAGGTATAATTTCCATTTGTGCCCAACATGCATATGTCTTGATAGATTCTAGTTCTACAGACTCATTTGTGTCACATGCCTTTTCTCGGAAATTAACTAGACCCTTAGAATCCATGAATTATTTATTGTCTATATCCACGCCATCTGGGGGATCTATGGTATGTGCATATGTGTATCCAACATGTGATATTGTGATTGGTGATGTGATGTTATAATTTGACTTATTGCCTTTGGGATTTGATCATTTTGACTGCATATTGGATATGGATTGGTTAACGAAGTACTGTGCGACTATTGACTGTGTGAACAAGTCTGTTGTATTTCGTCCACCTAGTTTACCTGCGTTTGTGTTTACTGGGAATGGGGTAGTTCCTCTTCCATACTTGATTTTCGTGATGAAAGCTGTTAAATTGCTTAGGAAGGGATATAGGGGTTACATGTGTTATGTTTTGATTGAGAATTCTGATAATTCTAATGTGGATATTATTCCTATTGCTTGTGAATTTCCTGATGTGTTTCCGAATGATTTGCTTGGAGACCTAGTTGATAGGGAAATTGAGTTTACCATTGAAGTAGCACCTGGAACATAACCTATTTCTAAGACTACTTATAGAATATCAACTTCTGAACTGAAAGAATTGAACACTCAACTTCAGGAACTGTTAGACAAGAAGTTTATTGGCCCGAGCACTTCACCGTGGGGTGCTCCAGTTTTGTTTGTCAAAAAGAAATATGGATCTTTGAGGCTATGTATAGATTATCGGGAATTGAACAAAGTGACTATCAAGAACAAATACCCACTACCATGAATAGATGATCTCTTTGACCAACTCTAGGGAGCATAAGTGTTCTCAAAGATAGATCTTAGATCCGAGTATCACCAGTTAAAGATTAAGGCAGAAGATATAGAGAAAACTACATTCAAAACTAGATACGAGCACTACGAATTTTTGATAATGCCATTTGGGGTAACCAATGTACCTGTGATATTTATGGATTTCATGAACAGGGTATTCAAACAATTTCTCGATGACTTTATAGTTGTGTTTATTGATGACATCTTGATTTATTCTAAAAGCAAGGAGGAACATGAAAGTCATTTGAGAACTGCCTTACAGATTTTGAGAGAGAAGAAGTTGTATGCAAAGCTTTCCAAATATGAGTTTTGGTTTGACAATGTAGCATTTTTGGGACACATAATCAACAAAGACGACATCTCAATGGATCCATAGAAAATTGAGGCCATTGTAGGCTGGCTAAGACCAACCAATGTGACAGAAATCAAAAATTTTCTTGGGCTTGCTGGCTACTACCATAGATTTGTGAGAGATTTCTCTAAGCTTGCTATGCCATTGACACAGTTGACCTAGAAAAATGTATCATTTGATTGGAATGATCAAAGAGAGTCTGCCTTCCAATAGGTGAAGACCAGGTTAGTAACAGCACAGATTTTGACTTTGCCTAATGATATCGATGGATTTCAAATTTACAGTGATGCTTCGTACAAAGGTTTGGGGTGTGTGTTAATTCAAAATGGAAAGGTGATTGCTTATGCTTTTCGGCAACTTCGCCCTCATGAAATGAACTATCCAACACATGACCTTGAATTAGCAACTGTGGTGTTTGCCCTGAAAATTTGGCAACACTATCTGTATAGTGTGACTTATGAGGTGTATACGGATCATAAAAGCCTAAAGTATTTCTTCACCCAAAAAGAATTGAACATGAGACAAAGGAGATAGCTTGAATTGATCAAGGATTATGATTTGCAAATCTTGTACCATCCGGGGAAAACCAATACTGTTGCAGATGCCTTGAGCCAAAAGTCTATTAGAAATTTGTCATGTTTGCTCACTGGCCAGGAAGAATAATTATGTGACCTGGAGAGGAATGAAATTCAAATAGTTCTGCGTGAACAAGGTGGAATTCTAGCCGCTATTTCTGCCCACCCTGCAATAATTGAAGAGGTGAAAGTGAAATAACTAGAATATGAGTTTTTGCGGAAGATTGCCAATGATATGGATTCAAGACCAAGGCTCGGGTTTGTATTTGAGAACAATGTGTTGAAGTTCCAGAATAGACTTTGTGTACCGAATTGTTCAGATTTGAGGAAACGTGTTATGACTAAAGCTCACAATTCTAAATTTACTATGCATATGGGGAATACGAAGATGTACCATGACTTGAAACAAAATTGTTGGTGGCTGGGAATGAAGAAGAGCATTGCTGATTTTGTGACTAGATGCTTGCATTGTCAACAAGTTAAAACTGAACATCAATGACCTGTGGGATTGCTACAGCCACTTCTAATACCGAAATGGAAATGAGAGCACATTACTATGGACTTCATTGTATGATTGCCTCGCTTTTCTCGAGGTATGGATTCTATTTGGGTCATCGTTGATCGTATAAATGAGATTGTGAGATTACACGGTGTGCCAGTGTCTATTGTATCTAACAGAGATCCTAAGTTCACTTCAAGATTTTGGCAGAGTTTGCAACAGACTTTAGGGACAGAACTGAGACTGAGTAGTGCTTATCACCCATAAACAGACGGCTAATCAGAAAGAACAATACAGACTTTGGAGGATATGCTCAGAATGTGTGCCCTAGATTTCCAAGGCAATTAGGAGACCTACTTACCAATGGCCAAATTTGTGTATAATAATAGCTATCACTCAAGTATTGGGATGGCTCCGTATAAAGCTCTATATGGAAGGAAATGTCGTTCTCCGATTTGTTAGACCAAGGTAGGTGATAGACCTTTGTTGGGATTGGAACTTGTGTAAGAAACGACGGAAAATGTGAAATTGATTCAACAAAGATTGAAGACTGCACAAAACCGCCAAAAGAGTTATGCGGATGTTCGAAGAAGAGATCGGGAATGTGAACTTAGGGATCATGTCTTTATCAAAGTAACTCCTATGAAAGGCCAAACGTGGTTTGATGTAAAGGGCAAGTTAACACCAAGATATGTTAGGCCATATGAAATCCTTGAAAAGATCAACCCAGTGACATATCGGGTAGCCTTGCCACCGGTCATGGAATATATGCATAATGTGTTTCATATCTCAATGCTTTGGGAATATTTATGAGATCCATTCCATGTGATTGAGTCAACTCATGTGCTTCTGAAAAATGACTGTACATATGAAGAGAGGCCAATTCAAATTATAAATCGCAGAATTAAGAGATTGAAGAACAAAGAAATACCATTAGTAAAAGTTGATTGGCAGAACCACAGAGGGACCTATGCAACTTGGGAGACAGAAGAAGATATGATGAAAAGATACCCTGACTTGTTCCCGTTGGACCCGATATTCTTTCGATCATGAAATTGACTTGATTTTTGTGTTACATGGAATTTTTATGAATTTATGGTGGGTTTAATTGAAATTCGATTCGGAATGAACTAATTGGAATTAATAATACCCATTTGCTTAGTTTAAGCCAAGTGTATAAGCCTTCATAATTGAGCCTATATAAGGCATATGAGACTTCAAGACTACACTTTACATTCTCATTTTTTCTTCCTCTTTGAGCTTCCAACGTTAGAGAGAGAGAGAGAGAGAGAGAGAGAGAGAGTTGAATTCAAGAAAGAAATGAAGGAATTGTTAGGGAATTGAAGGGCAATTGGAGAATTGAGTTAGAACTCACTAAGAATTCAAGGAATTAAGAACTTTAGGTAAGATTTTCATTCCTTAAGCTTATGTTTGACTCCTCCATACAAGAATTCAAGAAAAGTTATAGATGTAGAACAAGGATTGAGCTAAAGTCGATGAAGCCATACCATGCATGCATGCACTTTCATTACATTTTTGGGTTGAATTTCAAGTAATTCTCACATGCATGTACCAAGTCTATCTTAGTTTTGATAATTCATCTTGTTTTCTATCAAATTGTCTCATTTGATCATGATTTGGAAGCTTTAAAGTCAAGAACTTCTATGCATGTCATGTTTTCAACATTTCAAGTTTGAGTTTAAACAATTCACATGCTTTTAGGCCTTGATTTTACAAAATCGCTTCCATTTCAAGAAATTTTATAAGTTATATATGTGTTTTCTCAACTTTAGGCTCAAAAAGATGTGTTTTGAAAGGTTAAAGTTGGGTTTTGAAGCTTGGAGGTGAATCTAGAAATTCCAGAATTCGACCTCGCCGCTCGAGCGATAAATCCTGCAATCAAGCGACCGCCTTTGTTTTTACACCTCCGCTCGAGTGACCTAAAGTTGGCTCGAGCGTAACTTGCATGCTCCTAGAATTTTTCATGTTTTGTAGACCGTTCGAGCGACAAAAGTTACGCTCGAGCGAAGACCTCAGTCTCACGCTTGAGCGATCGTCGAGCGTGAGTCGAGCGGAAAAATCAAGCAACTAGTACTTTTTCTATGTTTGCAGACCGCTCACGCAACCAAAGTTGTGCTCAAGCAACTACTCACATTTTTTAGCCTCTGCTCGAGCGAAGAAAATTGCGCTCGAGCGAGACCCCTGTTTTCAGCAATTTGACTAAGTGTTGAACAACATGTTTTGACATCCTCATTGCATCCTAGGCATTACTAGGCCAAGATTAAGACATAATAATGAGGATAAAGGCTATAAACACACTAAGAACGAAATGAAATAAGTTATGGATGATCCAAGCGTGTGTTTCAGTATATGTATCTGCTACGTTTGCGTAGGTCACGCACCGTAAGCTGTTGATCCATTGGTTTGCTATCAAGCCATCTGTGAGTAATAACTTAATAAAGCTATGTTCGATATGAAATACTTTCTAAATATTATGATATGATATGAACTATTTTTGAATGATAGAAAAGGCTATTTTGTGGTTACAAGAATGATGATCCAATTCGTATTTGTGGTATCCTTAGCAGAGGCCCTCACCCAGGGGACATAATATTGTGGCTTATGGTCATAAGGCCCTCGCCCAGGAGAGACAATACCGTGGCATAGGCCCTCGCCTGGGAGAAACAATACCACGGCATGAGGCCCTCGCCTGAGGAAAACAATACCGTGGCCTACGTATGTTATATGACACCCGGTACCAGAGGTTCCAAAATGGAACTTAATATGCTTGACAAAAGAGATATGTTAAATGCTAATGGATACACCATACATGATATGAATATGCTTATGACTCTGTTTCTGATATGAATATTTCTATTCAATAAGAAATTTGAAAGTTATATCTGTGATGGACATCACTAGGCTCCAGCTTACTGTATTATATATGTATGTAGGTGACCAGGCTCAAAGTTAAGGACTTGAAGTCTCAGCCAAGTCAGTCAGTTGTTGTGCCTCCCGAGAAGGTTCCCTTTTGTAGCTCACACGTGTTTGAGGCCTTGTTTTCTTTTGGACGTTAAACAAGTTTCATGTTTATGTGTATATCTGTAACGAATGTGTATGGCGTCACGCTTATGTATTTAAAGTTTTTGAAATTACTGTCTCATGTATGTCTACACAACTCAATGGACTATACATTTTCTATATTTGCTTCTGCAGCCTCTTACATTTTATGATATTCAGGTCAGAAGCCTTTGGTAATCTGAGCATTACTAGTCGATTACAACGTTAAACCTATAGGGGCGGGTTTGGGTCGTGATAGTGGCGTTGTCGAGAAGAACTAGAATGCACCTCTTGGTAGCCAACATGACTTATAGAGATGATCCGCCGGATGTTAGGTCATCGAGGTGGTCATTGCCAACGGCACCAAAATTCTCCTATTCGACAACATGACTCATTTAGTCGGCAAAATATTATGCATGATCATTGTCGAACAACTTTCACTCTAGAGAGACTAAAGAACTAAGTCAGCCTAAGCATTATTGCATATTGTTTCAGAGCATGAATTTCCTCGTTTTAGGCTCGACTTTAAACTATGAGATAGGATAATCCTTGCATGGGTTGCTTTGATCGGCAAGAGTCATCAACTTAGGATTCGTTGCCGAGAGGTGCAACATTGAGGCGATACAACCCTTTGCCGTACTTATTCCTTGTTTCGCAAGTAGCTTTTTTAGCCAAAAAGTTAAAAAGTCACTGAAAAAATCAAAAAGCCAACAACTCATACCGAAAAGTCAAAGATTCCCTTTTCTCTCTACTTTTTACACATCTTTTCGTAAAAAATCAAAAAGTCATCCCAAACATACTAGTTTTTTTTACATCACATTTTAGCCAAAAAGCCAAAAAGTTACTAAAAAAGCCTGTTCAGTTTGAAATTGCTTGTGTATGTCAGCATAATTGTGATGAGAGCTTATCCGTGTATTTGTTTCGTCGAGAAGAGGACAGTATGGCAAAACAACTCTTGCTCCAAAGGTTGCTTAATCTTGACACGAGTGTCAGGTAACATAAACAACCATGTATGGGTGTGCCGAACATCTATCAAAGGAAAATTTGATGCTTTCCTTATTGCCAAGATGTGGGGCCATATTTTGTGAATGACAGCATGTGGCCAATGTGACGCTAGAGTGTCAACAGAGGTGCCACATGGCATGGTCCTGACGCCGAGGTGATCTCGGCTAGTCCGAGGTTGTCTGCGGAGATGTTAGAATTTGAGATGAGCAGATAAGGACAAGAGTCATAGAACAAGGAAAGATCTTAGTCTGGATAAAGTTAAAGCTTTTAGGGAGTTTATCCATATCTAGTTGAGAGTCCAAGATGAGCATTGGGCCTGAGTCCATTGAGGTTAGGCCTCTACAGGGATCAGGTCAGTGCTGGCTATAAAAGTAGGGCACCCTCGTGGGTCTAAAGTATGTTTTATTTATGATATACTGTGAGCAGTAAGTTCTTTCTTGTGAGTGAAGCACAATTTGTTATCTTTGAGATATATTTGATTACTGACTCGAATATCAGAGTGCCTCCGGGTGGACGAGCCATCGCCAGATTCTTATCTTTTTGTGACAGGTTGTTCGAGTTTAATCTATTCTGCCGGTGCTCTCCAATTGAGTTCCCCCTTTGGTTGTGTGGTTAGAAATCAACACCCACAATTTGGTACCATCTATGGGAACGTAAGGAGGATAGATGGCCAGTGACGGGCAGAAAGAAAAGATCAGGGACGACATCTCTAGTGGGAGTGGTAAGCATGCTAATCCAAATATGGAGGAAGAAAACCATAACGAAGGAGCATGGGATCAGAATCCCAGGGAGAAAGACGTCAACCAAGAAGGAGACGCATCGAAGAAAGCAGGCCGAGACGAGTATTACAACAAAAGCGACCTCTAGGTATGGAAGGATAGATGTCTGAGGAGAGACGGCGAGATGAAGGGGATGACAAACAAGTTAGCAGACCTGCAATCGGTTGTCAACTTCATGATGCAAAACAAAGTCATGTAGCCACCATTTCCATTGAAGGACACGCCGATTCCAGCGGCCAAGAACGACATCTAGAAAGGGGGCAGAAAGCAATTCTAGTAGTCCCTCAACATGACAGAGTGAAGAAACGCTCACATCAGCCTTCACGGGATGTCAGGCGAGCAGAGTCAATGAGAGGAGAGTCTCAGAGGATGCCTCGTACCAAGGGAACTTATATCAAGGAACATCGGCATGTTCAAGGGAAGGAACTTTGTTTTGACACGGTGAATGAAAAGAAGTCCAAGATGACACATAAAGACACCGGGAACAACGCACCAAAAAGGCTAAAATCCGTTGACAGCCGAGCTCCTGGTCGGACTAAGGAGGATTTGAGGGGCTACCTACAGAGGCAGTGGCAAAATGTCGAGGTCACATCCCCCCGTCAAACCGAGAACGCCGTTCTCAGTGGAGTTGGATTAGTTTAAGGCCCCAAAAGGTTCCATATGCCAAGGTTCCAGATATATGACGGTAAGTCCGATCCGAATTTTCACGTCAGCTTATATTTAAATTCAATATATATAGGGAACGAACCATTGTTGTGCACGATGTTCCCTTCATCCTTTGGGAAAATTGCATTGGATTGGTTTCATAAGTTGCCGAAAGGAACTGTGAAGAGTTGGGAACGCCTGGCCATTGGTTTCATAAGTTGCCGAAAGGAACTCTGAAGAGTTAGGAAGGCCTGGCCGAGATGTTTGTGGCCAGGTTCATTACAAACAAATTGTAGCCACTGGGGGTAGACTCCTTGATGGCTCTAAAAATTGGTGAAGGTGAAAGCCCTAGGGTTTATACTAAAAGTATTATGAGGTGTTCAATCGAATACCAGGATGCAACCAGAAGTTGGTGGTTGTATCCTTTAAGAATGGCTTGGAGAATGATTACATGCTTCGAAAATCACTGGCGAAGACTCTACCAAAAAGTATGGAGGAGCTCATGGCAAGGATTGAGAAATAAGCCAAAGCAGAAGAAGATACACTAGGAACGAAGGCGCCAAAGTAGGAAAAGAGAAACGGCTCGCCAAAGTGAAGCCGAGGCAATACTGGATTTAACAGGCAAGAAACAAGGTTGAGAGCTGTGCAGGCAATCACCATTGTCTTCCAGATCTCGGTTTATCGAGCGCCAGAAAGGATTCCTGGCAAATTTATGGGGAAAAGTCTTGGAAAGCACTGTGCTTACCACAATGAGGATAGGCACCTAACTCAGGGGTGCAAAGCCCTGAAAACACATTTGGAAGACATGGTCCAATAGGGTCACTTGAGGGACCTGGTATATGAGGCCAAAACGAGAGAAGAGCAGGCGAGATTGCCCCAAGCACTGGCAGCACCACCTCCACCACAACCACAGCAAGCAGAACCTTGGGTGATCAATGTGATCCACTCAAAGGTTAACGAGAATGATATACGAGGAGAGACATAGAATGTGAAACATTTATAGCAGCTGTATCAGGCCCAGCAAAAGAGGCCTAGGACAGACGAGTACCGGGGACCCACGGTGTCTTTTACTGAGGCAGACCTAGACATAGTGCAGCATCCCTACAACGATGCTCTGGTGGTGACCCTCAGGATTGGAGAATACCAGGTAAGGCACATTCTGATTGACCAAGGCAGCTCTTGTGTCATTATGTATGTCAGGTGTTACAAGGAGCTTGGCCTTTATGATGATGATTTGGAACAGTCCAACAGCCCAATGGTCAAGTTCAATGGAACGCTGACATGGCCTCTAGGAGCAATAAATCTGGAGGTATAGACGGGCACCAGAAAAGTAAGCACAGAGTTTACAGTAATTGACACCCCCTCCCCTACAACGTTATCTTGGGAAATCCATGGTTGCACGCAATGAGGGTTGTACCCTCAACACTGCACTAGCTGTTGTGGTTTCCAACGGAGCGTGGAATTGAAGAGGTCAAAGAAGATCAGGTGCAGGCAAAAAATTGCTCCATGGCAGCAATGAAATCCACCTACAACATGTGAGAGACAGAAATAGCAGAAATTAAGGACGAAGACATAGAAGTCCTAGATGATGTCAGCAAAGAACCAGCCGAGAAGAGCGAGGAAGCCTTAAAGAAAATTCTGGTCCAACAAGGGGATAAAGAGTGCTTCTTCCTTCTTAGCTCAAGCTTGGCAGAGGAGAAAGAAAGGGAGTTAGAGGTGTTCTTGCGAGCAAACATAGAGGTGTTTTCCTGGAGATTTTACGAAATGTCTGGCATTGACCCCGAGATCACTTGCCATAGACTCAATGTAGACAAGTCAGCTAAACCAGTCATTTAGCGAGCAAGGAGGCCGACGTTGGCACATGTGGAGGCAATAGAGGAGGAAGTGGACAAATTGTTGAAAGCCAAGGCTATTTGGGAGGTAAACTACCTAACCTGGTTGTCCAACACAGTTGTTGTGAAAAAGAAGAATGAGAAGTGGAGGGTCTGCGTGGACTTCACCAGCTTGAATAAAGTTTGTCCCAAAGACAATTTCCCACTTCCCAAGATTGATCAGTTAATAAATGCCACTTCAGGGTATGGAAGGATAAGCTTCCTAGATGCTTATAAGGGATACCACCAGATAGCAATGTATCCCCTCGATGAGGAGAACACTGCATTTATCACCCCAAAAGGGTTGTACTGCATAGAGTGATGCCTTTCGGGTTGAAAAATGTATGAGCAACTTACCAAAGGTTGGTAACCAAGATGCTCAGACATATGATTGGCAAAACAGTAGAAGTGTACATCGATGACATGGTCATAAAGACCAAAGAACCTAAGAATCACCTAGCTGACTTGAGGGCAGTGTTTGATGTTCTAAGAACATATCGGCTCCGACTCAATGCTTCAAAATACGCATTTGGAGTTAGGTTTCATAAGTTCCTAGGATACTTGGTTACCAGAAGAGGCATTGAAGCAAGCCCGGATCAAATTAAGGCCATCCTTGACTTGAAAAGTCTGACATTAGCAAAACAAATACAAATGTTGACTAGAAGGGCCGCAGCCCTGAACAGGTTTATAAGCAAAAGTTCGGATAAGTGTAAACCATTTTTTAGTTTGTTAAAGAAGGCCACAGATTTTTTGTGGACGGAAAAGTGCGAAGTCGCCTTGGCTGACTTGAAAAAGTACCTGACAATAGCTCCAGTTCTTTCAAATCCAGTACCTAGGGAGGAACTGTTCTTAGTTTCAGAGCACGCAGTGAGTTCAATGGTAATCAAAGAAGAGAAGAGAGAACAAAAGGCAGTATATTATGTGAGTAAAACCCTAGCAAGCGCAGAAACCAGGTACTTACCCCTGGAAAAATTAACACTGGCCTTGGTAATAGCTTCAAAGAAACTAAATCACTACTTCCAAGCCCACAAGATCGTGATACTGACTGAGCATCCTTTGAAGTCCTTGTTGCAACAAGGAGATCTGACAGGCAGAGTAGCCAGATGGACAGTAGTGTTAGGCCAATATGACCTGGAATTTAGGCCCAGAACAACAATTAAAGGCCAGGTTTTGGCCGACTTTGTGGCCGAGTTCACACCTGGTGCCATTCCACGTCAGACTCCAGTGAGCCACGGTTTCAGGTGCCCAGGAGAGCAGGAAGAAACCCAGTTAGGGCCAAAGAACCCCACTTAAGCAAAATAGAAAGAAAAAAAAAAAAAAAAAAACCAAAGCCTTGCGACATCTACATCGGCGACTCCTTCTAACTATTTGTTGATGGAAGTTTAAACCGTCAAGGAGCAGGGGCAAGGAAAGTGTTAGTATCACCAGATGAACGAATGTCAGAACAATCTATTTTTTTAGGGTTCAAGGCTTCAAACAACGAAGCAGAGTATGAGGTACTAATCGCAAGTTTGAAATTAGTAGCAGTAGCAATGGAAGTCGATTAGGTGGTGGTCTTCTGTAACTCCCAACTTATTGTGAATCAAGCAACAGGCGAGTACGCAACCCAAGATGAAAGAATGATAGCCTATGTCAAGGAAGTTGTTAGACTACTAGCATTGTTCCAGGATTGCCGGCTACAATAGGTTAGCCGAGATGATAACAGCCATGCCGATGCATTGGCTAACCTAGCTAGTGCAATGAAATCAGGAGAGGCAAGGACAATAATGGTTGATTATTTGTCAAGTCCAAGTGTGGAACCACTAATCACAGAGTACGAAGCAATGTGTGTGGAGATGGGACCAAGTTGGATGGATGCAATAGTGAAGTTTCTTAGGGATGGCAAGCTGCCAGGTTCAGCCTAACAGCAGATGGCCATCTCTACAGGAGATCCTTCACTGGTCCCCTTTTGAGATGTGTGCATCCCTCCCAAGTTAAAGACTTCTTGTATGAAATACATAAAAGAGTATGTGGAAGCCATGCTGGGGCCAGATCACTTGCTCATAGGGCCATTACTCAGAGGTACTGGTCGCCCTACATGCAGAAGAATACTAAAGCCTACATTAGAAAATGCAAGAAGTATCAAAGGTTTGCACCTTTGATACATCAACCAGTAGCAAATTTGAACCCAGTATTCAGCCCTTGGCCATTTGTCCAGTAGGGCATGGACCTTGTTAGACAACTACCCCAATCAACTGGGCAAAGGAAGTTTTTGCTGGTAGCAATTGATTACTTCACAAAGTAGGTAGAAGCTGAACCCCTTGTGAAGATTCAAGCTATTGATGTGAAGAACTTCATATGGAAGAACATCATCACCAGGTTTGGGATTCCAAGGGCAATAATAGCAAACAATGGTACACAGTTTGACAGTAAGTTAATCAAAACCTTCTGTGCAAAGTACAAAATCAAGAACTACTACTCTACTCCAAGTTTTTCTCAGAGCAATGGTTAAGCAGAAGCATCCAATAAGACTATCTTGGATAGGATCAAAAAGAAACTGGAAGTAGCAAAGGGAAAATGGGTGGAAGAGTTGCCCAATGTACTCTGGGCATATCGAACTATGCCGAGAAGATCGACTGGGGAGTCTCCATTTGCCATGGCCTATGGCATTGAAGCAGTTATCCAACTAGAAGTCGACATCCCTGGGATCAGAACCCAGGGAGTAGAAAATGGGACTAATGAGGCATTACTAGCCAGAGATCTAAACCTACTGGAGAAGAAAAGAGAGACAGCAGTAATTCGGCTGGAGGCATACCAGTAATAACTTGCCAGGGCTTACAACAAGAAGGTCAACCCAAGCGAGTTTAAGGTTGGGGACCTCGTCCTAAGAAAGGTCATCAGCAACAAGAAGGATCCCAGGGAGGAAAAACTTGGCCCAAACTGGGAGGGGCCTTATAGAAGCATCTCAGTTGCTGGTAATGGGGCATATCGACTTGAAGACACTGAGGGCAAAGAGTTGTCAAGACCCTGGAACACTTGCAATTTGAAGTTTTTTTTATCATTAGTTTTCTGTTTTCGACGTTTATGTCATAATTTTATTAGCCGAAGTAATAAAAGCATACTAGTTTGATTTTTACGATTTTTAAATTTGTGCGATGGCACTGACCAATCCTATGACGATGTTTCTAATTGAAGCATGACGAATAACTTTGACTTATTATATGGCAGAGTTGAATTATACTTGCATATAATAGAGTTAACCTAAGTTGGCGATGTTTCTGAATGAAACATGATGAATAAATTAAACTTATTATATGGAAAAGTTGAATTATACTTGTCTATAATAGAGTTGAACTAAGTTGACAATGTTTCTAGATGAAACATGACAAATAACTTAGACTTATTATATGGCAGAGTTGAATTATACTTGCATATAATAGAGTTGAACTAAGTTGGCGATATTTTTGAATGAAACATGACAAATAACTTAGACTTATTATATGGCAGAGTTAAATTATACTTGCATATAATAGAGTTGAACTAAGTTGGCGATGTTTCCAAATGAAACATGATAAATAACTTAAACTTATTATATGGCAGAGTTGAATTATACTTGCATATAATATAGTTAAACTAAGTTGAAGTAATCTAGGTTTGCCGTGTCAACAGAGTTAAACTCAGAATGGAACTAAGAGTGCTTTAGTTGGCTTAATAGAGAAACCAAGGATGAACACCTCAGCTAGTCTTTGTTTGAATCTGACTTCGGCGAAAGACTACAAATGCATAATGTGAACTTCAGTGGAACTTAGGTTCACATTAAGGGCAGGGAGCTAGAATGATTTGGGACATGTTGATTGCTGGAATGATTTGGGACATGTTGATTTTTTTTTAAAAGAGGAATTTAAAAGTTAGAATTATCTTAACACTTGTTGAAATTTCAAGAAAATTTACAAGTTGAAGTTAGCCAAGATAATATTAAAAGAAGCATCCAAGGTACATACTAGCCGAGATGACCAACCAGGTTGCCAAACTTGGAAAGGATAGAAGGATGAAGTCTTAATAGAAGACAGTAAGTGGAAGTGAAGAAGCAAGTATACTGAATAAAGCTTAAAGAAACAAGCACTTGTAAAAATATTTCGAAATATTTTTAAGTATTAGCCAAGGTATTCCAAGTGTTAGCCAAAACAAACAGACAAGATTTTTTAGCCAAGGTACCCCACCCCGAAGTGATTATATAGTTAAGTTGTGCTTTGAAGAAATGAAGAAAGTATTCTAAGTATAAAAGCATACATAGAAGAAAAATAGTAAACATACATGAAGAGAAGCATTTAACACTTAGAAGGAAATATAAGACTTGTATTCAGAAGATGGAAATTGTTCATAGGCAAAAAGGCACTTCGACCTGGCAAAAAGGACAACTTGTTCGGGTACAAAAGAAGGCTCATCGGCCAAATTGGAACTTAAAATTGTTCAAACAAAATGAAAGTACAACTGAAAGAAGAAAAGTTCAAAAGAAAAGAAAATTCTAAGTGTTAGAGGCATGGGCATCGGTCTCAGATTGCTCAACTTCGGCTGTTGGCATTGTGTCGGCCTTGGTTGGTGTAGACTCGACTTTTTTCGCGCCCCCCCTTTCGGATAGCTAGAATTGGTCCTACAGTTCGAACTCTTGTCATGATTCTGAATCTAATCTCACAAAGTGCAATGTGAGACTGATAAACACCAAAGAGTCCAATCTGGCAAATCGTTTTGGAAAATTGATTTTGAATCAAAAAAGCACAAAAAATGGACTGTTTTGCCAGATTATAGAGTCGCCACCTAAATATTTTATTTTTGAAAAATTTAGGAAACCCTGACTCATGCCAAAGGCCACGTGTCCGTCATCATCGAAATTGCCTTGGCTCGGGAACTTGGGTACGAGAGGGGAATGTCATGAAATGAACACCCCCGCTCGCCCGATCAAAGGATCAGCCTCTACTAAGCATGATATGTTGTTTTATAAACCTCATGTGTTCTTATCCAGTTATTAGCTAACTTTACTAAGTGACGCACACATACAAGTGTAGACTAAATCGCAAGAATTAGAATAAAACAACTCATGTTTATTTTCGAAAATGGTTTGAAGGTGCCACTCTCAAGTGGGCTAAAACGCGGATCTGCCACCCTCGGGTGGGCTTAAAACATGATTTTGCCACTTCACAAAGTGGGCTTAAAACATATATTCATCGAATTGTTCCAATTCAAGCAACCAAGCCTTCACCCACAGGCACTCATGCAGTTTAGCATATAAACACATAACCTCATGGCAAGCATGCAAAACATGGCATCACTCACGCTCATGCAAGTATGCTAAAGCATAAAACTTACAATGTACTCTAAACCAAAACAAAAGTTAGTTAGAAATATGCATGATCCTAATTATATTAAGATGCCTAATGCAACACATGCACTATGCAATTAATAGGCTCGGCTATCTAAGATGGCATATGAATGCAACAATTTGATAACATGCTTTGCAACACGTATTCAAAGAAGTATTGAAGTACGATGCAATTTGAATGATGCACCGAGCCTCGGTGCATGCAAGACAAATGAACAGATACAAACATGCAAAGGATAAGGTATGCTAATCAAAATGTGTCCCTAATCTAACCATCGAAAGCAGATAAATAAAAGGAAGAAAGATGTGGGGTAAGAAAACATGCACACATACACGCACGCTTATTACAACATTGCGCCCTCGCAAAGGAGGGTCCGAATAATTAAGCTAAGCTAAGCTAATTAATACAAACCAACTAATTAACTATTCTAGCTAATTAATTATTGCAAACCATAATTGAATAACTAGCTATGCTAAGCTAATTAAAATATTACAACACTTGAATTGAATGATTAGCTACGCTAACAAATTGAAACAATTAAATGGCCTCGAAGGCGAAGGACACATGCATTCTCGGTTGGCTTCATTCCAAAAATCCACCGCCTTGCCTTTGGATGCCTCTGTTTGCACTTTGCTTTGATCTTTGAACATTACACCAATTTCCAAATTGCTTCTGCTCCATCTCAGGAACACTTTGAATAACTTTTCCACTGATGGCCGATCGGCTACCATAGGTGGCTGTTGGCCACCCTTTCCCTGGAATTCTCCATTTTGCTGCAATAGAGAGCAAACAGAGGCAAAGCAGGGTATTCTCACACAATATATGTACTATTACTCTCCTTATCATTTCCCAAGCTCAAAGGAGTGTGATTATTGGCTCTTAAGCCATCAACCAAGCATTTTCAATGCATGATGGCCAAAGAGTCAATCTTGTACAAAGTCAATGAATGCACAAATAAGACTCTAAGTACCACCACCCTATCATACATGATCAAGGGTGATGGCGACCAAGAAACGTGACACGTTTCATCACTTTGAGTATGAAACGTTCCACATTTCTTGTGTTTGGATTAACGTCCGATCCAAACACGTGTAATGCAACACAAATGCTTCTCTTGTTAATGTTTTACTTTGCTCATTTTGTTTAGACATTTTACAGTGCCAATTAATCCTTTAACTGATTAAGTCCAATGTGAAAGTCCTCTAATTGGAAAGATGGCCTAAGTCATAAGTTCCTTGAGCATGAAAGAGGCCTCATGCTGTTGGTTAGGAGGAACCCTCAAGAGAGGATTAAAACCATTAGACATGAGAGTCTCAAGTTTACACTCAAGCCAACAAGGGGCTCAAGACCACTTTCAAAGAAAATTAAAAAGTGAAGAATAAAGGGAGGTTGCAGACTTTTCAATGCTGAAATGGCATGAAAAATGGTACTACAACATTCAAGTAACTCATGCACAACATGTTAAAAGCCAAAGCATCAAACTAGTGAAGAGCACTACACTAGAGGCATGCAATACCAAGCTCAACTAACCAAACCAGCTCAAAACAGAGGTACAACATGCCAAAATAGTGGCTAAAACATGTTAAGATAGAAGCATAAAAAACTAGAAAAACATGCTCACATGTTAGCTCGCAAGCAAGGCACAAGGCACAACTCTCAAAAGCAATGAAATAGTGAAATAAGTGAGAGTGTGACAAAGCTATACACACTGAAATCACCTATAAAATGATGCTACAACATGCAATTCTCTCAAGCAAAACATGTTAGAGGCCTTAAATCACTAAGTTAGTGAAGGCATTTGCACTATAGCTATGCAATACAAGGCTTATATGACCAAGACAGCTCAAAACAGAGTTATATCATGCTAAATCAGAGCCTAAAACATCCTGAGATCAAGTCACAAAAAGGTAGAAAAACATGTTCACATGTTGGGCTATCTATACTTGCAAACAAGGCACAAGAAGGGGAGGCCACCCTCTCCTATTTTGAACCTCAAAACTAATTTTTTACCACTGAAATTCCCTTGGAATTCAGTGGTTTAAAGGGCCAAAAAGTTTGACTTTAGTATGTTAAAAGATAATGCAAGAAGCTCATAAGCTAAGGAATAAAAGGGAGAGATAATCCCCTAACACAAAATAGGCTCAAACCAACATGTGGCCTAAAAATTAGAGTTTTTTGTAGTTGAAAACCAGGCCAAAAATAGTGTAAAAAGGTGGCAAAGCAAGCAACTAGAACAAAGCTTACAAGGTAAAGTCTTATACCTTTGAAGCACAGCAACAAACAACAATAATTCTAAGCTAAAACCAACCTTAAGAACTCAAACAAGGCCTCCAATAACCTCATCTCCAAGGTGAAGGTGTTTGGTCAAGGGGTTGTATGCAAATATGTAGAGAATTCCCACTTTCAAGCACAAAATAGGAAGAGTGAGAGGATTCTAGAGAGAGAGAGAGAGAGGAAATTTGCTTACAAATTTTTGTAACCCCTCAAATGGGGGAGAGACCCCCCATTATATAAAAAAACAAGCCAAAAGCTTGCCTTCATCCCTCCATACACATGTATGAAGATGAGCATCAGTGATCAATAGCTGGCACAGCTGGCAAATAAATATCTGAAAAGGGAGAAAAATGGTCGTCGGCCATCATTAGTGGCTGACCGGCCACAAATGTAGCCGACCGGCCATCAGTGTGGCCGACCGACCACCACTGATGGCCAACAGGCACAAGCCAGGGCCGATGGTCATTGGGGATGGCCGACAAGCCACCCTCTCCTCCAGATTCAAAGCAACAAGCTCTTGGTCCATAACCAAGCACAAAACAGACAAGATTAGAGGCTCCAAGGCAAGGCGCTCAGCCGAGACCTTCAGAGACTCAAAACGAACACGAGCGAGCACAATCATCGGGTGTTCAAACGATGACGTCCAAGTCTTGAGGACGGTCAAAAATGGAGTGTCTACAGTTGGCAATGTGGTTTCCTTCTCCGCCGCTATCTTGGCGTCAATTTCCAGAAGTGTCTTGTCTAAGGACCTTGCTTCAGAAGTTGTTTGTTTGGGAGAGGCACCCTTGGAAACCAAGTCCTCTTCCTCATCATGAGTCAAGTTCAGGACTTGCTCATTCAAAGTTAGGGACTTAGTCCCAATAGCAGTTGCCTCTTTATCAGCATCATCAACCTCGAGGTCCTCGTCCTCAGCTTCATCTTCTGAATCCTTGGGAGTAGAAGGGAATGGCAATCGGAGTTTATTAGTATCATAGAGAAGGGAGTCTGCAGGAATAGACAGTTTGTCTAGGGCTACAGTCCAGCCGAAGAGAAAGCCTCAGTAACAAGCTTGGGTAACCTAGGCTTTGTACGCATCTCGGACGGCAGCCTGCCTCTTTGAAAATGCTTTCTAGTCGGCAGCTTTGATTTCGACCTCCTTAGTGGCCAAGGCTTTACGGAGCTCTACCTGGGCTTCGGCAATTTTAGTCTCAGCCTTCTTGGTCTTAGCGTTGAGAATCGCGGCTACAGACTCCACCGTTTTGGCCTTCTCCTCGACTTGGTCTTGCGCATTTTTTTGCAGCCTTGGCTTGATCCAGAAGAACTTTCATTTTAGCCTCTACATTGTTTAAAGAGGCAAGAAAGCTAGCAGCATCTCGAGTTTTCTTTGTTAACTCCTTCTTTATCATCTTGGCTTTCACTGCAAAGGAATGGGCATGTTGAATCGTCTAGAAGAAAATGAGTGAACAAGTTAGTAAGATTTTTTCAGTATGAGAACTGGAAATAAAATGCCAGGAAAAAACAAGAGTTGAAGACTTACCAAGACGGAATGTTGCATCATCAGAACAAAGTTTTCGTATTCAGATATCTCGGCCATATGGTTTCGATCAGTAGGTAGAAGAACGGCGGTGGAAAGTGCAACGCCGACTTCAATATTGTCAATGGCACTGTTACCGAGCGTGATTGGTTGGTCCCCAATAGCAATGGTAGGAGCCCAGGGTTCATTGGCTTGCAAAGCACTTGGGCTGGCTGCGGCCTTAGACCTTGGCTTCTTTGACCGAGCGGTATCAAATGGCTCGGCCTCGACAGGCCTCTTTCTGGCGACAGAAGCATTTTTCTTGACTTCGGCCAGTTTAGAGATCAACACGGTGTCTTCGGTGTCCACTTGGGTAACTGGAGCATTTGCCTTAGCCCTTTTTACCCTCTTTGGTTTTGGCTTGGGTTGGGACTCTGATGGAGAGGATTGAACTATCACCACTCCTAGCAGGTCGGCCAGGAGGTCCTCCATAACAGCTTTGCTACGTCTCATTTCCTCAGCAATTGCAGCGACAATGATTTGGTGCCAAAATGAATTGCTGGCATGGCAATTGGAGGGTTTGCTGGGTCAAATGTCGATTCTTTAGAATCTCATCATCTACGACTTCGAGTTCTACCAACAGGGACATTTGGTGGAGTTCGATGTCGGTGTCGGAATTGTGATATTGGTATGAGTTGGGGGGCTGATGTTGATAGCAACTCAACTGGATTAGAAGAGGAAGCCTGATCAGCTCTTGGTAAAGAAGTAACTAGAGGGGTTAAGGCAAACGGTGGAGTTTGACTTCTCCAAGGGACGTTAGGCAACGCCAACTTGTATGTTGGGATGTAATTGAGTAGCAAAGGAGTTTTGCTCTGGTCAATAGGCAGGCCCAACAGCTTTTTCAAGTCCTTGCTGGGGAAAAATGTTTGTCAAAAGTCCTTTGCCAGCTGGGAGAAAAACGTTAGAAAGAGAAAATTCAAAGGCAAATTGAATTCTCAAAAGTGAAGAGACTGAAAAAGAGTAAGAGTTTTGTCAAAAATTCGAAAGGGCAGCAAACCATAATGGAATGCCTAGGACGACATGCCTATCAAGCAGCATAGGCAGATTGACATGACTTAGTGACACATGAATGGTACGAGCCAGTAGGGTGTGACATGTGGAGGAAACAGTTGAGAAAACCATGCATGACAGCTCATTAGCAGAAAAAACTCTTGGAGTTCTTCATTTAATGAAGCGAAAAACTCGACTGAAGGAACGATCTCGATTAAGGAACTCAAAGAACTTGGTTCTTAAGTCTTGGTCATTAATAAAGATGGACAGCTGAGTCCTGAATACTCGAAATCGACGAGTCATGATCTCGGTCGAAAGAAAAGAATGAATTTTAGCCGACATAAACATGCAAATAGGTAATGTAGGTTCCATCACCTCAGGTAGCCGAGGTAATAGAACTTAGGAGACAGTTGTGGGGACATATTTTGTGAATGACAGCACGTGGCCAAGGTGACGCAAGAGTGTCAGTCGAGGTGCCACGTGGCTTGGTTCTGACACCGAGGTGATCTTGGCTAGGCCGAGGGTGCCTACGGAGATATCGAAATCCAAGGTGAGCAAATAAGGGACAAGAGTCCTAGAACAGAGTAGGATCTTAGTCTGGATAAACATAAAGCTCTTAGAGAGTTTATCCCTATCTAGTTGAGAGTCCAAGATGAGCATTGGGCTTGAGTCCATTGAGGTTAGGCCTCTACATGGATCAGGTTAGTGCTGGCTATAAAAGCAGGGCACTCTCGTGGGTCTAAGGTATGTTTTATTTGTGATATACTGTGAGCAGTAAGTTCTTTCTTGTGAGTTAAGCACAATTTGTTATCTTTGAGAGACATTTGATTACTAACTTGAACGTTGGAGTTCTCCCTGGTAGACGAACCACCGCCGAATTCTTATCTTTCTGTGACAAGTTATTCGGGCTTAATCTATTCTATCGGTGCTCTCCAGTTGAGTTCCCCCTTTGGTTGTGTAGTCAGAAATCAACAACCACACAAGGTGTTACCAAGGAAGATGAAAAATCGTTGTCTAATTTCTTGCTTCTTTTGGTTTGCTGTTTGTGGGTCATGTTAAATTCTTGTTTTTGATTTCCGAGAACACTTAAATAGGGAGAAAATCACTCAATTGTAGATCCACTTCCTTCGGCTTGTTTCAACTTTCCTAAACAAAATTGATATTTATTTGACAAAATTTGTGAGCATAAATATATAGACATATACATACATATATATATATATATAGAAAAGAAAAAACAAAGACCTAGCCGTGGGTCTACTTTTTCTAGAGAGAGAAAATAGGAAGACCCAACTTCGGAGTCCACAGCAAGTTTTAGCACTGGTACATGTATATCTCTTTAAAATAGACTCTGTGAGGCAATAAATAAATAAACAATCCTAGGGATGGGTTTGGCCGAAAAACCCCTTTGTAATGTCAAAAAGATGCTCTCACAAAGAAAAGAGTGAAACCCATTTTTGGAGAGAGAAAATGAAGATGCAAATGTACATCCATAAGTTCTATTTTGTTTTAAAACTTTTTCATCAAGATTCACCATGAACAAAAGTATTCCAAAGAGTTTGTAAGCACACACAGTGCCGTTCTGGCAACATTACTAAAAAACAGCATTTTGATGTAATGGAAAAAATGCAAAAGTTTAAAAAAACTCAACACACACCATTTGGAAAGATCTAAAAACGCAAGTCTGTCAATTTACCAAACTACCCTCCGTCTTAGGTAATTGGGGCCTAGGGCAAAACACATTCATTTGCCTCCTCCCCTCTGCTGTTGATTTCTTCCTTCTCCTTCAAGCTGCGCTTCCAACTCCTTCAAACAACCTAGGACGTTACCGTCTTCCACTGACGCTGCCTCCGGAATCGTCATCCACGTCCTTGCCGTCGTTGGATCTGCACCATCAAGTAAGCTGAAAACCCTCTTCCGTTGTTGTCTTCTCGCAAGTACTGACAGACCAATTTCCATGGAATATTTGTTCAAAAATTAAGGGATCATCTACTGTATAACTAATATATGCTATAATGTTGCTCCATATTCATTTCCACTTGTGATTTCGACTTGTGTGATGTGATGTTTGTATTTTCGATCTTTGGCCGTCGGTGTTTTGTGAACACAAACACGTCTATGTACTCATTCTTTTCAATCGATCAATGTACAAGTAAAACGGAAGAACACTGTGTTGCACCAAGGATTGAGGCTTCGATGCAACAGAATATTGTTGTGTTAATTTTTCTTTTAAATTGATAAAAATGCAAAACAATATATTTTTTTTAATTTTTTTTATTAATGTTTAGAATAGAAAATGAGAAGATGAATTTAAAAAAGCCTTACAGTTGGAATAGACATTTATAAAACTCCAAGGTTTTCTTTTATTGGAAGCAAATATGGGCTTTTTTGGTTTAAATGGTCTTCAGACTTCCTATTTTTCTTCTCTTCATCTCTTTCATGGCTTCCGTTAAAGTGGCTGTCTAACTTTGCAAGGTGTTGTTCTCTTTCACCATAATAACTTCTTCAATTAGGGCATTACCAATATTTGATTAATGGAGTTTGATTTGTTAATGGTCAAATTTTAGTCTCAAATAATTCCTTCAATCAGAAAATCATAGCAACAATATGATTGCCTTTAAATTTTGATTTGTTTTTGTATAGCCATGTGGGGCTTGTAGGGAACATGGTGAATGTTGTTGTGTTACTTTCGCTGTTTTATCCATGACAACAATTTGTTGCACAGTGGATTGAGGCTTCAGTGCAAGACATGGTTCTATTATAATTTATGTTCTAAATTGACAAAATGCAAAATGGTCATATAATTTTGAATTGATTGGTCAACTAATTTATCTATTTGTAACCTTTTTGGGGGGGGGGGGGGTTACTAGTACATATGTGCGCGTACAAATTTTGCAAACTAGTTTCATGTTGTGCTGTTTTTTTTTAAAAAAAAATTACAATCGTTTATAATCAAGTACTTTTTATGTATTTGAATAGACCAAAACAATGTCTATAGCAAAAAATAATGCCAAGATATATATTCTCCTCTTCATCCTTATTATTTTCCTAGTTATGAAGCTACTGTTACATTTTCCATCTTTCTCGATGTATAGATCTTTTGGTTCTAGAAAATGAATGTGTTTATACTATTGCCACTTGTTTTGTACATTATAATTTTACAAGGTGTTGTTAGTTCAATTGTGACACTGGTCCTATACTATCGGAGTGGAAATTCATATAAAATCTAATTCCTTAGTAAGATTTCAATGAATATTTCATACTAATGACTTGTCGAACATTAAATATTAACAAAATTGTACTAGTCTTTGTTATGCATGTATAAAAGATATGAAAAGATGATGGAAAAAATTTAGTTACCAAAACAATAGGGGAATACTTGTTAGGGAAGACATGTTGCTTAGTGAGGCATTGATGAACCCATGGGCCTGAGACAAAGACGCATGCAGCTTTAACTGGATCTGACTTATACAGCAACTTTGTGTAGAAGATACATTAAGTCTCTTTTGTTGCTGACCATAAGGCTAATTTAAAAAAAAAAAACCCACCCTACTCATCATCTAATTAAGGCAAACCTATGTAAGTTGTACCAAGGCAAAAAACTAAGGCAAACCTATGTAATTTGTACACATTGTTAGATTTAAATGTCATCTCCTTTAAAAAAAACTATCCAATACATGAGTTTCTTGTTATTGTATTGCCTTGGTTCCAAAAGTTCAATTGAATCCATTTTACTCTTTACTTCTTCAAACTACATCAAATTAGTTTAATTTATAACATGTACACAAAAATTACTATTCTTATAGACATGGCGTCCTCCATGTCAACTGCCATTTCATCATGGCCACCGAGGATGTGTGCATGTCCAAAACAACTAATTTAGTTCAATTTATAACATGTCCAAAAGTATAAGAAAACTAATTTTAATTCTTTCACTTATTTAGTTTTAATTCTTTTAGTTATTCTCTTTCATTCTGCACACTACATCATCTTAGTTCAATTTATAACATGTACAAAAAAATAAAAGGATTATAGAGATGGCGTCCTCCATGTCAACTGTCACTTCATCATGGCCACCGAGTATGTATGCATGTGGCTTTGGACATTGCGTTGTGAAGATATCCAGATCTTCCAAAAACGGTGGTCATGCGTACTA
Organism: Camellia lanceoleosa; assembly: GCA_025200525.1. Classification (NCBI taxonomy): domain Eukaryota; kingdom Viridiplantae; phylum Streptophyta; class Magnoliopsida; order Ericales; family Theaceae; genus Camellia; species Camellia lanceoleosa. Next base: position 182,778,577 of record CM045766.1, read on the forward strand.
CGTTTGCCCAAGTCCTGCTGTGTGTTTTTGTTGCCCCACTTTTATGCACTTAGTCATGTCGTTCATTTGTGGTTCTGTCACGTAGTATGCATGCTAACTATCTATTTCACTTTTGTACGGCAGCAATGTGTTACGTGGGTTGGTTGGTGTGACGAGTTTCGTAGAGATTTGGTATGACCACCCACATAATGTTGTCGATATGGGTTACGGATGGACATTGTGCGCATAGATTAGAGCCTACGTACGCTTAAGACGGTCGTCAATGTTTTGTGTGTCGTTGTTTTGGTGTTGTTGTTTCGGATGTGATGCATTGTCATGGATGTAATATTGCTGCATAGTTACTTTTTGTATCACATATGTACTTGTTGTTAGTTATGTGTATGTCCTGTTACATAACATTTCCCCAACGTGTAATAGAAACTGTCTTTGTCTTTTGGAAAGCCTTGTACTATTTGTTGTTATTACTTCAGTAATTGTCTGGAGACTTCAATTTCACTTTTGGGCATGAAAAAAATATGTACTCTACTTTGTTTTATGCTGATATTTCATTAAATTTACAAGTATGATTGCATTTATCTGAACTCTTGCTACACCAAGCACACTGGTCATGGCAACGAACCGATCATCACCCCGTACCCCTTCCAAGACTCAAGGTAAGGTTATCACAGCAACCCAACAACAACTAGTTCACAAATGCCAATTCGACAGTGACAATACAAAGCTGTTTCTTCAACTCGTCATTGCTGAAATGGAAGTTGGTAATCGACAACTGTGCGGATTGTCCATGACTGGGTATAAGAACGTTGCGAACAAATTTTTGGAAAAAACCGGCTAGCTACATTCAACCAAATAAATGAAAAACAAATTTGACAACTTTAAGAAAGATTGGATAACGTGGAAGAAGCTGGTGAATGCCAGCCACAACTTGACAAGGCTTGGGTACGACCATGAGATGGGTTTGTTCACTGCACCTGACCATTAGTGGGCCAAAATGCAAGCGATATGTATTGCAACCATTTATTTTTCCCATTATTGTTGTATTAATATTTGTGATTTGTGGTGCGATATGTTGTTCACGTTACTACTTTTACAAATCAAAGCACTTCTTTAATATACTACTGATATCCAACGAGCTAATTGTGGCACGGTGAGTTTTATTATTTGTAACGTTTTCATTAGTTGTTGCGATAATTTTTATTTATCATATGTTGGGCAACCCACAACTTGCCATGTGTACACTTAATTCCACTACAACAAAACTAATTATTTACGGCATTATGTTTACGATATGCATTAAATGCATGTCGTAGTTAGTACATTCTACAGTATTTTTTTTTTTGCAAACCGTTAATATTTTGTCAATAACGGCATACATACCATGTAAGTCGTTGATTCATATATTTATAACAAGCAAAAGTATGCCGTAAAAAATGTATGTTTTTATGACTTACAAAAATATGTCGTAAAATATTTACACTTAAGACGACATACATTTCGTGTTGTAAAATATTATAACTTTATGCGGCATACATTAATATGTTGAGAAAACTTTTACAAAAAAAAAAAAAAATTCAATCCGAATTTTTTTTATGACGTGCAAAATCATGCCGTAAAAAATGTATATTTTCACGGCATACAAAAATATGTCATAAAATATTTGTACTTAAGACGATATATATTTCATATCGTAAGATATTAGAACTTTACACGACATGCATTAGCACGTTGTGAAAACTTTTATTAAAAAAATTTCAATCTGATTTTTTTTTTTTTTTTTATTTCAAAGAGCTAACAATTTCCAACCAAGCTTTTCACCTTAAATTTTCTTAATTGAGGACAACATAAAAAATAATTTATATATTATTTTATAATTTAGTGTCTCTTTCAAGGGATAATTGCACCCAGTGTGATTTTGAGGGGGAAAAAAATTACATATTTATGAAAAAGTTTATAATTTTAATGATTAATATTTATATGGCTTCTCACTAATTTTTAATTATTATTTTTTTAAATTATCTTGATTTGATATTTTTCATTCTTTTAATAATTTATTTATTGTTTACTTTTTAGATGTGTCTAATCTGAACACAACTAAAAAATAAAATATTTATAAAAAAAATCTAATAAAATATAATATATATATATATATATGAAATGTATTAAATTTTATATTTTTTTGAATTTAGTGATTTTTTTTAAAAAAAAATTTAAAATATTTTTCTTTTAAGTATATGTAAATTATTTGAATTAAAAAAATATTTAAAATATGTAAAAACTTGCAATAACTAAAACATAAAACTGAGGCCCTATTACTCGCTAACTCACTCTCTGGGTCTCGATCTCTCTATCTCTCAACACTCTCTAAACCCTAATCTCTCTCAACCGATCGAATCAACCTTCTTTAGCCCTGTTTGATCTAATCTCAGAGCGATTGGTTATTCATCTCAGATCCAATCTTAGAGCGATTGGTGGTTCATCTCAGATCCAATCTCAGAGCGATTGGCAATTTCGATTTTGAGATTTTGAAGCTCCACCTCCTCCACTATCTGCACCGGCGATGGGAGCGAGCACCATCGTTTACTAAGGTGAGCACCACCGTCTCTCTCTCTCTCTCTCTCTCTCTCTCTCTCTCCCCCTCTCAGTTTTATATTCTTTTTCTCTCTTTCTCTCTCTCAAGCTCTTCCTTCCCGTCGAGTTTGGTCAGATAATGAAACCAGTGCATTTGATTTCAGAATTTCGTTGTTTGAGCAATTTACTGTATAATAATTTGTTGATGGAATCTCAATTAAATTCCACTCCAGTTTTCCTGTTTCATGTTCATGCTTCATGTTCTTGCTTCTTCGTCCAAGTCACAGCAACCTCTTGATTTGCCTTTCAGTCTGAAGTTTATTGTGGACTCATTCTTGTGATTTCAACATTTCAATTTATCAAATTTGTCACAATTTCATCCAAAATTATAATCAATTTTCTTAAAACAAATATGATCATATAATTGTTAATGTTTGAGTAAAGATTCAGGGGACCTCTAAAACCAGTTTGACATTCTGTGTGATATGGGAGGGCCCTATGTACACGGGCGACAAGTGGCCACACTATGACCTCCCGTAAGAGTTTGAGACTCAAATTTGCTTCTTAAGGAATTTTTGACTTGTATCTTCTATTTATTTTTCCTCTTTTACATTCTGTTGGGTTGAAAATGAAGTGCTGCAATTAGTTTTATAAATGGTATGATAGAAATAAATATTTAGATAATTTTCTTTTCTTCACCAATAAAATGAGCAATATTCAGATTGCTAGTTAATTTAATGTGTTTTGCTCTCTGTTTCAGTTAAGTTTATGAATAAAATTATCTGTAAATTATTGCCTCATTTACTGGCCCAGGTTATACTATAAGGAAGTTTGAAAGTAGCTAGAGGCAGGTCTGTAATGATAATGTATGTGGAGAATCTAAGCTAGAAGTGTTAAAGATCAAGAACATCATATGATATCAACATATAAACACATTTTGATAAATAAATTAAAAAAATTACAAAGTGATCTAATATAGCAATATATTAGTGAACTTTGTTTTTGATTGATTGCATTCTGCGGTAAGAAACTCATGAATTTGATTGATTGCATTGAATTTCTGACCAATTTCTTACTTTATATTTACTTGCTGGAAATATTGGTCCTCTGAATCTGTTCTGATTAGCACCAAAGTATAACAGCTTTGTAAGGTTACCTAAATTGGAAGGTAGGTACCTAGAGAAGAAATTTTCACTAAGGTCAAGGGACTACAACTTTTGTAGATTTCCAAGCTCAGCTGGAAGAACTCCAGAAAATGAGTTTGCATGGACAGAGAGTTCAGTTCAGTGAGTTGTCCAATTGTTGACGGTAAACTACCAGAGAAGCTATTATCATCAAGCACAAGTTCTCTTAGATTTTTCAGGTTAGAGAGGGCTGGAGGCAGCATCCCAAACAATCTGTTATCACTCAAGTCCATGGTCTCTAAATCCTCCAAACTCCATAGATTTTCAGAAATACGACCCGGTGAGGCACAATGGTCGACATTAAGATGCTTGAGACTTCTCAAATTTCCAAGATAGTTTGGAAATGGAAGATCCAGGGGTAACAATGTACAAGAAAGATCAATTTGGCGTACTGCGGAACCCTCCCATTTTATGCCAGTCCAGTTGCATGGTGAAATCTTTGAGTCAAACCAACTTGGAATAACATCTCTTCTTTGGAAAAAAGAGTTTCTTAGAGCAAGTAATGACCCAATGTCACCAAAATAAGATTCTAGTATAATATGGATAGGTTCTTCCTAGGGATGGAAAGATCAACAGATTGGCTAACTGTGTTCCTACCTATCATGTTCCACTCGTAATGGGACGGGTTTGGACACACGGATATTTTAGGAACACGCGGACACTTCAGAACACGTATGGTTCACACATCAAGCATAACAAGTCCACATTTCATGCCTTTTGCATCTTCTTTCCCTGGTTTAGTGACTTGAGTTTATGGTTCAATTGCAAGTTACAAGTTGCAAGTGGTGTTGGCATGACCTTTCATGCCAATAATTATCTTCCAAAATTTTTCATCAACCAAAAGTTTGCCAATTTGCCATGAACTTGGAAGGTGGTGATAAAGTGATCTCAATACTCAATGGATTTTAATATGTTTGCTGTACTCAAACCTAAATCATTGGTGATTAAGAGGCTTCTTGTTGGGGACGGCATGCAAAAACTTCTTACATGACCTTAAAAAGAAAAACAAATTGGAGTAGTTTGATGCACTTTTGTAAGGACAGTTGTTTTCCTATTATGTAGGTGGACCTGATTCACTAGTTTGAACTCACTGATTTTCATGGAATTTGTTCATAGTGAACTCTTTGATTTTCATGGAATTTGTTCTCTTTTTTTTTTTTTAATTTGCTTTAAACTCAATCTATTTAATTGATGCTAATTTTTCATAGGATCTAATTCATGCCGATCATATTGCTAGCCTTTTCAGATTGATCTGATCTGTATTTTGTTTATTTGAAATCACTAAATAAATTTAGCAGGAACTTGGTGGAATTTCGAACAGTGTGAAACTGAAGGATTTTGTAATTAGATTATGTTTGAGATTTTTTTTTTATTTTATTTTTTTTCAATAAAATCCTGGGGGCAAAGTGGAGGTTGCAGTTTCAAAATATTTATGTCTAAGTGGAGTTGGGTTTTTTTGAGGATTGGAAGGCATGCAAGGTTTCCTTGCTTATCATGTGAAAAAATTGCAAAATGAGTTAGGGTTTAGGGATAAGTTTTTGTGTTGATTTATAGAAGTAGTTATGAGATAAGCTTGTTGAGGACAATCGTAGATCTTTAGTTACAAAAGCATTTGTGTCAAGACTTAGCTGAATAATTGTAGCAGAGGTATAGTTAACATAGAAGATAAAGATATTTTGGGTTTTAGGACTGGTACTAATTACCATTAATTTAGAGGAAAGATGATAGTGGAAGGATAGGATGAGAATGTGGGAAGGGATTGTGAGATGGCCTTGCTTTCAAGTGAAATGTTACTTTGGTTCTTTGTAAACTATTCTTAATATAGGCTTTGATGTTATTTAAATGTCTAATATATAAGTCACCACCATATAGTGAAGAAAACTCTGCATTCTGCAAGTTTCTAAACTAGGCAAACCTTTTTTTTAGTAATCTATTTGTAAAGTTGTTTGTTCAGTAAAAACTTCAAAAATCTTTGTAGTTATTGCCGAAAAAGGACAAATGAAATATATTTTACCTTTTGGGTAAATGCAGAATGAAACTTACAGCTCAATTGGTGTGTTTCTATTCTAATTTATATGCTTTCTCCTGTTACTATTTTTATTAAGTACACCACTGGTGATTTGCACATAAAACTTCATTAAACTATCTTGCAGAAAATTAAGGGTCAGAGTTTTAAGAATGTTTCTGTCATATGCTATGTTGGTCTTAGAATATGGGAAATCTCACATGGAAGCAGCAATCCTATTTTATATTTTATCCTTTGGCTATCATTTCGAACTAGGATTGTTTAGAGGCTAAAATTAGGATTACGGAGAACTTTTTATTTTTGCTTCCGTAGTTGCTATCCTATTAATTTTTGTATGCAAGAATAAATTGATTGGTATTTAAGTACAAATTCGAAGTATTTGATGATGGGGGGTTTTTTTTTTTTTTTCTTTTCCCTCCCTTCTCATAGAGGTGGTTGTGAGCCCTCCGTATGTGTTCCTACCATTGGTAAAAGATTTGTTGAGGCCTGATTTTCACATTGCTGCTCAAAATTATTGGGTCAAAAAAGGAGGTGCTTTCACTGGTGAGGTTAGGTTTGGTTCATCATGCTCTTAATAGTCTGTATTGCATTGGCAAGTATTGAATTAATTAAAGGCATTCAGTTGCTCCTTTAGAATTGTCATTTGGAAAGTTGTAGGAGGTTTCCTTGTGTTATGGCTCAAGGATAAGTAATCAACACGTATTATTTGAGTATCATGTCCCAATTTGAAAGATGAGGTATTTCCTCATGCACCACTAGTCCCACCATGATCCTTCTATCGAGAAATGGTTTCGTATATTTCTGATTTTAATTTTATGAATTTACTTCAGCATCCCATTTCCTAGTTTAGTCTTCTTTAGAGTTATTATAACTTTTTCTACAATTATCCATTTTCACAATGTGCTTCAAATTTCTGAGCATCTATCATGTACTTCAAATTTCTTCAATGCAAAAAATTTAAATTGGTTCTTTTGAATGTGCAGTGCAGAGATGCTCGACAATATGAGCATTCCTTGGGTCATTCCTGGTCATTTTGAGAGGAGGGCTCTGTTAAATGAATCAAATGAGGTAACCCTTGTTTCATTCATGGTGCAACGATTATTCGTTTATGATGACGCCAACTATGTTGTTGGTTATTATTTCACATGTTCATAATTTGGGACATTTTCATTTCAGTTTGTTAGAGATAAGGTTGCATATGCTCTTTCTCAAGGTTTGAAGGTAATTGCTTGTATTGGAGAGACTCTTAAGCAGCGAGAATCAGGATCTACCATGGATGTTGTTACTGCACAAACTAAGGCAATTTCAGGTACTTATTTCAATGTTGTTTATAAAAACTTGTGCAGCATACTTTAAAACACTTTTGTATATTGTCTACCTAGAATTTGAGTCAGTGGGTTTCTGGTTTTCTAAATGAGCTGACCTGAATGTTAAGTTATTTTACTTCTCTCTGATGTAGAGTAGAACTATAGGGGATTCACTCTAAAATTTCTAGAACAACTTGTTCACCTTATGGTTGAATCATTTGAGAAAAATGAAACGAACTAGGGTTTAGGGTTTATATTCAGCTGAGAATTGGCCTCCCGCTAATGCACGATAAAACCTATCTTTGCAGTAGACTAGCCTTCCATCAGCAGCTACTGTTAGATCATCATCAGACTTCACCTCCACCGGCAATCTCAGCAGCTCATCTTTTCTATATATTTACATAGACATAGCAATGGAAAAATAAAAGTAACATCAGTATATCTAAGCTGTAGATTTGAAACTAAATCTATTTAAATACCTTATATTGTTTTGTTTTTTTGTTGATCTTTGAAGCTGAAACATTGAATAAAATCCTCTACTGGGGTAGCAAAGATAAATAACACTGCTGAAACTAGCTCATTGCCGAGAAGATGCCAAGTATGTCAATTGTTTTTCTGTCTTCATTAGCTCATTGCCAAGAAGATACCAGAGTTGCTAGATTTTGATAAGGATCTCGTTCATTTGGAAGCAGCCTCTAAGGTTTGCATTTTTCTTAATGTAATATGTGAATGAGGTGTCTCTAGTTGATTTGTAATATGTCAATTGCTTCTTCTTCTTTCTTTTTTTTTTCTTTTTTTTCCATATTTATGTTGGATCTTCATAGATGTGCATAGTTCTAGTTTCATGACAAAACTGGTGTATGTTTGTTGCAGTGATGCTGAGATATAAAATAAAGGGGATTTTCCAATATTGAAATTTTAATCTTAGTGGAAAATTCAGTAGTAAATTTGGTTTGATTTTTCTTTTGTTAAAATCTGCAAGTTCTTGCTTAGTTAAGTATACTGACACATTTATCTTGCAGGGGAAGCGCAGTATTTTAGAGATGTATCTGTATGTAGGTTAGATTAGATGATGGAAGTGAAAATGCTAACATATTTTTCATTGCATGAGTCTAGCTAACTTGGTTAAGAGCCAAATTTAATTGAAATATTTCTAACAGTGTTACCAAAAAATGCTAATGCCTTAGAGATTTAGGGCTTTAAGTTTATAAGCTACTACTTGGTTTGTTCACAAGTTGCCACACTTTATAAGCTGCTGCCTTTGTTTGGATGTGCATACAGCTAGGCAAGGTTATGTTCTTGTGCGTTTGTATATATATATTAAAAATAACTTTTTACGGCATGCAAAATTATGCCGTGAAAGTGTAATAATTTATGGCATGTAAGAAAATGTCGTAATAGATTATATACGGCATACAAAGTATGTCATAAATATATTAAAAATGACCTTTTACGGCATACAAAATTATGTCGTGAAAAGTGTGATGATTTATGACATGCAAGAAAATGTCGTAAAATATTATATACGGCATACAAAGTATGCCATAAATATATTAAAAATAACCTTCTACGACATGCAAAATTATGCCACGGAAAGAATGATGATTTATGGCATGACAAAAATGTTGTAAAAAGTTATATACGACATACAAAGTATGTCATTAATGTTTAATTTATTACTTTTTACAACTTTACCTGCATACCGTAAATGATGCTCAACTTTCCACGGCATGTCATATAACGGCATTTGTGTGCATGCCATCAAAGAGTTTTTACAGCATGCATCGCAAGCCGTAAAAATTTAATTTTGTTGTAGTGTTCTATGCTTATATTTATTGTTTTATAATTATAACATGTAATCCCTTCAAGTGTTCAGCCTCTTTTACTATCATTGGCGCTACACTTTCAGGGCAGCAAATACATTTCCAACCTTACATATGTGTTTTCTCATGTCTTAGATGAACAACCAATATGCTAAGTTCAAGACTAAGCCTCTAAAGCACTTGAACCTCATGGAGTGGGTGTACTCTAGCGCAACAGTGACTGGGAAACATGCATGGACTCCAACTGAAGTGCGCGATGATAATAGGATGGGACCTCTCAGTGCGGACACACCACCACAACCAAGTCATGTCACTGTCGAGGAGAATGTGGCGAATAGTTCCCTCTTCGATGTTGCCCCCCCAGTCAGCCGTGGACGGATCAGCTAACGCGCAATGTCGCAAGCGGCCAGCGCCTGGTACTGTCGCTAGTAGCATGGACAACCTCGTGGAAGCAGTCAGCAAACAAAGCCAGGAGCTAAAAATTACGCAATATGTTGTCACTGGTAAAGGTGACAACATTGTGGGGACTGTCTTGCAAGGCTTATGAGCACGTCTAGATTGGAGCCCGGCAGTAAGTTGTTCTCATTCGCATGTGGCATAATGGATTCACCCGATAATCGGGACATCGTCATGGCCCTCCACATGAATTACATTATGAACTGGTTGACAGAGAAGCGTACCTACACGGCGGCCAATGTTGGCAGGTATCGTGAAGGGAGGACACAGCTGTTCGGGAGTGATGATGCTGTTGACTTGGACTAGGCCTCTGTGGTTGGATTGTAATTTTAGAATTTACTTCATAGGACTGTAGTTTATTTTCAGTTGCTGTTTTCGTCAACTATTTTGTATAACATTTTTTTTTTTTTTTTTTTTGCTGTGGTACACATGCGAAACTATTCGTGTTTTGTTTTTTAGGTTTGGACGTTTATTTATGATTGTTGGGCACCTGTTGTTCAGGACTTGGGTACTATCTGGGAGTGTACAAGCCACAAGATAGCACTATTATGTCACATGGTTGTTATGTTACGCAAAATTGTCATGGCCAGGGAATCTATGCATGGTGCATCACCATGTACATTTTGCTTGTTGTCCAGGGAATCTATGCTTGTTGTAAAACATATAGGTTCAATTTTGTTTTCGTTTGCAGGCACTTTTTTGTTTTTTGTAGAATTATTTATTTTTGGTGCTCCATAAAAGGTCTATTTATTTAAATTTCTGTATGAATTTATTTATTGACTGGATTGGTGTTTTATTTATGTCGTTTATGGATCTCCGTATTCATTTATTTGTGTTGTAATTTTGTGGTCATTTTCTGTGGAGCAAAAATCAGTGGGTCAGGCGTATGGTGATTTGAGGTGAAAAAACTCAAATTGCTCTAGAATAAATGTGTGGCAAAAATTAGTGGGGTGGGCAGATGGTGATTTGAGGTGAAAAACTCAAATTGCTCTAGGTTTCAAACTGTTGGATTGAATTTTTAAAATCTGTTTTATTATTGAGAAAAAAAATAATTTGACAAAAATAAACACTAATTTTTTTAAAAAATGAAAAAAAATAATAATTTTTTCCCAAGCAAGGAAAAAAAAAAAAAAGAAGAAGAAGAAAATGATGGGGTTTTTTTACCAGATTAATATTGACATCACTAAGAATATCAACTATGTGACGAAATTTGTCCAGACATTAAATTTTGTGAAGCTAATCTATATTGTAGAACATTATTCATAAAAATGTTTGATTTCAATTCAATTATATTTTTGCCACACATTTATTAGTGGTCATTACTTCCAAAAGTGTGTTCCATTAATTTATTTATTTAGATTTGTTTACCTACTTTATTTTAACTAAAATGTCTGATGCAATATTTAGCTCATTTGATGTGTCTAGCGTAAATCAGAAGCAAATGAAACTTGGTTGCTTATATGGAAGCATGCAGACTAGAAATTGTACAAACTTGGGGAATGTATTACCATTCACATGGTAGTGTCATGTTGTTCATCTTTGGGTAATCACATGGCCACAGTATGAAATGTGGTAGTTGAAGATGTCTAACAAGTGCTATATATGATGGAGTTGATCAACCCATTTTGCGAATGTAAACTACAGCTTGTAATTTTTCTTTCATATAATTTGGAACGTCTACGGATCCGCAAGAGGGTACTAGCTCGAGACTCGTACGCAATGGCCAAATAAATGCTTGGATACGAGAGACGATCGGAGAAATGGAATTGATGACATCAATGATTTGGGTGAAAATTGCTCGTGTTGCTCATGAGTATGCGTATGTTGACAGGACTCCATTTCACACATCATCATTGACTAGTCGCATGTGGATGCAGGAGATGTTTTGAGGTCGGAATGAAGCATTTCAGCGAAATTTTCGAATATCACAGGATGTGTTCTTAATGTTGTGCAAGACATTAGTTGAGGATTGTAGCCTCCCAGTACCATAGCGTCCCTATGGTGTAAACATAGTTGAGAGTGTCGGCATGTTCATATTCGTGTTGCGGGGCTTCCCAAGTTGGGATATAGAAAACTGTTTCCAACACTTAGGGGAAACAGCATGATGTCATGTAATGCGAGTGGTTAAAACGATGAAGTTGTTCATGATTGCACACTGCCGATCACAACACAGTAGACATCCATACTTAGGCCTTGTTTGTCATCCTCCAAAAAAGTCAAAAAGTCACCTGTTTAAGTCACATCACCTCACTATCACATCACTTCAAACCCAATCCATATTTCATAAAAAGTCAAAAAGTACACTTATTTAGAACATCCCAAACAACCCCTTAAAGTCCCGACAAAAATTTTTGCCATTCAGAGTGAGTGTAATAATTTTTCGCACATTTAATTATGAATAGTAACCACATTCAGAAAATAAGAGAGCACATTTTTCGGGTTAAAGCATTTCTCCTTTACATTTACGCAATTGCTTTGTGTGCTTGTGCAAGACTGTATTGGAGCGCTTGACGACACACATGTGGAGGCATATCTCCCACCGCAAGAGGCAGCGCCATATTTTGGCCGTAAAGAACGGCACACGCAAAACATACTCGCAGTGTATGATTTCGACTTGTGTTTTACTTTTATATCTTACGGATGAGAGGCTAGTATGCACGATGGCAGAGTTTTTAACGAAGTAACACAAGACTCGGCCAAACAATTCCCCCTGCTAGCGAGGTTAGATGAATAAGGGCTGGTCACTTTTTTGTATTACTTGTGTGCATTTGATATTTGTAATGATGTTACTTACTAATGCAAAATTATCAAATTATAAGCAAGAAGATATTACCTTGTTGATGCAGGATACAAGAACCAAAAAGGCTTTTTGGCGCCGTTTAAGGGATGTTGCTACCACCAGGAAAAGTTTCACACAACTTGACGGCCAAAAAATGCAAACAAAGTTTTTAACATGGTGCACTCTTCCTTACAGAGTGCAATTGAACATACGTTCAGAGTATGGAAAGAGCGATGGGGATTCCTACATAACATGTCGCGATATGATTTTAAAAAAGTGCAGGTGCCATTGGTCCGGGCTTCAATGGCACTACATAATTTTATACGCCGCAAATCCAACGACGACAAAGCGTTCAATAGGGTTGTGAATGCAAAGAATTTTACTTTCAACGACATGCCAAATGTTGCAGGTGTTGGTGACAACGATGATGGTGAACCAGAAGGCGATGATGACGTACATATGAACGACGTGAGGAAATCAATACGGAATGAATTAGTGTGACATCAGCGTGAACTTGGGTTGTAATCCTGTTCGGTCTATACGAGTTGATAGTAAATGAAATGAATGTGTCAAACTGTTGAAAGTGTTAAAAAAAATGTACGATTGTGGTTGTAAACTGCAGGTTGTGAAGGGCATTTAGTAGCTTCTAATGTGGAAATGAATTAATGTAAGCGTGCAATTTCTTAGCAAAAAATAATAAACTTAATATGCCATTCAATAATTTAATATTTTTACTATGATGTGTAGTGTAACATGGAATAATAAAAAAAATTCATAATTAAATAATTTGCACTGTATAACATTGAAAAATTGTAATATTACATTAAAAAAAAGTTTTCAAATACACAAGGGCAAAATCATAAATTTCATAAGTTCGCTAAGGATATTTTGGTCATTTTAAAGTGGTTTGACACCATAAACAAATATTAAACCAAAAAGCAAAAAGCCAGCTTTTTACTAACTTCCCAAATCACTTTCCAAAAAAGCAAAAAGCTTGGTAAAAAGCCAAAAGTTAACTTTTTACTAACTTCTCAAAACACCAGATAGTAGTATGTTTGTTATCTACTTCGTTGAACTCTTCCAAACGATTCATACAAACGACGCTAATTGTGAGACCTAGAAAATCTTCTCATATGAATTGTTGAAGAGAACCAATAAAGAGATGGGCTTGGCTCCAGTAGATCTGCAAGGATGAACATAGTCGACGCCACCCAACCGGAGTAGCTGGCTGAAGACATTCCGATAATAAAATTAGCCACTGGAATCAGAGAAGGAAGATGAAGAAAATCAAGAATGTTCGTGTGTCGTGTGGCAAAGAGATGATGCATACCTATATTCATGGGGTACCCTCCTTTTATAGATGGAGGGTGTGATATTTGTTCCATATGCTTCTTTATTTAGGCTGGATCTATTGTCATGCCTTATTTAGATTAGCCCAATAAATTAATACATATTTTTTTCTAACTCCCACACAAATAAAATTTAAAAAATCTCTTTTATAATTTAAGAATATATATACATATAAATATTTATAATAAATTATTTGACATAGAATCTCAAAAGAATAAGTTTAGGCTTCAGGAAAAAAAAAACGGGAAAAGGACCAGGAAATCAGGAGGAGGAGGGGAGGAGGAGGATTGTCGCAGCCTCCGCCGTCACCCGCCGTCGGTTAGACGCCCACCGTCGGTCGTCTGCCCAGCCCCGCCGTCACCCAGGCCCGCCTCCGCCTCCGCCTCCGCCTCCGCCCATTTTTATGGCCCCCTCCAGTTTCTCCTCCTCCTCCTCCCCCCTCCTCCTCCTCTTCCTCTATTTTTTCTAACATTTTTCTTGATTTTTTTTCCTGATACGTAGCAGCTCTAATCTCAAAATAATTTGTTATAAGTGACTCTTTGAAGTTGCAACAAACCGTACAAATTAATAATAGACAAATTTTGAAATAGACGGTTCAACAAGAAGAAAATGAACAATAATTGAAAAAAAGCATATGCTTTTTGTACCATTTGTCAATGAGCAAATTTTCTCTCCGATCAAGTCTTGTGATTGGACTAGTTCAATCTAGTGTTCAATCTAGTGAGTGTATGATAGTCTTGCTGACGTTGCGAGCCCTAAAATATAGACCGTACCAATCCACTCAAAAGCCAATTAAAAACAATATTCTCCTTTAATCAATTGACATCCATGAATGTGTTAAAATTATGTGTTAAAATGTGTGTTATACAATAAAAAGTATTAAAAGTAAAATTAAAAAATATGTATTAAGAGTTTGTTAATTTAATGAGTGAATAGTGAATGAATGATGATACAATAAATGTGTTAAGAGGTGTGTTAAGGTGTATGTTAAATATATATATATATATAGGTGTATATAATAAATAAAATAAATAAATAATTTAGTTTAATTAAAAATTTCAAGTCCAAAATTAAATTTTAAATCCAAAAAAAATTCCCAACATGTGAAAAAAAAAAAAACAAAAATTGCTATTGACCGGTCAACCGATAAGACAAAAAAAACGCTCCCCTCCGCTAGCTAAAACGCTCACGACAGATAACAGACATATTAATACATACCACTAACAAATCTACTAACAGCTCCATTGTAAGAGCAAAAACAAAGAATGACTAGTTAAAAAATAACAACCGACACTAACACATTCTCAAACAACCCTATTGTAGATGCTCTAATATGAAAGTGTTAAAATTTACAGTAAATATTCAATAGGAACGTTATAATTTCTCTAATAACTGAGGAGGTGTAGAGTCGTAACATCGTGGGGGTGTATCATTCAGATCCCAAAAATTGTGTGGAGCAAAATGGCATAGAGGGGTGACGCTTGCTTCTCACCGATTAATATTCTTTTGGGAATATAGAAAAAAAAGTTAATTTATTGACTTATTTTGGTGTTGTTAACTATCTATTTTTTTACATATTTTTTTTTTAAATAAATCGAAAAAAACCAATAACCTAATTTCTCCAATTTTTCAAAACAAATAGAGTTTGGAATTTTGAAGAAAAAAGAGGGACCCCAACACTCTGTTAAAACAGAGTACGAAACACAAGATGCATACATTTTCGTTTTGAAGTATGAGATGATAAGTCTTTTGATTCTATTGTTTATGTTTTATTTTTTATTAAAATTTTCGTAATTCTTACAATTAGAAAAGTATTCGTTTATTAGAACTTTTTATAAAAAATCTACTCAAAAATAAAATGGGACCGTCTTTGAGATTTTTTTTAAAAAAAATACATTAAGTTCTACAAGTTTGATATGAAGAATGATATTTTAATTTTTTGTTATTCTTAAATGTATACTTTATCATTGTTTATTCCTATTTTTATATATTATCTGCATTAGTTTTGATCATTTAGTTTTATTAAACAAAGATCAGTGTAATAGAATATTTGAAGCAACTTATATGAGTTGTATATAATAGATTTTCTTTTTATAGAAGTTTAAAAAGTCTGTGCTAGATTATTTGATAGAATTTTATAGAAAATTACACTAAACAAACTCATTACGTGTAGAGCTTCTTACGTACCTATTTTTTAAACCTCTGTAATGGCCATTACCCAAATACAATTTTACATTTATTGTTACTTTTTTCTGATTAGATTTATTGTTACTTTTTTGTGAGTTAAAAAGTTGTGAATATAAGTTTCAGCTAAATAATTGTCCAATAATTTTAGAGTAATCATATAACATTGTTCACATGTGCTTGGTACTAATGGCATATAAATTTGTTTTATAAATGGGACAATGCTGAGGCATAAGTAGTTGGACGTTCATAAATGACCCACTTAGACCTTTTTTGGAAATATGAAAAAAAAAACAATTTATTAGTTTATTGATTTATTTGTGTTATATTATTTTTTTATTTTTTCATATGTTTTTTAAAAGAAGCCAATAAATTAATTTTTTTTCTACTTCTCAAAACAATATATATATATATATATAATAATTTTTTATTTATCAAAAACACTACAAATATCAAATCATATTTCAACATTACCGAACAATTTTTTCAGTTTAAAAAAATGCATGTGAATTTTAACACTTTTGCTGAAATTTGTCTTCTTCCAGAGGCTGATGCTTTTTGAGACTTTGTATGCTAGTCCCTAAAGCCTTGTGGCCACTAGTGAATCACTTAGATCTTTTGGTATTTCAGTCGGTGACTCGGTGTCTCATCCCTGTCCTGTGTGAACCTCACATGTCCGCAAAAGTTTAATTATCAGCACAACAAAAACAACCAAACAAAACCCAAAGAACAGATCACGTGTGACGTTTGGGATGTGGGGTGTGTGCACCTAACAGCCTCATATATCATTCCACTCAATTTATTGTTTTTAGTTGTGTGCAGCTATCAATTACTATACATTTTCTTTTCAAACTCAACATACGTCACCACATGCGTCTTCGAATCAGCAACTCTTCAAGAGAATCTATCGACTTCTTTGAGAAGTTAATTATTTTAATTAATTTTTTTATTTTAAATTATTTTAATTTAATTAAAAAAATTATATTTAGAAAGTTAGTTGACTTTCTTTGCTAGTTGGAGTTGTTTGGAAAGTACTAGATCAGTATATTTTTTTATTTTTTATAAAAAAAAATGTGAAATATAAATTGTTTGAAATAATGGGATAGAGAGTGACATGACTCAAATAATATGATAATGACTCAAATAAGATAATGTACTAAAATAACATGTACTATTTTAGTACATGCCAAACAATCACTTAATTTAATGAGTATTTGAGAAAAAAATAAAATAATAATAATTTAGATGTGATATTTTATCTTATTAATTATTTTAATTTATTTTATTTTTATTAATTATTTTAACTTTAAAAAAATAAATAAATAACAATTTGCCAAACACCCCTTACGAATGGTTTGACACCGTATTCCCCAAGTCTCGTGTGCGGTGGACACATTTCAAAACAAAAACACCTCTCTCTATACATAGCACCCTTAAATTTTAGAAACCTTCAACTACAAAATACAAAACACCAATTAACACCGGTCCAATACAATCTTCATTGATTCTCTCATTTCATATTTTTGCGATATACAACCACAATGTGTCCTACCGGCACCAACCACCGCCTCGACACCGCCAGTGGTTCAAATATCCGGTCAGCGTTCGACGTTCTTGACGCCGATCGCGACGGCAAGATAAGCCCCTCCGACCTTAAAACATTCTACAAGGGGTTTTCCGGCGGCGGAGCTGAGGAGGAGGATGTGATTGGGTCGATGATGTCGGTGGCGGACTCCAACAAAGACGGGTTCGTGGAGTACGATGAATTCGAGACGGTGTTGAACGAGAGGAACGGCGGCGGCGGCGGAGGAGAAAGTAGGTGGGGGGCGATGGAGGAGGCGTTTAGGTTTATGGATAGAGATGGTGACGGTGTGGTTGGGGAGGAGGACCTCCGTGGGTACTTCAATTTGGCTGGTTTTGATGCTACTGATGAGGATATCAAGGCTATGATCAGATTGGGCGGTGGTGATCAAAATCAAGGGGTTTCTTATGATGGTTTTCTCAAGATTTTAGCCGTTTGATTTTATAATCATTACAATAGCCACGATGACGACGACATATTATAGTATTGTTTGGTGCCTTTTATGAGGATTATTTTATGTTTTTTTGTTTTAAATTTTGAGAATTTGTGTGATAGCAAGCTGAAGTTAAATAAATTGAAACAATCTATCAGCAATGTTACGAATTTAAATTTAACTCTTAGGAATTATTATTTTGTAATTTAAATTTTTTTTATGTTATATAAATTTAATTTTTACCAATCGCTAAGTGGTTTTGTCAAAATTTCCAAACTTTTTCATTAATTTATTTGTGAGAAGTTGAGGAGGTAGTCACGTTTCTAGCTTATTATTTTTTTATTATAAAAATGTTATACCAAACGTGTCCTATGTTTTAGGATGATTTTGATTAATGATTTATTTACTGAATTTATTTAGTTCGAATTTATTTAAAGAATTGTTTGGGGTGTCTTAAATAAATGTACTTTTTATATTTTTGAATTAAAAAGTTGAGGAAAAAAATATAGATGTTTAGGTTAATTTTTTGACTTTTTATAAAAAAAAAATGTGTATTAAAAAATTGTATAAATAAGTGTGTAAGAAAAGATATTGTAGTAGGCTGTATGGATTGGCAGTGATGATTTGATATTTTGTTGTAAGAGAAAATAATTTTGGAGTTTGGGAGCTTGTGATGATTTGATATTTTGTTGTAGTTAAATAGGTGTATATGAGAAAAAAAGTAATTGAGAAGAAGAGAGAAAAAATAATTGATTGACGTGTAATAGAGAGAGAAGTAATTTTGAAATTTTTAAAAAAAAATTGTAACCAAACGTATTTTTAGAAATTTTCTTTCAAAAATATATTTTAAAATACAAACCAAATACACCACCCGTGTCCGGAATATCACATAAGTGTGTGTCCAAATAATGATATTTGTGATTTGTCTATAATTTTTCTTTCTTTTAAAAAAAAAATCACTGAAGTATTTAATTTTCTAGGAAAACATTATAATGCACATGCATTTTATAACTAAAAATAAAAATGACATAATTTTATATTTTTCAAGTCATAACTAAAAAAAAAAATGTCATAGCTAAACAAAATATGAGGCACAGCTAAAAAATTCATAAGTCATAATTAAAATAACGGCATAATTAAAAAAATTAATAATAACTAAAAAAATGACATAATTAGAGGTATATATAATACACTCTTTTCAAATGAGTGTATATTAGAATTTCTCAGTTTTCTATTATTGAACAAATACATTGTGTTGTTCTTAGGTTTAATTAAGTTTTCAATTGTTTTTTTATTGGGAGAATTATAGTAATGGTCCTTATAGTTTGGGGTTTGTATCATTCTGATCCTTGACTTTTCAATTGCGACACATTTGACCATAAATTTTGAATCTTGTTCTAAATAAGGAAAATTTTAAATACTATTGGATTTTTCAAGGACAAAATCGTCAATTTGATAAAATATAAATTAATTTGACAAAAATAAATGTCAAGAAATTATTTTTAAATTTTTAAAAATTATTTCTAGCTACTAAAGATAAAATTATATAAAATTGATAAATCTTTTAGACATTTATTTATTTTTTTACCAAATTAATTTTTATTATGTATTTAGATGATGATCATGTAAAAATAAATTTTAAAAATTAATCATGAAATTTTTATTAATTTTTATCAATTTTACATAATTTTATTTTTGGTAGGTAGAAATAATTTTTAAAATATTTTTTTGACATTTATTTTTTTTAAATTAGTTTATATTTTATCAAATTGACGATTTTGCCCTTAAAATTAAGCAATAATATGTTCAATTGTTATTTGGACAAAATTTAAAATTCATGGTCAAATGTGTCATAATTGAAAAGTCATGGACTAAAGTGACACAAGTCCTAAACTATAGAAACTAATAGTGTAATTTGCCCTTTTTTATTTAAAAAAAAATATAGAAATAACAAAAATAAATACAAAAAATTATTTGAAAATTTTAAAAAAATATTTCAATCACATAAAAGGGAAAATCATACTATGGCCTCATTTGCTAACTTGGCTATTAGTTGTCCAATTTTTTTTAAATTAATTAATTAATTAATTTTTTTTTACCAAAACCGATGAGTCAACTCCGAAATTATCGTCACCCCACACGTACACCAACTAGCAACTCTCTGTGTTCCGACCCAACTTAAAAAAAAAAAAAACAAACAAGCAAACAAACAAAAAAACAAATGCAGGTACTTTTATCAATTATTTTTCTAACGCTGCGCATAGTTACGGAATTTGAAGCGAGGTTTGGAATTTATCAATATTTTTACTAATGTATTGTATGATTAAGAGATTTAAAAAAAAAATTCAAAAAGAAAAGAAAAAATATGAATAAAATATATTTATATTTTATTTAATTTTATATTTTTTTATTTTTTCGTTTCAAATCATTTCTTAATCTCTCAATTAAATACCGCGTAAATGTTTTACATGTATATGGTCCCATACTCATGTAAAACATTTATGTCGTATTTAGTTGAGAGATTTGAAAAAATATTTAAAAATTAAAAAAATAAATAAATATAAAATTACGTAAAATATAAATATATTTTATTCTCAATTTACTTATTTTTTGATTTTCTCTTTCTAAATTTCTTCTTAAATTTCAAACTAAGGCCAAGTTTGAAAAGACTAAATAAGTGCATTTTTTGTCTTTTTAGATTAAAAATTTGAGATTGAAAATATGAACGTTTGGGTTAACTTTTTGACTTTTTATGAAAAAATGTGTAATAAAAAATTGTAAAAATTAATTTTAGAAAAAAATTTAAATTGAAAATTGTACAGCCATAATTGTTAATTTTTGATAAATAATATTAACTTTTTAAGTAACTTTTTAACTTTTTAAATTATTTTGCTCCTCCCAAACTTAACCTAAAAAGGCCCACTCAATTCCGAAACTTCGAAGAGATTTGACACCGTATTCCCCAAGTCTCTCGTTTGAAATATCAACCTTGGCGGACCCAAAAGTCTCCGGATTTCCAACCCTCTATATATTATGTAGGATCACATTCACATATACAACACCTAAACACGTTGGGCTTTCATTTCATATAACGCACCTCCTAAAAGTCCTCTTTCAAAATTCTCTCATTTTCATATTTTTGTAATACATACATACAAACCACAAGGGAATGTGTCCAACCGGGACCACCGCTCACCGCCCCGACACCCCCACCGGTTCAGATTTCCGGTCAGCATTCGACGTTCTCGACGCCGACCGAGACGGCAAGATAAGCCCCTCCGATCTTAAAACGTTCTACAAGGGGTTTTCCGGCGGCGGGGCTGAGGAGGATGATGTCATCGGGTCGATGATGTCGGCCGCGGACTCCAATAAGGATGGGTTCGTGGAGTACGATGAATTCGAGACGGTGTTGAATGAGAGGAACGGCGGCGGCGGAAGTGGGCGGGGGGTGATGGAGGAGGCGTTTAGGGTTATGGACAGAGATGGGGACGGCTTGGTTGGGGAAGAGGATCTCAGAGGGTACTTCCATTTGGCTGGTTTTGATGCAAGTGATGAGGAGATCAAGGCCATGATCAGATTGGGCGGTGGTGATGAAAACCGGGGGGTTTCATATGTTGCTTTTCTCAAGATTTTAGCCGTTTCATGATTCATCATGAGACAACGAGGACGATGATGATGACGACGACAATTATTTCTTGGGTTCTGCCTTTTGTTTTGTTTTTATCTTTTGCTTTTCTTTGTAGTTGGTTGTTATAGGTGATGGATTATTAAATAAAAATTTTGATGTGATGAGTTCAGAAATCATAAATTATTTGCAGTGGGCATTTCAGAAATGAACAAAAAAAAAACAAAATAAAAAACAAAATTCAAAGAATGAAACAGGAATTTAGTTGTACAAGAGCATCTCCATCACTTATTCAAAAAATTTTAATTAAAAATTTAATCTGATCTAATGTGTTTCAATTGTTTTATCAAATTTAACCAGTCCTCCGGCCTAGAATAAATTTTTATAAAGATTTTCCTAATCTGATCATCCACCCAGTTGTTTACCCAGTTGACCGGCAAGCCATCCACAAATGTACAAACTTGGGGAATGTATTACCATTCACATGGTAGTGTCATGTTGTTCATCTTTGGGTAATCACATGGCCACAGTATGAAATGTGGTAGTTGAAGATGTCTAACAAGTGCTATATATGATGGAGTTGATCAACCCATTTTGCGAATGTAAACTACAGCTTTTAATTTTTCTTTCATATAATTTGGAACGTCTACGGATCCGCAAGAGGGTACTAGCTCGAGACTCATACGCAATGGCCAAATAAATGCTTGGATACGAGAGACGATCAGAGAAATGGAATCGATGACATCAATGATTTGGGTAGAAATTGCTCGCCTATCTAATGAGTATATGTATGTTGACAGGACTCCATTTCATACATCATCATTAATTGATCGCATGTGGATGCAGGAGATGTTTTGAGGTCGGAATGAAACATTTCAGCGAAATTTTCGAATATCACAGGATGTGTTCTTAATGTTTTTTGGGTGAATAATGTGTGTTCTTAATGTTGTGCAAGACATTAGTTGAGGATTGTGGCCTCCCAGTACCACAACGTTCCTATGGTGTAGACATAGTTGAGAGTGTCGGCATGTTCATATTCGTGTTGCGAGGCTTCTCAAGTTGGGATATAGAAAACCGTTTCCAACACTCAGGGAAAACAATATGATGTCATGTAATGCGAGTTCTTAAAGCGATGAAGTTGTTCACGATTGCATACTACCGACCGACAAGGTCACAACACAGTAGACATCCATACTTAGGCCTTGTTTGTCATCCTCTAAAAAATTCAAAAAGTCACATATTTAAGTCACATCACCTCTCTATCACATCCCTTCAAACCTAACCTATATTTCATAAAAAGTCAAAAAATACACTTATTTAGAACATCCCAAACAACCTCTTAGAGTCCCGACAAAAATTTTTGCCATTCAGAGTAAGTGTAATAATTTTTCGCACATTTAATTATGAATAGTAACCATATTCAGAAAATAAGAGAGCACATTTTTCGGGTTAAAGTATTTCTCTTTTACATTTATGCAATTACTTTGTGTGCTTGTACAAGACTGTATTAGAGCGCTTGACGGCACACATGTGGAGGCATATCTCCTGCCGCAAGAGGCAGCGCTATATTTTGGCCGTAAAGGACGGCACACGCAAAATATACTCGCAGTGTGTGATTTCGACTTGTATTTTACTTTTATATTTTGCAGATGAGAGGGTAGTATGCACGACGGTAGAGTTTTTAACAAAGTAACACAGGACCCGGCCAAACAATTCCTCGTGCCAGAAAGGTTAGATTAATAAGGGTTGGTCACTTTTTTGTATTACTTGTGTGCATTTCATATTTGTAATGATGTTACTTACCAATGCAAAATTATCAAATTACAAGCAGAAAGATATTACCTTGTTGATACGGGATACAAGAACCAAAAAGGCTTTTTGGCACCGTTTAAGGGATGTTGCTACCACCAGGAAAAGTTTCGCACAACTTGACGGCCAAAAAATGCAAACGAAGTTTTTAACATGGTGCACTCCTCCTTACAGAGTGCAATTGAACGTACGTTCGGAGTATGGAAAGCACGATGGGGATTCCTACATAACATGCCGCGATATAATTTTGGAAAAATGCAGGTGCCATTGGGTGGGGCTTCAATGGCACTACATAATTTTATACATAGCAACTCCAACGACGATGAAGCGTTCAACAGGATTGCGAATGCAAAGAATTTTACTTTCAACGACATGTCAAATGTTACAGGTGTTAGTAACAACGATGATAGTGAACCAGAGGGTGATGATAACGTACATATGAACGACGTGAGGAAATCAATACGGAATGAATTAGTGCAACATCGGCGTGAACTTGGGTTGTAATCATGTTCGGTCTATACAAGTTGATGGTAAATGAAATGAATGTGTCAAACTGTTGAAAGTGTTTAAAAAAATGTACGATTGTGATTGTAAATTGCAGGTTGTGAAGGGCGTTTAGCAGCTTCTAATGTGGAAATGAATTAATGTAAGCACGCAATTTCTTAGCAAAAAATAATAAATTTAATATGCCATTCAATAATTTAATATTTTTACTATGATGTGTAGTGTAACATGGAATAATTAAAAAAATTCGTAATTAAATAATTTGCACTGTATATCATTGAAAAATTGTAATATTACATTAAAAAAAATTTCAAATACACAAGGGCAAAATCATAAATTTCATAAGTTGGCTAAGGGTATTTTAGTCATTTTAAATTGATTTGACACCATAAACAAATATTAAATCAAAAAGTAAAAAGTCAGCTTTTTACCAACTTCTCAAATCACTTTTCAAAAAAGTCAAAAAGTTTGATAAAAAGCCAAAAGCTAACTTTTTACCAACTTCCCAAAACATTAAATAGTAGCATTTTGCTATCTACTTCGTTGAACTCTTCCAAACGATTCATACAGACGGCGCTAATTATGAGACCTAGAAAATCTTCTCATAGGAATTGTTGAAGAGGACCAATAAAGAGATGGGCTTAGCTCCAGTAGATCTGCAAGGATGAACATAGTCGGCGCCACCCAACCGAGGTTGCTGGCCGAAGACACTTCAATAGTAAAATTAGCCATTGGAATCAAATAAGAAAGATGAAGAAAATCAAGAATGTTCGTGTGTCATGTGGCAAAGAGATGATGCATACCTGTATTCATGGGGTACCCTCCCTTTATAGATAGGGGTGTGATATTTGTTCCATATGCTTCTTTATTTAGGCTGGATCTATTGTCATACCTTATTTAGATTAGCTCAATAAGTTAATACATATTTTTTTCTAACTCCTACACAAATAAAATTTAAAAAATCTCTTTTATAATTTAAGAATATATATACATATAAATATTTATAATAAATTATTTGACATAGAATCTCAAAATAATTTGTTATAAGAAAATGAGTGGGAATGCTAATTAGTGCTACCACTAATGATGTGACAGTAGGCTTCACCATGAATGATTTGATATTTTAATCTTGGTGTTATATTTTTTTTTTTTATTAAATGTCATATCATTAATAATTTTTTTAAAGTTCTAAAATTAATAATATCTATCATTGTTGTTTTTATAAGTGACTCATTGAAGTTGTAACAAACCGTACAAATTAATAATGGACAAATTTTGAAATAGACGGTTCAACAAAAAGAAAATGAACAATAATTGAAAAAAAGAAAATGTCTCGTAATTTAAATTTTGTGGTTTAAAAGTGGCTTAAATGGTCAAAACGAAGTCGTTTTGACTATTTTTTTGTTGTTCTGTACTCAAAACGACGTCGTTTAAATCATTTGAGTCACTTTTAAATCACAAAATTTAAGTTACGTAACATTGTCTTTGAAAAAAGGCATATACTTTTTGTGCCATTTGTCAATGAGCAAATTTTCTCTCCGATCTAGTCTTGTGATTGGACTAGTTCAATCTAGTGTTCAATCTAGTGTGTGTATGATAGTCTTGCTAACGTTGCGAGCCCTGAAAAATAGACTGTACCAATCCACTCAAAAGCCAATTAAAAACAAGGGTAATGCTATAGTGTGCAACTTACACCTTACATCTTTTTGTGTTCACTTACACCTTACACTTACATCTTTTTTACCTTGCACTTACACCTTTTGTGTAAGTGGCACATGGTGTGCAACTTATACATTTCATTTATACCTTCCACTTACACTTACACCTTACACTTACACCTTTTGTGTGAGTGGCACATGGTGTGCAACCCACTTACACCTTTTGTGGGTTGCACACGTAAGAAAACTCCTAAAAACAATATTCTTCTTTAATCAATATGTGTTATATGATAAAAGTATTAAAAGTGAAATTTAAAAATATTTGTTAAGAATTTGTTAATTTAGTGAGTGAATAGTGAATGAATAATAATACAATGAATGTATTAAGAGGTGTATTAAGGTGTATGTTAAGGAATTGTTTGAGATGATCTAAATAAGTTTACTTTTTAACTTTTTATGAAATATGAATTAGGTATGGGTTGAGTTTGAAATAATGTGTTAGAGAAGTGATGTGACTTAAATAAGATAATGTGACTTAAATAGGATAACGACTTTTTGACTTTTTATCTTTTTTCAAGCATGCCAAACTTAACCTAAATATATATATAGGTGTACATAATAAATAAAATAAATAAATAATTTAGTTTAATAAAAAATTTCAAGCCCAAAATTAAATTTCAAGTCCAAAGAAAAATCCCAATAAGTAAAAAAAAAAAAAAAAAAATTGTTGACCGGTCAACCGGTAAAACAAAAAAACCGCTCCCCTCTGCTAGCTAAAACGCTTACTGCAGATAACAGACATATTAACACACACCACTAACACATCTACTAACAGTTCCATTGTGAGAGCAAAAACAAAGAATGACTAGTTAAAAAATAACAACTAACACTAACACATGCTCAAACAACTCTACTATGAATGCTCTAATATGAAAATGTTAAAATTTAGGGATTGTTTGGAATGTCCTAAATAAGTACACTTTTTGACCTTTTGAACTAAAAAGTTGAGGAACAGAATATGATTGTTTGGGTTAATTTTTTGACTTTTTATAGAAAAATGTGTATTAAAAAATTATATAAATTAGTGTGTAGGGAAAAATTAAGATTGGGAGTTGTGCAGCCGTACTTTTTGACTTTTGGTGAATAGTGATAACTTTTTAATTTTTTGAGTAATTTTTTTACTCTTTAATTTTTTTTCAACTTGACAAACTTGACCTTACAGTAAATATTCAATAGGGACGTTATAATTTCTCTAATAATTGAGGAGGTGTAGAGTCGTAACATCGTGGGGGTGTGTCATTCAGATCCCAAAAATTGTGTGGAGCAAAATGGCATAGAGGGGTGATGCTTGCTTCTCACCTATTAATATTCTTTTGGGAATATAGAAAAAAAAATAAAATTAATTTATTGACTTATTTTGGTCTTGTTAACTATCTATTTTATTTACATATTTTTTTTAAAAATAAATCGAAAAAAACCAATAAACTAATTTCTCCAATTTTCCAAAACAAGAGTTTGAAATTTTGAAGAAAAAAGAGGGACCCCAACACTCTGTTAAAACAGAGTACGAAACACAAGATGCATACAATTTTGTTTTGAAGTATGTGATGATAAGTTTTTCGATTCTATCGTTTATGTTTTATTTTTTATTAAAATTTTCGTAATTCTTACAATTGGAAAAGTATTCGTTTATTAGAACTTTTGATAAACAATCTATTCAAAAATAAAATGGAACCATCTTTGAGATTTAAAAATATATATATATTCAGTTCTACAAGTTTGATATGAAGGATGATATTTTAATTTTTTGTTATTCTTAAATGTATACTTTATCATTGTTTATTCTTATTTTTATATATTATCTGTGTTAGTTTTGATCATTTATTTTTATTAAACAAAGATCATGTGTAATAGAATATTTGAAGCAACTTATATGAGTTGTTTATAATAGATTTTCTCTTTATAAAAGTTTATAAAATCTGTGCTAGATTATTTGATAAAATTTTATAAAAGGGTCATGCTAGGTTTCATGAAAACCATCTGCACCGTTAGATCAAGTATGTGTCTCATAATCCAACGATACAAATGATTTTCATGATGATTTTCATAAAAATTCTTCATAAAACCTAACATTTTCCTCTATAAATTTACACTAAACAGACTCATTACTTGTAGAGCTTCTTAGGTACCTATTTTTCAAACGTCCCTAATGGCCATTTACCCAAATGCAATATTACATTTATTGTTACTTTTTTCTGATTACATTTATTGTTACTTTTTTGTGAGTTAAAAAGTTGTGAATATAAATTTCAGCTAAATAATTATTCAGTGATTTTAGAATAATTATATAACATTGTTTGCATGTGCTTGGTACTAATGGCATATAAATTTATTTTATAAATGGGACAATGCTGAGGCATAATACTTGAACGTTCATAAATTACCCACTTAGATCTTTTTTGGAAACATGAAAAAAAATTAATTTATTAATTTATTGATTTATTTGTATTATATCACTTTTTTATTTTTTTATATGTTTTTTAAAAAGAAGCCAACAAATTAATTTTTTTTCTACTTCTCAAAACAATATATATATATATATAATAATTTTTTATTTATCAAAAACACTACAAATATCAAATCATATTTCAACATTACCTAATAATTTTTTCAGTTTAAAAAAATGCATGTGAATTTTAACACTTTTGTTGAAATTTGTCGTCTTCTAGAGGCTGATGCTTTTTGAGACTTGTACGCTAGTCCCTAAAACCTTGTGGCCACTAGTGTATCACTTGGATCTTTTGGTATTTCAGTCGGTGACTCGGTGTCTCATCCCTGTCCTGTGTGAACCTCACATGTCCGCATTTAATTATCAGCACATCGAAAACAAACAAACAAAACCCAACTCTATACAAAGAACAGATCACGTGTGACGTTTGGCATGTGGGGTGTGTGCACCTATCAGCCTCATATATCATTCCACTCAATTTTTTTATAATTTTAAAAATGTTGTTTTTAGTTGTGTGCAGCTATCAATTACTATATATTTTCTTTTCAAACTCGACATACGTCACCGCATGCGTCTTCGAATCAGCAACTCTTCAAGAGAATCTATCGACTTCTTTTGAGAAGTTAATTGTTTTAATTGATTTTTTTATTTTAAATTATTTTAATTTAATTAAAAAAATTATATTTAGAAACTTAGGCCAAGTTTGGGTACTCCCAAATAATTCAAAAAGTCAAAAAGTTAAAAAATTAACACTATTTATAAAAGTCAACAATTACGGCTGCACAACTCCCAATTCAAATTTTCCTTTAAAAACCAATTTTCACAATTTTTTATTACACATTATTCCATAAAAAGTCAAAAAGTTAACCCAAACATCCATATTTTCAACCTCAATTTTTTTGTCCAAAAAGATAAAAAGTGCACTTATTTAGTCTTCCCAAACAAGACCTTAGAGGTTGTTTGGTAAATATATTGGGCTAAATAATTACAAAAGGACAAAAAAAAAACCCACTATTCCAAAACTAAAAAAACCAAAAAAGTCAATTAAGAATACCAAACGAACAAAAAAGTCTCAGACTAAAAAAATTAAAAAAGTCAAAAAACTAATTAAAAAAGTCATTGACAAACGAATGCTTAGTTGACTTTCTTTGCTAGTTGGAATTGTTTGGGAAGTACTTAGATCAATATACTTTATGACTTTTTATTAAAAAAAAAATGTGAAATATAAGTTTGATTTGAAATAATGAGATAGAGAGTGAAGTGACTCAAATAATATGATTGTGACCCAAATAAGATAATGTGCTAAAATAACATATACTATTTTAATACATGCCAAACAAGTACTTAATTTAATGATTATTTGAAAAAAAAATAAAATAATAATAATTTAAATATAATATTTTATTTTATTAATTATTTTAATTTATTTTATTTTTATTAATTATTTTAACTTTAAAAAAAATAAATAAATAACAATTTGCCAAACACCCCTGACGAATGGTTTGACACCGTATTCCCCAAGTCTCTCGTGCGGTGGACACATTCCAAAACAAAAACACCTCTCTCTCTATATATAGCACCCTTAAATTTTAGAAACCTTCAACTACAAGATACAAAACACCAATTAACACCGGTCCAATACAATCTTCATTGATTCTCTCATTTCATATTTTTGTGATACATACAACCACAATGTGTCCTACCGGCACCAACCACCGCCTCGACACCGCCAGTGGTTCAAATATCCGGTCAGCGTTCGACGTTCTCGACGCCGATCGCGATGGCAAGATAAGCCCCTCCGACCTGAAAACATTCTACCAGGGGTTTTCCGGCGGCGGAGCTGAGGAGGAGGATGTGATTGGGTCGATGATGTCGGTGGCGGACTCCAACAAAGACGGGTTCGTGGAGTACGATGAATTCGAGACGGTGTTGAACGAGAGGAACGGCGGCGGAGGAGGAAGTAGGTGGGGGGCGATGGAGGAGGCGTTTAGGTTTATGGATAGAGATGGTGACGGTGTGGTTGGGGAGGAGGACCTCCGTGGGTACTTCAATTTGGCTGGTTTTGATGCTACTGATGAGGATATCAAGGCTATGATCACATTGGGCGGTGGTGATCAAAATCAAGGGGTTTCTTATGATGGTTTTCTCAAGATTTTAGCCGTTTGATTTTATTATCATTACAATAACCACGATGACGACAACAAATTATAGTATTGTTTGGTGCCTTTTATGAGGATTATTTTATGTTTTTCTGTTTTAAATTTGAGAATTTGTATGCTTGCAAGCTGAAGTTAAATAAATTGAAACAATCTATCAGCAATGTTACGAATTTAAATTTAACACTTAGGAATTATTATTTTGTAATTTAATTTTTTTTTATATTATATAAATTTAATTTTTACCACCCAATTCCTAAGTGATTTTGTCAAAATTCTCAAACTTTTTTTCATTAATTTATTTGTAAGAGAAGTTGAGGAGGTAGTCACGTTGCTAGCTTATTATTTTTTTTATTATAAAAATGTTATACCAAACGTGTCCTATGTTTTAGGATGATTTTGATTAATGATTTATTTACCGAATTTATTTAGTTTGAATTTATCTAAAGGATTGTTTGAGGTGTCCTAAATAAGTATATTTTTATATTTTTAGACTAAAAAGTTGAGAAAAAAAATATGAATGTTTGGGCTAATTTTTTGACTTTTTATAAAAAAAATATGCATTAAAAAATTATATAAATAAGTGTGTAAGAGAAAATAGTGTAGCAGTGTAGTCGGCTGGGTGAATAGAAGGGAAAAGATTTGCTTCCTTTTCGGAATTTGATTGAACGATGTTGTTCAGCCCATGGGGGCCCACCACGGATTCCATTTTTGTAATCGGAACCGTTCAATGTGTATAACTTGTCGAGTACTATATATTTATAAAAAAATCATATTGATTGGATATCGATTGCTATCTGATCATGTTAGTTTTTTTTGTCAACTGTTAACTATAACACCATCTATTTTTTTATACAAAATTGATTTGATCATGTAGTTAGCGATATCCGATAGACGTGATTTTTTATAGGCATATAGGACTAGACGATTTCTACATATTAACGGTTCGGATTATTAAAACGGGACCCATGGTGGGCTCCCATGGGCCCAACTTTACCATCCAACTTAGTGACTGTACACATGTAATTTTTTTTTTCCCCTTTAGCTGCCGTTGTTTTGACGTCAGTATGCCGTTGTTTTGACGTCAGTATGGTGATGGGCTAAAAAGTTAATTTTTATTTTAATATTTGTATATTAATTTTTTTAGATAGTCAAAGAAACATGACTAGTATTGATATAATGTATTAAACAAACATGAACAATTGATAATGCATCACTATTATCACAATGTCTTTATTATTATTTATTTTTTCAATTAATATAAAGAAAATTAATTTTAAGATTAGTTAGAGCATCTCCAACGGTGTATTAATTTTTTTTATTAAATTTGAGTAAAAGTTTCTTTTAATATCAAGTGTTCAAATGGAAGATTTTGAAGTTTCATCAAAACATCGGTGTAAATTTTTTTTTTTTTTTTTTGCCTTGAGATAGTTGATCGGGCGGTCGACTGGCTAGTGCAATTCACTACAACAAAAAACACCTTTGGCGACTAAATTTTTAGTCGCCAAATGTTGAAATTTGGCTTTTCCCGACTAAAAATGTTCGTCGCCCATTTTGTCGCCAATATATGGTCGCAGATGCCTTTGGCGACTAAAAAACAGTTAGTCGCCAATTCTATGGTCTTCAGCGACTAAAGTTTTTGTCGCCAATACTCAATTTCGTTTTTGGGAATTTTACCTTTGGCGACTAAACGGTTTGTCGCCAATAGTTAATTTTTTATTTTATTAGTTATACCTTTGGCGACTAAAGTATTTAGTCGCTGAAAGCATTTTCAAAAAAATTTTTTTTTTGCCTTTTGCTGCTGCTCAGTTTCGAACTGGTGACCTCCAAGTTCCCAACTTTGTCAAACTTTAGCAACACTCTCTCCCCCACTATGCCACTACAACCTCACGCGAATATTAATGCAACATATATTATTTATATACTATTTATGCCAGTATTAATACAAACTATATATATAAATAATTATTTTTATTTAATGTATTTTATGTAAAAAAATAAAGTATTTACTAAAAAAAAATATTAGAGCACTTTTGGCGACTAAAATTCAGATTTAGTCGCCAATTCTATGCCATTTTGCTACTAAATGCTGGTTTGTCGCAAAAAAAGATTAATTTCCGCCCAAAAAAAGTACTTCCGGCGACTAACCTCATTTTCCGTCGCCAAAACATCCACTTTTGCCGACTAAACTCAGTTTTAGTCGCCAAATTGTCCACTTTTAGCTACAAAAAATATGTTTGTCGGTAAAGGCCCTATATTCGGCGACCAAAGTATTTTTTAGTCGGCAAAAACCGTTCCTTTTAGCTACTAACATTTTTTCAGTCGCTAAAACTACTATATTTGGCGACTAAACTGACTTTTGGTCGCGAAAGGCCCTATATTCGGTGACTAAATTGCTTTAGTCGGCAAAAGTGCTCAGGTTTGGCGACTAAACTGATTTTAGTCGCCATTTGTACTACTTTCAGCGACGAATATGCTTATTTTAGTCGCCAATTGTGCATTTTCTTGTAGTGATTGTTTCACAAATTTTTGCTTTGAGGTGATCATCCGAAAGGACATTCAAGAGACATTTGGCAACGATAATAAACCGTGATTTGATAAAAAACACATTTGTCCTCAGTTTGATAAAAAAAAAAATGAAATTCTCAATTTGATACCTATTTAATGCAACCATTGAAACAGAAGAAAAAAGCTCATTTTTTTTATCAAATTTAAATTTGATAAAAGGTTTGAGTAACCATGGGAGATATTCTCATAGTAACTACTTTTGCCTTGTTGGGTTTTCCTTTTTTTTAATTTTTTTTTTTTTTTTACAAAGATAACTTATTCATTAATTATTCAATAATTTATTGTTTAATGATATATTTAACCTCATTATTTTGACTTCAATTAGAGTATATAATTTAATTAATATGTTTTAAAAAATAGTAGTACAGTTTATTTATTTTTTTAAAAAACTAATTTTTTAAGGCTATGTTTGGCATAAATTTTTTTGGCTAAAATAGTTACAAAAAGACAAAATACACTAAAAAATCAATAAGAAAAAATGTTACATTTAAGTTATTATCATTTCATTTTTTTCTCACAAAAGCCAAAAAGTTCATTCCAAATGAGACTTTTTAGCCCTAAGCAACAAGCTTTTTTAGTAATTTTTTGACTAAAATATAATGTAAAAAAATTAGTATGTTTAGGATAATTTTTTGACTTTTTACTAAAAGATGTACAAAAAATAGAGAGAAAAGAAAATGTTTGACTTTTTTGTATAAATTATTGATTTTTTGATTTATTTAATAACTTTTTGAATTTTAGGCTAAAAAATTATATTGCCAAATGAGGCTTAAAATAATCAAAAAGTTAAAAAATAAAAATCAACCCATATCTCAAACGAAGGCTAAATTATAACTTGACTCCAGATCTAGTTGAGAAATTGCAAGAAGGGCATGATTTTTTTCCCTGTAGTCATCTCCACTTAAAAGTTTGTTTGAGTTTGGTAGGTTTATTTTGAAATTAAATTTAATAATTTGAATCGTTTATTTTTTATAACTAATCGAGTAGAATATTTATGTAAAAAATAAAAATAATTAGATATCGATAATTATATGTTTGAATCATATTTTTATTAAAAAAATAAACAATGAATATATAATTTCAAGAATAATTAGTATTTATTTTTTATAATCTATACTATATATTAAGCAAAAGGGGGTTTTTAACCCCAAAGCTTGTAGAAGTTTCAATATGCCAATCCTAATTTTCTAATTTTTTACTTTTTTTTTTTTAAAAAAAATTTAACCTCAGTATTTATTAACTTCTCCCAATCCAACTTAAGCATTTATTAACTTCTTCCAACCCACAAATCCTTTTGACCTCTCTCATTCAATTTCTCCTATACACTATGGTTACACAAAAAAATAAAGAAGATAAGAATTTAACTATAGATTTCAAAAATATAAAACATCGAAATTTGAATTATAATTTAGTAATATAATTATGTATTTTTTTATGTTTATCTATCAAAATTTTAAATCACTTAATGAGGCAAATTAATCAATTTTCTAAAATTATTGATTTATTAACTGATTTAAAATTTTGATATATATATACATCAGAAAAAATAGATAATTATATTACTAAATCATAATTCAAATGTAGATATTATCATATTTTTTTAGATTCATATTTAAATTCTTATCTTCTTTTTTTTTGTGTGTGGTTTCTATTCGGGGTCTTTTTTTTTTCTTTTTCTTTTCAATTTATTTAAGATGGAGTTGTGGGTATCTATTTTTTTAATTTAATTTATCTTTGGTTTCTATTTGTTTTTAATTATTATTATTTAGGTAAGTTATGATATGAGTTAGATATGTGATACATATGTGAGTTTTATTGATTAAAAGTATAATGGTGGGAGATATTTTCAAATTATATTTGTTTAGATAAACTTTCAAGAATTTTAAAATTAAAAATTGGATATTGAGATGCAAAGAAAGATTTTAACTGAATAAATAAAAATCAAATTTCTTAATTTTATTTGTTTGTATATCTGATTTTTAGTTTTTTTTTTTTTTTTTTTGGTTAGGTTATAATATAATATATAAAATATAGATAGATATCTACAACTTTGATAAAAAATATTATTTAATTTTTTGGAGAAGAGAGAAGGAATGCATGTTTTAATATTTTTTTTAGATCCATATATAAATTCTTATCTTATTTTATTTTATTTTTTATTTTTGTGTGGTTTTTATTCGGGTATTTTTTTTTCAATTTATTTAAGATAGAGTTATGGGTATCTATTTTTTTTTAATTTAATTTATTTATGGTTTCTATTTGTTTTTAATTATTATTATTTAGGTAGGCTATCATGTGAGTTAGCTATGTGAGTTTTATTGATTTAAAATTTATTTAGATAAATTTTAAAGATTTTTTTTAGTTTTTTTTTTTTTTTTGGTTATGTTATAATATAATATATAAGATATAGATAGATATCTACAACTTTAATATTATCTGATTTTTTGGGAAAGAGAAAATAAATGCAAGTTTTTTTTATTAAATAAATAAATCAGTCAATAGTTTTTTTAATCTATTTTGTAAATTAAAAAATCAATAATTTTAGAAAGTTGATTAATTTGTTCCATTAAGTGATTTAAAATTTTGATAGATATACATACAAAAAATACATAATTATATTACTAAATCATAATCACTTTAATGCATTAAGAATAAGTATAAAAAAATTTATTGAAAAGTCTAACACATATGAATTCCTTAAAAAGTCCAATACACATGATTATTATCAAAATATTAAACTTTAATATAATATAAAAAAAGAAGACATTTTAAAAAAAAAAGAATACGAAGTAGTGAAACACAAACCGTACATAGCACGGGTGATATGCTAGTATAAATTTAATTCAAATATAAAGCTATCAATATTCAATTATCTTAATTTTAATACCAATTTTCTGAGACTTTGTCTGGGACTTTAATAAAAATGGCAGAAAAAGTTAAAAATAAAATTGTTGGTCCTAGAAAATATGCTTGAATTTTATACAGTAACAATTTTCTGGGAATTTGTCTTCTTGGGGAGTTACTTTTTTAATTTTGTAAGCTAGTCCCTAAAACCTTCTGGCCACTTGCAATAATTGATGAGAAGTGTTGTGAATCACTAGATTTTGTGTGTCGTTTCCTGTGAATCAGCGACCTTTTTGGTTGTGCTTTTATTGTCATTTGTCATTGTTTTTTGAACTTTTTTGTTTTGTTTAAAAAGACAAAAATAATGAATTTTTTTTTATTAAAAAAATAATCATTTTTATACCACTATTCAATTTATTATTTTTGTGCAAAAATATTTTTTGAAAATATAAAAATAACTTTTTGATGGATGCTTCTTACAAGGTGTGGATTTTTTATTTATTTATTTATTATTATTTTTTAAATGAGAAAAAACTTCTACCCATCCACAAGGATAAGCAAAATCACTCCCAAAGCATTTATAAGATACCACCATATCCCAAAATTAAATTTAATTGAAAAAAAAATTTGATGAAAAATGAAAATTGACCACCAAATCATCAATCAATCAAATCGCAAAAATGAATCATCATCAAAATCAGAATAATCAATCATCAAAGATTCATCAAGACATAATACAAAAGGAATTTTGGAGGGGAGGACGAGGGAGATGTTCCCCGTCAACCAACGGTTGACCCGTCCACCGGTAAAAAAAAGCAAAAATGGCGGAAAAAAAAAAAAAAAAAAAAAAAAAAAAAAAAAAAAAAAAAAAAATAAAAAAAAAAAGCCGGCCGCCCCCACCGACGGACCCGACCCCGACCGACAAAAAAAAAAAAAAAAAAAAAAAAAAAAAAAAAAAAAAAAAAAAAAAAAAAAAATAAATAATAATTAATGGGTCCCAAGGCGGACGGGTCGGGCGACCACCCATCGTCGTTGTCGGACAAAATGAATAGAATTGAATGAATGGAGCATCATGTTATCAAATTTGATGAATTGATTTTTTTTTTTCAAAAATTTGGTGAAAATTTTGAGTAAGCGTTGGAGATACTCTAAGTTGAGTGTTTTTAACCCTATGGAGGTTAAATACAAGGCTTTTGAAAACATGATGAAACTTTTATATGTTCGACTCTTTAGCTGTGGTTTTGCTATTATTTTGGGGTTAAAAAAAAGTATAAAATGATAAAATAAACTAAACAAGTTGATAAGACAAAATATCACATCAAATCTATAATCATTACACTTTTTCTCTCACAAAATCAAAAAAATCAAAAAATCCAAACCAAATGAAGTTAAAAAAGTTAGGCTAAAAAAATTTCAATACAAAAAAATTAACTATATTAGTCAATGTCAAATGAAGCTTTAATTAGTAGGCTACTCGTGTGGGTTAAAATGGATAAAAATTGAGTTGTCATCAAAACAATAATTTTTTAGAATAAGTTTGACTCTCATTTTGGGGCTAAAAAAGTATAAAATGACAAAATAGACTAAAATATGTTAATAAGATAAAATATTATATTTAATCTATAATTATTATATTTTTTCTCTCATAAAAATTAAAAAATTCAAAAAATTCAAACTAAAGGAAACTAAAAAAGCCAGACTAAAAAAGTTTTAATACAAAAAAAATTGATTATATTAACCAATGCAAACGAAGTTTAAAAATCCAAACAAAATTATGCTTTGTACAAAAGTAAAGACAAAATACAACACTCAAAAAAAAAAAAAAAAAACCCACAAGAATCTCAATGCAACCTTGTGTGGTGGGAGTCTTTATTAAAGCCAAACCGACGCGCATACACCTCTATCTAATGGCTTTATGCATTAGAAAACAACACGGGTGTATTTGCTTGTATTTTGAAATAAATTTAAAATAAAAAAAATAAGAAGAGAGTTTAGAATTTTTTTTGATTTGTTTAGTTATATATTTTAAAAATAATTTTAAAGTTTGAGAGTTTGTGATGATTTGATATTTTGTTATAGTTAAGTAAGTATATACGAGAGAAAAAGTGATTGAGATTGAGAGAGAAGAGAAAAAAATAATTGATTGACATGTAATAGAGAAAGAAATAATTTTGAAATTTTTTAAAAAAATTTGTAACCAAACATATTTTTAGAAATTTTCTTTCAAAAATATATTTCAAAACACAAACCAAACACACCTCCCGTGTCCGGAATATCACATAAGTGTGTCCAAATAATGATATTTGTGGTTTGTCTATAATTTTTCTTTCTTTTAAAAAAAAAAAAATCATTGAAGTATATAATTTTCTAGGAAAACATTATAATGCACATACATTTTATAACTAAAAAGAAAAATGACATAATTTTATATTTTTTAAGTCATAACTAAACAAAATATGAGGCACAACTAAAGAACTCATAAATCATAATTAAAATAATGTCATAATTAAAAAATAAAATTAATAATAACTAAAAAAATGACATAATTAGAGGTATATATAATACACTCTTTTCAAAGGAGTGTATATTAGAATTTCTCAGTTTTCTATTATTGAACAAATACATTGTGTTGTTCTTAGGTTTAATTAAGTTTTCAATTGTTTTTTATTGGGTGAATTATACTAATGGTCCCTATAGTTTGGAGTTTGTGTCATTTTGGTTCATGACTTTTCAATTGTGACATATTTGACCCTGAATTTTGAATCTTGTTATAAATAAGGACAATTGTAAATACTATTAGATTTTTCAAGGACAAAATCGTCAATTTGATAAAATATAAATTAATATGACAAAAATAAATGTCAAAAAATTATTTTTAAATTTTTTTAAAAAAAATTCTAGCTACTAAAGATAAAATTATATAAAATTGATAAATCTTTTAGACATTTATTTATTTTTTTACCAAATTAATTTTTATTTTGTATTTAGATGTTGATCATGTGAAATTAATTTTTAAAAATTAATCATGTAATTTTTATTAATTTTTATCAATTTTACATAATTTTATTTTTGGTGGGTAGAAATAATTTTAAAAAAATTTTAAAATATTTTTTTTTACGTTTATTTTTGTCAAATTAGTTTATATTTTATTAAATTGACGATTTTGCTCTTAAAATTAAGCAATGGTATGTTCAATTGTCCTTATTTGAAACAAAATTTAAAATTCATAGTCAAATGTGTTACAATTGAAAAGTCAGGGGCTAAAATGACATAAGCCCCAAACTATAAGAACTAATAGTGTAATTTGTCCTTTTTTATTTAAAAAAAAAATAGAAATGACAAAAATAAATACAAAAAATTATTTGAAAATTTTAAAAAAATATTTCAATCACATAAAAGGGAAAATCATACTATGGCCTCATTTGCTAACTTGGCTATTAGTTGTCCAATTTTTTAAAAATTAATTAATTAATTAAATTTTTTTTCTTTTTTTTTCCAAAACGGATGAGTCAACTCCGAAATAATCGTCACCCCACACGTACACCAACTAGCAACTCTCTGTGTTCCGACCCAACCCAACCCAAAAATAAAAAATCTATATACTATATACTATATAAAAAAGGGTGCTTTAACCCACAGCGCCAAGTTCTAATATAATCTAATCTTAATTTTTTTTTTTTTTTTTTTAAAAAAAAAAATTATTTATTTATTTATCTTCTCCTCTCTCCCTTTTTTTTTGACTCTCTTATAATTACTACAAAGCTTTTTCCAAAACAAATAATTTGTATATTATAAAAATTTAAAAAAAATTACCCATTTTAATTTTCACACAACCCTAAGCCTTACCCTTATAATAACACTTTAATGCATTAAGAATAAGTATAAATTTTTTTTGAAAAAGTCCAACACATATGAATTCTTCAAAAGTCCCAACACATATGATTATAATATAATATAAAAAGAGAAAAAAAAGACATTTAAAATATATATCCTCAATACATTTTTTTTCAATCCACGTGTCTTTTCACAATACCGCATTTATTGATTTTGTCAAAATTCTCTATCTTAAAAAAACATAATTTATATATTAAATTTTTTTTAAAACAAATATAAATATTTATAATTATCCTGTGCATAGCACGGGTGATAGGCTAGTAAAAAATAAAGCAAATGCAGGGACTTTTATCAATATTTTTACTAACGCTGCGCATAGGTACGGAATTTGAAACGAGGTTTGGAATTTATTAATATTTTTACTAATGTATTGTTTGATTAAGAGATTTGGGAAGAAATTTGAAAAAGAAAGAAAAAAAAATATGAATAAAATATATTTATATTTTATTTAATTTTACATATATATTTTTTTTCATTTCAAATCATTTCCTAATCTCTCAATCAAATACAGCATAAATGTTTTACATGTATATGGTCTCATATTCATGTAAAATATTTATGTTGTGTTTAGTTAAGAAATTTGAAGAGAAATTTGGAAAAAAAAAAATATAAATGTAAAATTAAGTAAAATATAAATATATTTTATTTTCATTTCACTTATTTTTTCAGAATCTCTTCTTAAATTTCTAACCAATAATAAAAATATTAATAAAATATTTAAATCCCTCAAAAAACCCACCCAAGGCCTGTGTCCCGAAACTTCCAAGAGATTTGACACCGTATTCCCCAAGTCTCTCGTTTGAAATATCAACCTTGGCGGACCCCAAAAGTCTCCGGATTTCCAACCCTCTATATATTATGTAGGATCACATTCACATATACAACACCTAAACACGTTGGGCTTTCATTTCATATAACGCACCTCCTAAAAGTCCTCTTTCAAAATTCTCTCCTTTTCATATTTTTGTAATACACACATACAAACCACAAGGGAATGTGTCCAACCGGGACCACCGCTCACCGCCCCGACACCCCCACCGGTTCAGATTTCCGGTCAGCATTCGACGTTCTCGACGCCGACCGAGACGGCAAGATAAGCCCCTCCGATCTTAAAACGTTCTACAAGGGGTTTTCCGGCGGCGGGGCTGAGGAGGATGATGTCATCGGGTCGATGATGTCAGCCGCGGACTCCAATAAGGATGGGTTCGTGGAGTACGATGAATTCGAGACGGTGTTGAATGAGAGGAACGGCGGCGGCGGAAGTGGGCGGGGGGTGATGGAGGAGGCGTTTAGGGTTATGGACAGAGATGGGGACGGCTTGGTTGGGGAAGAGGATCTCAGAGGGTACTTCCACTTGGCTGGTTTTGATGCAAGTGATGAGGAGATCAAGGCCATGATCAGATTGGGCGGTGGTGATGAAAACCGGGGGGTTTCATATGATGCTTTTCTCAAGATTTTAGCCGTTTCATGATTCATCATGAGACAACGAGGACGATGATGATGACGACGACAATTATTTCTTGGGTTCTGCCTTTTGTTTTGTTTTTATCTTTTGCTTTTCTTTGTAGTTGGTTGTTATAGGTGATGGATTATTAAATAAAAATTTTGATGTGATGAGTTCAGAAATCATAAATTACTTGCAGTGGGCATTTCAGAAATGAACAAAAAAAACAAAATAAAAAACAAAATTCAAAGAATGAAACAGGAATTGAGTTGTATAAGAGCATCTCCATCACTTATTCAAAAAATTTTAATTAAAAATTTGATCTGATATGATGTGTTTCAATTGTTTTATCAAATTTAACGAGTCCTCTGGCCTAGAATAAATTTTTATAAAAATTTTCCTAATCTGGTCATCCACCCAGTTGTTTACCCAGTTGATCTGCCAAGTCATCCACAAACGGTCACCGGCGAAATTTGATGAAAGATTAAACACTCTTTTCATTTGATGAAATTTTTGATTTTATTTTCATTTGATATGCCTTTGATAAACAATTGGAGCCTAAAACATCGACATTTTTTATGAAATTTAAGGGCTAGTTTGGCATGTACTAAATAAGTTAAAAAATCAAAAAATTACTATCTTATTTAAATCACATCATCTTATTTAAATCACATCACCTCTCTAACACGTTACATCAAACCCAACCCAAACTCACCAATAAGTCAAAAAAAATATTTTTTTTAAGACATTCCAAACCAACCCTAAATTTGATAAAATGATTGGGGATGACCCAAGAGGTACCGGTTACGTAAAGATACTGTTTGGCTTATATTGCAATGCCCTTTATTCTTGCATTTGGATGCTACTTATCTGAAAGGAATGAGATTCTTGGTGATTTGAGCTGCATGTCTCGTAGATTACATCAAGCAAATACTTTATAAATAATTTGAAATAAGATCAGGAGAATCACATAATAAAATTAAATGATAGAGAAAATTGGTTCATTTGATCCATCACAATATTTGATGACAGCTAATTATGTAGAGATGGGAGCATTGTTTGTTTGGTTTGTATGACAATCCCTCATCTTTCTACTTTTCTGGAAAGGAATCAGATTCTCTCATCACTGGAGTAATTACCATTTTATTTTTTGAAAATATCATATTAATAGAAGTTAAATACTTATATGGTCTATAAAAAGGATAAAAAAAAAAAAAAAAACATAATAGATAAATCACAAAATACCATCAAACGAATACACAATCACGTAATGTTTCGGACCTATGTGATAACTTTTTGTTTCAGTTAGCTTTATTAAACCGTGTTATTGAATTTTGATAAGCTTAACACGAACTTATTTCGATAATGCAAATCATTCATAATGTGAAATCTTCTAAACAGTTCATATAAGGACAAAAATCTTATTGATAGAACAAAAGCGTAAACATATTCATCTTTCTACTTTTCTGGAAAGGAATCAGATTCTCTCATCACTGGAGTAATTACCATTTTATTTTTTGAAAATATCATATTAATAGAAGTTAAATACTTATATGGTCTAAAAAAAAAAAAAAAAAATAATAGATAAATCACAAAATACCATCAAACGAATACACAATCACGTAATGTTTCGGACCTATGTGATAACTTTTTGTTTCAGTTAGCTTTATTAAACCGTGTTATTGGATTTTGATAAGCTTAACACGACCTTATTTCGATGATGCAAATCATTCATAATGTGAAATTTTCTAAACAGTTCATATAAGGACAAAAATCTTATTGATAGAACAAAAGCGTAAACATAAGATCAAATCATGTCTTCAAAATAAAACTGAAATGCAGGTCTAGAAAGATGAGGCACTAACTAGCTAGAGGTTCCTGAAAAACACACAATTGAACGAAATCAAGGTTAGATAAGAGGTTTGGCTTGGTGGTTGAGATGTTCCACGATCCAAATACAGCT
This sequence comes from Camellia lanceoleosa, assembly GCA_025200525.1. Taxonomy (NCBI): domain Eukaryota; kingdom Viridiplantae; phylum Streptophyta; class Magnoliopsida; order Ericales; family Theaceae; genus Camellia; species Camellia lanceoleosa. The sequence continues at coordinate 182,821,243 of CM045766.1, forward strand.
GACACGAACATAGGTAGTACTTCACAAATTCATATAACAGGTCAGTGTCAATCACAAGGCCATGGCATACAAATTCATATCACCAATGTAACCATTTTCTCATAAAAGGCTGGCCCGAGTCAAACTAAATCAATTCGGCTGCTATATACAAGTGGCTTTATTGAATTGTACTGTACAGCGTAGACATCATTAGAATCCAGGTCCATGGGGTCCTCTTCTCCGCTGCATGATGAGAGATTCCAACTATTTTAGCAAACAAATATTTTTGAGGGACACGGTAAGAACATGGAAGAAAACAATAGATTGCCTGTTATTGAGCTGGAGAGCTCCTAAGGATCGCTTTGTTCTACAGATAACATAACTGTCCAGCTGTGGTTCTGGGACTGTCAAGTCACACAGAAAAGAGAAAGAAATGTGTCAAAAGTATACCAAGCACGAACACGAATATACCCAACAAGAAGAAAACAGCTTTCGTCATGCAAATTGCCTTCTTTTTTCCCCTTCTTTATTTACTTTAATGAATGCCATATTCTTGCGTTTGTTTCCACTTATTTTCAACATTTTAGCTTAAACTTTGAATGAAAAGATTAACACCTGAGAATCACAACTCAACCTTCCTCAATTCTCATTCAGACAGGCTCATTCAGAAATAAGGAAGCTAAAACTGAGACATCCAAATGCACATAACTGATTTTAATAGAATGTCAAAACAGCTGGGAAAGTAATATCAATTATGTTTATAAAAGTATAGCTGATTCCTTCTCAAATACTTCTCTTGACTAATTTAAGTATAGGAATCTAATATTTAACTCTTCCAGAACTAAAATATGAACTGTCATAAATTAGGGGACTACTAAGAAATCTAGAATGCCCTCAAGTAAATGATGCTGTGACAAATTTTAGTGAGATAATTTGAAAATGGATGTAAATAAGCTTCAGATAATGTCAACTATCAGTTTCGATTAACAATTCGAGCCCCTGACCTAAACTCATCATATGGCTATAAAAACTTAGAACTTACAAACTAGTTTCTAAGAAGGAATTCAAGTATAAACACAAAAAAAAACACAATTTTCTGCATATTTTTATTAATATTTAAAACACACAAAGCAACTTAAAAAGGACAAGAAAGAAATGAACATCAACTTGGACAACAATGAGTGGATTACCCATGTTATCCTCCTCACTTATAAGAGATTGCTTTAAACTCGACTTGTATCAATCAGGCAATTTTGACAGAACAGATTTTTCAAAATGATCTTCCAGATCTTCAATGCACCTGTAATGATGAAGGCATACAAAAAATAAGAGATTAAAAACATTCCATTCATATTTCCACTTGAAAAAAGTAAAAGAGCAGAAGAAAAATAGAAAAGAGATTAAACAGTTTTCACCTTTTGGCAAACTTCTGTTCTTGCTTAGAAAGCCGATTCCACAGTTCAGTAGTTTTATGGATGTGAACCATGTATTTCTCAATCTGCGATCAAAATCACAACCCAGAAAACATGGATTCATGATGCCAAGAGTCTACTAAATTTGGATAACTTTTGAATGATTTTATAGTTTCCTTTAAAGCATGTTTGTTTATGTATGAGCGATGCAGGATTCACTAAAGTAACTTTCTTTCTGGATCCTTTCAACGATTTTGTGATTGGCCACCATTCTTGTATTAGTTCCATTTGAGAGGATGGAGTAATGGCTTCCAATGCTGTGGAAAGAAAGTTAGCCTTGTACATTTCCATTAAAATTCCAGGCACACCTTAAAAGCAAATAAGAAAGAGTAAATCATTGTTCACCTTCTGCAGATGAATACGAAGATATGATCTCAAAAGAAAATAGTGTCCTGCCCAAGTCCATTTGGTAAAGTGAAACAGTGAGCAGATCAATACCACTTGCCATGGATTCATCCACAGTTTCTTCCTAAATATAAGCCCCAAAATTGCCATTAGGAAAATTATTAACACCATGATCGCACATCATGCTAGTTACATGCAAGGATCAATATGGTTGACATACTCAATGAGATACTGCAATATTTTGGATTTGATTAAGATAATCAAGTTTTGGATTTATAAATCTTGATACCTTACTCAAATCCAACGAGTTTATAAGATAGTGGATACAAAAGTTTCGATATTGAGCAATGAGCATCACAACTTGGATATTACATGGACTCGGGTAGGGTTGTCGGGTGTGAGTATGTATTTAGAGGTTTGACTCATCAAACCATAATAAATTTAAAGGTACACAAACTCGATAAAAAAAAGTCATATTTTTATACTTTTAATCAAAGTTTATGAGATAAAAAGGTGTTATATGTAATTTACGGTGTCAAAAAGACATTTATAGAAATTATACAACAATAAGTATATATAATAATAGTGTCATATACAATTATACAAGAAATATCCGTTGAAAAGTGTCCAACACATATCCCATACCCTTATCCGAGTGTCGGGTGTCTGACACAGGTATTTAATTTATTCTGAACAATCTGTATAACATAGGTTATAAATGGATCAAACACACTCTCCTTACAATGATGTGTTGTGTCAGATATGTCAAGCCCAAGAGAGTTGATGACATCCATAGTGTTAAGGCTCACCACATCAACGTACATACCCATCTATACTTCTAATATGTAAAAAACTAAAAAAAAAAAAAAAAAACCTAATATAGTATCTATTGAATGTGATGTGTTGTCAAGTGAGTTGATGACATCCTATTAGTGTTGTGGTTCACCATATCAACAGATGTGGACATATCTATTCTTCTAATATGTTAAAAACTAGTAAATATTGGATGCTGAGTTGGAGCATACATGACCAGGTTTGAAACAGATTTGGGACAAAATAATAACCGTGTTGCTATACCTAAGTAAAGGCCAGCTGGAATTGAGCATTTCTTTCAATAAAACCATCTAGACTGTATTGCCACCACCAGCACCATACTTGCAATTAATGCCAGCACAACCACTACACAGCGCCATTACTAATATGTTACTGTGGCTATTAATGCTATGCCAATACAATCTCCACCACCACAATCACACTACCTCATGGCACTCGGGCACAATCATCTCCACCACGACTATTGGCTTCAAATCAACTCGCTTCACCAACTAAACCTTTTTGACAATCACCACCTCCATTCTAATTTGGCTAATAAATAACAGATTTAATTCATATCTAACCATCACAATGTCAACAATTAAAAAGTCACAATAACAAGGATAAGCTTAATTTGGCATAGCCTTAGAGATGAGGATTATGAACACAACAATTGCTGTTAGTTGAGCAGCGTCTTAATCCAATCAAACAAGAAAAACAAGTCCTTAGACGATTCATCTTAGCAAGGCTCAATCATATACGATTTGATTAAGTAATGATCTCTAGAGTTTTATACTTCTCTCATTTATCAAATTAATGCAATCCATCCCCAATTTCAGAGCCATCCACTTCTCTTTCTTGGTGTCTATTATTCATAGAAGATATTGTTTGCATATAGAGGCAAGGCGATAAAAAGTGTATATAAGCACAATGTATGTTGATCAAAGTTGGTATAACATGATATAGCCGTCATATGGAGAGTGAAAATGAGAACTCCTCCCACTGTAAAAATTAAAATCTAATACTAAAACATTTAATTAAAACTTCAACATTCATTCAAAATGAAATTAAGACTTTAACCAATAGTTCTACATGCACAAAAACAAATTACAGCATGGATCACAATGGTGTGGGTCCCATAGTGGGCAGGCCCACAATGTACAGATAGGTATCTTTTCCAGCTTTAACACTATAAAAACAGAAGAAGGCTGGTGCAGTTTATCAAACAGTAAAGCATTTCAATCCAACAATAATGAAGGATACATATTAACTCACTTCAATTGCAACCTGGGTTTGCCTAGTGGGCAAAACTTGGGATCTAGATGTGCTCTTTTACGTTTTAAGTTCAATACCTACTAGTCCCTAATAAACTCTTTGGGTCCGGTTTTAAATGGGTCTCGCAAGTGGGCAGTGGGATTATTGCTGGAATTAGTCTCGGACACCCGGTTATCCAAAAAAAAAAAAAAAAACTCACTTCAATTGCTTGAATTTTTTTTTAATAGACAATTGATCTCGTAATTATGCTGTATTTGATTGGAGGATTTGGAGAGTGATTTGAAAAGAGAAATGAAAAAGGTAGGTGAAATGTAAATAAAACATACCTATATTTCACCTGATTTCACGCACATTTTTCCTATTCCTTTCTAAATCCCTCTCCAAATCCCCCATTCAAATAAAACATTACTGAATCAACTACATGTACCACCAAATTAAAAAGTAGTATTCAGATTTTTCCCCAGTGAAATTTCTATTGCAGATAAACTTTGTTCTAAATATGGATTCGATTCAATTCAATCAGAAAACCCCTAAAAATTATAAATTAAAAAAAAAAAAAGAGCTTGATCTCTTGCAGACCAAAATTTTCAAGTAGCACATTGCAAAATTGTTCCAAAAATTACAAAAATCAAACCTATATAGCACTTTACATCTTACATATATGCGTTTGTATATATATACTTACAGACAAAAAGAAAATTAAAATTAGATACATACAAAAACATACAGACAAAATCGGAGAGAGAGATTACGAGCAAGTGGATCTGTTCTCGGTCCGCCATGCTCGCTTCAAGAGCTCCTCCGCATCGGTAGTCGAAATCAACGACTCGTAGTCCTCCATCCCTGTTCCCGAATCCATCTGATCACAGCCACATAACAAAAAAAACCTTTTGCTAAAAAAAATAAAAAGGCCAAAAAAGAAGAAGAGAAAAAATGGAGCCAAAAATCAAAAAAATTGAAAAGAAAAAAAAGAAAAGAAAAGAAAAGAAAAAGAAAAAGAAAAAGAAAAACAGGGGAAGAAAGATAGGGTGTGGTGTGGTGTGGTGCAGAGAAGACAGATCACGAGTTTGTGCGTGAATCTAACACCGTCAGATTGGCCGGTTTTTGGGTTTGCCTCGATATATGAACTCTGGGAAAGGAAGAGAGGACGGCTGGGATGATGGGATTGGACTCGCGCACAAACTAGAGATATGTCTCGTCTCGTATCTCTTCGAGCAACATGAAGAAAGGTAAGATAAGATTTGATATTTTGATGGGGTTAAGGGGTTCCCTTGCCTAGAATGAGAATTGGATAGAGAAAGGGAGAGAGAGAGGATCCAAACACCACCGCCTTAAAAAAATTGACCTTTTGCGGTTAGGCTACATTTGAATGGTTGAACATTAGGCCATGTTTGGATGTGGGGTTTTTTTAACAGTCCCAAAACTTCATCTCCAAGTCTTAAAAACATAATAATTTAATGAATAATAAAATCTTTGGTGTGTTTTTTGGTTACATGTAAAAATCCTTTTAATTTAATAAATAATAAAGATAATAATGATATCAAACCACCGCCAATATCAACCCCCCAAAAAAAAATAATGAAAATATTGGCTATCATGTATTTATTGTTCAATGATTTTAAACAACTGAAACTTAAGTTTAAAAAAAAGAAAAAGAAAAATGCTCAATCGTATAATAAAAATGAAAGTATAATTTAAACAATGATTAATAAAAAAGTAACGGAGCAGATTCTACATTAATGCTAACAAACTAATTTAATTTTCATTTATTTGATCCATTACTTGACGTCTTAATTGAACGGATTCAAATTAGAGATTGGATAATGGACAACAGACCTTATTTGTTGATTGGCCTAATTGAATCTGTTTTCTTCAAAATCAAGTTAAATTCTAAATCGGCTTCAAATTAAATTCGTATAAAGGCATATCAGTTATCAGCGTTTATAAACAAAGAAAGTTTACAAAATTAATGACCGGTATAACAAAAATGAAAGTACATACAGCTTTTTAGAATCTGTACTTTTCAATGTTTTCAAATAATGATTAATGAAAAGAAAATGTAAAAACTCTCAAGAATTAATTTATTTTTTCATTTATTCTCAATCTCCACTTACTTCTTATTACTAATTCAGTTCCGATTCGTAGCTTGAAATTTGGAGGCTCGAATTTAGCTCAACACCAAAATGATGTCGTTTTGGTGTCTTTTTTTTTTTTTTTGGTTTTTCGGGTGTTTTCTGAAGAAGAAGAAGAAAGAAAAAGAAGAGAAGAAGAAGAATGAGGAGGAGCTGGGTCTGGCTGCTGGGTTCATACACAATTTTTTTTTTTTTTTTTCCTTCATCTTCAATCCAGATCAACATCAACAACAATCCAAATCACCCGAGCAGAGAGAGAGATTAACACACGGAAAAAATTAAACCAAATCAAACCCAAATCACTAGATCATCAAATTGTAAACAATCCAGTAAATACACATGAGTTTCTTCAAATCAAACCCAAATCAAACTCAAAAATTGATTTGGTGATTGTAAACAATAAGTTGTTTGTAAATTGTAAACAATCCAATAACCCAATCCATGTCCAATAAGATGAATTTCTTCAAATCAAACCCAAATCAATTTACAATCCAGTAAACAATCTAGTAACCAAATCAAACCCAAATCAAACAAAAACCAAACCCAAATCACCTAACACAAAAAAAAATAAAAAAATAACAACATATATATACTGTAGATCATTATCATCATCAACAACACCAAAAATTTCTGCCGATCGGGTCAATCGAGCCTCGGATACAAAGAGAAAGAAGAGAAAAGATTTCTGCCAATCGAGCCAATCCTCCTCTTCATCGCCTCCCTTCATCTCCTCAATCCTCCTCTTCTTTGAAGACCAAAAATTTCTCAATCATCAACAACACCAAAAGGCTTCAGTTCGTCATGGTTCGTCGTCCTCCGTCGTGGTTCGAACTCCTTCAAGAGACAAGTGAGAGAGGCAAGAGTGAAGAGGTAGAGAGGAGAGAGGGATGAGGCGAGAGTGAGAGAGGTGAGAGAGACGAGAGGGAACTGCTAAGGAGAGTGAGAGTGGTGAGAGAGGCGAGAGTGAACTGCTAGAGGGGAAGAGATTGAGAGGAGGGAGAAATTTCAACTTTCGAGCCCGAAACATTCGAGCTACCAGTCATTTTCCTTACTAATTTCATAATTAATCATAAATTTAAAGTATGAACAACTTGTAGTAGCTCAATTGCTTCATTTGGTCAAAATGTTTCTCATGTGTTTTGCATGTGCTTCACTTGAATTTTTTTGTTGACTGTTTATATATTAAAGTTACAGTTGTTCACTTGATTGAAAATTCAAACCCTTTAAAATTTGAACATTTCAACTTTATGGCCATAATTTTCATATAGCGATTCCAGTTTTTGACCCGTTATCTATTTTATTCCAAACTCGGGTTGGTATGATTTAGAATGGTTATTCGTATCTTGTTTCCCTTGTCTCCTGTTTATTTTGGTTATCAGATTGTAGTTGTGTGTTTGGAACAGGTTGGTTGCTTGTATTTTCAAACTTGTGATGCCTAGATTTTGACTCTTCCGCTCGAGCAGGCATTCTTGCACTTGAGCGGGCTTCACAAATTTTGTTCCTCTGCTCAAGCATACATTCTTGCGCTCGAGTGGGATTTGTCAACTTGCAATATTTTTGCAGTTTTGCAAACACTAAGAGAATGCATTGGCCACTCGAGCGTCCAGTTTCACACTCGAGCGAGGTCCTTCGTCTGTAGAACTTCTGGAAATGCGTATCCCATACTCGAGCGCCACTTTTCACGCTTTAGCGGAACTTTGTGTCTGACGCTCGAGCGTCGCTTTCCACGCTTGCGCGGATTGCGTGTATAATAGTTCGTGAAGATGATGTTTTGAATCACTTTTTCATCCTTCTCTCTCTCTTTAAAACTCACATTCTTTCTTAGATTTCATCTAGATCCGTCGATCTCCTCACCCTTGTGCCTTTGAGAAAAAGATAGAGTATCTCAAGATCTACATTTTAATCCGAATAGAAGTGGGTTTCGGTGTTCTTGGAGTTTCTTTCTTGTTTGGACTCATCTTCTTTCTTTGAGATAGGGATCTTTTCTACACCTTCATATGATATTTAATTTAGTTATTTGTATCTTGTGCAACAATGATGTGATTTGGGGTATTGTAAGCAAACCTAGGGTTTGGGCATGTTATGGAAAGAGGCATTGTTGTTGAACACGAAATAGATGAATGTGGGTTAAGAAAATGAAATTATAATGGGTCAAAATGGTAGAAAGTGATATTTGGGTTGATATTTGAAAAAGGAAAGTTTTGCCCTAAAATGACTATCATGATTATTTTGTATAGACAATTGAAATTGTCATTGAAAACGTGAAATTAAAAGGTATTGATATAAATGGTGAAATTGGTTATGTGTTAACTCATTCTTTAAAAGTTTGAATAAATTATCTGTCATGAGATTGAATATCAATTTAGAAATAATTATATTGGGCCATCGGTGGAGGATAGTTATGATTGTTGTAGAAATTGCATGAGGATTAGATGAATTGAAACTAATCTGTTGTTATTTGTCATTGAATATGATTATGTTTATATACATTATACATGTATGATTATGTGGGAATGGAAAGGAGACGTGCTCTATTGTTTGACTTTGTGTTTAAATACATTGCATATGTATGAATGATTGTTTGGGAGGAGAAAATGGATGGACTCCATTATAATTAAGTTGGCTGGAGTGTTTTGGGTGAAAATCCCGAAATTATACATGGGTGCCTAGCCTGCAGACGAAATATCCGTAAAATGGCAATTATAGTGCTTGTACAGTCTACGTTTATATGGATCCTGTTTGAAGGCTGCCCGAGGATGAAATATCCGTGAAAGAAAAGTTTGAAGTGTTTATATGTTGATGATGTGATTATAGAACTAATGAGTTGTAGTCTTATTGGAGTGGTTGAGAAACGATGAAATCGACTCATGTAATAAAATGAATAAAAGGAGAATGGCTTAATAATTGAGTTTGGTATCTTATGACTATATAATATGTGGATGTCTTTATCACTGACGTTGTATATGCATAGTATACTCATACCTTTGCTAAATTTCATATACTATGTTAGATGATTTCTACTGAATTGTGACTCACCTTATTTGGAAATAACATCTTCAGGTAATGATGGCATACCTCCACCAAAGCAATAGCATAGAAGGGATCTTTGGGAAGAAAGAACTTCTTATTTTGTTTTATTTTTGTATAGCCTAGGGCTAAATTTGTTTTGAACAAAACTCATTTTGTTGTAACCAAGTCAAGACTTGGAAAGGTGTAAACTAATAGGGCATTTATTTACGTTAAACTTGAAAAAATCAAACAATCAAAAGAAAATTTTTTTTAAGAAAACAAAAACCACACACCAACACCTGACAAAAAACCAACAAAAAACCACCCACGACAATCCAGAAAGAAGATAAGAAGATATATATATATTACAATTACAATTATCAATCTCAATTATCTAGCTAATCCCTAATAAAACAAACAAACAACCTCATCCCCATCTTCACACCCCCATCTTCTTGTCTTTACATTGAGCCCGATGAGCCCACCACCGGCCAAGACATCAATTCTTCGTAATCCACATCCAGAAGAAACACTCTCTTTTGTGTAAAAAATTCCCGGAGGCTCGAGGCTGATTCGGCGAGGATCGAGCGAGCGAGTTAATAAATTTTGTTTTTGATTTCTAAATTTCGCCGCCCGTGCCATCCTTCGCTCGAGCAAGAGGCTCGACTTCTTCTTTTTTTTTGTTTCTTTTTTAATGGCGCGAAATCATGAGCAGCGAAGAGCGAGCAAAGCAAGCAAAGCAAGCTCTTTCGGCGAAGCTCCGGAGCTCGAGCGACATGCAATTTTTTTGATAAAAAATTTTTTTTTTTTTTTTGATTGTTGGCCGGCGGGCGGCGGAATACCAATAAAAAAAGTGGCAATCATCTCAAGCAAGCACACATCAAACTTCTTAAAAAAAAGATCGGGATTGTTGGATGGATCTAATAAAATAATACTCCTAGCTTGAATAAAAAAAAAAAAAAAAAATACATCTGAAAGGAGTTTTGTCAAACGGGGTTGCCAATAAAAAAAACCTAACAAAACTCTTTGTACTCCTTAACTTTATGTAATGACAGGACCATTTACTCTGAATTATGCAATTGTTATTTATGATTTGGGCTATAATTATTGTGTTATTTGAGGGCGTTACATTTCAAATTTAATTTTGTGTATTCATACTCAACTATATATCTTATATGAATCCAAAGTACTAAAAAATACCCTTTCTTTTACTATTTTTAAAATGTTAGGTCTTTGCAATATTTTATTAACGTTGTGAATAGTAAATTATCTCAATATTAGAAGAAAAATCAAGTACTTAATTTATATTACAAGTTATTTGAGCAACTAGATGTGATCGGTAGACGTTTAAAATATTGTAATAAGAAAATTTTCAAAGGATATGTTATTAATTATCTAGAATATCTGAGTTTTAAGTTACGACACCAATAATTTAATTAAATGAAAGTTGTATTATATATATAAATATATACTAACATGCATTGGGATTGATAATATCTTATTTTCATGCAAATATTTATTTTTAATTGGGTTGGAGGACACTAGACTTGCATGTAGACTCAAATGCTTGGCTTTTATCATGGGATTAATTAAAGTACCTAAGTAAATTAAGCATAAGAGCAACAAAACTTCATATAAACTAACATATATATGTAAAGAAATTCACCCCAAACAAGAAATATTTGCTAAGAAAAGGTCATAAACAACACACATATATATGTAAAGAAATTTGTAGTTTGGTTTTCTTGTTGTGTCCTATTAAGTTGGAATATCTTGAAACGTTTACAAGGCTTCCATGGACAGTTGTATATTATGCAATAATTTTGGTTGACAACTTCATCACTCTATTGTGGGCTTGAGAATTATAGTTGAGGCCTGTTGAGATTGGCTTTATATATGGCAACAATATAAACATTTGTGGGGAAAAAGAAAAGAATTTTTTGTTTTTTTTTTTGAAAGCATCAACAGCCTAAACCAGTTACAATTGGCCGGGTGGCTTTACCACATACATGATCTTGAGACCGTCCCCAAAATCCCTTCCCGTCTCTAGTGCATTCCTCCGAACAACATGTTCGTGCCTTGAACTATTTTGTCATTCCTAAGATAATTTTAGCAAAAATTTCGATACTCTGTTTGTTTTCACTTATTTATAATTTGTTTGATTTAAAATTTTTAAATTGCATGGGTAAGTAGTTGTACTTGAAAGGAAAATGACTGACTTGCAGCATCACTATTTGAGGATGATTCTGTGGGTTGGATTAGTGACCAATGAGATAGCTACAACACCAAGTCGGTTTTGGACCAATAGTTGGCCCAAACAACAGTTCTCTACTTGAAAAACATTTTTAAAAAAAATGTAGGGTGTTCAGTTTCACTTTTCATATATATTTTTTTCTTAGGTCAAGTGTTAGAAACTAGGCCCTTATCTTTTACATAGTAAAGAGGCCGAAGCGAATTTGCTGAAATTAGAAAAAATTGCTAAGAATATAAAATAACATTTTATTTGATACATAGGAGGCTTTTGGGAAGCTAGCTTTTAACCCATTTTAGATCATATCATCTTTTAAATTTTTTACACACAAAATGACAAAAAAATTTTAAAAAAAAATTAGAAAGTCAACTTTTAATCAACTTCTCAAATCACCTCATAATGAGAAAGATAGTATATTTGTATTTGGAAAGACTATTTAGTCGGAGTAACATCTGGTGCACTTTGTAAGGGTTGGGGAGTGATCTTTGTTGTATTTTTTAGGGGACATCTCATGTAAGTTGGAGATTTATGGAGAAAAAATAGAAAATACTCATAGATCTTTGTAGGGGCAATGGCCCCTCAATCCTCCTATGTCATACGAGTCTTCACCCTCTAGAGAGCCAGACAAGAGGCGCTTAGTGTAAATTTGTGAAGAATCTACAGCCATTGTTTTAAGACTGGTTAAACAATGAATAACTTAACTCCAATCTCACTAAGAACATATAGATAAGAGCCAATGATTTGAGTCTTGTGCATTATTTTAAATAACAGTATAAAGATATATATCTGTACCAGTGATATATGATTATATATAGACTAATATCAAGTAATATTGGTCAATATATTGATGAATAATAATATCAAAAGTCTAAAATCTTAATATGTAGCCGTTATTTTTAAGACACCGACTCTTGTGCTACCGACAAGCACCAAAAAAACTCCAACCATGGGGGTGTTTTGGCAGGTCGGATTTTAGTATTTTTTTTATTAAAATCGACAAAAAGACAAAATACACTAAAATAGCTAATAAGATAACATGTTACATTAAATCCACATCTAACTATAAAAAAATCCAACACAAAAATTTTAATCTACTAAAATAGTAACTTCCCAAACACTCACATAGAATATAAAATATATAACATGTAATAAGCACAAACCCTTGCTAGCCATGGCTTTATTATTTTAAGGTAGTTATACACAACATACTTGGGCCTAGCTAGCTATATGGTGGCTTACATGTATCCATCACACACAACACTAAAACAAACCCCATAAAACCGATATTTTCAGCTTTATAAGCTTTCAAACATTGGATATATCGCTAGTCACACACACGACACTAAAACAAACCACATAAAACCGATATTTTCAGGTTTATGAAAATATTGAATATATAGCTAGTCACACACACACACACACGCATAACCTTATGTTGCTACTTGGTACACAACACAAGTAGTATAACCTTATTTCAAGCACACCCTTTTTATACTTGTTGATCCCATCCCATTCACCGTAGATAGAGCTAGATAGCTAGCTCTTACTCATGATCGGGTCGTTGGACAGATGTGAAATAGTGATGAGTGTCAACGGTTGATCCTCCAGCTCCTTGGCCAAGCTTCCCATAACTGTGGTTCACCTCGTCGTCACTATCGTCATCCTCCGCATTCGTGCTAGCTTTACTTTCAGCTATGGCTTCCACATCTATTGAAATTTAAATAATAAAATTATTATTCATTTTCCTATCAAAGATAAATCTTGATATCTGTTATTCAATGGGTTGAGCCTCATAGGGTTTAATTCAACCCACTAAAATTTTTTAAACAGTTGTATGATTATGTGAAATTTTTGGGATTTTCATAATTGAACCTAATAAAATAATTAGAAAAATTAAAATTGATATATATATATATTTGGTTTGTGTTTGATCTTGAATTTAGAGATGAATTTTTGAAAATAAAATAAAATAAAATAGTAATATAAGTGAAATATGAACTTTTTTTTTTTCTCTACATATTTCTCTTCGTTTCACAAATCTCTCTCCCAAATTTAAGATTCAAATACTGTTTATCAAAAAAAAAAAAACACTTAGTTAATTCTTGAAACTTAGAGATCATATCTCTCTATCATCAGTATGTGAGTGACTATGAATAAGATAAACTTTTATTAATATGTCATTGGAAATATATAAATGATATTAAAGTGTATCATGAGAATGAATTTTCTAAAACAAAAAAATTGACATAATAAATTATCCATTAACCCCACTAAATCAAATTGCTGATTAAAAATTCACTAAAGAAGAACTAAGAATATAAATAAGGGATAAAAGTTAACAATATTCAACAAGATTAGTACTACCTTTGTTTCCATTAATAGCAACCTTATCATTTGCACCAACGTTAACCTTTCGACCAATATTTTTATCTCTCGGCTTCTCTGCCAGAGTCCCCAAGATCAACATGAAGGTTAGCAAGATTGGTAGCAAGATCTTCATGATTTGAACTCTGCTATATAACCCTGAAATTAGAAGGTATCTTTGTTGTTAGTTAACAAAGAAATGCTTTGAGAGGAAACTATGGAGAAAAACAAAGACACAAGTACACTAAAACTAGGGCAACAGGACATACCACTCTTCTTGCTTCAAGAAAGAATATGTAGATGGCTGATGAAATAATGACTTCCAAGTGTGACAATATATAGGCAATTTTTTTTTTTTTACTGTATTTACAACTTTGAATGTTTAAAAAGATTAGACACCACATTTTTTACAAATTTTATAATAATGTTAGAATTATAATTTTTTTTAAATTTCATTTTATTTATCATTTAACGTGACACATCCACAATCATTGAATATTAACGAGGACTATGTGAGATTCCATTGTATTATATTTGTAGATAATATTATATGATATAACAAACAAAATGTGATATAAAAAGATAATAAGTATATCATTCACTACAACATTTTCTTAGTTTAGTGACATTTGAAAGTGCCACAAAACTATTCTTCTAATAGCATTTTTTGGTCTTGTGACATTTTGAACAAGTGCCACTTCTATCGGTGCCACGGTAGATACGAGTGCTACGGTAGATACTTGCAAGTGCCACTGCACCATCATGGCTAAAAACTTTCAATGACATTTTAATGTCATGGTAAATATTATTTGTGGCACTATCAAGCGCCATTAAAAAAAGAGTTAGTGATACTTATAAGTGTCATTACACCATCAAGACTAAAACCTTTCAGTGACACTTTAATATCATGGTAAGCACTATTCGTGACGCTATCAAGTGCCATTCGTGACAATAATTCATTGTAGAACAATTTGATCTGCTCTTGCAGAGACTCGAACCACCAACCTCCCGCACCATAAACCTTATACACCACACTCTTCCCACTATACCTCTATAGCACCATATGATTATATATGCAACATATATTATTTATATAGTACATACATCTATATTAATATAAAAGTAATGTATAAACATAATTATTTTATTGCACATAATTTATATAAAATAAACTATTTACTAGTAAAATAAAAAAAGACCACTTTTGGCTACTAATTATTTTTTAGTTGCTAAAAAACTTAACTTTTGCCGACCAAAATCGGATTTGGTCACCAAAGATGCACTTTCAGTTACCAAAATTTTGGTCGCCAAAAAATTTAATTCCCGCCTTAGGATTTTAGTTCTCCCGTGCTAAAAATAACCACTTTTAGCGACTAAACTTATTTTTTAGTCCCAATTGTAGACTTTTGGCTACTAAAATTTTTTTAGTCACCAAAAAGCTTTACTTTTGACTATTAAAATTTTTTTAGTTGATAAAACCCATATAATTAGTGATCAAACTTATTTTTAGTCGCTAATTGTAGACTTTTGGCTATTAAATTTTTTTAGTCGCTAAAAAGCTTTACTTTGGGCTACTAAAAATTTTTTTGTCACTAAAACCCATATAATCAGCGACCAAACTTAGTTTTGGTCGCCAATTGTAGACCTTTGGCTACTAAAATTGTTTAGTCGCCAAAAAACTTTACTTTTAGCTACTAATACTGTTTTGGTTGCTGAAAGCTATACTTTCAGCGACCAATTTTTTTTTGGTCAGGAAATTTAGTCGCTGAATATGCTTTTTCCTGTAGTGTATATTGAGTTTAATTTATTTATTTTTAATCATTTACTGCATTCTAAAAATTTTAAAAATATATTGGCATTTTTTATTTTTTCAAAAATGCCATCATAAGCTTGGAAAGTTTTTGACTTACTGACATTTCTCAAAATGCTATAAAATATTTGTTTATGAAACTTTTCACCTAAGTGCCATAAAAAGTAATTTGCACCTACCTAGTGTCCTGACATTTGTTGGTAAATGTCACGAACATAATTTTTTGTGTCATTATTTTATAAAATGCCATAAAATTAATGTGACATTTCTTTATTGAAATGCCACTAGAACCTTATATGTTTGTGGCTTTGTGGCATTTATCTAAATGTGTCACCAAATATTATTTTTGTGGCATTTTCTAAAAATATGCCACTAGTATAGTGTCACTAAAGTGTGTTTTTGTTGTAGTTTTGTGATACTTGTTCATTGAAATATCACTAGAGTCTTTTATGTTTGTCGTTTTGTGGCATTTTTTAAAAACGTGCCACTAAATGTCATTTTTGTGGCATTTTCTAAAAATATGCTACTAGTGTAGTGCCACTAAAGTATATTTTTGTTGTAGTTTTGTGACACTTGTTCATTGAAATGTCACTAGAGCCTTTTATGTTTGTCGTTTTGTGGCATTTTTAAAAAACGTGCCATTAAATATCATTTTTTGTGGCATTTTCTAAAAATATGCCACTAGTATAGTGCCACTAAAGTATGTTTTTGTTGTAGTGATTATTACCACATAACTGGCAGGTCGTACTATATGTATATTCGCATATGAAGCGAGCTCCATTGAGTGTGTTGAAAATTATTAGTTTTTCGGGAAAATTATGTAAATAGTCCATGTACTTTACATGATGTGTTAATTTGGTCCATATAGTTTCAATTTGCTCTATTTTGACTCTTAATTTAACGAATTGTATCATCTTAGTCCAATAAATAACGGTTGTTAAGTTAATTTATCAGAAAGTCAAACAATGTGTCAATTTGGTCCTTGTATTTTTCACAATGTGTCAATTTAGTCCCTATCAAAATCGAGAAAATTGAAACTATAAGAACTAAATTGACACATCATGTAAAGTACATGGACCAAATTGACACATTATTTGATCTTCCATTAAATTAACTTAACAACCGTTATTTATTGGACTAAAATGACATAATCCGTTAAATTAAGGGACAAAATTGAGCAAATTAAAACTATAGGGATCAAATTGACATATCGTGTAAACTATAGAGACTATTTACATAATTTACCCTAATTTTTTTTAAAATATTGCTCTGATTGATACACCTTGTTTATGTTTGTCAAAATATCAACGAAAACCAATCAAAAACCAATCATAATATCATGTAAATACTCAATAATTTTTCATTGTTGCTGGAGTACCAGTTCAACACAAATATCAAATTTACATGTCACAATAAGACTCTAAAGAGTTGAACATTTTCCCTCACTTCAGTTTGGGGGTTCGTAAATTTATTGCCCTCAAAAGGAGATGGACCCACAGCTAGGAGTGCACGCGGTGCGTTTCGGACAATTTGAGAGTGAAATTACAAATCGAATGGCGGGTTAGCAGATTAGTAGATTGATAAATTGCGGTTTGGACGGTTTTTGACGGATTGACGGATTGAAGAATATTCTAACTAATTATCATATATTTGCTTAATATATAATACTAATTTGTAAAATATTTTTTAGATATATAACACAAAGTAATTTTACATAATATGTTTCATATATATAACCACTAATTTGTAATAAATTTCATATCTTAAATCTCTCTTATACTCATTTTTACATTAATATTTCATTAGAAGTTAAAAATATATATGTATTAACTATAGCGGAACAAAGCGGTTCAGTTAGCGGATTATAAATTTTAAAGTTTAAACTGCATTTAGCGGTTAGAGCGCTACGGATTAATACGGATCGGTGTGATTTTAACAAATTAGATAATATTTTACACAGTCCTACCTACAGCGTAGGCTGTCAAAAAATAAAATAAGTAAAATAGTGCATATAGCATTGTTGTTGAATTTTAAGAGGTGGAGTGGAGATAAAATTGGAAGCACTAAGAAGACTAGACAAGTGCGTGCACATTGGGAAGGAAGGACTGATGATGTATTAGCACCCCCATTTGGAGATGGTTAATTGTATCCACCAAAAGAGTAATTATGATTAGGATTGATAATTATTCAATTTTTTTAGCTCTGACTTTCAATTATTTAATGAATAAATATGCATTTATGTTTCCATGTTAGGGTTCAACAATGGGTGCATTATACATACATATTTCTCGCCCACTATTTCCCTTCTTGAAATAATTATCAACCGAAGACAGTTCTTTTCACTCCATTAATCATAGTGATGAGCTGACTTATTAGTATTATAATGAAAA
This sequence comes from Camellia lanceoleosa, assembly GCA_025200525.1. Classification (NCBI taxonomy): domain Eukaryota; kingdom Viridiplantae; phylum Streptophyta; class Magnoliopsida; order Ericales; family Theaceae; genus Camellia; species Camellia lanceoleosa. The sequence continues at coordinate 182,839,083 of CM045766.1, forward strand.
AGACTTTGTAGTAGTAATATGCATGAAACAATTACCTATAGTGATAGTTATTCCTTATGATGTACTTAACAGTAATTATAATCAATTCTTGATACGGTGAAAGCATTTTGTGTGATGATTACCCTTTTCTCTGGCATGCTTTAGCGCTCGACTTTTATAGGTCCTTTAAATATCTATCTTTCTAATGCCAATGCATTGTGAAAGATTATGTAATTCTGGCATGGGATCTTTGTCCTCAAACTTTTCTATACCTTGCTCTAACAATTATGCTAGAAAGAGGTGTGAGATAAGACTTATCATTTGTCTTACATTTGTGATTGTTTTAATATTTATGGAGTTTTTCTTATCTTAAAATGTTCACATTATTGAATATCTCTCAAGATTTTCGTAACTCAAAAATCATGAGTAAAATGTAGCATTTGTAGTTGAGGGGCTAAACGGATAAATAGAAATAATTGAAGGGATAAAATATAATTAATCAAATTAAGGCTTGGTTTGGGGAGCACCCAAATAAATTACGTATTAGTTTATTTTTGTCACATCACTTCTTTATTTTTTTATTTGTCTTTTCGTAATAAATATAAAAAAAAAATTAAAAAATAAGTAATACCCAAACTTAGCCTAATAATCCCGAGGCCCAATATACCCTTGTTTGTTATTATTGGATCAATAATGGAAACTCTGTTTGGGCAATTTAAAATATATATATATTTTTTTCATGGTACATCACAATCCATTATTCCTATTCAAATCTTTACATATTCTTTCCTAAGAGATCCAAATTAGTTTGTCTTCTTCTTCTTTTCATTTCTCACTCCAAAACTCCAATCTACTTTACCAAAACTCACCATTATCATTAACATTATTGTTTTTTATTATTTTGAAACCTTAAACCCTACAAGAAAGTTTGAACAATAAAACAATGAAGGAAAGTGATAATCAAGATATTTTTAACCTTAACCATTGAAATCCAAAAGGTTGGCAGCATATGGAAAGGTGTCACAGCATATAGCTCTCAGAAAAAAAAAGAGTAACACGACCAAAAAATAAAACAAATTAAAATAAAAAATTATTGAAAGGTACTACAGCAAATAGATGTAAGATTATAGGATCTATATACTAGAAATCAAAACACTATGAATATAAGTAACTACTAAAATATAAAATACATATCGTTTGATTCCGTTATTGTCTTGAGTTTTGCTTCCTTGAAAGAATATGGCATTCACAATTGGAAAACCTTAGCACCAGCTCTTTCCCTCCTTCTCCTAATCTTTTTGTTGTCTTTTCAATGGGGCTGACAACACTTTGATCTACATATACATAAATATATGTAAACCCTAATAAGGATAGGAGAGGGGACTGGGCCTAAATAAAACAATTACTAGGCCTTACACCTGTTGGAACAATCTTCTTTGTAAATGAAATAAATAGAAACAAAGCCAAATAAAATAAAATAAAACTTACAGTTTTTATTTTGTAGAACTGAATAAATAATTTAAAGACCAAGTCGAGTGTGTGACACTTTGTCCTTAAGACAGATTCGCCCCACTACGGTACTTACGGTTCAGTGGCGTCTATCTCCCAGGATAGAATGATTTTCACAAATTTGTAGAAGCACTTCAAACAAATTTGTTCGGCGAACCAAACATGTGATCTATACTCTCTTTAATTTATTCTAAAACTAAATATGAAGAATAAATGTACTAGAGGCAAAATGGACAACAATGAGACAATAAGTTGATTGATTTCTGGATGTCTCTAAGTGTAAAGATTGTTGGAATATAATCTCTATTTATAGGCAACAAAGTGATAGTTGGAATAGTCCGAACAGGTACAACAAATTGAATGAACATATGCACTTTTTAATTCAAACAATTCTTCTAACCGTTTGTTTGGAACAAATTTTCAAACCTTTTGTTTTGAAAAATGTATCCGTTGCAAACAAATATTCAAACTATTTGAAAAGTGCCGTTGGTGACAAACAAAGGAACTATTTGGACCTTTATTATTTAAACTATTTAAAAAATATATATATATATATTAAACTATTTGAACATATATATATTAAACTATTTGAATATATATATTGTGGGGATGTATTTTCTAAGTGCCAACACGTGGCCGAGGTGGCACCGAAGTGTCAGCCGAGGTGCCACGTGTTATGGTAGTTACGCTGAGGTTATCGCGGAGTTGCCGAGGTTATCTGCGAGAATACAGGAGTCCGAGGTTACCTCCGAAGATATCGGAATCCGAGATGATCAGATAAGGGGCAAGAGTCCTAGAATGAAGAAAGACTTCAAGATGGATAAGGATAGAACTCTTAGGGAGTCTATCCTTATCTCTTGAAGAGTCCAGAGTAAGTACTAAATGAGAGTCCATAGAAGTGAGACTTCTAGTGGGACTAGGATAAAGAGAGACTATAAAAGAAGGGCACCTCCGGCGGGTCTAAGGTACGTAATTTTTAGTCTTGAGCAGTAATTTAAGCACTGATATTATCTTTGAGAGATATTGACTTGATCGTCGGAGTGCCCTCGGGTGGAAGAACTACCGCCGGAGCCTTTTCTTTCTGTGCAGATTACAGGGTGCCGTCTACTCTGCCTGTGTTCTACAGCTGGATTACTAAGGAGGGCAGTGTGATCGGAAAATCACTCACACACACATATATATATATATATCAAACTATTGAAATAGTTTAATAAATAAAGGAAAAGATACAAACTTTAGGAAACCACTTAGGAACCCAAAATTTGAATTTAGAATTAAATTAAATTCTCAGAATAATTTTTATTGAATTTTCTAAAAAATTAATGTTAGACCCGAAAACAACGTCAACTTTCCATTCACTCATAAATGGTTTTGACGTTCCGTCTTCACCGTGTGACTTGTCACGCGGCAAGGAACACGTCACCTCTTCGAACCCACCTCAAAAGACGTTTGGGACCCACTCAATTTTGGGCTCAAAGTCGGCCCAAAATATGCTTTTATAACACTATTTTTCCAACAATTCCCCGCATGAATGGAATTTAACGGAGAGAAAATGTAACAACATAATCTAAATACAAAGAGTACAGAAATTGGAAATATTTTGCAAAGGATAGGTAGCTTTTGGCTTTGAACATTCCCTTGTGAGACACTATCAGATTTACTAGCTAAACAGTGAACATAATGTCTTGAACTGTTCAGCCGTTTGTGTAAACCAAAACAATAGAACTCACACAGTATATCCCAAACACAATTTAGTTCTTACTATTGTGTTCATTTTGGCCCTGAACAACCTGGTCTTTCATGAGTACTCTAGAGAATTGTAGCCCTTCACAAATCTCATAGAACCGGCCCAGTTCACACTCACATAGGTGATTCTTATGAAGAGTATCCTGCTATACTTCACTAGGTTTACCTAGATATAAGAATCATTAAAAGTTTTACTTAACCTAAAACGCTGCAGACATCACTATTTCATCATAGAAATTGGTAGCAGTTAGGCTCCCCAGTGATCCTTCTGAGTCATTCACAACTCGGTTGTCCCTTTGAACCTAGATCTTGGGATCTCTAGTCAACTAGGTTGGGTTGCCGTTGTGGTAACTCTTATTTAATAGGCTTAAGTCCCATTCCCTCAATGAATTCTCAACTAACTCTCTTGCTAGCCCTTTGGTTAGTGGATCCGCTATGTTGTCTTTAGACTTAACATATTCTATGAAAATAATTCCATTAGAGAGTAGTTGTCTCGAGGTGTTATGTCGACGACGACGAATGTGTCTAGACTTACCGTTATACATATGACTCTGTGCTCTACCTATTGCTGATTGACTATCGCAATGTGTGCATATAGCAGGCACCGGTTTTGGCCATATTAGAATATCTTCAAGGAAGTGGTGAAGCCATTCTGCCTCTTCCCCTGCTTTGTCTAAAGCTATAAATTCTGATTCCATAGTAGACCTAGCAATGCAAGTCTGTTTGGAAGATTTCCAAGATACAGCCGCCCTATCAAGAGTAAAGACATACCCACTGGTGGACTTCGAGTCTCTAGTATCCGATATCCAATTTGCATCACAGTATCCTTCTAGTACTGCTGGATATCTAGTATAATTTAGCCCAATATTACGAGTGAATTGGAGATATCTTAGAACCCTTATAATTACTTTCCAGTGTTTTACTCCCGGATTACTTGTATATCTACTTAATTTACTTACTGCATAAGCTATATCTGGGCGAGTGCAATTCATCAAGTACATTAAGCTTCCAATAATTTGGGCATACTCTAATTGAGAAATACTTTCTTACACATTCTTAGAAAGATGTAAATTAACATCTGCAGGTGTTCAAGCAAAATGATCATCATCTTTGCTGAATTTGTCAAGTATTTTCTCAATGTAATGAGATTGTGACAAAGCATAACCTTCTGATGTTTTGGTAATTTTCATACCAAGAATTACATCAGCAATGCCCATGTCCTGCATGTCAAAATGTTTATTCAATATTTTCTTGGTAGTCTTAATCATATCATTATTACTACCTATGATGAGCATATCATCTACATAAAGACATACAATGACATAACCTTTGTCTGCGTTTTTAATATAAACACATTTGTCACACTCATTAATTTTAAATCCATTTGACATCATTGCTTTGTCATATTTCTCATGCCATTGCTTTGGTGCTTGTTTTAAACCATATAATGATTTAACCAATTTACACACTTTCTTTTCTTTCCCTGGAACAGAAAACCCTTCTGGTTGTTCCATGTAAATTTCTTTCTCTAACTCACCATTTAACAAAGCGGTTTTAACATCTATTTGATAAATTTCTAGATTGTATAGAGATGCAATGGCAATTAGCATTCTAATGGATGTTATTCTAGTAATCGATGAGTATGTGTCAAAGTAATCAAGACCTTCTTTTTGTCTAAAACCTTTGACCACAAGCCTTGCCTTGTGTAGACGTCCCCAAATGTCCCGGGAGAGAAATCCCGTTTTGTTCGATTGGGCTCACTACAGTTCAGGACTCAATGTCACGGTCCTGTATCTAATCTTGCAGAGTGCAATGCAAGACCGATGAATCATCAAAGAGTCCAAATCCGGCAAATCGTTTTTGAAAACAGATTTTTTGAAAGAAGTGCCAAACATAGACTACTTTGCCAGATACAGAGTCGCCACCTAAATATTTTATTTTGGGAGAATTTAGGAAACCCTGACTCGTGCCTAAGGCCACATGTCCGTCATCACCAAAGTTGCCTCGGCTCGGGAACTTGGGTACGATTGGAGAAGGTCACTTCGTGAGCACCCCCGTTCACCCGATCAAAGATCGGCCTCTACTAACCATGATATCTAGTTTTGAAAACGTTATGTGTTCTTATTCCGGTGATTAGCCTAGATTTAATATGTGATGCGCACAGCATACAAGTATAGACTGAATCACCTGAATTGGAACGAAACATCTCATGTTTGTTTTGAAAATGGTTTGCTACTCGCAAGTAGGCTAAAATGTGGATTTGCCACCCTCAGGTGGGCTCTAGAAAACGAGATGATTTGCCACTATCTAGTGGGCTTAAAACTTGCAATCAATAAATTGTTCCAATCTAAATAACCCAACATTCAACCACAGGCATTCAGGCAGTTATATCACATAAGTAGGTAGCCTCATGGTAAACATGCCATCATGGTAGTCACTCACACACATGCAAGGATGCTAAAGCATAAACACTTACCGAGTACTCCAAGCCAAAACAGAAGCTAATTAGAAATCATGCGTGATCCTAACTATGCTAAAGTGTCTAATGCAACACATGCAGGAATACGACTACAATAGGCTCGGCTATTCTAAGAATGACATATGAGATGCTACAACTAACAAGTATTCAACTCGGAATTGAAATACAATGCAGTTAGTATAATGCGTCGAGCCCGGTGCATGCAAGATAAATGAATGAATGCAAACATGCAAGCATAAGTATGTTAATTGAAACATGCCCTAATCTAACCATCATAAGCTGGTAAATAAAAGGGAGAAAGACGTGGGGTTGGAAGACATACATCACACACACGCACACTTATTACAATTGTGCCCTCGCTCGAAGGGTCTGAATAAATAATACAGTCCGAATAAATAATACAGTACAAAATCCTAATTAATTAACAAATTAATCTAGGAAAGCAGGTAAATTAGCATGCAAGCCATGGACCGCCTCAGCTCTGTTCTGAATGATGAATGATGCATGCTTGAGTTGCTTAGTGCGGAAATCCATCGCGATGCCCCGATTTGCCTCTGTTTGCAATTAATCCCGGAATGCTGTGCAAGGCTCTAGAAGGCTGTTGATTTCTAATTTGCCTTGAAGAGTAGATTTCCAGCAACTTCTGGACCAAGGAAGGAGTTCTTCAACCTCTGAAAATCAGCTCCAAGATGCCTGGATGGATGGTGGAGGTGGTAGGCTATGAGGTGTAGTGTAAATGGCCAAGAATATTAGGGTTTGGAGCTTAGAAGAAGAGAGCTATGGAGGGTAGAGTGTATATGCCTTGGCTAAATTTTTCTAACCCTTGCAAATGGAGGAGGAGTGTTGGTTTTATAAAGGAAGAAGGCCAAGGCTTCTTGGAGAAGCCTTAAGACAGGGTCAAAGCTTCTCAAAGAAGCTTAACCAAAAGGGTCAAGCTTCCTCAAGAAGCTTGAAAAAAGCGTCAAGTTTCTCCTATAAGCTAAGCAAAAGGGTCAAAACCAACTTAAAAAAACCAAAAGAGGGTCAAAATCTCGGAGGAAAGGTCAAGTGCTTCACAGCTGGCACAGCTGTGTTGCACTCAAAAAGAGCAAAAAGCAGAAAGCTGGCCGACCAACTTAGGTGGTCGGCCGGCCACTCCCCCTGGTCGGCCGACCAGGGGTCAAAAGGGTCAAGGTGAAATGCTGATCGGCCATACCAGAAAGGTGGCCTCCCAGATGAGTAGAATACAGCTGTATGGTGGGAAACCAAAAAATGTGACCCAAGAAAGAGAAAAACCAGCTTTTTAGCAAGGTTCAAAAGGGTCAAGAAGAAATACTGGTCGGCCAACCCATATTGGTGGCCTCCCAGGTGTGCACAACACAATGGTGGTATGAAAAACCAGAAATTGTGGCTCAAAAGTCAGAAAAACCAGCTTTCTGTCAGAAAAACCGGCTGGAGGAGAGAGAAAATATTTTTCAAAAGAATTTCTGGTCTCCCACTATACTACCACCTTCCTAGCAATGAAAATAGGGTCTATACCAAAAATTAACCCTATTCAATGCAAAGCGAGGGTTCAGGGGCCAAAACGCACGGCCTTGGGCCCCGAAAATAGGCTGTTAGGCACCGGAGGTGGCGTATGACCACGAAGGTGGTCTCTCGGGCCACAGTGTCCCTCTAAGGAGAGGAAACAAGGTGTGTGCCAAAAACCGGAGCAAACAAAGGTAGTTAAGCGGTCCCGAACCGAGGCGCACGACCGACGGCTCCAAAAATCGAAAACTGGTCTCCAAAATGGGAATAGTGGCCTACGGCCAAGAAACGTAGCCTATGGCCACTAAGAGATGATCTACGAGACCTCTCCCTCCCTTCGGGAAGAGAAAACAGAGAAAATAGGACCTGGTTCGCAAACTGAGGCAAAGCACAAAAGAGCCCCGAAGTCCGGAGGCAAGGCTCGCAGCCGAGACTGTGAAACCTCAGAACGAGCACAATATGCACTATCACCGAGCCCTCAATCAGTGACGTCTGAGTCTTAAGGTCGGTCAAAAATGGGGTGTCTACAATTGCCCCTCTTTGACAGAACTCGAAAGTCATACGTGACGGGAGTGAATGTCAAAGCCCAGAGACGACCCATTTTTGATAAGGCCGAAGACTTAGACAAACAGGCGAGATAAACAAAGAGATGATGTGCCCGCAGGCATGCCCCCAGGTGGGGGCAAAATTCAAAACCACGTGCACAAAGCCAAGCTTAACTCACGATTATGCCAAGCAGCAAGCTGTAATGAAGCAAATATTCACAATAAATGCAACAGTTTTAAGCAAGAATGCAATGCAAATCAAATTACATTTCATGCAGTAAGGATCATGTAAATAAAGCTATAACGAAGCAAATATTCACAATAAATGCGACAGTTTTAAGCAAGAAGGCAAATCAAACTACATTTCATGCAGTTATGATGTAAGAAGATTATGCAATCTTAGTGAGCATATGCGATAGATACACAAAAGTGAAGAGAGTGTGATGGATACACTATATGAATAAAGTGTGATTGATACACTAAGTGAAGCAAAGTGTAATAGATACACAAAGTGAGCAGAGTGTGATAGATACACAAAGTGAGCATAGTATGATAGATACACAAAGTGAGCATAGTGTGACAGATACACAAAGCGAAGCGAGTGTGATGGATACACTATATGAAGCAAAGTGTGATGGATACACAAAAAGTGAACACAAAGTGTGATAGATGCACTATGTGAAGCAAAGTATAATGGATACACAAAAAGTGAACACAAAGTGTGATAGATGCACTAAGTGAACAGAGTGTGATTGATACACTAAAAGCGAACACAAAGTGTGATAGATACACTAAGTGAACAGAGTGTGATTGATACACTAAAAGCGAACACAAAGTGTGATAGATGCACTAGGTGAACAGAGTGTGATTAATACACTAAAAGTGAACACAAAGTGTGATAGATGCACTAGGTGAACAGAGTGTGATTGATACACTAAAAAGAATGAAGTGAATATGTGCATGATAGATACACGAAATGAGGATGTGTGTGATAGATACAAAAAATGAGAATGTGTGTGATAGATACAGAAAATGAAAAAAGTGTGATTGCTACACAATAAAGAGAGTGTGATTGATACACTAAATAAATGAAGTGTGATTGATACACTAAGCGAATGAAAAAAGTGTGATAGATACACTAAGGGTGAATGAGGTGTGATTGATACACTAAATAAATGAAGTGTGATTAATACACTAACTGAATGAAGTGTGATTGATGCACTAAATAAATGATCTCAAACGGAACTTCTTTGAATGAACCGTACATACAATATCGTGTATGAATAAGAAAGAAACTTGAGAGGTATAATGCAATACAATTGTAACAGCGCCCGTGGGCCTCTATGCTACAGTTCGGACTCCCTTTTTGTGTTGCGGTTCTAAATCTGAACCAAAGAGTCCAACTCTGGCAAATCGTTTTGAAGAAAAATAGATTTTGAAAAAGTAGTGCCAAACATGGACTGCTTTGCCAGATTACAGAGTCGCCACCTAAATATTTTAAAATGGGAAATTTAGGAAACCCTGACTCGGTGCCGAAGGCCACGTGTCCGTCATTACCAAAGTTGTCTTGGCTCGGGAGCTTGGGTACGATCGGGGAAGGTCAGCTATGAGCACCCCCTTTCGCCCGGTCCGAAGACCGGCCTCTACTAACCGTGATATCCGACTTTAAAAACGTTATGTGTTCTTATTCCAGTTAGTAGCCTAGAATTACTATGTGATGCGCACAGCAAACAAGTATAGACTAGATTGCCTAATTTGGAAACAAGCATTGCATATCCGTTTGTTTGGAAAACAGTTTGAAATTGCTACTCGCGAGTAGGCTAAAATACGGATTTCAATGAGTTATTCCAACTCAAGCAATCCAACCTCCATCCACAGGCATTCAAACAGTTTATCTCACATAAGCACTTAGCCGCATGGTAAGCATACTGTCATGTTAACATCCACACGCATGCGATATGCTGAAGCATAAATACTTACATCGTACTCCGTGCAAAAACAAGAAACTAGTTAGCAAACATGCATGACCTAGTTCATGTTAAATGGCTAATGCAACACACTCGAAGATGCAATTTAGAGTAGGCTCGGCTAACCCTAAAGATGGCATGTGAAATGCACTTTATTCGATGCACGTATTCAATTTGGAATTGAAAATACAATGCAGTTTGTATGATGTACCGAGCCCGGTGCATGTCAACAAATGCATGGATGCACACATGCATTGCATAAGGTATGCTAATTTTAAATATGCCCTAATCTACCATCATAAGCAGGTAAATAAAAGGGAAGAAAGAAATGGGGGTTGGAAGACATACACACACCCACCCACACTTATTACAATTATGCCCTCTCTCGGAGGGACCAAAAGAATATACAGTCCAAAAATAATACAAATCAATAATTTAATAAATAAATTATTACAGAAATTTCTAATTATCAAATTAAATCAAATGTAAAAAGAAGGGGGCCTCAGCCCTGTCTCGGGATATGCGAATGATGCATGCTCGAATCCGTCTTGCCCGGAAGATCCGCACCATACCACTGTTGCCTCTGTTTACACTGTCCTGCCTCTCCAAAGATTGCCAAAGTCTCAAGACATGCTCCCTACACAATAAGGATCATCATCGGCTGAATAGAATGTCCACCGGCCGTGTACAATGTCCATCGGCTGGAGATAAATTTATCGGCTATCCATCAATGGCCGGTCAGCACTCTATACTGCCGGTCGGCAAAAACTCCCTGCAGAAGACAGTTTTGACAGCAACAAGGACAGACAGTGCATGGCATGGAATTCCAAGCAAATGTATGCACAGACACACTCCCTATCATGCAATGGACTCAAGGGAGCATGGCCCTCGACCCCCAGGCCATCAATCACGCGTTTCAATGCATGATGGCCCAAAAGCCAAGTTAGCAACTTTGATATCAAATGAAATGCAAGCACAAAACACACCAAAGGGCCCCAACCTCAATCATGGTTGATTAAGAGGTGAGGCAATGCACAACAATGCACATGCAACCTAAGCATGCAAGCTAACATGCAAACATGCAAGGCAACTACATGGCATACACAATGCAACAACATAACATGCACAACGCATTGAAACATGGCATACACAATGCAACATGGACTTAAACCAACACAAGTGGGCCTCTGTCACACTCACATAGGAGGCCATCAGATGAAAACAAGATACCTCGAAGTGCGTGCCCGTGGGCACGCAAACCGAGAACGGACCCTCGGGCACTGAAATGCCACTCTAATGAGACATGGAAAAGACATGGAATATGATATGCAAACATGCAAAAATCAGTGGCAAAGTGAGGGGCAAAACAGCCCCGAAATGAGGCGAAATAATACCCGATGCATGAAATGATCTCGAAACATGGATTTCAATGCATAAAATGGCCTACAGCTATACCATACATGCATAATTGATACATGACATGAAAAAGCAGAAGCAAGGAAACCCCAAAAATCACATTTTTACAGTACAAAACATGGCCGAACAGCAATTACAACTAGAGCTAAAATGGCATACAAAATGGCTCCGCAAAGGAGGTCATGAAGCAAGTGGTAGATAAAAAGCCCAAAGGGAAAAATACCCTTCTACAACACTGAATAGGGACTAAAAATATGAACATTTACAGTAGATGACAAGCCTCAAATCAGTATGCAAACATGCTCAAAATGCAATGCAAGAAATAGGCTAACAAGAGGCTATAACCTGAGGTATAAAAATCATTCACCAAACAGCCAAATACCTTTAATGAGATATGCCAAGAAGGCCAAAATATGGCCATTTTCAGTTCTGATGATGGCCTAAAAACAGAAGCAAGACAGGCCAACAAAGCATGCAAAAATGGGGGCCAAAGAGGGGTATAATGGTAAGCACAACATGGAGGCCCCCAACAGTGGTGGTCCCTTCTACAATGTTGTAGAGGGACTCAAAATAAGCCTACTCACAGTTCATGACACACTCCCAAACAATTTACATATAGGCCAAACAAATCATGCAAATTTACGGTAAATAGGAGGGATTGTGAAGTGAGTGCAAGATAGGGGGCCCAAAAAGGGTTGATCCCTTCTTAAATGTTGAAGAGGGGCTCAAAATAGGCCCACTTAAAGTTTACATTATGCTCGAAAACAGATCATACATAGGCTAGAAATTTCAGGCAAAATAATGGCATACAAGATGGTATTGGAGCAAGTACCAAATGGAGGGCTCAAACAGGGTTGAGCCCTTGAACAAACATGAATAATGGCTCAAGAGAGGCCTAGTTTCAGTTAGGTTCAGAGCCCAAAACAGTAAACAAATAGGCCAAAGAGATGAGGCAAGAAAATGCTACAAAAGAGGGAAATGGCAACTTACCCTTGAAGACCACTTCTTTTCTACCTCTTGGCTTGAGGAATGTTGCTTCTAAGCCTCTGAAAAGCTCCCCTTGCTGCTGGAAATGGAGTGGTGGTGGTGGTGCTTGGTGGTGATGAAGAAATGGCCAAGGATTTGAGAGGTTTTGAACTTGGAAGTGTAGAGAGAGAGGGATGTTTTAGAGTGAGAAGCTCTCAAGATTTTCTTTTTTTGTTCTCCCCCTAAGCCATATCAGATATATGGCTCTATATATGTCAAAATAAGAGCTTTTGGTCAAAAAATCCCAATTGAAAATATCTGGTACAGTGTATTGATAAATATCTGTCAAAAATCTAAGTTCTGGGCACTTTTGGCCGGCCGGCAATCTTTTGTGCCGGTCGGCTAAATAGAGTGCCTATGGGTGGCTAATGAGGTCAAAAAGTGCCAGTGGAAGTCTAGATTGAAGCCCTAGAAGTTAGCTTTCCAATGGCGCAAACCTTGCATTAAAATTCCTCCTGTGGAAAAAGTTATGCCCTTTTTGGTGAAGCCGCGCAGATTCGATCCAACCGGACTGATCCCCTATTTCAACCAACCATATCTCCCCCACCCGGACTTGGATTTGAGAGATCCTTGAGTGAAAAATGAAGCCCCGGAAGTCTTCTTTTCAACGATGGTGGCCTCATAGCTCAAATCCAAGTGTATAGACAGATGAGCTTGTTTTAGCGATGACCGCTCGTCTTTCTCCTACACGGATTCATGCTGAACTTCCCCCAAACTAGTTTTCTCCCGTCTTCTCCTCTTTTCTTCAACTTCAAACCCCTAAGTAAGGTGTTTTGAAAGATTTTTCAAAGATTTTATCTCTCTTTCATTCATCTCCCCTTTCTCCTTGCTCAGTTTACCGAAAAGCGCAACATTTACCGAAATGCCATAAAACAAGCATAGCGGCGCTTTAGAAAGCACCTCATGGGATGAGTGGCGATGAACCGCTCTACTCTGACGGGGATCTCCCATCGCGCTCTTCGAACACTTACCATCAACTGACAGTACAAAGGCTCTGAAATGCTGACAAGGGTTCTTTACGTTTTGGATGCTGCTTTTCTTCTTGATCATATTCACAACTTTCCCTATTCTCCAACGGGGTGACAGACTAGGTTGGTTTAGTATCTAAAATAGAGGTGCATACATGCTATCTCAACCTATGGGGCTTCCATACAGATTTCAAGCCGAGGACGCACCTCTGGGTATTTAAACCAGACTTTAGTCTCGGAAATCCCGAACCTTTGTGTTCTAGGCAACAACCATTCGAACTCTAGTTTCCACCGTCGCAGTTGGTCTCCTAGGAACTCATTGTGAACACAGCCAAGATGCCTTTGGCAGGGAATGATACTCAGGGAGAGCACTTCTGATCGTCATTCTGGCTTGAAGCAAACTTGATCTTGAGCTTGAGGTAGAGGCACACTCATACTTCGGAGCATTGGCAAGACCTGAAGAGGTACACACGGAATGCAATCTCGGAACTTACTGAAGTTAAAACAAACTCAGATGCCTGACATTTTTTCTCTTTTCTTTTGCTTTGCAGTTTGGAACCTATATAGCTTCATATAGGTCCTGGTTTTACTGTTCTCATGTGACCTGGGTTGAACCTTGCAGTTTTATAAAAGAACAGATCCTGTTTTGCACAAATGTAGAGAATGGCACAGCACTCAGAGTGCAAAACGATTTTATTTTTGAAATTGAGAGATGAGTTCTTGACCGGGGTATTGAGCCTACGACTAAACACAACGTACTACAACTCAACAACGGAAAACAAAAGGTGAACAACCTAAACACATCGAGTAACACTCGAAACAAGAATCGAGATAAAACAAAAAGACACGACACTCAGATGTGCACAGGGAGCCTATTTCTCTGGGTATTATTTCCCACCCTTTCTCATTTGTGATTCTCACATCACTCGGCCCTCAAGCTCTTTTTTTCTAAAAAAGCCCTTTTCCTCACTTTTTCCCTCAGCGCACATCTCTCTATTCTTCAATCTCTCATTTTTTATCCCTCCCCTGGGTGGTTGATGGATAAACAAGAAGTTGCGGGCTCTTGCCCCTAACATTCTGCTAAATTCTCTTTCTTCTGAGCACAGCTAGTGAATTCCCCCACAGAGGGGTTATGATGCGGCTGAATGTGCAGCAAATCTGTAATTGACATTGGTTGATGATGCTCTACTGGGGAGTTTGAACGTGATTAGATCATTTCAGTTCGTACTTCGCACTTAGCTTGATACCTCGCTGCTTGGAGGATGAGAGAGCTTTCAGCCCTTTGTTATTAGCTTCAGTTGTGCCCTTTCTAGCGAATACGATGCCCCTTCCGGCAAATAGAGTGCCCTTTCTGGCAAGTGCATTGACAACGAGGAAAAGACAGGAAACCTGACTCAACTGTGCCCCTAGTTCATTATTTTGACTATTTTTTTTGCCTTCTGCTTAAAACAATTTTAACCAAAATGAGAGTTAGATTAACGCGCTTGTTCGATTTTATGATTTGAAATCATGCGAGTTAGGCCATGAGCACTGAAAATTTTTCCTTTTTTGGGTCCAAGAAATGGTCCAGTTTTGGAAAAGTGGAATAATTTTCGAGAGAATTAGTCAACCTCATTAAAAATTCTCAAAAACTATTTTTGCAAATGGCCACTGCTCGACCGACGTAGAATTTACTCTTGAGATGCACAACCTCAGATCAAAAACAAATGAAAAATTGCCCCTTGTCTGAACGGCACTGCATGGCAATAGAAAGTTGCCCCTAGTCTGAATAGTACCGCAATACATTGTATGGCAACGGAAAGTTACCCCTTGTTTGAATGGCACCACAGCGCATTGTAATCAGTCTTCAGAGTGACGATCACAACTGAACTCTCAGATATAGAGAAGACAAAGATGACCAAAACCATCACATGGACACAATCGAATTTGATGTGTTTTACGGCTGGACTTCAGAATGAAGTTGCCTACGTATCCCAAAGATGAGAATCAAGCCTTACGTAGTTCGAGGTTAAGGTACACTCAAGTATTAACCTCTCCTTTTGCGCTCTAACTTTAGCCAAGGCCGCCCTTCTGGGTTTTCGACCTTGCGAGCTGTGTTCTTCTTTTCATTTCAATTCTTTTCATTCTTTTCTTTTTCATATTTTCTTTTCATTTTCTTCATTTTTTTCTTTTTTCATTTTTTTCATTCTTTGCATTTTTCTTTTTTTTGTTCTCTTTCTTTTTTCCTTACTCTAACTTTTGCCTGGGTCGCCCTTCCGGGTTTTCGGCCCAGCGAGCCTCTCAAGGGTAAAAGTGTAGCTTGGTCCATGTCAGATGGTTTTGAGATCTTGAAGTCATCTGAATCTAGGAGAATGGTGTTGTTTGCTAATGATGTAGAAGTCCATCCAATGGAGGGTGAATTTGTCCCTAGTGTTGTGGATAGGATCTCGGTTGTCCTTCAGCAATGTCATCGTCTTTCCTCCCTTCTGGGTTTGGCATTCTTGCCGATCTTCATTGATTTGTGGAATGATCCGTCTTCGGCTCTTCAAGCACAATCTGGCATCTTTTGCCCCTAGTTCAAGTGGTGCTTCTGATCTAGCTTTGCAAGCTTCTTTTGACGACATCTGATCTTCTTGATCTGACTTCCCTGCCCCTAGTTCGAGGGCTGCTTCTGATCCGACCACACAGGCCTCACATTGTGGTTGACCATTGAACATTCTAAATCTAAGTTCAAGGTTCGAAAGCAAGGGGTCGAGTCTCGAGACTAAGAGCGATCCTAGGCTGCACAATCTCAAGAGCGATTCCACACAAGTCTTCGCAGGACGGCACAAAACATTTTTGAAAACTTTTAAGAAAACGACTAATCGCTCGCGCTGAAGACAGTGTAGAACCAATCTGAATCAAGCCAGGATCCTTGTCAGTACTCACACTAACAAGCATGATCTCATTCGTTAAGGGATTAGCACGCCTCTCTTTCTCTTACCTAATCAAATTTTTACAAATTCCAAGGAATTCCTTCCTCTTTGTTTTCATTGCAGTGTTTAAAAAAAGTTTTTGAAAAACTTAGGTCGATGTAATGAATTCAAGGCACAAAAGAGCAGGTGAAATGCACTGTCGTTTCATTCAAGTTTGCTAGCACAACAGGCTCAAAGCAGAAACAAGCACAAAAGGATTAAAACCACAGCTGTTTCAATTAGATCTACTGGTGTAACTGGCTCCCCGGCAGAAACAGACTCAAAAGAAAGCGAAAAGACAAACACAAAACAAAATAGTGATATTTGAAGTAACGCCCCCGGGATCACCCGACTCTAACAAAACAGGACTTATTCAATACAACAAGACAGACCCAACTGACTCAGTATGAAAAGACTGACTCTATATAA
Source organism: Camellia lanceoleosa (assembly GCA_025200525.1). Lineage (NCBI taxonomy): Eukaryota > Viridiplantae > Streptophyta > Magnoliopsida > Ericales > Theaceae > Camellia > Camellia lanceoleosa. Next base: position 182,855,586 of record CM045766.1, read on the forward strand.
CGGGACAGACTCTAAACGACATAACAAAAACTGACTCAATACCCGAATCAAAAAGCACAAAAACCAGCATTCACAAATACTCAAAACAGTGCGTGCCATATGCCATATCTAGAGTAAACTGAGTGCCGCCCGCAGGTGGTTTATCCCTCGATCACATAGTCACCTTATCCCCTGTAAGTTCACTAATCAAGTGTCGATAAACTTTGCAAGACTGGTGCGACGATGACCCTGTTGTCAAACATATCCTGTACATCATAGCGCAGACGAAAGCAGCTATCAGTGTCATGACCGGTTTGTTGATGGTAGGCACAGTACTTAGTCCGGTTATGCTTTGGAGGGAGAGGATCAAGTAGAGGCCGTTGTTCCAACGGTTTCAGATATCCTTTCTGGAGTAAGGCCTCTAGAGCCTTTGATAAAGGCCTATAAAGTGGGGTAAAAACCCTCTTGACTTGAGGTGGATATTTGGTTTTCTGCGAGCTACTTCCAGATGCACCGGTGAATGGGGTAGCTGTTTTTGATGTGGTGGTGGTGACCATGCCCACTTCAGAAGATCTTGCAGCTGTATCACCACTGGTGGTCGCATTCGAACTGCGGAAAAACGCCCTTTTGGGCTGCTCCTTCTCCTGGTCAATGAGGCCCTACCTCATAGCGTTCTCGATTTGCACCCCCATCTCGTGTAAATCTGAAAAGGTGGGGAAGGGGAGAACAATCATTTTCTGCATAAGCTTGGGCTGGAGATTGCGCACAATCATCCGAATCTGATCTTTATCCGTTGGCCTTATGGTCATCATTGAGGCCTTGGCCCTCCAGCGGGTTACGAATTCAGAGAAACTTTCCTTAGGCTCATGCCTTGTTGTCTTGAGATCACGGGTCGTAATCTCGATTTGCGTATTATAGGAGTACTAAGCAACAAAAGCCTCGGCCATCTCATCCCAATTCCTCTTGACATCGTCTTCCAGTTTTGCGTACCAGATGGCCGCCACACCCGACAGGGTCCAGCCAAACAATGAAAGCTTCTGCAGTCTGGTGAGGCCCATCGGCCTTAATATGTCTGAAAACAGTCGTAAGTGCACCATGGGATCCCCGGACCCGTTAAAGCGGTCAATATGTGGCATCTTAAATCTGTCCGGCAGCGTTACGGCTGCATCAGTATACCCATCCTCGATGTCCGAGATGGACTTCACACCTTGGGATTTCTTGAACAACTTCTCAAGCTTGCTCAACTTCAATGCTGTAGGGTCCACCTCGAACTCAAAGGGAGAGTCCGGTTGATTGACAGGCGTAGGTACCTTGGATAGTTGAGGTACAATCGGGGGTAGAGGTGGCCCTATAGAAATGTCCGTACCTTCCTGGACATTAGTTGTCTCCCCGAGTGTCAAAATTCCGAGTGGGAGAGGAGCTTGATATGAAGCAGATGCTCCGTTTTGTTGTTGCAACCTAGTGATTAGCTCACTTTCTTTGGGCCATGATCGCATTGCTTTGTTTTGCAAATTCCGCTGACATCATCTTTCGCATGAGTTTCATACTTTCTTGGAGTTGACGCATTATTTCCTCCATCCCTGCCATGTTCTCATTGCTCCAAATGACTAACCGTATATCTATCCTCGTGGTGAAACCGAGACCTCGCCCAACTGCCATCTGGGGTGGATAAGGGCCAACCGATCCGTAATCGCTGAATCGGTGATTCATACCGATTGGCCCTTTTACCCTACCTCTGGCAAAGGAACACTGATTGCCCTTGAACTAAATCTCTGACCTGACAAAGTCTATCAGCACAAGTCCAATGAACCTCGGGGGATATTGGAGCCCTCTGAAGCTGTAGTTCCACGACTACCTTGCAAAAGAGAAAATAGACAGCATCTCAGCCTAATTTCACCAAAACCAATATGAGCAAAGCTGAATGAGTGTACTCTCTACTGAATTCTGCCCCAAATCTGAGTCTGATACCTACAGGTAAAGTTGACTCCCAAATACTGATAGTAATGCCCGCAGGCCTGATACCCAAACTTGTAAACTGATACATGCATTCCTGTAGAGACACACTCTAAAAGCACATAGCAAGCAAGCGAGAGCGAAAACACCCCTATGGAGGGGTAAGGTTTCCCTGTTCTATTTTGTCAGGAGCTAGGGTTTCACTATGTACGCAGTGGTTTCAAACAACCTAAAATCGGGTAAGCAACCTATCGTAGTTTGGAATGGTCATTATGGATTTCGATATGCACTGGGTCGAATGGTCAAAAGGGTACCCCAGTAAAACTGGGGTTTGTGTTCCCGTCGTGGCAGAGCCTGCAACCGGTTAGCCTTATGGCACGTTTCACAAAGCGAGCCTCCGGCAAACCGTTCAAGAATAGCATACGACAAACACGGTGTTCTAGGCGCACCAATGCAAATGCAATGCAAAGAAACACATAAGTGTAATCAAAACAAGATATCATGAGTTCGAGTCAAGTTCTCTAAATCCCCAGTAGAGTCGCTGAAATCGTAGACGCCCGTAACGCCCCGGGAGGAAATCTGTTTTGTTCGATTGGGCTCACTATTCGAGACTCAATGTCACGATCAGTATCTAATCTCGCAGAGTGCAATGGAAGACCGATGAATCATCAAAGAGTCCAAATCCGGCAAATCGTTTTTGAAAATAGATTTTTTGAAAGAAGTGCAAAATATGGACTGGTTTGCCAGATTCAAAGTCGCCACCTAAATATTTTATTTTGGGGGAATTTAGGAAACCTTGACTCGTGCCTAAGGCCACGTATCCGTCATCACCAAAGTTGCCTCGACTCGGGAACTTGGGTACGATTGGAAAAGGTCACTTCGTGAGCACCCCCGCTCGCCCGATCAAAGATCGACCTCTACTAACCATGATATCTAGTTTTGAAAACGTTATGTGTTCTTATTCCGGTGATTAGCCTAGATTTAATATGTGATGCGCACAGCATACAAGTATAGACTGGATCGCTTGAATTGGAACGAAACATCTCATGTTTGTTTTGAAAACGGTTTGCTACTCGCAAGTAGGCTAAAATGTGGATTTGCCACCCTCAGGTGGGCTTTAGAAAAAGAGATCATTTGCCACTATCTAGTGGGCTTAAAACTTGCAATCAATGAATTGTTCCAATCCAAATAAACCAACCTTCACCCACAGGCATTCAGGCAGTTATATCACATAAGCAGGTAGCTTTATGATAAGCATGCTATCATGGCAGTCACTCACACACATGCAAGGATGCTAAAGCATAAACACTTACCGAGTACTCCAAGCCAAAACAGAAGCTAATTAGAAATCATGCGTGATCCTAACTATGCTAAAGTGTCTAATACAACACATGCAAGAATGCGACTACAATAGGCTCGGCTATTCTAAGAATAGCATATGAGATGCTACAACTAACAAATATTCAACTCGGAATTGAAATACAATGCAATTAGTATGATACGTCGAACCCGGTACATGCAAGACAGATGAATGAATGCAAACATGCAAACATAAGTATACTAATTGAAACATGCCCTAATCTAACCATCATAAGCTGATAAATAAAAGGGAGGAAGACGTGGGGTTGGAAAACATACATCACACACACGCACACTTATTACAATTGTGCCCTCGCTCGGAGGGTCCGAATAAATAATACAGTACAAAACCCTAATTAATTAACAAATTAATCTAGGAAAGCAAGTAAATTAGCATGCAAGCCATGGACCGCCTCAGCTCTGTTCCGAATGATGAATGATGCATGCTTGAGTTGCTTAGCGCAGAAATCCATCGCGACGCCCCGATTTGCCTCTGCTTGCAATTAATCCCAGAATGCTGTGCAAGGCTTTGGAAGGCTGTTGATTTCTGATTTGCCTTGAAGAGCAGATTTCCAACAACTTTTGGACCAAGAAAGGAGTTCTTCAACCTCTGAAAATCAGCTCCAAGATGCTTGGATGGATGGTGGAGGTGGTAGGCTATGAGGTGTAGTGTAAATGGCCAAGAATATTAGGGTTTGGAGATTAAGAAGAGAGCTATGGAGGTGTAACAACCCTCATCACTGTTTACCGATTAACTACCGAATACTGCTAAACTGAGACTGATTATGATAATTAATGGAACTGATTGAAATACTGAACTAACCAACTGAAATCTGAAACTGATTGATTGACTGTATCTGTTAAAATACATTTCTATCTGTTTGACTGTTTGACTATCTGTTCATATTTTTATGTTTAAACTGCAAATTGAAGGCCTTATCGGCGGCCGGACTAGAAATTGATTGATATTTTGAGATCATTGGAATTTATATGATTTTATGGTATATTTAATTGAAAATTAATTTGGTATGATTAAATTAGATTAAAATAAGCTAATTTCAAGAGTTGGCCTTAATTACCATATTGCCGTGTGAGTGGACCACCTAGGCAACACATATTTGAGCCTTACACTTAAACAACACAATTTCATCAGCCCCTTTTCTTGCACAAATTGACCAAGAGGAAGAGAGAGTGAGAGAATTGAGTTCAACTTGTTGATTTGCTTGGGGAATTAAAGAAATTGAAGGATAATTGTCTAATTGAGCCTCCATACCTTTAATTCAAGACTTAAGGTAGATTTCTTGCCATCTTGTTCTTGTTTTGTGTTGACTCTTGCATGATCCATGAGCCTCTAGTGATCTAAGTCAAGATTTAGTCAAATTATGTTGAATTGGGGCTTAATTCATACATGCATGTTTACATCCTTGAGTTTTGATGTTGTCCTTCATGAAAGTGTACATGCATGTTCACATTTTTATAATGGACCATGGTTTCACCATGTTTTTGAAAAGATTGACTCATTTGAGCAAGTAAATGAAGCTTTGAATTGATTTAAACTCTTGCATGTTACACATTCACCATGTTCTTGAAATATTGTTTGGAATCATGTTAAATTGATCTTCCTTTGGGGCTTTGATTTTACAATTGAGCTTTGAATCATGTTAAACTATGAGTTTTGAAGAGTTTTCTAGAAAATTAGCCCAAGAGAATTGATTTTGATACATTGGAACTTGATTTGAGCTTGGAAGTTCAAATCTGGAAATTCCAGATTTTGGACTCCGCCGAAATTGTGCTCCCAAGATTTTGCCTTAATCGCTTTTGAAGTCTCGCCGAGCGAAGAATTGACGCTTGAGCGGGACCTTGTGTCTTACGCTCAAGCAGAGCGGGTGTCGAGCGCCCAATCGAGCGTAATTTTTGCACATCCAGTACTTTTGCCATATTTCACAGTACGCTCAAGCGTGGGAAGTGACACTCGAGTGGGAACCTTTGTCTGCATGTCCGCTCGAGCGGGGAAATCCACGCTCGAGCGGGACTCTGTTTTTCTGAAAATTCTAAAAATGCTTTTAAAAGTGCATCTTTGCATCCTCATTTCATTCTAGGCATTCTTAGGCCTAGTTTAAGGCATTTTAATGAGGATATAGATGTAGAACACACTGAGGCAATTAGGGATTAAGTTATTATCTTTCCCAACTGTGTAGCTTAGTGTGTGTTCATTCTGTAAACTGTGTAGGCTTGGCATCGGGAGACGCGCTCTAGCCTAATTGTAGCCCAAAACTCTGTAAGTAACAACTGTGTAAAGATATGTTCAAAATGATTACCTCCTAAACAATTGAACTATACTATTTTCTGAATTGATACTGTTAATTGAATGAATGTATGTTCTATATTCAATCAGACATGTGGCATCCTTAGCAACCATCATTATCGATCGACATCAAGCATAGAGATCTCTGTCGGTTCCCTTGTTGGAACCACTCACATCTTGATTGATGGCCATCATTTGTCGTTCGGTCTTTAAGACCCAATCACATCTTATCGCTATGCTAATGGATGTACCACATATGACTGTTATGACTGTTATGACTGAATGACTGATATACTGAATTAATGAACTGTTTTCATACTATAAGGACATTCATTCTAAACCTCTTTACGCATTATGTTATTCACTGGGCTTTATCTCACTATTTATATATATATATATATATGTAGGTGTTCAGGCACCAGACCAGAGCTAGGAGCGTGGGTTAGACTCTCATTTTTTCAAGCCAACTACTGTGCCTCACTGCGAGGTTCTGAACCTGTCAAGCTATGGCTTAGGGGTGTTTTAATTTCCCCTGTCTGTCTCTGTGTCTGTTTTGTATAATTGTATAAACTGATAACACTGTACTGTACTGTTTAATAGGGATTTGGTCCCTGTTCTGAATGACTATAAATATTATGCATACTGTTTTGTACTGTATATATATATGCATGAAAAGTCTTTTTGCATACAGACTGTCACAGCTCATTAGACATTGTTTATTTACTGTTTTGGCTTCCGCCATGCCCTACTACGCTCTTATCATTATGTGCCTTCGGTAATCTCGACATCGCCTTACATTCTGATGCTAAACCCATAGGGGCGGGTTTGGGTCGTGACAGGAGGGTGGAGTGTATATGTCTTGGCTAAATTTTTCTAACCCTTGCAAATGGAGGGGGGGTGTTGGTTTTATAGAGGAAGAAGGCCAAGGCTTCTTGGAGAAGCCTCAAGAGAGGGTCAAAGCTTCTCAAAGAAGCTAGACCAAAAGGGTCAAGCTTCTCCTACAAACTAAACAAAAGGGTTAAAACCAACTTAAAAAGACCAAAAGATGGTCAAAATCCCAGAGGAAGGTTCAAGTGCTTCACAGCTGGCATAGTTGTGTTGCACTCAAAAAGAGCAAAAAACAGAAAGTTGGCCGACCAGCTTAGGTGGTCGGCCGGCCACTCCCCCTGGTCGGCCGGCCAGGGGTCAAAAGGGTCAAAGTGAAATAGTGGTCGGCCATACCAGAAAAGTAGCCTCCCAGATGAGTAGAATACAGCTGTATGGTGGGAAACCAGAAAATGTGACCCAAGAGAGAGGAAAACCAACTTTTTAGCAAGGTTCAAAAGGGTCAAGAGGAAATACTGGTCGGCCTACCTATATTGGTGGCCTCCCAGGTGTGAACAACACAATGGTGCTATGAAAAACCAGAAATTGTGGCTCAAAAATGAGAAAAACTAGCTTTCTGTCAGAAAAACCGGCTACAGAAGAGAGAAAATATTTTTCAAAAGAATTTCTGGTCTCCCACTATACTACCACCTTCCTAGCAATGAAAATAGGGTCCATACCAAAAATGAACCCTATCCGATGCAAAACGAGGGTTCGGGGGCCAAAACGCGCGGCCTGGGGCCCCGAAAACAGGCTGTTAGGCACCGGAGGTGGCGTATGACTACGAAGGTGGTCTCTCGGGCCACAGTGTCCCTCTAAGGAGAGGAAACAAGGTGTGTGCCAAAAATCGGAGCAAACGGAGGTAGTTAAGCGGTCCCGAACCGAAGCGCACGGCCAACGGCTCCGAAAACCGGAAACTAGTCTCCAAATGGAAGTAGTGGCCTACGACCACGAAACATAGCCTAGGGCCACTGGGAGATGGTCTACGAGACCTCTCCCTGCCTTTGGGAAGAGAAAACAGGACTTAGTTCGCAAATTGAGGCAAAGCACAAAAGAGCCCCGAAGTTCAGAGGCAAGACTCGCAGTTGAGACTCTGAAATCTCAGAACGAGCACAATATGCACTATCACCGAGCGCTCAATCAGTGACGTTTGAGTTTTAAGGTCGGTCAAAAATGGGGTGTATACACCTTGTATTTGTCAATTGATCCATCTACTTTCATTTTCCTTTTGAAAATCCACTTGTACCCAAGAGGTTTACAACCTGGTGACAAGTCCACTAATTCCCAAGTGTGATTTTGCAAGATGGATTCAACTTCACTATTGACAGCTTCTTTCCATAAAGGAGCTTCAGGACTGGACATAGCCTCTTTAAAAGTTAAAGGCACATTTTCTAACAAATATGTTAGAAAATCTAGACTAAAGGATTTTGAGGTTCTAGCATGTTTACTACGCCTAGGTTCCTCTTCCTCATTTTGGTCTAACTCTTGCTCTTGTCCTTGATCATGTTCTTGATCTTGACTAGTAATAGCATCATGCGATCTTTTATTGTTACTAGTCTCTTGTCTAGTCTTATTTGGAAATACATGTTCAAAGAAAGATGCATTCCGAGATTCAATAATAGTATTTACATACATTTCAGAATGTTCTAATTTATGAATCAAAAACCGATATGCACTACTATTCTTGGCATAACCAATGAAAATGCAATCAATGGTCTTAGGACCTATCTTAGTCTTTTTAGGACTAGGAATAGCCACTTTAGCCAAACACTCCCACACTTTTAAATATTTGTAGGATGGCACTCTTCCATGCCACAATTCATAAGGTGTTTGATTCACTTTCTTTCGGGGTACTTTATTAAGTATATAATTAGCAGAAAGTATTGCTTCCCCCCATAAGTTCTGAGGTAATCCAGAACTTATTAACATGGTATTCATCATTTCTTTAAAGTCCTACTTTTCCTTTCAGCAATTCCATTTTGCTGAGGTGAGTAAGGAGCGGTGGTTTGATGAATTATTTCACGTTCTTTACAAAATTCACCAAAAAGTGATTCATATTCACCACCTCTATCACTTCTAAGTTTCTTGATTTTCTTACCAAGTTGATTTTCAACTTTATTCTTATATTGAATGAAAGTTTACAAAGCTTCATCCTTGGTTCGAATTAAATAAACATAACTATATCTAGTATAGTCATCTATAAAAGTGATAAAATACTTTTTCCCATCTCTAGTTTGAATTGATTTAAAATCACAAATGTCACTATGAATTAATTCAAATGGTTCCATACTTCTTTCAATTGAATGAAAAGGAGTTTTAGATAATTTTGCCTCAACACAAATTTCACATTTATAATTTGAATCAATGTCAAATTTAGGCAAACATTCCATATTAATTAATCTACGCAAAGATCCATAATTAACATGTCCTAGTCTACCATGCCATAAATTTGAAGACTCAAGCAAGTAAGAAGAAAATGTATTATTATTAATAACTGAGGATACAACGGTTATTACATTTAACTTGAAAAGGCCATAAGACATGTAACATTTTCCAACATACATCCCATTCTTAGTAAGTACAAATTTATCACTCTCAAATACTAGCCTAAACCCATTCTTACTTAACAGAGATCCGAAAACAAGATTTTTGCGAATGTCCAGTACATGCAGCACATTGTTGAGAGTGAGTTCTCCAGATGTCATTTTAAGTACAATCTTTCCTTGTCCTTCAACTTTGGAAGTTGAGGAGTTGTCCATAAAGAGTTGTTCACCATTGTCCATTGTAGAATAAGATGTGAACATCTTTTTGTCGGCACAAATATGGCGAGTAGCACCAGTGTCCACCCACCATTCTTTAGGATTTCCGACAAGATTTGCCTCGGAAACAATTGCAGAAAGATTGATATCATCTATACCATTGGAAATATTGTCCATTTCGGTCATATGGGCTTGAGCAGGCTTCTTACTTGTTCTTCTTTTGCTTTTGCCTTTGCTGCGACAATCATTCGCCCGATGTCCCTCTTTGTCACAGATGTAATATTTGCCATTAAACTTGTACTTTTTATTCCCCCCCTTCCTTTGGAGCCTTGTGATGAACTTTCTCCAGAAGACTTTCATTTCTTGGTTTTTAAAGCATGTTCCACCACATTTGCCTTAGACTCCATAGGATGCTTACCAGCCCGCTTTTCGGAATTGCGGTTGTCTTCCTCAATCCTCAAACGCACAATTAATTCTTCCATAGAAATTTCTTTGCGCTTGTGTTTGAGATAGTTCTTGAATTCCTTCTAGCCTTTTGGTAATTTTTCAATTAAGGCTGCAACTTGGAAGGATTCACTGAGAGACATACCTTCTGCGTGAATATCATGCAGAATGAGTTGGAAATCTTGAATTTGGCTGATCATAGTTTTTGAATCAACCATTACAAAATCCAGGAATCTGCCAACCACAAATTTCTTTGAGCCGGCATCTTCTGTTTTGTATTTTTTTGTCCAAAGACTCCCAAAGTTCCTTTGCTGTCTTGATAGGATTGTAGACATTGTATAATGTGTTGTCAAGTCCGTTCAAGATGTAGTTCCAGCAAAGGAAATCGGCATGTTTCCAGGCATCAACCGCAGCAACCACTTGCCAGTCGATTTCATCCTCTTTCAAGATAGGAGCATCTTCACGGAGGAAACGAGTCAGGTTTAGAGTTGTAAGATAAAACAATATTTTTTGTTACCATCTTTTAAAGTCAGTTATTGAGAACTTCTCTGGCTTTTCACCGTGATTTACCGGTACTGTTACAACAGGAGAGGGGGTTGGTGTCATTGCAACCACCACAGTAGTACTTGTTTGGGCATTAGTTTCAGTAGCCATCAATTCTAATTTATAAAACAAAATTATAACTAGAATTTACACTACACAGAAAATTAAACCAAATTCACATAATTAAATTCTGTAAACAAATAAAAGAAACACGAATGTAACTTTTATTTTCCAATTAATTTGGAAATAAAATAAAATTTTATTCAACCAAATTAATTCCACACAGGAAATTAAATTCTGTAAAATAAAAGAAATAAGAAAATAACTTTTATTTTTCAATTAATTTGGAAATAAAATAAAATTTTATTCAACCAAATTAATTCCACACAGAAAATTAAATTCTGTAAAATCAAAGAAATAAGAATATAACTTTTATTTTTCAATTAATTTGGAAATAAAATAAAATTTTATTCAACCAAATTAATTCCACACAGAAAATTAATTTCTATAACACTTCAATAATTAAAATACTAAAATAGAATTTTAAGTAATGAAAACTCATAACATAATTTCTAAAACCCAAAATTAATTTCTGAAAAAATTTCACAAAAATATATTCTGAATTGTTAATGATACCAGTATCGTATTACTAGTTGTCAAAGAAAATAAACAGTATATTACTACTATCTGTCAAATAGCATATAATCACTATTTGTTTTTCCAACCAAAATATTATTTTGTAAATCTACAGAAAATAATTTTCTTAAAAAAAGAAAGATAAAATGAAACAAATAAAAAATTCTGTAAACAGAATAATTCAAATTTGTCTGAAGATTGTTGGAACAATCTTCTGTGTAAATGAAATAAATAAAAACAAAGCCAAACAAAATAAAATAAAACTTACAGTTTTTATTTTGAAGAACCGAATAAATAATTCAAAGACCAAGTCGAGTGTGTGACACTCTGTCCTTAAGACAGATTCGCCCCGCTACGGTGCTTACGGTTGAGTGGCGTCTATCTCCCAGGATACAATGATCTTCACAAATTTGTAAAAGCACTTCAAACAAATTTGTTCGGCGAACCAAACCTGTGATCTATACTCTCTTTAATTTATTCTACAACTAAATATGAAGAATAAATGTACTAGAGCAAAAATGGACAACAATGAGACAATAAGTTGACTGATTTCCGGAAGTCTCTAAGTGTAAAATGTAATAACCCAACCCTCGCACATGATTTCTGATATATTTTCAGTCCTTGGTTTATGCTTTTAAAAGCTTACTGTAAAATTCCACGAAAAATTTCGGTTAAGTAAGTGTAATCCATGTTGACGGATGCCTATCTGTTGCACAAGAAAACTATCTGTCACCATTAACATGCTTGAAGCAGAAATTGGAGGCCTTAACGGCTTAATTATCTGAAATTGATTATATATATATGATCAGCATAATTTTCTGGTAATATTACGCACGTTTACAAAATTTCAATTTCGGAATAATAAAGCGATTGATTTTTGTCTCATATGCTCTTATATTTGCATAAATATCTCTAAGTTTGGTTTTGTCTTGAGAGCAAAAACGTGAATACCTCTTGGGAGAGAAAAATAGAGAGAGTGGAGAGGAAGAATTGGGGAAAAAGTGAATCGACAAGAAAACTTGGCAAAATTGTTAGAGTTGTGGGATTTAATTCAAGGTAAGCTCAAGTTCTTCTTGTTATGACAACTTAGAAGTTGTAATTGGTGTTATGTATGATTCATGTTTGATTTATGAGAGTTTCTCATCAATTGATTATTTTAACACTTAATTTGGGTGTTGTGTGAGATTATACTTCAATCTTTGGTTTTATATCATCACTTCATGGAATTATGTGTATATCATGTGTTATGTTTCAAGAACATGAAGAACTTGAATCCAAGAATGGAATTTGAGAGAGAGATGGCTTGTTTAAGCTTCTAATCTTGTTTAATTTGTCATGTTCAAGGTAGAATCCATGTTATAGTGATGTTGGGTTGAAATATTGTCTTAATTTCATTTGAAATTGCATGTAAAATGAGGTGTTGTTGCTAAATTTTGAGTTGAAGTCGAGCTGCCCAAAATAGGGGTCACCACCGCACGTGCGGAGGTCATGGTCGCATCGCGCCAAAGAAGAAAAATGCATTCGGTTGGGCGCTCCAAGCGGAAGGAGGACGCACGTGCGGTACATGGTCAAGACGAAGCGGTGGGTCCGCCGCACGTCTGCCCGGGTCTAAAAAATGTTTTCTTCTGTTTTGCATGCTCAACCCTCTGGTATTTTTAGAATATTTTTCTGATGATCTTAAAGTAATTATAAATTCCTTGGAAGTGTAATGACTCAGGAATTACTTGAACAAGGAAAAAGAAAGAACTAATGTGCAAGTTTTGAATGTGTTCAGGACACACTCCGGGAGGAAGTAACACGACATCTTAACACTGTGAGTAGTAGTACAAAAATGTATATTTTATCTATTGTTGATAATTATTGTTACTAATGCTCTGTTCTTTGTAAGTGTTATACGAACATTTATGACAATTGGAAATTAATATGAACTGACATGAATGCTGAAAGATTCGCGTACGTCGGTATGATTTTGGAATCCTTTGTTCTGTTAATGACAAATATTAACCCTTTGTTATTTATAAGCATCCTATGTGATTTCTTAAAGGATAAGTGGAACTGATGTTCATCTTCGAAGAATCAGAATAATTGGAAACCTATGTGAATCCATATGAATCTGAAGTTATTTTGTTGTGTTACACATGAATGCAAAAGTTTAACATCATTATGTGACCACATAAGAATATGAATTATTCTATTTTGTTAGGCGCACAATAATGGCATAATATGACAAGAAAGGCTCTGTTTTCTGATATGTTATGTTATGACTTAATGAATGTTTACAAGTTTACGTATGTTCTAAGTTCAAGTCTGTTACAAGATTACGTATGTTATAAGTCAAGAATTATGATCTTCATCGTACGAATTATGCTAACATGTATGCTATGTATGTTATGTAAGGAACATTGTGAACTCATGGAAACATCAAAGAGGTTGTGAAGTTATGTATGCTATGTGAGGAACATTATGAAATTATGAAAACATCAAAAGAACTTGTGAACTTGTGAATCCAAAGGGCTGAAGGCCGATGTAATAAGTTGTAAATCTATGAAACTCAAAGGCCATTGTGAAGGTGTGAACCCCTCAGACCAAGGGCCAAATTGTGAAAGTGTGAGCCGACAAGGTCGTCCTACAAAGTTATATAGAATTAGACTACCTACATATGTTCATCCTTGAAGAACGAATTTCAAGCAAATATAAGAATAGCTATGTGTATCCATATGAATTAGGAGTTATTCAAAATTTACGACATAAGTGCAAGCTTAACATTATTGTATAACCCTCATGAGAACGTGAAGTAGATCCTCATTGTTAAGTGTATGAGAACGATATGATATAACAAGAAATGTTTTAGTTATGATATGTTATGTTTGAATTAATGAATGATTATGTTTCAAGTACGTTACGAGTTCGAGTATGTTTCAAGTGTATTTCAAGAATATTTCACGTTCAAGAATGTTTCAGGTATGTATTATGTATATGTTGCAAGTTTAAGTATGCTTCATGCCACTTTCAAGGGCTTTAATGCCAATATGTTTTCAAGGACTTTACGCCATTTTCAAGGGCTTTACGCCAACCTTTCAAGGGCCTTAGTGCCATATGTTACAAGGGCTTTATGCCAACCTTTCAAGGGCCTTAGTGCCATATGTTACGAAGGCTTACGCCACAAGTTTCGAGGGCCTCGTGCCACAATGTTTTAAGGGCTTATAACCATTATGTTATGATGTTTATGTTGCAGGATTAAGGGCTTATAACCATTATGTTATGATGTTTATGTTGCAGGATTGGGCCTGAGGCTGACATGCACTTAGCGCAGAATCAGACTGACTATGTGATCTCTGCATTTTTATATGCATTGATATGTATTATATCTTAAGTTAAGCATCCTTTTATTTATGTATTACTGTTCACTGAGCTCGGCTCACACTCGGTTATGTCTGGCTCTGTAGGTCATCAAACAGGTGGTCAATCCTAGCCAAGACGGCCGCTTTCTTTTGTCAACCCTCTTATGTCCAGGCACCGTATAAGCCATTTATTTTGTTAAGTGATGAAGATGTCGGTTGCTTATACGTGTCCACCTAAGATTGATGTATATAATTTGCATGTTCTTTTTGTATACGTCCAAGTTTAGGGCTGAGATTGTAACTGTGTATGTATGTAACCAATGCCCAGGGATATAGTTTTAAACTTTATCTGCCTCAAATGATGTATGTGATGTGTGAGATCCTGGTATGTAGAAATAGCTCAATGGAGTTTGGTTGTATTATTTTTTTTATGTTAGTATTTTATGCTTCCGATATGGCCCCATATGTTATAAATACCAGGTTATATGTCCGTTCTGTATAGGTCATGCCCGAACTTTTAGGGGCGGGTTTGGGGTGTGACATAAAAATTGCTGGAATATAATCTCTATTTATAGGCAACAAAGTGACAGTTGGAATAGTCCGAACAGGTACAACAAATTGAATGAACATATGCACTTTTTAATTCAAACAATTCTTCTAATCGTTTGTTTGGAACAAATTTTCAAACCTTTTGTTTTGAAAAATGTATTCGTTGCAAACAAATATTCAAACTATTTGAAAAGTGCCATTGGTGACAAACAAAGGAACTGTTTGGACCTTTATTATTTAAACTATTTAAAATATATATATATATATATTAAACTATTTGAATATATATATTAAACTATTGAAATAGTTTAATAAATAAAGGAAGAGGTACAAACTTTAGGAAAGCACTTAGGAACCCAAAATTTGAATTTAGAATTAAATTAAATTCCCACAATTACAAACTTTAGGAAACAACTTAGGAACCAAAAATTTGAATTTATAATTAAATTAAATTCCCACAATAATTTTTATTGAAAAAATTCAAATGAATTTTATCTAAAAAATTAATGTTAGACCTGAAAACGACGTCAACTTCCCATTCACTCATAAATGGTTTTGACGTTCCGTCTTCACCGTGTGACTTGCTACGCGGCAAGGAATACGTCACTTCTTCGGACCCACCCCAAAAGACGTTTGGGGCCGCTCAATTTTGGGCTCAAAGTCGGCCCAAAATATGCCTTTATAACACTAGTTTTCCAACAACACCTCCATATCACATATCCACATATAAAACAACATATACACTAAGATGACCATGGCCCAAACTTTATGGATCACAATAATAATTTTGGGCTCATACCAGTCAATCTATCTAAATCACGTTCAACTCGTTTTTCGCAAACCAAACAAAATATAGTCAATGACAGCCTAATTAAGAATAAATTCTTACATTCTCTCACTTAGGCAACATTGACTACTACTTTAAGAAAATATTTTATTTAAGAAAAAATGACTCTTGGGTTAAACAACTTTAGTAGCCACATAAATATGATTCAAAATAGAAACAACTCAGCACAGAATCTCGTTCAATGAGAAATATTAATATCGAACTGTAGCGGTAATTATGCTATTGAACAACATAACACCTTCCACAATTACAAACACTAATATCTCACTAACATGGATTCTTATATGTGATAAATTGTAGTGTGGAATTTCAGCATAATTGATCCAAAAATTATATAACATGCTAATTCTATATTCAGTCCTCTGTATGGTCTTGACAAGATCGTGCAAGGAATTTTATTCCATTTTACACTTCTAAAAGAAGCCTTTATTCCTCTAAACCGAGGTCTTTCATGCTTTAAACCAAGCATCATACTTTATGGATTCATATACACTTCTAAACCAAAGTGTTAATCTTTATATCTCAAAATTAAAATATAACTATAAGAGCTCATATAAGAGGTATACATATATGACAATTACCATTTATGTGTACACACACATAACTATAAATAAAATGTGAATAAACACATTAAACTTTATTAACTAAAATATACCATAGATAATATTTATGGGTAAAAAATTTCTTTAACCAAGCACATAAAAAACTGTAAAGTACCCATATGCTCAACATATTTAGCAAACTAAAATTTGGCCTAAGCCCTATATTTAGAGGATCAACTAGTATGTATTCTATAACATGTGCTCATAAAGAATATCATTTTTAACAACTCTCTAATTCTGAAGTACTTTAAAATTATGTATTTAACACCATCAGAGTTTTTGTTATTCTTCATAGAGAAAATTAAAACCATATATCATAATACATCTTTATAGGTTTAGAGATGAAATTAATAATTCCAAATTCTGAAATAAAATTCTTTAATTACATAACTCAAGTCGAACTCTAAAACATGTTTATATAGTGAAAAATTATAAGAGATTTTATAAAACCCTTTCATGAAACGAGATCTCATGCAAACATAAAAAATGTAACTAGTTACAGACACTATATATCATCTGAGCAACTTCCAAAGTCGACATTATACAACCAATAATATTAACATGATTAATTCTTCTATAGCCAATTGTATAATCTTTAATTCTCTATGAATATCATGACACTTTATGTCTTTCAACCCAATGGTCAAGGTTTAAATTAAAATAATAATTGTCTAACAAACTAATTGCATATGCACCAAGTTTAATTCAAACTTCATAATTCATTAAACTCTCACAACACTAGCATACAAGACATTCCTCATAAACTTTTTCTCAAAATCATTTTATGAATACTGAATGTTACTTAATTAATCTTGATCATTAAGAAGAGCAATGTAAAGCTTTCAATTCTGCATATTAAATTCAGTAAAAATGTGATCTAGGTATGCTCTTTGAGATGAGACAAATAATCCTCTAAGTTATTTTTCAAGTATTTCAATGCCAAACACAAAATACTTTATCAAGATATTTTATATCAAAAATTTATTAACAATAATATCTTCACATCAAGTATTAATTCGAAATTATTACTAATAAGTAAAATTCTATCGGTATAAAGGATCAAGAAAAATAAATTGCTCCCATTGACATTGAGATATATGCATAAATTAATAGTATTATCCATAACGCCAAGTCATAATATTTGGTGAACCTTTAAATATCATTACTCAGAAATTCGTTTAAAACCATGGATAAATTTGTTTAACTTACAAATCAAATTTATTTTGTTTGGCGAAGCAAAATATAAAAATGTCACAATACCACTATAATCATTATAAACCTATATTTATGATATTAGTAAGAACAATACTCTTTTCAAATCACAACCTCTTGCAATAGCATTGTATTTATTTATTTATCTGTAAAAAAAATACTCATTAGATTTCAAACTTTTAAAAAGGTATAACATGAACTCATATCTAATTAATAATTTGTACCAATTCATTTACCATATTACAAATCGCCAATATCTTCATCATACGTAACAATCATCTCTTGATATTGCTCATTTAGAAAAATAATATAATCGCAAGGATCTTTTAATTGTATGAGAATGTCAAGAAGGTTGCACGTGTTATACATGTTCAACTTTTATCAATAGACTGAATAGACACTTTAGATTCTACTTGTACTCTTACTTCCTCTATGTGAGAATGAACGGACCAATTTATTATAATAGGCACAAATATACAGGAAGATTTATATATTTAAATTGTTCACCAATCTAATAACTTCACATTTTAAAAGCTTAAAAGATTCTTATGTCAAAACCAAGATGATAGAACCATTGACAACTTACAAAGTAACAACAAATAGCTATAGGTCCCATTTTGATTTCAAAAATATATCATAAAATTTTTTACTTCTATGCAATCCCAAACTCAAAAGTTATTCTAACTAAATTTTATATTAGTTCGCAATTCAAAAGTGTTTTAAAAATATTTTTAACTTAGTACCATATGTAAAGTATACACAAGTATACATAGCAATTAAAAATATTTTATCACAAAAAACTTGTATAATTTAAATATGTTAACATACACCTCATCATTTTATTGGAGTCCAATTACGACGCTCAAATGCTCAACTTTCTTTCGAAGTTACAAGCATGATATATTTAAATTGATTCCACAATTTTATAAAAAATTAATAAGAGGTTATGTACATTAACCAAAATTATCATGTTCACTATAATATCGATCTTCAATTAATAATTTTAAATTCTTTATCAGTGTGTTTTTCAACATAAATGAGATTAGACAAATGCATAACATCAATACTCATTTATGAAATTAATAAAATAATTTCTCCCACACACCTTATGATAAATGAAAATCTATTTCAATTATTATTTTTTTTATTTTATTTATTACCAAAATTAAAAATAATAACAATGCTTATTTTGTTGACATTAAAATTGAATTGTATCTCATGGATAATATAAAAATAACATTCTTTAAAATAAGATCAGTACTAAATTATAACTTAAATAACTTGACCAGAAAATAAAATTTTGATCAACACAAGCATTTTTTTTTTTTAAGCAGTTTAAAAAATAAATAAGGAGATTCTGAAGGTGGGAAGAGCGTCACAGCTCACAAAAAATTCTAATGAATTTTTCTTACTTGAGTTAATAATATATAAAGAGATTTGCGGAATATTCTGAAAAGGAAAACATAAAACACTGAAGAGAGATAACGATTTGTAAAAGTCGAAGGTATTATATAGAGCATTGTAGAGTATAATTTAGATTTTCTTATAAGAATCACCTAGTGAATATTTTAAAACTCTACTTTCTTAAATAGTTAACATTGAATATAATTTCAATCTTTCACACTGTATTGAGATCTTAATATAAATAGTTAAGAAGACACATTCTCGAGTATGTCAATATCTAAATCAGTTAGTCTTAAAGCTAACTCAATATCTTTTAACCGATTCATAATCAAAACTTTAATGGAGAAAATTTAATTTTCATAAAAATGTCTCCCTTCATTGCTTCCAATTCAATATAATATCATTCAATTATATATGGACAATAATAATCTCATAATCACAATTAATATTCTCAAATATTTAAAATGTATCACTCTTAAACTGAATATATAGAAGGCATGTTCACAACTCCAACTTTCAATTATACATAGGCAATTAGTATAATCTCACAAGAATATGCTGCGAATAAACTTTAGTAATATTCTCAGATGTGCCAGAATGTATCACTATATAAACACCTTTGGGTTGAATATATAGAATACAATCAACATCTTTAAACTTCAATATAATCTTAATTAACTATACATGGGCAATAATTATAATCTCATAACAATGGACTGCAAATAAACTTTAACAATATTGTTAGATGTTTCAGAATGTATCATCATATAAATACCTTTGGGCTAAATAGATAAGACACATTCTAACACCTATAAACAAGTCAACTAGCAAAAATGATTTATCACGAAATTATCTCCTTTAGGTAGATAAATTCTTTCAAAAATAATAAAATTTCCCTTACTAGCGGCTCATACTACCTCTAAAATTAATACACTCAATTAACCCCCTTTGGGTAGGTAATTGAGTGATATAATATTAGAAGAGTTTCCCAGAATCCTTATTGCACTACGTAGACGTCCCCGAACGTCCCGGGAGGGAATGAGTCCCCCGTTCCGTTCGTTTTGGGCTTACTACAGTTCAGGACTCTAATTGTCACGGTTCTTAATCTGAACCAAAGAGTCCAAATTCGGTTTGAGAAAACAGATTTTTAGAAAAGAAGTGCCAAACATGGACTGCTTTGCCAGATACAGAGTCGCCACCTAAATATTTTATTTTTGAGAAATTTAGGAAACCCTGACTCGTTTGCCTAAGGCCACGTGTCCGTCATCACCAAAGTTGCCTCAGCTCGGGAACTTGGGTATGATTGGGGAAGGTCACTTCATGAGCACCCCCGCTCGCCCGATCAAAGATCGGCCTCTACTAACCATGATATCAGGTTTTGAAACCTTCTGCATTCTTATTCTGGTTATTAGCCTAGATTTACTATGTGATGCGCACAACATACAAGTATAGACCGGATCGCCTGAATTCGAACAAAACATTTCATGTTTATTTTTGAAAGATGGTTTGCTACCCGCAGGTAGGCTTAAAATGCAGATTTTGCCACCCTCAGGTGAGCTTTAGAAAAGATGGTTTTGCCACTATCTAGTGGGCTTAAAACTCACAGTTAATGATTTGTCCCAATCCAAGTAACCCGACCTTCACCCACAGGCATTCAGGCAGTTATATCACATATGCAATTAGCCTCATGGTAAGTATGCTATCATGGCAGTCACTCACACACATGCAAAGATGCTAAAGCGTAAAACTTACCAAATACTCCAAGCCAAAACAGAAGCTAATTAGAAATCCATGCATGACCCTAATTATATAGAAATGCCTAATGCAACACATGTAAAAATGTAACTATAGCTGGCTCGACTATTCTAAACATGGCATATGGAATGCTACAGCTAACAAGTACTCAACTTGGAATTGAAGTACAATGCAGTGAATTATGATGCGCCAAGCCCGATGCATGCAAAATAGATGAATGAATGCAAACATGCTATCATACTGTATGCTAATTGAAACATGCCCTAATCTAACCATCATAAGCTGGTAAATAAAAGGGAGAAAGACGTGGGGTTGGAAGACATACATCACACACACGCACACTTATTACAATATTGCCCTCACGTAGAGGGTCCGAATAAATAATATACAGTCCCAACTAAATAACACAGTCCCAATAAGTACAAAATCCTAATTAATTAACAGATTAATCTAGGAAAGCTATAAACTAGCATGCAAGCTAGGGACTGCCTCAACTCTGATCCGGATGAGGAATGATGTATGTTCGGGTTGCCTTGCACGGAAATCCACTGCGATGCCCCAATTAGCCTCTGTTTGCAATTGTTCTTGGAAAGCGCGCCAAACTCCGGAAGACTGCTGATTCTTGATTTGCTGCAACAGAGGGCAGGAAAGGGGCATGGCAATGTATTTTCACATATGTATGCTTGACTACTCTTCAGGGAGTGTAGTCCTCGATCCTCATGCCACCAATCACGCATCTCGATGCATGATGACCGAGGAGTCGAGTTGCACGACTTAATATGAAATGAATGCACACATAAACACAACAAGACCTAAACTCCATCATGGGTAATCCAGAGTGTCGGCGACTAGGGAATTGAGACACGTTCCGTCACTCGGAGTACAAAACGTACCTCGTTTCCCGTGCTCGGGCTAACTCCTATCCCAAACACAATGCAATATGCATGACATGCATGAATGCAACTAAGATACAACCTAATATGCACAATGCTATGAAATGGCATACACGATGCACGAGATAACATGGTATACACAATGCGCTAACATACAACCTAACATATGCAATGCTATGAAACGAAATGGCATACGTAATGCATGATGGACTTACACCAACATGAGTGGACCTTAGCCACACTTACATCAGTGGCCATAAGATGAAAATGAGACACTCGAGACGCGTGCACGCATGCACACAAATCGAGGACCAAACCTAAGGCACGAATGCCACTCTACCAAAGCATGGTAAGGCATGGAACATGATATGCAAACAAGAAAATTTCAGCACTAAAACATGATGCTAAACAACCCCGAAGCATGGCAATATGGCACCCGATGCATGAGATGAAACCCGAAACTCAAAACTAGGCACATGGAATGACTTATAGCTATACAAAGCATGCATTATTTGAACATGAAGCATGAAGATAGAGTCAAGGCAGTCCCAAAACATGAACTTTTCCAGTTTAGGGTGTGGCCAAAAAGTGCTAGCTGGATGGCTTAAATTAGCATGCAATTTTGACTATCAAACATGGATTACATGGAAAGTACATGAAACAAATGAGCACTCATCAAACCAGAAAAAATTAATGAATAAAACATGCCAAAATATGCCCAAATAACCATGGAAATACAGCCAACACATGCACAAATGAGGGGTTCCTTTAGAGGGCATACAAAGGGATTCTTAAGCATATACAAGATAGACATGTGGCAGCCCCAAACCAACTTTGAAAATCAAATATGGTAGTCCCAAAACTCAACAAATTGACCCTAAAATGTGCCTAAGAAGCATGCAAGATGGGGTCACTTTGAAAGGCCAAGATGGCCATCAAACAAGCCAAGGTGAGAGGGGGTCACCCCCCTCTAATTTGGAAGCTCAAAACAGCATCAAAGCCACTAGAAATCCACTGGATTTCAGTGGCTAGAAGGTCAAATAAGGCATGCAACAAGGGTTAGGGTGTAAGGCTCAAAATGGGAAGCAACCAAGCATACAAGATAGCATATGACCTCAAAAAAAAATGGGACCTTAATAAAACATGAAGATAATGTCAAAAAAAAACCTCTTTTCAGTTTATAACAAGTCTCAAAAGTGATCACAAATATGGCTTATCTATCATGCAAAAAAAGGACCTAAAAGGGAGAAAAGAGATAAGGGACAGAAGCTGGCCTCAAATGGTAAGGAGCCCTTCAACAATATTGAAGAGGGGCTCAAAACAAGTCACTTTACAGTTTACATCAAGCCACGAAAATAAATACAAGTGAGGATAAACTATCATGCAAGAAAAAGGCCAAAAGAGGGACAAATAGGCAAGTGGTAGCTGCTGGCCCCAAACAGAGGAGAGCCCTTCAACAATATTGAAGAGGGGCTCAAAACAAGCCACTTTATAGTTTATAACCAAGTCTGAAACAGCTTAAAAATAAGCCTAAAATACTATGAAAAAATAGGCCTAAAAGAGGGTTTAAACACAAAGGGTAACAAGGAAGCCTCAAACAGGGAAAGGTCCTTAATCAAACATGAAAATTTGCTCAAAAAAAGACTATTTCCAGTTAGGGTCGGAGCCCAAAAATGTAAGCACAAGGAGCTAAGATATAGATCAAAATAGTGCACAAAAGAGGGAAAATGGACTCACCCTTGTAAAACCAAACTTCAGCAGCCTCTTGGTCCAAGAAGTGGTGCTCCTAGCCTCTGGAAAGAACCTCCAAGCTGCTGGAATGGAGTGTGGATTGGTTGGCTTGGAGATGGAGTAGAAATGGTGTAGGACTTTGGGGTTTTGAGGCTTGGAGTAGAAGGAGAGGGAGAGTTAATGCAAGAGGCTTAGAACAAAATTTTGTAACCCCTAAAACACAGCTAGGGGTGCTGGTTATATAGGTAAAAGTGTGGAGGAAAATGGGGGGAAATGAAATTCAAATTTTTCCCCCAAAAGTTCCCTGCTCGGATACAGAATATAGGGGGAAAATGAGGGTGTATTTGTAAGGAACCAACTGTGGGGAGCATGGCCGGCCAGTTTCTGGGAGCTCAGGTGGTCGGCCGGCCACCTCCCCTGGCCGGCCGGCTAGGGTCAAAAAGGTCAATCAGAGAAAGTTGGCTGGCTACCCATATTGGTGGCCTCCCATGTGTGCACAACACAGCTCTGTGGTTGAAACCCTAAAAATGTGAACCAGGAGAGAGAAAATCCAACTTTTTAGAGGGGTTCAAAAGGGTCAGGAACAATTTCTGGCCGGCCATGACATATTGGTGACCTCCCAGGTGTGTACAACACAAATATGTGGTTGAGGGCCAAAGAAAGTGGCCCGGGAATGGTCAACATCAGCTTTTTAGCAAGAAAAACGAGCAACCGGGAGCGATGAAGGAATAAAGCTGGCTTTCAGAACAATTGCTGGCCTCCCACCTTTCTACGACCTTCATAACAATGAAAATAAGGTCCCTGCCAAAAATGAACTCAAACCGATGCAAATTGAGGGTTCGGGGGCCGAAACACGCAGCCCGGGGCCCCGAAAACTGACTGTTAAGCACCGGAGGTGGTATTTGACCACGAAGTTGGTCTCTTGGACCACAGTGTCCCTCAAAAGGGAGCAAATAAGATGCATGCCAAAAACCGGAGCAAACGGAGGTGGTTAAGCGGTCCCGAACCGAGGCACACGGCCAACGGCTCCAAAAACCAAGAACCGGGTTCCGAAACAGGAAAAATGGCCTACGACCACGAAACGTAGCCTACGGCCACTGAGAGATGATCTACGAGACCTCTCCCTCCCTTCGGAAAGAGGAAACAGAGAAAATAGAGCCTGGTTCGCAAACCGAGGCAAAGCACAGAAAAGCCCGCAAGTCTGGAGGCAAGGCTCATGGCCGAGACTCTGAAACTTCGGAACGAGCGCGATATGCAACATCACCAAGCGCTCAATCGGTGACGTCTGAGTCTTAAGGTCGGTCAAAAATGGGGTGTCTACACACTACAAGAAAAAGCATCTTTGGCGACTAAAAAAACACCTTTGGTCGCTGAAAGTATAGACTTTGCCAACTAAAAATATTTTAGTAGCCAAAAGTTTTTGGCGACAAAAAAAATTTACTAGCCAAAAGTATAGGTTTTGGCGACTACCAATCTGTTTGGTCGCAGATAGAAGGCTTTTACCGACTAAAAATATTTTAGTAGCCAAAAGTAAGGCTTTTGGCTACTAAAAATAATTTAGTAGCCAAAAGTGAGGCATTGGGCGCCTAAAAAGATGTTTAGTAGCCAAATGTGATGCTTTTACCGACTAAAAAAATTTTAGTGGCCAAAAGTGAGGCATTGGACGACTAAAAGGATGTTTAGTAGCCAAATGTGATGTTTGTACCGACTAAAAAAATTTAGTAGTCAAAAGTGAGGCTTTTTGACGACTAAAAAAAAGTTTAGTCGCCAAAAGTAGTAATTTTAGCGAGGGAATTAAATTTTTTAGCGACTAAAAAAATTAGTAGCCAAAAGTATAGAATTGGCGACTAAAAAAAAGTTTAGTCGCCAAAAGTGGTCTCTCTTTTTTTCTAATAAATGTTCAATAAAAAATAATTATATTTATATATATACACTTTTATATTAATACGGGTCTATATACTATATAAATAATATATGTTGCATATATAATCATATGGTGTTGTCGAGGCATAGTGGAAAGAGTGTGTTCTATAAGGTTTATGGTATGGGAGGTTGATGATTCGAATCTCTACAAGAGCAGATGAGAAGTTAGTGAATGTAATTTTTTTTTTTCACATATGACCTTTTGGCGACTAAAAAATTTGGTCGCCGATTCCTTAAGTAATGGTCGGTAAATGTATAATTTTAAAAAATAAAATTGACTATTGGCGACCAATAATTTAGTAGCTAAAACATTTATTTTTGCCGACCAAATAAAATTTAGTAGCTAAAAGGTAACATTGCCAACTAAAAAAATAGTAGCCAAATGCGCACTTTCAGCGACCAAACACGCATTTAGTCGCTAAAACATTCGCCGACAGAGTTTAGGTAACTAACTTGGCGACAAAAAAATTTAGTCGCTAAATGTTTTTGGCGACTAAAAATCCCACCTTTGGCGACTAATATTTTGATCGGCAAAACTGTTATTTCTTATAGTGTTGGTAAATCACTTTAAATCTCAATAAGTAACCATTTCGGCAGTATCACCCATATTGATTCAAAAATCTTCTAACTGGGACTACAAAAATAAATATTTGTCCACCTTTAAAACTTTATTTATTTATTAACAATAATACAATCTATAACCCATCAAAACATATATAATATCATATTACGAATCACTACTAAACAGTTAATCAAAAATAATATCTCACGGCCAACCAAAATTCGCATATGAATTTACAAAAATTACACAAAGTGATATACATGATATAGAACTCTTAAACAATCTAATGTTTATGTAAAAGTCATAAAAACGAATATGTTTCATATGTTTTGCAAATATTTGATTAGGTAAGATTTGAAATATATATATATATATATATTATAATACAGATTCAATATACACACGTCCATACTTCACAATTTTCGTAAAACTGCCAGATCTAAATTACTTTTTTATTTTTATTTTTTTTTTATAAAACACAATTAGAAGCAAACTATCAATACTCAAATAGTACGTACTCGTTATATTGAAAAAGTTTGCTTGAAATTACTAAAGCATAATTTTGAGATGCAAAAGCATCATTCAGTAAAAGAAATATTAATTTATTCCTTATCATTATATAAAATAATTTTACTGAAATAATCTATCATGATTTTGATTCTAGTATAAGCTTGCTCTGATACCACATGTAAGATTATAGGATTTATATATTAGAAATCAAAACACTATGAATATAAGTAACTACTAAAATATAAACTTAGATACATACCATTTGATTCCGTTATTGCCTTGAGTTTTGCTTCCTTGAAAGAATATGACATTCACAATTGGAAAACCTTAGCACCAGCTCTTCCCCTCCTTCTTCTAATCTTTTTGTTATCTTTTCAATGGGGCTGACAACCCTTTGATCTACATATATATAGATATATGTAAACTTTAATAAGGATAAGAGAGGGGACTGGGCCTAAATAAAACAATTACTAGGCCCTTCCATTATAGAACCCAAATAACTTAAAACAGGCCTTACATCTCCATATCATATATCCACATATAAAATAATATATACACTAAGATCACCATGGCTCAAATTTTATGGATCACAATAATAATTTTGGGTTCATACCAGTCAATCTATCTGAATCACGTTCAACCCGTTTTTCACAAACCAAACAAAATTTAGTCAATGACAACCTAATTAAAAATAAATTCTTACAATAGAATCTCCTATTACATATTTGACATAAGGGAAGTGATTGAGACTCCCTCTAATCACCACCCCCATTACCCCCCCACACACACGTGGCGTCAAATAGCAACCTAGGCTGTTTGGTTTTTATATTTAAATTAATGCTTCTGTAACGACTTGGAGAAGCTATAATGCTATTTATATGATTGTGAAAATTGAAAGATTTAACATTATAATGGGACATGTGAAAAAATACATAAATTAATAATTATATTTTGATTTTTATATGAATACTTACCTCCTCTTTAATAGGTTATTTCAAAATATTATCTTGATTATCACTTTCCTCAATTGTTTGATTGTTCAAACTTTCTTCTAGGGTTTAGTATTTCAAAATAATAAAAAAACAATGATATTAATGATAATGGTGAGTTTTAGTAAGGTGGATTGGAGTTTTGGAGTGAGAAAGAAGAAGAAGAATAAGAAGAAGAATAAGAAGACAAACTAATTTTGATCTCTTGGAAAAGAAGATGCAGAGATTTAAATAAAAATAATAGATTAGGATGTACCATGAGAAAAAAAAATATTTATTTTAGGATTTAATATAGATTGTCCATATTAGTAAATTTATATTAACAGAATTAAAATTTATAAATTTAAATTGGACGTATTAAAATATTTTTTAGGTTCAAATATAATGCCCCCTAAGGTGGAACTGGTTTGGATCTGGCCCATGTAAAATGTGAAACGAACTACGTAAAGTCGAGACCCAGCCCAATTATTAAGGTGGTTTCAAATGATCGGACGGTTAGGTTTCGTTTGAGTCAAGTTGTCTTCTGAAATCAGATGTTTAGCTTGGGCCCTAACCTCTCTCATCTCTACTCTGGCATTTGGGGTAATTCTATTCCCACACACCAAAACCTCTCAGTGTCATCTTTTCTCAAGGCACACACTTAATGATTTTTAAATATCAAAGTTTTTCTCGGTGCACATCATTTCTTGTCAAAAATATTCCTAACTCCTTTAAACCTAACCTAACCCTAGCCACCACTCACCACCACCACCCCGCCATGAACCACTGCAACCCCACCACGCCAACACCACTAGAACATTAGTTTCAAGGTTACAACTAAACATTTACCTAAAAATATTTTCTGAATAATGTTCTTTGTAGAAAAATCTTTTTTGCTGAAATAAACATAGTATTAAATTGTCTACTTTCTTCTTTGTGGGAAAATATTTTCTGTTGAAAGCTTTCTTTTTCTTTGTTTTTTTTTTCTTCACTCGTTTGGACCATATAATTTATGTTATTTTTGCTTATTTTCATTCAGAAAATGATCTATATGAATCCAGCTAGAAGAATTTCAGCTCGTAGTGCGCTTGAGCACACATACTTCAACAATGAAGAATAAGAATATCATGATGATCCTTGGTTCCATATCCTTCACTTTTGTTTATTGTTGTTGTTATGTGAAGTTTGTGGTGGTGGCTGTGGGTGGTGGTTAGGGTTAGGTTTAGAAAGTTAGGATTTTGATGAAGATAAGGATATTTTGATAATTTTTTTTTTTTTAACGAATGAACATTTTGATAATTTTATTTTAAGATAAAATTATAATAAAATAAAATATCATTAAGTGTGTGAATTAAAAAAAAATGTGATGTGGAAATAGAAGCTCCCTGGCATTTGGCGTGTAAATATATATACACAGTTTGAAAATCTGCCGCCAAAAAAGAGTGATCAAAGAGAGCTATGAAAGACTACCAGCTTCAAACTCCAAGGAAGGATCATCACCATCATCATCAACAACACGCTAATCGCAGATCCAAGTCCATCTCCGATCACACCAAGAAGTCTCAGAAGGTATAATCGACTCTCTCTCTCTCTCTCAATATGTAATGTATATACATCAATTTCATGTGGATTAAAGTTCTGAATCTTTGATTTGATTTTCTACTCTCGCAGATTAGCAAAAAGTGCTTGGATTCTGTATTTACATCGGTTTCAGAAGATGTCTCATTCAAATCTCCGAAAGGCTCGATCGAGTTCTCTTCACTCTCGGAGATTTCTGAGGATCATCAATTCGATGAATCCGCAGAGGTAAATTGATTCGTGTTCTGTTGTCATGATTTTGGAACTAGTTTTAGCACCTTCACTCCACAACTCGTTGTTGCTTGATCGCTATTGCCTTTTTGAATTCGAAATTCAATATTGCTTACTCTTAGATTGACAGGCATTGTTTTGTTTGTAAATTTTTTTCTAGGTTTTGAGAGTGAATTTCAGTTTGTTTCTATTTCAGAGCTTCATCTCATCACTGAATCCAGTGCTTTCGCCTTCATCAGAGACAGTTGCTCTGTCTGATCTCACTCCATTGTCGTCAGCTATCGCTGATGTCTCAGTCTGCCATTACAGATCTGCTGAAACAAAAAATAGTATCGATATTGTTGCTGTAGAGGCAGAGATGGTGGTGAATAATCTCAAGCAAGCTCGAATTCTCTCAAGCAAGCTCGAATTCAAGTTATGAATTCAACCAACGCTGATCTCCAGTGTAAGAAGCTTTTGGACACATTGATCGAAGTAGTGATTGGGGAATTCAATGCTTTGCCCGAAGAGAAAGACCGGTTTGCTGAACTTGTTTTAACTAAAACCCAAGTTGTGTTTCTGAGTTTCTTGCTGTGGATCCTTGCTGTTTCAGTGGTATTTCTCTTCAGTTCTGGGGTACAAAGTTCCTTCAGTGAACCTCCGCCAACATGAAATCTAGTGGTTGGCGCATTATTGGTTGATTGGTCCTTAAAATGGTAAGATCTTTTTTCTTCAGCTTACTTTGAGTCCTTTTGTCAAATAATTTTTAGGTACACTTGTCTTTTCCACGTGGCGTCCTATTCGAGTGTGAATGGTTTGCACGATGGGCCTCATCACATTAACTTTGATGTTTTGCGTAGTTGTGACAATTGATAATTGCTGTAGGATATTAATGTCGAGTGATGCCCTTTTGGTACCCAATAATTTTCTCTTTTTTCACCTCACAAAGTGAATTAAACTTTGGATAAAGTACTGCCAAGGTTAGAATTGATTTGACATTACTTGTATCCTAGGATTTTGCTCAACATGTTACATGTCTATGTAAGAAATTTACAGTACTACAATGACCAGAATACTATTCTAATTCATCTGATTCAGTTGGATCAAGCATTATGACTGCATCAAGGAAAAGGTGTTCTTTGAAGTTTTGAATATTTGCTTTATTGTTTTTGTTTTATCTATTTTTTGTGATGCTTGTATAGTTAATGAGTTGAGGATAAACTGCACCCTTGTCCCAAGCAATTCAATTCTGTACTATGATAAAAGCTCAATTGAACATCTGAATTGATAATAATCTCCACAACTTGTCTGTTTCTTGCTAGTATAAAAATTGCTTAAAGTTTATAAACTTTGGTTTGCTGCCTGCTTCAGAGGCTCAGAGTTTGTAGTACAACTATGAAGCCAACCCTTTACCGGCATCAGCTCCTTTCCTGAAAAGGGATCACTGATCTGTGTTGGGCATGACTTCCTAGATCTGTATCTTATTGGATACTGGTCCTACCCTATAAGTATATGCAAGTGATCTTTGAGCAAGATCACTTTCCCTCACATCTGTCACAAGTCATAACTCTAGTTTAAAATTTGAACATATTAAAAATCAAGCAGGGATTTCCCCACAAAATAAACTTCTGAGCTTGTTGGCTTGCTTCACTGATTTCCTAGATGAACTAATATTTTTTTATATTCTATTCCTTCATAAATGGTAATAGGCTTAGTGGGCATATTAATGATCTCTGCTTTTACAAGTTGTCCTTGGTTTGTGCCCTTTATTTATATGGTCAGTGGTCCACTTACATCATTATGACAAACTTGAATGCTATTCAATCAAAGAAGGACAATGCGTCAATCGTGCACAAAAAATGTGATTGTCTTTGCATGTTTCTATGTCCGGTGCATATCCGGGGCCCTTTTCTTCTATAGCCTGTGTACTTGAAATTGGTGCAACATGTATATGTCTATATACAAGTCTAGGGTAAGGAAATTATAAGGGTGAAATGCACTACAAAAATAGGAATCCTTATAATATCTTATTGAATGGTCTTGCAATTGTTGAGTCGTATTAGTTTCCAGGTTGGGTCTACATCACTTAGGCGTCCTATATAGCTACTCTTTTGGCTTGTTAGGCTTATTGTCTTCTCCAACAGTTCCATAATTGCAAAAGTTTGACCGATATTTTTATGATACATCATAATCTTCCACAGGAAAGGTTCTTCATTTGAAATTCTTCAGTTTTTCTTCCTTCTTTAACAAGAAGCTCCCTTTGTTTATGAAATTACATATCCAATGCCATCCTTTCCTAGCCTTGAGCTGTTCCTAATACTTTGATGTAAGCTTGCTCTAAGATGATGCTAGAGCACAAATATTCAATGGAAATAATCATATTGTTTGGTTTTTTATTACTTGAAGTGACGAGAACTATTTCCCGAATTAGAGAGGAAAAACCAGCTTTACAATGGAATCAGTTGGAAACAAAGCAGCGTCATTATGAAAATAGTTACAAAAAATCAAAATTGAAAGTGTGAATTGATATTCATAATTAGCTAGAACAGTCATTCTTCTGTTCATACAATCAATAAAACTTAATTTCCTTTTCCAAGTTCTGTGAGAAAGTCGGTAATCATTTCAAATAATTTATGAAATGCAGTTGGATGGTATCGTATCTTAGGGATGAAGGAACCCCAGTGGTTTGTAAAGTATTGAACTTGTATGCTTTATGAAACCTTAGATTTGCTTGAGATAGGTTGTTTTCAAACTTGCCCAAAATTTCAATTGCACCAACCAGTTGGTGGGTGTCCCACTACTGATGGTAATAATATCACAAACATCCTCCTGTTGGGAAATGCTCTTGTCCTCTCGTAATTAAATCTCTCTTAATAGTTTTTTTCCTGTATTATAATTAGCAAATAATATTGTTTGGCATGGCAGCTTGCTGCTACTCACTTTTATGGTCATCATGTGTACCATCTGAATAGTTAGTAACTAGTTCAACTTCTTTCTAGTTCAGCTATAACTTGGAGAGGCTCTAACTTAGCCACGTTCAACATTTCTCACTTGTCCATATCTGATTGAATGATCATAATCTGGTCCATGATTTTTTTTCAAGTAATATTGTTTAATGACGTTGACCTGAATGCCAAACAACAGGAGCATTTTTCAGGTGAAATTATTGCTGTAAAGTTCATAATTTATTCAGGACTCTTTGCATGCAATGATGTGTGTAGATAAACTGACACAATTAAGTAGTATATAACCTTTTCAATATTATTAGAATGTTACAAGATTACGCAATATACAAATTCCCACCATCCTTATAGTTTGACTAATAGATATCATCTGGGAAGTTAAATTGTGTTATGTGATTATTATCCGAATAGCTTTTTTTTTTTTTTTTTTTTGGGTCCTTTCCTCTTTCATCCTTTGGTGCACGGCCATGAGGTCAAATAAGAGCATATACGGTATTAATAAAAGATTACACACTGAAATTCATCAGGCAGAGAGGATTCTAACTTGTCCAATGGTGAAGGGTTTGGGATCCAGAATAATAAAAAGGGAAGGTATGCAAAATGAACCATTTGATGTCTTTAGAAGCCAAAATAATTGACACATTTTACATAAATCTGGGGTGGGTGAGCATAAGGGTATTCCCATTGGTTAGGGACCTGTAAGTCCACGCTCATTGTTAGGTTCAAAACCCAACATCCTCTCCGTTAGGTAGTAATATAAATGAAGTAGTCAGAAGAAATGATCATTACTTGTGTAGAAATGAAATCTACCACAATGCAATCAAAATATCAAATATTCATAATTAGACATAGATAAACAACAGCCTTCTTCCAAAGACATTAGAGTTAAGTGGTGTTTTAAGATCAAGAGTCGATTATCTAAGCAATGAGATAGCCATAAAAGGAGTCATCAATAAAGAGATCATGTAGAGCTAATGGTTTCAAGGTATTTAGAGAGTTAAGATCATAAAGTGGAGAAGAGGTAATTCTGTAACTTTCTGATGCTGTTGTATCTGCTCCAAAAGACCCATGTTCTACCCAAAAACCCAACGATCAATACTCACCACCTTGTTATGGCTAACGATTGATTTTGGCCCAATTCCATCATTTAGGCCATCAATTTTTCATTTGCCGTTTTAGGAAATTTTGTTTTTTAATTACTTTGTCTAGTAATATTTGTTTTGGTTGTCGTTTGTTTTGACAAGTTTCTTTTAGTTTGTAGTATCAAAATTTTAGCTTAACTTAATTTCGTCATTTTTAATAATTTTTTGTATGTTCTTAATTATTCAGTGTTTAGTTACAAAATTACCTATTATTTCCCTTTCCTAGTCAAATTAGGAGTTTTTTACTACTATAAATAAGGTTCTAAGCCTTAGGACTATTCAATTTTACGTGATTATAATACAATTTCAGAAGTGGATTACAGTAGAAGTAAAATTAGTCAAATTAAGCAGTCAAAAAGGATGATTCATCATCAAAGAAAGATTTGACTTACTAATCTACACCATGTGAGGGAGAAATGCTGCAAGACAAATTCAAGTGGTAGAGCTTTCAATTCTGTAATCAAAAGCCTTGAACCTGAAGAGCATAAATAGCTGTCTTATTCATTGGTTGGATCAGTTTAATTCACTGATTGGTCATATAAGATAATGAAAGCATATCAAACAAAGGTCCAATAGGTTCTTTCATGGAAGTTGTTGGAAAAGGGGATAAGGAAGAATCTGAATGGGTGATTGAAACTGAAGAAAAACATATAGGACTTTGGAAGTGGTTGTTAGAAGGGTGCAGGTAAGAATCTAATTTGACAATCTAAAAGATCATTGATGGGGCCAATAAGTAGCTGGAGAGACAGAGACAGAGAGAGGTACTTAAAAGATGATGATATGGTGTAATCCATAAAAACTCCACCTGATTGTACTTAAAAGCAATGATTTGGGGTAATCCACCAAAGTTAGAAAATTAAAAAATGTTTGCGAGTGACATGAGGCTTTCTGGCATTAATTATTCTATCCGGCACTTACATTAGCATTTTTATCTACCTATAGAATTTCCCACGTAGGAACTCAGTATTTTTTGGGCATATGTGAATTGAAATAACTATATTTGAAATCTATAGCATTTGATAGACACAGACTCACCTTAAATTTATGATGTTTAGCCTTCTACTGAGATAATTTACCATTCATTATTGTAAAATTTGACTACTGTTTTTCTCTAATCTTCATTTCTATTGTTATAGGTGGGGAAGAATGTTAATGTTATTAAGAACAGTGAATATTTGAAGTTGTTTCATTTTTGTGCTAAATGTATATTTTGGGATTACATATATTGAGCATAAATTCAGTTTTATAATAAAGTTATACATGCTTTTCTCTACACATATTGATGTTTAGATGGACTCTACGATTATTAGTGCATCCTTAATGGAATACTACATACTTTGTGTGCATAATTTAATACCCTCTACTTATTTAAATGCTGATATATGATTCTTTCCTTTAGCCTTTAGCTAATCAAAGTGCTTTAGTTTGGATTTTTACTTGATAGCAGAATCAAATGTTAAACTCACGAATGAGTGTCAATGAAAACTGGAAAATGAGAGCGGGTTTTGACTTGAAGGGTTCAAACCACAGAAAGTCTCTTTGCTAGTGAGAATAAGATTTGTATGACTGATCCTCACCTAGGCCCTGCATTCGCAGGAGTCTTGTGCACTGGGACTTCCCTTATACACCTATAGGAACAAACTATTTGTACCAAATTTGAATGATTCAAATTGGTACAAAGTTGTAATACAAAAAAGTGCTTGCAGAGCAATTTTCTGTTTAGATTTGTCCCATTTAAAGTTTGAAACAAAGCACCTGCAAGCAATTCATCTTTCCAGCCAAATGCCACCTTTAAAACACATGGCACATGGTTCAGTCATTCTGCTTTCATTGTTATGTGGTCAATGGTTGGTGTTGGTCACATGCTGTGAAAAAAAGCATTGGCCACATGGGCTGTATTCAGTGACTTTTACTACTCAGCAAAAGACAGCCCCCCCCCCCCCCCCCCCCCACCACAAAATAAATAAATAAATAATAATAATAATAATATGAAAACAACAAAGAATGCTTTC
Organism: Camellia lanceoleosa; assembly: GCA_025200525.1. Lineage (NCBI taxonomy): Eukaryota > Viridiplantae > Streptophyta > Magnoliopsida > Ericales > Theaceae > Camellia > Camellia lanceoleosa. Next base: position 182,890,630 of record CM045766.1, read on the forward strand.
TTTGCTAAGGGAAGCCAGTTTAAACCAAATTCAACATTGGGTTAGAGTGATATTAGGTGATTTATTTATATTTATATTTTGTACTCGGTTGAATGTTAGTGAATTAGTAATCTGGGCATTTGACACTTCTCCGTAAGTTAGAAACCCAAAAAATTCTCTATAAATCTAGAGTTATACAACTGCTTGAGTTTGCACAAATTGATATTAGGTGAAGTAAAAGAGCTTAGTTTTGTAGATAATTTTGGTCTGGGAAACCTTTTTTAAGCTAGATGAATGGGAATGGGAAAATTTCTTTGAATCCCAAAAATAAAAAATAAAAGATCCATTGACATTTTTCAGATCATTCTGTCTGGTTTAGAAGATAAAAGTTATATAATTGATGAAAAGAACTTGCATTTTTTTTTTTTTTTTTCCCTGTGAACAATCAATAAATTACTTGATCTTACATAACTCGTACTGTGAATGCAAGAGTTAAATATTAAGAAGCAGACAACAGTTTCTGAATTATAAAACCAATTTCCAACCATTTATGAAGCTTTTAAATTGACCAATTTTTGAACAAATCCAGTATATTTGACCTCATTTGTTGGACTAGATTGATGTCAACACAGTGGTTTGGATTCTTTATGATGTGTTTGAATGTTGAATTTGATGAGAAATTTCTGAAGCGAAAGAAAAAACATAAACTACCTTATTCTTATTTAAGAGTAAGGTAGTTTGACGATTATACTTTGTAAAATTCTTTAGGAAGGATTCATCTACCTACTGTCCTGCTTGTTTGGGGACATGGTCTTGGAATCATATCAATAATCTAATAAAATACAAAATTTTATGTTTAGTTAAGAAAATTGGGGTGCAGAGTAATAGTCCATTCAGACAATAATACTTTCCATATATGATACTATTGAATCCCAAGTGGGGCGAGATACAAAATGAGACTAAAGCGAGGTTCAGACTAATTAACTAAATTACAAAATTAGGATTTTGTCAATCCTTCTCATAATCTTAAGTCAATCCAAATATGAAATAGGATACAGAATTTAAAGAAACTGATAATCTCATGACTAATAATCTTAAAGATATTATCCTATCTAATCTAACTTGCCAAACAAACATGACCAACATGTATGGTAAACCTAATCCAACCATATCAGCAATCTATGTCTTATTCAGAGTACATCCCCACCTCTCTCACTTTCTGTCTCTCTGATCATCACTGTTTAATGGTGTCTCATGGTAGGGGGGCAACTATTCTGGCACATCATAATGCCTAGTATTGTTTGTAGTTATTTATAAAGTTCTTTGAGGTTTCTCAGTGTGATTCATGGCTAGTTTATTGACATTCACATGGTAACCACGATTTTAGGGAGAATGTGGATTAGGTTCATGATTACTTTAGAAATATAACATAACATTTAACAAAGTATTTAATCATTTTATGCATTTAGACAATTATTTTCTCAACCTTGGTCAGATTGTCAATTCCCTAATCAATATTCTCTTTCCTCAGCACCAATCAACTCTAGACAAAAATATCAATCTCTATTTAGTGCATTGTAGTTACACAGTGTTCATAATATTTTGTCCTCTTTTTATTAGTAATCCATTATTCAAATAAATAAAATTTTACACTGAAAAAATTTATTTTATTCTTGATTATTCATACTTTTGCATATTGTTTGCATTAATTTCGAGTACTTTCATGTTAAAATTTACTGTATTATATATTTTTTCAAAATGAAAAAAACTTCCACCTTAACACTCTGCATTGTGATTTGTTTGTTTAACAAATGTTTAGCTATATGGTACTTAGATAATTATTGGGTGATTATTGATGATACCAAGGACATCTATCCTGTTCTAGAGGAAAGGAAAGAATAATGCTACTGTTAAGTGTTTGGGATAGTTTGGTCTTTATGTATTATTCTTATTAGTATAAGTAGTTGTGTGTAAGGGGAAACCCTAAGTTTTTTGAATCAATAATCTACAGCAGCTTTCTCTCGTTCTATTCCTTCTTCTTATTCTTATTCTTCTTCTTCTTCTTCTCATCTATACATTCAACATGGTATCAGAGCACTATCTTCCTCCTTGAAGATTGTTCCTTAGAGCCCCATACTGTTCCTGGTACGTCTGTTATAGCCCAAAAAATAAATAAATAAACAAAATTACAGTATGCTCGAAATTTAATGGGTAATCACCCTATAATCTCATTTTGATTGTTTGGTCATTATTGATTGAGTTTTCTAATTTTTTTGATTTTTCGTCAAAATTGGGTGATTTTTCAAAAATCACTATTTGACCCTCTTTTTTCTGGTTTTGTCCATTCTTCTCCTATCCTTGGGAGCCGACTGGAACCCTAGAGGGGTTTGTTGTCCCTGGTTTGATGTATTTTGGCCCTATCTTGGTTTTTTATTGCTGTTCAGATGCTCTGCTTCGGTTTTCTGACTTGTAATTGATCTGGTTGCTCTGTTCTGGGCTTCTTTTGGACTATTTTAGCCTTAGAAGGTGTTTCGGTGTGCTGGTTGGGTGATTTCTGGACTTGTTTGATATCCGGCTTGTGTTTTTTGCACCATCTTTTCTCATCTCATGGCTGATAGCTTGGGTTAGGACTCTAAGGGCAGGAGGAGAGTAAACTGAGTCGTGGTCTGACTCTTGGTGATAGTCCTTCTCTCCAGATTAGTCTGGTCAAACTTAATGGTCTTAATTACTTGATTTGGTCTCGCTCTTGTACTCTTGCCATTGCTGCCCGGCGTTTGACTGGCTATATTATTGGTAGTACCCAGCCACCTACTAAGGATAGTACTTTATCTACTCAATGGATTTCTGATAATGCTTTAGTTATGACCTGGCTCATCAATTCTATGGAGCCTACCATTAGTCGGACTTTTCTCTTGATAGATACTGCTCACAAGATCTAGATAGTTGCCTCTCAGATGTATTCTCAACAAGGGAATGATGCACAGACCTATGAATTGCGTAAGAAGATTAGGGGTTTGGATCAGAAGGATCGCTCTCTAGCAGTCTACTATGCTGAGTTGAGTGGCTTGTGGCAAGAGCTAGATTTCTACTAGAGTTTCCAACCAGTTTGCTCCAAGGATGCCACTATGTTTCAGCAGGCTGTGGAGAAGGAGCGGGTGTATGACTTTCTTGTTGGTCTGAATTTGGAGTATGATCAGATACAGGGTTCAAGTGTTGGGTCGCTCTCTGTTTCCTACATTGCGTGAGGCTTTTGCCCTGGTTCAGCAGGAGGAGAGTCGTCGTAGTGCTATGGTGCATGCTCTTGTTCTAGATCGGTCAGCGATGGTTATCGACCCCAAGTCACATGATACTCTGCCTTTTCTGCCTCTAGGTGGTGGTGAGAGTCCATTGGTTGATTGGGACCAGTTGAAGTGTGAGTACTGTGGGAAAGATAGACATGATAAAAAAACACTATTAGAAGTTGCATGGCCACCCTACTTGAGGCCATGGTGGTGGTGGTGGTGGTGGTGGTGGTGTTCATCCTCAAGCACATGTTTCTGAGACTACTGCTAGTGCCTCGAATGATGCTGGTTCTATTTCCTCGGATGAGCTTCACACTCTCAGATGTTTAATGGCTCGACTTAATTCTTCATCTGCCTTAGCTTCTTCCTCTTCTGTCTCTTCCAACTTTGCTTACATAAGTATTTCTGCTAGTGCCCTTAGTGCCTCTTCATTGTCTCCTTGGATCATTGATTCTGGTGCTACCAATCACATAACGGGTACTTCTAGTTTTTTCCATTCTTATTCACCTAGTTCTGGGTGAGATAAGGTTAGAGTGGCTGATGGCATTTTATCTTCTATCTTTGGCAAGGGTTCTACTCATTGCCCCTCTTTATTTTCGCTTTCATCTGTTTTTCATGTTCCTAATTTTTCAACTAACTTACTTTCTATTAGTAGCCTTACTACTGCTCTCAATTGCTCTATAACCTTTTTTTCGACTCATTGTGTCTTTTAGAAACTGGCTACGGGGAAAATGATTGGCAGTGGTAGAGCACAAAGTGGTCTGTACTTTCTGGATGCCATTATTACCTCACATTTGTCCTCTCAGGCTCTTCAATGCACTTCTGGCTCCTCCTTTCGTCTCCTTCATCAATGGCATCGCCATTTGGGGCATTCTTCCTTTAGCATTTTAGAGAAACTTTTTCCTTTATTAGTTCGTGATTGTCCTAGGAATAATTTTATTTGTAATGCTTGTGAGCTTGCTAAGCATAAACGTACTTGTTATCCTTCAATTAATAAAAGAAGTACTTTTCCTTTTATGCTTATTCATACCGATGTATGGGGTCCTTCCCATGTTGTTTCTACCTCTGGTTATCGATGGTTTGTCACATTCATTGATTGTTATTCTCGTGTGACTTTACTTTATTTGCTTCATACAAAAAATGAGGTTTTCTCATGCTTCAAAAGTTTTCATAAAATGGTATCCAATCTCTTCAATGCTACTATCAAAATTCTTAGGAATGATAATGGGACTGAGTATGTTGATGGCATTTTTCGGGCATACCTCACGACCATGGCATTCTTTATCAGACTAGTTATGTTGGCACTCTTGAACAGAATGGAATTGCTGAACGTAAGAATGGCCATCTTCTTGAGGTTGCTCGCTCTCTCTTATTTACCATGAATGTTCCTAAGTCTTTTTGGGGGAATGCGGTTCTTACCGCGGCTTATCTTATTAACCGTATGCCCTCTAGTGTCCTCCACTTCCAAATTCCTCTTGAACTTCTTCCAGTGACGTATCCCACTTCTTCCCTTCCGCTTCGGGTTTTTGGTAGTGTCTGTTTTGTTCATCTTCAACCTCGTACTTGTGGGAAGCTTGATCCTAAGGTTGTCCGGTGTGTCTTTCTTAGTTATTCTGCTACTCAGAAAGGCTACAAATGCTATGACCCTCACTGTCATAAGCTGTATGTTAGTATGGATGTCACATTCCATGAATCTGAGTCATTTTTTTCCTGGTCCTCCGCTATCTCCTCAGAGAGAGCGTGGTATCGATGAGATTGTGGATGAGACAGCACCATATCAGCATGAGTTGTCTTTTTTCCTTCTTACTCAGCGGGCTGTTATTTGTGGTGAGGGAGAGCCTAGGAGTTCTGTTGATGAGGAATCGGCTATCAGTGGTCGTTTGGACAGAGCTGATCTTAAGACTTATTCACGGCGTCAAAAAGAACCGGTTTCTCTTGTGCCACCAAGTCAATCATCATCTCTTATACTAGTTCCACACCCAGTTTCCACTAACTCTTCAGGTAATGATCCCCATCTCATTTCTTCACCTGTTGTTGATGGTCTGTTACGAATGATTTGAGTCTTCCTATTGCTCTCAGAAAGGGGGTTAGAGCTTGTACTCAACACCCTATTTCTAAATTCGTGTCATATGATTCGTTGCTTTCTCCATATCGTGCTTTTGTTTCGTCCCTTTCTTCTGTGTGTATTCCGCAGGGTTGGAAAGAAACCATCAATGATCCTAAGTGGAAAGTAGTTATGGTAGAAGAGATGCAAGCTTTGAGTAAAAATAACACATGGGAGTTGATATCTCTTCCAAATGGAAAACACCCAGTCGGATGTAAGTGGGTGTTCACCATTAAGCACAATGCAGATGGGACGATTGAACGGTATAAAGCAAGACTAGTGGCCAAGGGATTTACCCAAACATATGGAATAGATTACCAAGAAACTTTTGCCCCGGTAGCAAAGATGAATTCCATTCGAGCTATTCTGTCATGTGCAGCTAATTTGGGATGTTCTCTACATCAATTAGATATGAAGAATGCTTTTTTTCATGGGGATTTGGAGGAGGAGGTATATATGGATGTACCTTCAGGATTCTCATCTCAGTCTACAGTTGGAAAGGTTTGTAGATTAAGGAAGGTTTTGTACGGTTTGAAACAATCTCCTAGAACCTGGTTTGGTAGATTCCTCAAGGCAATGCTGGGATTTGGGTATCAACAAAACAATGCGGATCACACCTTGTTTGTCAAACGCAATGTACATAAGGTAACAGTGCTTATTGTATATGTGGATGACATAGTTGTGACAGGTAATGATGAGGAGGAGGTGACCCATCTCAAGATGTAGTTAGCCAAGGAGTTTGAGATAAAAGAACTTGGTCCATTGAGATACTTTCTTGGGATTGAAGTTGCTAGATCTGACAAAGGCATCTTTATTTCTCAAAGGAAGTACATTCTAGATCTTTTTTAGGAAACGGGCATGTTGGGCTGCAGACTAGCCGATTCACCAATTGAGATTAATCATCATCTTTGTAGTGAAATTGGTGAGCCTATGGAGAAGGAAAGGTACCAAAGACTTGTGGGAAGACTGATATATCTCTCTCATACTCGTCCAAATATTGCCTATGCAGTTGGAATAGTGAGTCAGTTTATGCATGGTCCTCGTGTAACTCATTTGGATGCAGTCTATCAGATTTTGAGGTACCTTAAATCTGTCTCTAGAAAAGGAATTTTGTTCTCTAATCATAGTCACTTGAGGTTGGAAACATTTACAGATGCAGATTGGGTAGGCTCTATAGATGACCGACGCTCTATCTCCGATTATTGTGCTTTTGTAGGGGGAAATCTAGTCACATGGCATAGTAAGAAGCAGGCGGTCGTTTTTAGATCTAGTGCTGAAGCTGAATATAGGACTATGGCACAGACTATTTTAGCTCAGACTAAAATAGTCAAAAAAATTAAAAAGTCAACTCACTTCCCAAACAACAACTTAATAAAAATTTTAATAAATTTTTTAGGGTCCTAACATTTTCTAGGAGGGAAATGAAATGACCAGTAATGAGGGGGACCTCTTGCTGGAAATATGGAGCATAACTGTCGACACCTCACAGAGCAGCAAAATTCCAAATTCCCTTCTAAATTATTTTTTTTTAAATTTAAATTTTTTAAAAAATAATAATAATAAAACAAAGCAGAAGATAGAATTGCCAGAGAAACGACCACATGCATTCCCTTTGTTTATCTTGTGCAATCCCTCCCTCCCTCCCTTCCTTCCAAACAATAATCATTGCACGGAATATAAAAATAATAATAATAATAATATTTGTGTGGGACCCTCCCAAATGCAGTCAATTAGTGGATGCCAACACCTTCATGTTAACCCCCCATTAAATTGAGGCAGAGTTTCAAATCAGTAATTAGTGATAAATTTGATTAATATTAATAATTATAATTATAATTTTTTTTTAATACATATGTAATAATTTTTTTAAATTACCACTAACAGGTAATTTCTCCTTAAATTAATCCATGTCATCACCCTCTTTTCTTTTTATTTTTTATTTTTAAAATAAAATAGTTTTGAAGTTTTTGTAGTTGAGTTTAAACATGGCATTTTTTTAAAACTAAAAACCAAACTTTAGTGGCGCATTCTCTCTTGTTTTGTTATTTACTTGTTTATTTATTTATTATTTATATTTTTATAGATGAGCTTTCAGAAAGGAAGATGAAGATGGTATTGAAGTATTTGTGTGAGACTGAAAACAGAGCATGAGATGTTAACAGGTAATGGACTTTCAAATTTTTTTTTTTTTTAAGTTAGGATTTGAGAGAGATTGAAATATAGAAAATGGCTTTAAAAACTTAGTGGCACCGATTGGGAAGAAGGTTTGTAGGCTTTTTTTGGCTATTTTAGTCACAAAAGACAAAATAGACTATTTTAGTCACAACTAACAAAATATCACTCCAACCCATAATCATTATACTCTTCTCTTACAAAAAAAGTCAAAAAAAATTTCCCAAATCAAGTTTTTCAACCCAAGTTAAAATAATTAAAAAAGCCAAAAAGTGAAAAAGCCAACCTACTTTCCAAACCAACCCTTTGATTGTGGTTATAAAAGATTGAAGTTTTAAAAAATGGTTTCAAGTTTAATTTCTCCGTAAGATCAAACATAAAATTCTCTTAATATCTAGTGGTATAATTAGTTGAGCTATACTCCGGTTCTTTAAGGTCGAACTTCTAATCGAGGATTGTCTTTTGGTGATCTTTTATTAGGCTTTTCATGTTAACTAAAGAAGCTCAGCTAAGAATTTTATGAATTAATTTAAAACTCTGAGAATATATAATTTTGCAAGTTAATGAAGAACCTAAACCAAGTGTTTGAAAATGGATACATACAAAATCCAAAGAATATGAAATTCCATAATGGAAATCTCAACATCTCCCAAAATAATAATAAATAAATTATGGCCATTTTATAAGTTTTTATTTTGGTAACTACTATAATAGAGTAATGTCAAAAATTCTAAAAATTTTATCAAAGTTTTTACCAAATTTCTCACATGAGTGTAAGACTCACATAATGTGAATCTCACATTAGAATTTTTAATATTTTTGCGATAATATCCCCATGGTGGGTGGATCAAATCAAATCTTAACTGAGCAATGGGTTATGTGTTAACCGTTAATACCAATATCTATCAAAGATTTCATACCAATTTAAGGTACTCGTACTGTGTTCACGTTTTTTGATTTTTGAAAAGATTTGTGGAGGGAAAAAGAGGAGAGATTTTATCTAAATAAATATTATACATATATCATTTTAAGACATTTTGAGGTATGCACTTTGAGATATAACCAAAAATATTACTTTAATGCATAATAACATATTTTGTGATATTTTGAAAAGTTAGTAAAAAATCTACTTTTTACTTTTTTTGGCTAAAAAAATTAAAAGCAAACTTTTTGCTAGCTTTCCAAAATGGCCCTTTGAGACTAAGTGGCCCTTTGGAAAGAAAACAAAAAGTTGCGTTTTGCAGCCATCTAAAAACGCCACAGGCAGCATAAAAACACAAGCAAGGTGATTTGGGAAGGGACAAAAACGCAGGTGGTAAAATTACATAATTACCCTCCATGAATTACATAATTGTTCAAACAATTACCTGGGTCAAATAATAAATTTCTTAAGTTTAGTGGGATATTTTTATCATTTTAATGTGATGTGACACAATAAATAAATATTATACAAAAAAGCAATTTTTTACTAACTTCTTAAATCACTTTTCAAAAAAGTCGAAAAGTTTGATAAAAAGTTAAAAGTCAGTTTTTTACTATCTTCCCAAAACACTCCTAAGCACCATATTAAATTATAACCAAACATTACTTTATATTGTTATCAAAACTGACCTAATTTGATTTGACATAAATAACTCTATCTTATCTCAAATCATAACCAACATCATTTATTTTTTTTCAATAGGCATAACCAATATCACTTTATGACATAATCAACCCAATATTGAGGCAAGTTACACACCCAAGGACCTTGAATTTTGTTAGCTTCCATAATGAGGTAAGGAACACAAATATATGTTTGTATTGAAATGATAAGAGTTTTGAATTCTTACTCTTAATTTAATACAAAGCAAACTACATTTACTGAAGTCACATTATTATCCTTACAAGTGATTTAATGTCCTTCAATTGAGTTGTTGTTTCATGTTATAATTCTTCGTAAAAACTCTGAGCATGTTTTGTGATAATTCACCAGTTGGAACTTTTAAGGCATTTGCGTATGGATGGGAGATGATAAATAGATAGTAATCAAGCTCAGTATCTGTATCTCAAGAAGATACCAACTACCTTGTTGGTCGTGAGATCAATAAATACATATTTGTTTAAAAAAATATTTTTTTTTTTTTGGGTTTATGAATATATATATATAATTAATTTTATTTTTTCTTAACAAATCCAATGTCCAAACATAAGCATCTCCTTTCTGACTTTGCTTGCTAATTAATAGTAGGTGACTTCAAAGTCATTTCTAAAAAGTAATTATTAAATTGAAACATTTCAGTCAGTTTTTTTTTCTTTTTTTTTCTTTTTTTTTTTAATTTTAATGTTGAGAGCAGTGCACTAACACTCTATTTCATTCATTGGAATGAAATTGAATAAAATAATCATTCCATTATAATGTTTATTCTTATATTTTTACAAAAAAATATATTAAAAATAGAATTATTCCATTATTATAGAAATATTATCACTTAAAATTCTCTATTCCATTAGACTCTATTTTATTCCATAAAGTTATTTTATTTTATTAGAATTTTTTTTGTTTGCTTGGCTAAAACAAGAACATTGATGAAAAGAAAAATTACCTATTTTATTAGAATTATTATTTATCATTGCAAATATCATAAATAGACTAAAGAACAACAATTTCATTGCATAATAAATTAACAAAAATACTAAAGACTCAAAAATTTTACCAAATATTTCATATGAATATGGTGTGGATCTCACACCTATGTAAAACATTTGATAAAAATTTTAATAAAATTTTTAAAATCTCTAACATTAATCATAAATTAAACACTATATAAGTGAAAATAACACCACTTTTTTAAAATTCCGATGATGAGGGGCAAAATTTAAGATTAATTACACATACACCCTTTCACTTATTATTGAAATCACTTAACACTCTCTATTGTAAATTTTCATAGTTAAATTTCTAAACAATAAAATTGTGAAACTTTCATTATCTAGAAAGAATATTTATACGGTTTTTTTTATTTATAATTAAGAAGTTGTAATATATTAAGGGATTGTTTGGAATGACTTAAATAAGTATATTTTTTATTTTTTTACGAAAAGATATGCAGAAAAATAGAGAGGTGATGTGATGAAAAAAAAATAAAAAGATAGATTATTTTGCAATTGTCAAACTTGGCATAATATAATTTTAAATTTAAAAACAATAAACTGATACACTTGATGATAATTACAAAATTAAACCCAAAATTTTCTGAAAAAGAGCTCAAAGTAAAGTTCGTTCATTCGTACACCAAGTGGGCAGGGGTGACACTGTGGGCATGAAACTTATTGTATATCGGATTGTATGGTAGTGAAGTAGTGAATGAGATCTATATATATGATATCTAAGCAAACGACGCGTGCTTCTCTTTAAAGCCCTCGAACCACTAGCCCCCGCTTCTCTTCCCCTCCGTTACAAAACCACCTCTCTCTCTCTCTCTCTCTCTCTCTCTCTTTCTATATATATATATATATGTATGTATGTATCTGTTCTATGTCGATCTCTGTTTGGAACCCCTTGGTGAATCGATCGGTTGAAACTATACCTTCAACCGGAGCGAAAACCAGAAGCTGATTCTCGAACGATCATCCGTTTTCCTCCCACAGGTAATGATCTTATCGCGATGCAATCATTTCGATTCTCTGTTCATAATTTTTTTTTTTTAAAAAAATCGAAGCTTTTTCAGAATTTCTCTATGATGTTCTTGATCTTATCTGATTCGAAATTATTCATCTTTCTGATTAAATTCGACAGAAATTGCCTTGTTTTTCTTTGAATCCTTCTTCGAATCTCACTCTCTCGCGATTGGAATCATCATCTGTTCACGTGATTGAATCCACAGATATATACGTGATCCGATCCGATCCGATTCGGTTCTCAATCGTACCGAATTGGCTGTGTTGATGGCGTCTACTCTGATTTCGAATCCTGTAACGAACTCCGACCGATCACGCGACTCGTCCAAGAGGAGAAAGAAGAAGAAAGCAGTAGCCACCAGAGATCAATCTCAGAATCCTAACGGCGGTCACAGCTCCACCGAATGGAAGTCCGAAGCCCAACAAGAAGTCTACTCGTCGAAGCTTCTCCAGGCTCTTCGCCAAGTCCGGCACAACTCTTCTCCTTCGGCTCCGCGGCGGGGCCGAGCCGTGCGCGAAGCCGCTGACAGAGTTCTGGCTGTGACTGCCAAGGGGAGGACCAGGTGGAGTCGCGCCATTCTCACGAACCGGCTTAAGCTGAAGTTCATGAAGAACAAGAGGCAGAGAGTGACGGTTACCGGCCACAACCGGTCGAAGAAGCCGAGAGTGAGTATTTTGCGGTTGAAGACGAAGAATTTACCGGCTGTCCAGCGGAAGGCTCGTGTTCTCGGGCGGTTAGTTCCCGGTTGCCGGAAAGAAGCGTTACCAGTGATTCTAGAAGAAGCAACGGATTACATCGCGGCTCTTGAGATGCAGGTTAGAGCCATGAGTGCCCTGGCTGAGCTGCTGTCCTTCTCCGGCTCTAGCTCCTCGCCTCTAAGTCAGCTCGGCTCAATTCGTCCTCCGCCGAGCTGATTACATTGTTGCTTCTGTTTTCTACTAGCTTTTTTTCTTTCTATTTGTTTTCATTTTTATTACTATTATTGTTAGCGCTCTCTCTCTCTCTCTCTCTCAAGTGTTTCTCTGTTAATTACAATCCTTTTATTTTATTTTATTTTTTAATATTTCTTTTGTTTTTCAAATGGTAATTTCGTCTCCCACAAGAGATAACCGCCATTTCGAAATAATGTTGGGGGCGGATGCTACCAATTTATCATACCATAAATCTTCGCCTTCGTTTTTTCTCCATCTATCTCTTCCTCAGTCCTGTTAATTTTTGTATAAAAATATTTTTTCCTGAATTGCATTTAGAACTCTTTTTTTTTTAAATAAAAGAAAAAGAAAAATAGATTTTAAAAACAATTCGTGAAGGACAAAGTATTTATAAACCTGGAGAAAATGAAAATTTGACAATTTTAAAATAATTATTTTTTACATAAATTTTAATATTAACCAATGAATGAGTAAACAAACGTTTGGCATTCGGAAAACAAATTTGTTAAATTTCGAAACTTGCACAAGTCTCGAGGGAGTCGCCTAATCTACACCCAAAAGGCCTAATCGTATCACGTTGCTGTTGAGGGGGTAAATGAAACAGTATGGAAGCTTTGTATCGTTGGATTCCATATCAGCAATGGTAGGTATCATGAAATTTTTTTTATGAAAATAATTATAAAAATTTGGTGGTTCTTAAATTACACTTAGAATAAAATATCAAACACTAATCAAAGTAATCCAAAAATTATGAAAAATATTTTCATGACAAAATTTTCATAATTCATAACTTTTATCATTCACGATTCCTATTTGTGGTGTGGTAGATCTTGATGGATTGGGAGTAAAACCATTGTTTTGTATCTACTATTGCTGCTATCAAAATTGGATAATGTTTGGTATCAAGAAATAATATATTATTAAATATTTTATAAAAAATTTATTGTGAAATTTAAAGATTAAAAATTTTTATGAAATTTTTCATAATATTTTTTTCATGATATATACTATAGTCAATATTGCCGTGAATGAAATTATTTACTAAATTCACACCTTTTAATATTTTATTTTTTAAATTCGATTAGTTTTGATTTTTTTTCTTCTTTGTTAAATTCAAATGAGTTTTTGAAATTCTTTTTCATTAAATTTAAAATCCATGTTTTTAAAACAAAATTAATACATTTTAAAATAACTAAGTTTGATAAAATAAAACAAAATAGAAATGGATGTATGATTTTTGTTTGTTGATGTTAACGGGTTGTCTGAGGTTTGGCCCAACAAGTCATATAGGTAGTTTTTTTGTCTCACACACATTAAGGAGGTTGTTTGAGATGATCTAAATAAGTGTATTTTTTTACGAAAAAACATAAAATATGAGTTAAGTTTGAAGTGATATAGTAAAGAGATGATATGATTTAAATGAGATGATGTGACTTAAATAGTACAGTGACTTTTTGACTTTTTTGTATTATGGCAAACTAGACCTAAGTAATTATTAGACTTAAACCCACAAAAATAATCTTTAGGAGTGAGGAATGTAATTTTCACATTATCCACTCATGGAGATTCAAAGATGCACTCTCTTGAAGAGAAGACTCAAGCTTTTTGGCACTAGGCTAATCCTAGTGCTTAATAGATTAATTACTTGGTTAGGATAATGTCTAATTGAGACCAAAAAAGTGTCAAATTTGTCATCTTTAGATGTCCTGTGAACTTGCAGGGGTTGATGAGGATAAGAACAGGGCAATGAGGACCAAACCAACCAAATATTACTGCTATTCCATCTCTTGTAATTGTGACACAGCTTTTGTTTTTTTGAGTGTGTATTAAATCTGTTGGTACTATTATTGGGACTATTCAATACCAGTTTGAGCATATTAGAAAAAGAATGAAAACAATGAAAGTGACACTACTTCTGTTATAAAAGCATATATGTGAATATATCAGAATATGTGGTGGTCTTCTAACAGGGGTCTTGTGGTAGATTTTAATTTTGTACGACTTGCTAAAGTGGTAGGAATCTTGCTCATCATAATAATAAATTGATAGATATTAAGTACAGACTACGTGATGTTTGAGAAATTGGTAAAAAGTTAATTTTTTAATTTTTTTTTTTTAACTTTTTGTATTTAAAAATCGGTTTTTTGTGACTTTTTTTGTGTAAAAAAAATTAAAAAGCTAGCTTTTTTATCTTCTTCCTAAATTGCCCCTACTTAAGGGGCGCGCGCACACACAAAAAAAAAAAAAAAAAGGGTTGGTTTGGGAAAAATACTTTTATTGGTCTTATTTTTTGGTTTTTTGATTAATTTGTCCGGCTAAATTAGTTTCGTTTGGGAAAAATTTATTGGCTTTTTTGTAAGAAAAAAATGAAATGATTATGATTTTAATGTGATATTTTATTTTATTGACTTATTTTATCTTTTTATGTTTTTTAAGTCTCAACTCAAAACCAACCCATTTGCCAAACGACAACTTAGTGACTTGGACTGAAAGGTCTAGTTTGTATAGTTGTGGACTCATTTTAGGTTCGAATTATCTAAATTGTTTAATTTATAAAATTTGTTAGGTAGACATTTTACGTAATAATATTAAGCTAATTAGTATTTGCATGATTGATTTATATTTGTAAAAATAAAAATAGAATTGATAATGTAATTGTCTATGTCTGATTATTTTTTAAAATATATAATTTAAATCATGAAAACAAAGCATAACAGATTCACAAGTTACAACCATGTAAATTTGGAACTCTACTTGAATTTGGAGACAAGCTTCGTAGAAAAGTAATCGTGAGGGAACTGTTACATATCAAGGATTCACATGGATTGGGTGTCCCCCACGTCATAAATGTATGTATGTATGTATGGCATGTCAGCTTTTTTATTTTTTATTTTTTTTAATCATAAAAAGATAAAATAAATTTTTTTTTTTTTTTTTTTTTTTGACAAAACATCACATTCAAATGATAATCATTTTATTTTTTTCTTACAAAAATTTAAAAAGTAAAAAAATAATCCCAAACAAAATTTTTTAACCCCAAATTAAAATAATCAAAAAATTAAAAAACCAACACATATCTCCCCCCCAAAAAAAAAAAAAAAAACTGATTTTAATGACTAGGAAAAAAAAGTTTTAATGACTAAGATCTCGTTTGTAAACAAATTTTTTTAGTAATTTTTTAATTTTTTAATTAAAATATGATATAAAAAATTAATATATTTAAAATGATTTTTTAATTGTTTATAAAAAAAAATATTCAAAAAGTTAAAAAAATAAAATTTTTTATTTTTTAATATAAATTAATAATTTTTTAAATAAAATCACCACTCAACAAATAAGACCTAAAAAGTACTAATAGTCGGCTGCAAATGGGGGCAGCATGTGAGATCTCTGCACCCAAGCAATAGTCGTGGCTCAGCTTCACCCCTTCATTTAGGCCAAAATGCTCCCATAGCCTATAGGGTACCCTCCAAAAACACTACCCCCATCTCTTCCCTCTTATGTCTCTCTTGTGACTCATTCCTTAGATTTTGTTTGAATTTGCGGTTTGAAGTTAAAAAAAAATAATAATAGTAAAATTAAAGAAATATAACATAAATTAAAGAAATATAACATGAGAAAAGTGGTTAATTTTTCTCATAAAAGAAATAGGAGAGAGATTACAAGTTTTATACTATGTTTGGATTGAGTGATTTGGAGAGAAAAGAAAAGAAAAGAAATAGAAAAATATGTATTTCTTTTACTTGTTTGAATAACTTAAGTAGAAAGAAATTGAAAGAAATTGAGAGAAATTTATTTCTTTTATAAACCTCATTTTCAATCTTTCCAAAAGTAGAGAGATTGAGAGAGAAAGAAACCACTATTTTCATAATACCAATTTTGTTCCTATAAAAATAAAAGAAATAAAATAATTGAAAATATAAAAAAGTTATTTTAGTAATATAACATAAAATAATTTCTTTTCTTTTATCTTAATGAAATATAACCATACAAGAATGAGAGAAATTACAATCATTTCTTTTCTTTTATTTCTTCTTTATCCAAACAAAAAAGAGAGAAATCACAATCATTTTTTTTATTTTCTTTTCTCTTATAAGTTAAGTAATCATTTTTTTTCTTTTTTCTCCTAAGTTCTCAAACATAGTATTAAAGATAAGACGCTCTCTTATCAATCGTGATATTTAAAATTTGAATTTTAGCAATATAAGTGTAATTTCTCTTCTACTATTATCTTTTACGGAATATAAAAATATTAGAGTAGTTGGGTAATTATTTTTGAAATTGAAAATCCAAATTCAACAAATGCATATTTCACTCACTCACCAGTTTTGTTATAATGACAAATTAATTTATTAATTTTTTTTGGTAATTACTAGAACCTACATACACACATGTGAATTCTACAATTGCCTTATTTGGTTTGTTTTTTAGAAAAATTTTTGAAAAAAATTCTCTACAAATAAATTTTCTAAAGTAATCAAACCAAACAAATTTTTCTAAAAAAAATCTCAAAATTTTATTTGGTTACCTACTTTCCAAAATCACTCTCTCTCTCATACACATCAAATCAATCATTTTTTTTTTAAAACTCTCTTTCTAAAACAATTTTTCAAAATCATTTCTGAAAAAAGGCAAATCAAATAAGTTTTCGTACTTTTTATCTTAAAAATTACTTTACAAACACAAACCAAACACATTTGGTCAAATTATTAATAATTAGTATGTATCTCTGCCTTTTTTCTCAGACATTTATACTAACAAAAAAATTACAGTGATCTTGGAGCAAATTCACAAGGTGCACTAATGTTTTATTAGTTAAAACAGTAAAAATTATTATTGGATTAACTTTTGAAAGACAACTATGATAGAATGTGAATAACCTGAAAACATTGATCAAAACCACCAAATGATATCACACGTGAGGGTTTTGTTCCTCGACAAGTGTGATCTCTATTTATTGAGAGCCACCTGTCATCTCAAGTGGCGGATCCATGTGTTTTTCATTAGGAATATAGAAATTAAATCCTCACTCCAAAAATTTAATTTAAAATAATGATAATAATAATAGCAACGTGTGCGCACAAGTTTGACAAGTCTGAAAAAAGTTTAAAAATTATTTAAAAAATTAAAAAAATTTCATTATTTATTAAAAAAAATAATTTTTCACATATCATACAACTCAGCCAATGCCATCATGAAAAGTCAAAGGGGCTGTGCAGCGTTTGTCCCAAGTATTAGATAGTTTGGGACAATTTTTCACACACTGTTGTTCGGCATGTGGGGGCTTATCACGGATCCCGTTTTGATAATTTAAATCGGGAGCCTATCACGGATCTCGTTTTGATAATCTGAACCATTCAATGTGTATAAATTGTCGAGTACTATATGTCTGTAAAAAATCACATTGATCAGATATCGATAACTACATGATAAATTAGTTTTGTATGAAAAAATGGATGGTGTTATAATTAACGATTGAAAAAACACAAATCTGATCAGATAGCTATCGATATCTGATCAAAGTGATTTTTTATAAACATATAGTGCTCGACGAGTTCTACACATTGAACGGTTTAGATTATCAAAATGGGACCCGTGATGACCCCCATGGACCAAACAAAACAATCCACTACAATGCCCGAAAAGTACCCAATAATATCTTACCAAGAATTCGGCTGCCAAATTGTACAACTTTCATTCACTCATCTCCAATCTTCTCCTACACACTATTTTATATAATTTTTTAATACACATTTTTTTCATAAAAAAGTCAAAAAGTTAACTCAAACATCCATATTTTTTTCCTCAACTTTTTAATCTAAAAAGACAAAAAGTACACTTATTTAGGACACCCTAAACAACCGCTAATATATTATTTCTAAATTTGATGATAAAATTTATTTTTAAATTTTTTTATTAAATTTATATATATATATATTATATTTAATTTTATAATTGATTTATTATTATTTTTAATTGAATTTGAAGAACAACAAAAGTACTTGTAACTGTGTAAGGTCAGATATACTATTCATTAGAAAGTAGGGTCATGTTATTACACATATTCTTTTTGAAGTGTGTATCATAGAAAAATTATAACGTTTATAGTATTTATAATTAAATTTTTTTTATTATAATTAAAAAAATAATGAGTCATAGTTAAATATCATATAAGATATAATTAAAAATATTTTCAATCTTAATCAAAATAATAAATATAAAAAATAGTTGAGAGTTCTAATTAAGCACTCCTAATTCATCTCTAATGATGTGAAATGAATCTTACTCTTCACTCATTATTCTTCGTCTCTCTATTCTTTCTCTTTTACCTCATTAAAGATTAAAATAAAAATAATATATTAAAAAATATAGCACCACTAATCAACTAAATAACACAAATATGCAGATGTATTTTAAAATTGTGGTGCTATATGCACCAATTAGTATACTAACTAGTGTACCAACACTAGTTATGACATTATTATTGACCACACTCATTAATTACATTATAAATTCCAAAAACCTCTGAACTTATGTCAAATCACAATTGATATATTAATTAATATATTAATTGATATATATAACATTATCCATTTTAAAATATTTATATTCATATTTATAATTTTATGTCTAGTATTTTGTATGGTTTCATGTGCCAAAAAACACACAAACAACCAGAACACACGCATATAACCCATGTGCCCTATTTATTAAAGCCCATCACTCCCCCATTTGACGTTTGTGTCTCAAAATTGAATTAAAAAAATTAAAAAAAAAAAAAAAAAAAACCGATTCGCAATCCATCCCCCAAGCACCCATCCCCAATCCATCATCCACGGATTGGCGGACGGATTGATCTTGATTTTTTTCAATCCGCAAATCCAATGGACGGCGGGATGATGGGATTTGGTTACGCTACGCAAACCCACGCGCCCACCCCTACTCAAAATCATCTCCACTTCTCTTTTATTTATTTATTATTATAATGAAATAGTCTAATCAATTTATACATATTTTTATAATTTTAAAATTAATAATTAGATACACTTTTAATGACCTAATATTTGATCTTATTAGAATTCAACCCTACTATCTTTTTAGGTAATAAACCTTTTGTTTGCCTCTCTTCCTATTAAGCCAAACCACTTGGAATTAAATCATCCCCACTTCTCTCCCCTTGCAACAGGACGTTTGTGATTGTTCTTACTCAACTTTATTTAAATTTAATTTATTTATTTTATCTCAATTAAATCTTAATTAAGTTGAGTTGAAATATAATTTACTTTTCCTAGTAGATATAATAACTGAGTTAAGTCAAGGAAAAGATTGTTTTATAAAACTTATTGAAGGTACAAATTAACCATATGTTTTGCCTATCTATATATGTTAATGATTTGAAAATTTTACTCATAAAAATATTTTGAAAAATATTATATGGTTAAATTTATTTTAAATGTAAATTTTATTATACAAAAAGTCAATCTAAATTACACATTACTTTTTTAAAATAAATTTTTTGAGTTTCCTTTTTTTTTTTTTTATTTAGAGAGAGAAAGGATAATATGTGTGGGGGCTGAGAGGAGAGGGATTGATGGGCAAACGTCTAGGGGGTGTTAAGTGGATGTCAAAGTGACAGAAACCAATTTAACTGTTTTAAGATAGTTACTTTTCTTTATTTAAAAAAAAAAAATTAAAAAAAACTTTTCTTTGATGGTGCTTGAATTATTGATTTAGAAAAATATTTGTAAAGTGAAAAGAAAAAATTAATGAAATATAAGTTAAATGTTTTTTACATATTTTTTAAAAATAATTTTTATTTAAATTCTTAAGCCATTTCAACCCTAACCTATTACAATCAGAGAGAGAAAATCCATCTAAAAAGAACCTCTAAACAAAAGGCTGAGATATTTGTTAAGAAAATGTATTATGTGAATTGAATTCATTCTAAGTGAGATGGTGATGTGTTAATAACACTTTGGGAGATGATGTATAACACTAATTGGGTCTGAATCCACTGACCCGAATTTTCTCCTCTCAAAATATTATTTAAATGCTAGCAAACAAAAAAACTATGAAGATAGTGAAATGGAGGACAAATGCATGAATAGAATCTTTATATATCCTTTTGCAAATTTCATTTTCAATCACTTCTTTTATAAGTGGCAATGAATATCAAAAAAAATCTTCAATAAAACACTATAGTGCCCAATTATGTTAACATAATGAAGGATTGATTTTGACCTTGATTGAGTAATTCTTATTACGTGCCACAAAAAAATCTTAGTTTTTTAGACAAATTTACACTTATATACTCCTTGTAATTTGTTTATTATATCAATTTGATTTATATAGTTTTGATTGTATCAATTTTGATCATTAATTTTGTATACTATGCCAATTTGACCTAATTGATAAGGTACATTAAGAAATTTGATAAAAATCAAGAGCAAAATAGTGTATTCAAAAGCGAAAGAAACATGAACTAAATTGATATAATGTAAAAAATTTAAGGGTAAAATTGACACAATTATATTTAAAAATTAAATTGACATAAGAAGCAAATACAAAAATTATGAGTTAGTGTTAGTCCTAACATAATGGTAAAATAAAAATGTTCGAGACATCAAAAAATTTGTAAAAACTTTATACAATACAAAGTAGAAGATTAATTATTATTTTTATAATCAAATTAATATTGTAATTATTATTATTATCATATGGTGGGTATGCCCTTGCAATTTTGGTTTAGGGGGCAAGTTTTCATCATTTGAATAAAGATGACCACCATAGTATTCTTTCCTCCCAAACATGCTTAAAAAAATAAAGCCAAAAAGTGAAATTTAATGCCACCACAAAAGAGCAAAAGATTTCAATTAAATTTTTTTTTATTTTTTTATTTATTTATTTATTTTTTTTAGAAATGAAATGAGAATTTTTAAAAGTCTACCAAAAAAAAAAAAAGCGCCTAAAAAAATTATATATATATTTTATTATTAATTATGATATATTAATATTTAATATAGATATAATATAAAAAAAATATAGGACTTATGGGAACATAAGTTTTTTTGTGGGACCAAATGTAGCACAAGTCTCCCTAATAGGACTTCTAAATAATTTTCCCAAAAAATAAAGCCAAAAAGTGAAAAAAAAAAATAAAAAAATGAAGAGAGTATTTATTTGTTTTGATAGAATTGTACAAATGTAGTTCTTGTAGAGAAAAAAAAAAAGTGATAGAATATCACAATGCCCCTTTTAGAGGAGATAGAAGCTATACATATTACAGTTACGGGTGAAATAATATTTAGGAATTGTTAGATTTTTGTAATTGGTAATTTTATTTAATAAAACTCTTTTTAGTTGTAATTTTATTCGTTCTTTTATTTAAGTGAGGTTGTGAGTGTCTAGATGTAAATTCAACCCAAATTGTGCATTGCAAAATAGTTTGTGATCTTAATCCTTTCATGTTTGTCATTTCACTGACTGTGTACGGAGATCAAGTTGCTTGGTCAACTCGTGGGGATCTAGGGGACAATGCCCAATGGTGGGTCCGGGGCAGCGCCTAGGCAGGGTCAAGAGGTAGCGCCTCCAAAGTAAAAAGCAAAAATACAATTAAAGTTGTTTGACAACTCGAGCAGTCATTTGTGCGCTCGAGCGAAAAAAATGATCATCTAGTACTTTTGCAAAACACCTGAACTCTAGAAAGAAAGTTTTACCGCTCGAGTGATAAAAGTTGTGCTCAAGCGGTCAATTATATATTTTGCATTGCCTTTAGTCACACCACTCGAGCGGTGAAATGTGCGCTCACGTGATCTTCGCGATTCAGGTTACTATAAAGCGCATTGTTTGCTCGTTTTAGGGTTTGAGCCGTCCAAATTATTAGAGAGAAAGAAAAACACAAAGTGCTTTATATTCAGTAAAATGTACGTTCAAGCGGTCTTCGCGATCCAAGTTACTATAAAGTGCATTGTTTGCTCGTTTTAGAGTTTTAGCCGTCCAAATATTTAGAGAGGAAGAAAAATATAAAGTGCTTTATATTCGAGAGTGCTTTATGAATGTTTCTTTGATGATTTAAGAGTGATCAATAAACCCATGAACGTTATATTAACATTATCAAGAGATTTGTTTACTTTCTTTTATTCACAAAAGAGAAAGTTGTTCTTCGGTGGATTTCAGAGTGGCTCTTCATCATGAATTCAACGATGGGTAAGACAATTCCGATGTGAAGACGGTGGTAGAAGAGGCACATTGGAATCGGTTCAATTCGGGCTTGAATTTGCTAGATAATTGAGGATATACTTATGTAATTCCTTTTTGTTTTCTTAGAGTTGTTTTGAGAAGATGGTAAAAAGTGACTTTTTGACTTTTAACCAAGCTTTTGACTTTTTTAGACAAATGATTTGAAAAGTTGGTAAAAAATTACTTTTGACTTTTTTTATTAATATTTGTTTATGATGTCAAATCATAATAAAATGACCAAACTATTCCTATCCAATTGAAAAATTACACATTTTTACCATATCATTTGTCACCTATGGAGAGTAATTTCGTAATTTCTCTTTAGACTTATAACCAAAATCCCATATCAATTTATAGCCAAAAAAAGTTACTTTTAGCGTTTTGGCTTTTTGCCAAAACACCACTTATAACCAAAATTCCAAATTGAGCCTTAGTGGATTATTTTGTGACTTTTACCCGTAATTTTTTCATCACATTTGGAAATGCTCCAATTGTGATTTTTTCACGTTAAATCGTTGTGTCGATTTGTAATTGATTGTTTGATTAAAATTGTTATTCGTTATTTAAAATTAAAATATAATCACAAATTGATATCTCAAGAATTTTAGATTTTTCAGAAATATTTGGGGTTGTTCGTGTAATATTATTTAGTTTTAAATCTTCTACTTTAGAAACAAAAATATTTATACATGTATTGTGGTTAAAAGATTAAGTTTGCATGTCAATCCAATATGTAAGAACATACATTCTAAAAAAGTGTATATATATAAAAATATAATTAACAACTTTAAACATATAATTAGTTGAATCATCAGACTAGCTAGATGATTGAACCCATTACCACACAATTGGTCCAACAAAAAAACAATAGGGAAAAAGTACCATATGCACATGGGGAGTCATGGACTTAAACCCATTGATTAGGACTTAAAGTTAATTAACAATTAACAAGTTGATGAGTTGACAGTTTCAATAAAAAGTAACCACTCCCGTATCGAATTAACGAGAAGTTATTTGATCCCCTTAAACTAATATCCAACAATTTTAAGAGTAAAACATTGTTTAAAATCCATTTTTTAATATAATAATCTTAAAAGTGAAATAATCTTACGAGATTACCTTATGAGTGCCACACTAATTTTCTTAATTAACGGAAATTATAGTAAATCCAAACACACAAATGAAGAATAGTGGGCTTCACAAAGCATCAAATCATTAGTGGAAAGCACATGAGAGAGGGAGAGAGGTACATACTTAAATTAAGTGGTTTATATGCTTTCTTTGTGGTTGTGGGTAATGTAACATCATCAATAGAGAGAGAGAGAGAGAGAGAGCTTCCCCAACAAGTGTTTGTGTTTGGGCCTCATTAAACTCTTCCATTATGTGCAAAGAATAATTGACACTTATTAATCTTAAAAAAGATTTTTTTTCATGTAATTATCTCTCTTAAGCTTCCTCAATTACGTGGAGGGCAAGAAAGGTCAAACTCAAAGTGTGTGTCCCATGTAACTGGAACAAAAAATATGCTTTTCTTTTAAATGCAGTTTTCTCTAGGAGTTTAATTTTGAGTTTGAAGTCTCCTAATACAAATAGTAAAGAATAAGATTTGTCACCAATTGATTATAACGTGAATTGAATCCTATTATTAGGCATTATGGGTTTCACTACAAATCACATTCTGATAATCTAATTGGTTCATTTTCAAGTCACTATGGTGTCGTTTGGGAAGTGGATTGGTTTTTTAGTTTTTTAATTTTTTTGACTATTTTAGTCTATGCTAAAAAACTTGATTTGGAAATGACTTTTTGACTTTTTTAGCTTTTTTAGTGAGAGAAAAGTATAATGATTATAGATTGGATGTGATGTTTTATTTTTTATGGCTAAAATAGCCTATTTTGTCTTTTGTGACTATAATATTTTGTCTTTTGTGACTAAAATAGCCAAAAAAAACTTGGTTTAGCTCTTTCCAAACGGAGCCAAATATTTTGCTTCAAAAAAACAAAAAAAAAAAAATTACAAGTATGATTTTGAAATTAGGCTATCTTTTTTTTTTTTTCTTAAATAACTATATGATAAAATCAAGTGGTCTAAAATGAGGAGCTTCTAAATACACTCTGATTATTTCTCTTTGCACCCACATTTTATTTAAGGTATAAAAGTTTATTCACAATGTACAAGTTATATTAAAGGTAAAAAGAAATTTAAAATTCACATAAAAATATGATAAATGTAATATTAATGGACCAAAAATGATTAGTAACATGTGAGATGTCATGGCAATCTCCAACAACAACTTTGCGAGGGGAGCAACCCACACACTTTATCTTGCTTTTGTAAACCATGCAACAAAACAACGCATATGGGTCTCTCTACGAGCCATGTGAGTCTACAACAAAAAGGCCATGAAAACATTCAATTTAAAACTTCATATAATTATTAAAACCTAAAGTATTTCTAAGGCCACATGGAGGGGTCATAGCTTTGTCCATTAGCCTCTCTATCTCTCTCTCAAAATAAAGCAAATTCAGGACAACGAAAAGAAAAAGGTTGTGTACATGAGTAGATAGCTAACCCGACCACATTAATTAGGTCACCACTCACCACAACAAAGATTTCTCAAGAAGTTTCATGTCATATCATATATATGGGAAATTACACTTTCAACCCTTATATATTATTATACACGTATTTTTATGTGATATTTTGAGAAGTTAGTGAAAAGTTGATTTTTAAATTTTTTTTAATTTTTTGACTTTTTTTTATAATAAAAAAGCTGACTTTTATGTGACTTTTTTGTGTAAAAAAAATTTAAAAAATAAAAAATTAGCTTTTTTTAGCTTCTTTCCAAATTGCCCCTATATAGTATTATAACTAGGTCTAAACTCCTCTTTATTGATGTATTTTATCATACATGGTATGTTTTTCATCAATAAATCCTTCTCTTTGTCAATAAAAAAGAAAAAAGAAAAAAGTTACATCAACCACTAGCCAATTGTACCAATGTTGACATTTCCATATTATAATACTATATGATAATGTGCTTGTGCATGTCAAGTTCATATTAATTTTACCATAATATGATTGAAGTCGATTTAGGTATGACATTGTACTACTCTTAATTCTATCAGCATGGGTTGTACGAAGTAATCAGAAAGCGACTCTTACTCTTAACATACTTTTTTTTTTTTTGGCCAATAAAGCAGATAATTGAAGAATTTTATTTATGGGGAGAACATTTTTCAACTTTCTTCCAGTATATATGTTGCATATATATTTCGAAATCAACAACGCTTGAGTCACCGCTTTCCTCAGTTTCCAAAACTATGGGGCTCTCTACCTATAATTGCTTCAAAAGGTACAAAAGATGTTAAGATATTGTGCTATTTCAATTAAAAAAATTATTAAAAAAATTACATATAGAATTCAACAATTAACACATAATACTCACAATAGTTGTGGGAACCATATGCAACTTTTTGTAAATATTCGTTGGTGTAAATTCCTATAAAATTTTCTGCGTGCCAACCATTTTTTTTTTTTTTTTATCTTTTTATTTTGTGGGTGGAGAACTAATTTTCACCTTTTCATGTGAAATGCATGTATTGATATCTCTTCTGAGAATTGGTGTGTCGTTTTCCATTAAAGAAGAACCTAGGGATTGCAAAAGAAAA
This sequence comes from Camellia lanceoleosa, assembly GCA_025200525.1. Classification (NCBI taxonomy): domain Eukaryota; kingdom Viridiplantae; phylum Streptophyta; class Magnoliopsida; order Ericales; family Theaceae; genus Camellia; species Camellia lanceoleosa. The sequence continues at coordinate 182,916,669 of CM045766.1, forward strand.
TTTAAAAATAAAAATAAAAAATTTTAAGAGGGAGGACAATAATTGGGGGGGTGACCAATAATTGAAATTCCATTGTTAGGGTACCAATAATGAAAAAATCAAATAGGTTTTTCTATGTGGGTTTGTCCCTATATTGGAGAGCCATTACTACACAAACAATAGACTAGTACCCAATTTGATTTATTGGGCCAGGGTTGCAAGGATAATACAACAATCATAACTGTATTTGCTCCCCAAATTATGTTCTCCCATGCTTGTAATGCTTGTATAAACAATATAATTTATTTATTGTGTTTATTTTGAAATTGGAAATTTTTACTCTAATTTAAACTAAAACGAAAGAAAGGATAAAAGCAATACCAAAAATTAAATTCAAACAGATAAATTAAAACATCAAAGTTATAATGACTGAGTCTTGTGATATAATAATTCGTTAGAAACTAATCGAAAAATAAAAAATATAATATAATATTAGAACTATAATTAAATTCGACAATGCTACGTGGTCCAAAAAAACATGACTCGAAACACTCAAAACGACCATTTTGAGTGTAAAAGTAAAATGACGTCGTTTTGACACATTCGAATCATTCGAGCCACAAAAATTCAAGCCACCAAATATTTTCCAATTAAATTCTTATTATTTAGAAGTAAACCAAACACTAGAATGCATCTCCAATTAAATGGATTTCCTCGTCATGTGATCCATGTAGCCTAGATAGTAATGCTATATACATATAGATCTTTCTAGATTAATTATAGCATATGCATATATTAAAAAGCATAGTGCCATAGCACATCATACATTAAAAGTTTTTATTTTTTTTTTTAATAGCAACTTGTGAAGGTAGGTACAATTAGGCAAATCAAAGTTGATTTTTGTAAATTAGGTTTAAATCATGCTATATATATTCACAGCCGCCTTGCATAGCTCAACAATTATGCAGTTTGGGGGTTTTGGAGCTTTATGTCTTAAAAACATTTATTCGTTTTTCTGTTTTTCATTTGGTGAGTCTGATATCTGTCTCTAATCATGTTTGGTGTGTGCATTTCATGAGATGGTGACCACTTAACCTATTCCATACTTAACACCCACTTGGGACTCATTTTCTAATTATGTTACCACTTTAAAACTCTAATCATAACTAATATCTAAAGTTTTATTTTCGACCGAAATTTCACGTTACCAAAACACAAATATTGCCAACACCTCTCATATGAAGCTAATCGCTCTCTAGTAGGAATGGTAATAGGAGAGGGTGTGTTTAAGTTTGTCATTTAGGGCCCGTTTGTTTTGGGATATGAAAGGGGGATTGGGATTAGAATAATTGTGGGCCTCATTTAATATGCTGTTTGTTTACAGAGTTGAGGAAGGGACTACTAACCTGAAGGGCTTAGGACAAGCCTTACAGATAGGATTCGGATGGGTCTCTAGGACTTAGTATTAGAAAAATAGTCCGGCGGACTAGAAATTTTTTATTTTTATTTATTTTTTTACATGTCGGGCATTTTTTTTAACATTAATGTTTAATTTTTTGTATTTTTTATTAAGTAAAAATCATTATTTTATTTATTTTATTTTTTTCTGAATTTATTTTATTTTATTTTTATTTTTTAAAATTTTTTTACATGTTGGGCATTTTTTTAAAAACGTTAATATTTAATGTTTTTGTATTTTTTTTATTTGTTTTATTATTTTATATAAAAATAATTTAACAATCCCTATACTAACAACTATCATCAAAACAAACACATCCCCTCACTAACAATCCCCTCACTATCAATCCCTTCCATTCTACCTCTGAAAACAAACGGGGCCTTACTATCTTCATTCAATTCTTTTTCGAAATAAGGAAAATCGGGGAGGTGATGAGAGCGGGAAAAGAGGGGTTGTATTAATGAGAGAGATGATATAATATGCCTTCGTTTGGCATGTCAAGTTTTTTGACTTTTTTAGCTACAAAAAAGACAAAATAGGCTTTTTAACTCAATAAAACAAAATATCACATCCAATTTATAATCATTTCATTTTTTCTCTCACAAAAATCAAAAAAGTCAAAAAGCTTATCACAAATAAAGCTTTTTAACCCCAAGCTAAAATAGTCAAAAAGTCAACTCACATCCCAAGCGAATCCTATATAAGGAACAAGCAGTAGTAAAGGAATTTGCACCATTCGAATCTCTCGCAGTCCATTTTATTTTCTTGTACCTTTAATTTTACATTTTTAATGAAATTTTTATTTTACCGATAAAAATAATATGGGGAACAAAATATGATGAGTGATGAGAGTTGAAAAAATTAAAAATAAGAGATACATAAAATATATATACATTACTTGCTATTTTCTTATTGGAGTGGAAAAAATAAGTTTGTTTGATTTTGATTTTCAAAAAATACTGCTCAGAAAATTTTGCTTTTTATTTTTTGTATTTTTTTTTTGTTTTTAATGAATTTTTTGAATATTTTAAATAATTTTTTTTTTTAATTTTTAGATACACCTAACATAACACTTAAAAAGTATAATATTTGTGAAAAAATATTTAAAAAATTCACTAAATACCAAAAATATAAAAAAATACTAAAATTCAATACATTTTTCATATTTTTGTGTATTTATTAATTTTTTAAAATATTTTTTCACAAATATTTTACTATTTAGATACATCTAAGTAAGGTGTATCTAAAAAGTAAAAAAATTGCTTAAAATTTTAAACATATTAACTAAAAACAAAAAAAAAAAATGAAAAATAAAAAACTCAATTTTTAAAAAATTAAAACCAAGCACACTAATTGGAGTGGAAAAAACTGGCACGAGACAAGGTTGGGAGGGCTGCAAACAAACCGAGTCGAGCCGAGCTTTGCTGAGCTCGAGCTCGGCTCGTTTACTTATTGAGCTCGTTTATTGAGCTCGAGTTCAGCTTGATAAGGAACTAGGTTCGAGCTCGGCTCGGCGAGGCTCGATAATTTTTTTTAATATTATTTATATTATTTAATATATAAAAAATGTATTTATATTATTATTTATATATATATTTATATATTTTTAATATATAAATAATATATTTATTATATAATTTAAATAAATATAAATGAGCGGAGCTTAATAAGTCGAACTCATGTGAGCTCGAGCTTGGCTCGTTTACTAAACGAGCCAAATATTCAAACTCGAGCTTTACTCGTTTACTAAACGAGGCAAGCCGAGCAGATCCCTTAATGAGCCGAGCCAAGCCAAGCTTGTTCATGAACAACTCGGTTCATTTGCAGCCCTATGCGAGATATGGGATGCCCCTACTCTTACCGGGCTGTAGTCCTTTCTCTTTTATGGGCTATTTTTATAAAACCACACCCTTTGTCATATTCGGCCCAAGAAAACTGCTAGGCTGGGCATCTACGTTTGGGATTAGGTTACATTCAAACTAAGCATAACAAGGCCCAACCCAATTCAACAGTGGATTGGATTTCGACCTCTCTTATTTATCATCTTCTGCATCTCTAGCAATATTAGAGTAGATAAAATAATTAAAAGTAATTTTTATATTTTAACTAGTTAAACATTTATTTTCTTTTTAAATTTCAAATTATATAGTATAGAATAGAGAGACATAAATAAATAAATAGGCTACCTAGTGAACAGTAACTTAAAGAAAAATATCCTCCTTTTTGACCTCAAAACCTTCTTTTGATTTCAACCATTAATATATGTATAGGACCCACTCATGTATATGTAAGACCTACACCATCAATAGTTGACATCTAAAAGAGATTGTGGAGTCTCTAATAAAATGGGGTCTCAATCATTGTTGGTAACTTAAATTTGCCTAAACATGAGTTGATAAAGAGTTAGGAGTTTTTGAAAATTAACTTTTTAAATAATGTTTTCATATTTTATAAAAAGATATAAAAAAATAAAAATATTTACTTTGTTTGGTTTGGGTTTTTTAAAAATATTTTTCAGAAAATTCTACTCTCTTTTTTTTATATTTTTTATTTTTATTAAATTTTTTTAATATTTTAAGCAATTTTTTTTTTTAATTTTTAGACACACCTAACATAAATATACTTAAAAAGTATAATTTCTGTAAAAAAAATTAAAAAATTCACTAGATACCAAAAAATATTTTTTAAAAAATGCAAAAATTCAAAATATTTTTCGTATTTTTGTATATTTATTAATTTTTTGAAATATTTTTTTACAAATATTTTACTTTTTAAATACATCTAAGTAATTGCATCTAAAAAAATAGAAAAATATGCTTAAAATTTTAAAACTATTCACTAAAAATAAAAAATTACGAACAACAAAAAACTTAATTTTAAAAAAACTAAAAATAATTTTTACCTAAAAATCCACCTCCCCAAACAAGGCGTTTGTTTGGCTCGACAGTTGGAAATCATGACACGTCATTTCTTATTTTTATTTTTATATTTTTACAAGAATTCCAAAACGACGTCATTTGTTTCATATGCTAGTGTCTTCCCTAGTCAATAACTCCTCGAGCCCTCTCTCTTCTCTCTCTCTCTCTCTCTCTCTGTCGAAAATGGCAACAGCATCGTCGTCGTCGTCAGCATCATCTGGGGTTACAGAAAGAAGAGGAATACCAGCAGCTGCTTTCGTGGAAGATGTACACACCTACCTCTCTCAATTAGGTCTCGATGTCAACTCCGCCCTCTCTTTCCTCCAAGAAAGGTTTCTGTTTTTTCCTTCTCTCTCTCTGTATCTCTCTACTTTGTTTCATATATGTCTAGGTTTATATCTTTTGGACATACCCATGTTATTATTTGACAAACCCAGATCAAAATTCATATGGGTTTTATTGGAGGTTTTAGAAATCCATTATATCCGTATCTATTTTTTCAGCTTGAGTGACTTGGGTTTGATTCCCTTTTCTTGATCTTGTTGTAATTGTTGTACTTTATTACAACTTTTACATGCACTGGACTTATTGTTGATTTGAATTCAGTTACTCTATTACATCGAATGTTCATTTGAACTTACTCTGAAAATTGGAAAATTGAATTGCTCTGTATGTATATTGTTCTTCTTGTTTGTGAAATCCAACTAGTTCCTACTGTCACCATTCAGTTCCCAATTGTATGCCGTCATACTTACAAGTTACAATATGTGAACTACTTCAGCTCTCATTCTGATAACGCAAGTGAAAAAAAAAATGCTGTTTTGGGGATGAGCTGAACTGGTGAAGTTCAGGTAGATCCTTTTGATTCTGTCGCCTAGAACACTTATACTCTTATCTTACTTTTGCCAATAAGCAGTCACGGACTTGTGACAAAACCTTGAATTTTGCTTAAATTTTCATATTTTTTTGCTATTGGATCAATCTCTGAATTTAATGGATGTCTAAAACACAAATAGCAACTTGCCATCATGCCCCAAACCAAATCTTGATATGCTTAAGCTTCAGTTACTTTGCAACCCACACAACATGCATGCACATATTTATAAATAAACAAATCAATTTGTAATTCATAATTTTCATATTATTATTGGTTTTTATATGAAATTCTTTATTTTATATATCCTGTATGAGATAGGAATACATAAATGCATAAAACCCGGTACATTAAGCTTAATTAACTAGATTGGTGGGAACAAATCTTGTTAGTTAATTTTTAAAATGTAGGACACCGTAGGAAACACGTGTTAAGGCCGCCTATTATTGGAATTGTGGTGGATTTTATGAAAAACTTCTAGGGTTACTATGGGTAGTAGAAAGTTTCCAAGGTTTGTGAATGTGAGTGTGAGATGTGGGTGGATTTTTCAAAAAAGTAGGTTGTTGAATTTTCAAATTCATTGTTGTTGGAAGTTATGGATAGAAGCTATTCATAGTCTTTAGTGCTAAAGCAAAGGCTTTTAGTCTAAGGGTAGTTTAGTAAGTTTAGTCTTTGTTTCCTAATTATGATTTAGTTCTTGGTATTTATATTTTGTGCATTTAATCTTTGATTATTGAGATAATATTACAACTCTAACATGTTAGGGTTCAATAGATTAGGATTTTAGCATTGAAGGAACGACTTTTAGGGGCTTGTACCCTAAGAATTGTAATTCTATGGAAAAAGAAGAAGAAGAAACTGGTACTCCACCTAGACTTCCTTAGGAATTCCTGTTAGGAGGTTACACAAAGTATGATAGAATTTCAAAAGTTTCACATAAATTCTATAAAACTCAACTCATATGAATAAAAAGATTACATAAGTATTTATAGGCTGTTGGTCACTCCTCATTCTGTTAGGACTATGACACACAATTTAGAAAACTAAGAAGATTTGACCAATAAAGATGCTTCATACCAAATAGAGACTCTGTATAAGACCTAATGACATTATTTGACCTGTAATATGACTCCTGGACTAACCCTACACCCCTGTCTAACAATTTTCAAAATTATGAAAATTATCCTCACTAGTCAAACCTAATAAAAATATTAAATATGTGTGGCATCATTGTGGATTAAAGCAATAATGCCATTGTAGTGTAAATGTAATTTCTGGACATGTTTGATTGGAGACAATATATTGAAAGGCAGCTACCTTTACGTGATTGTGCAGTATTAGTCTTGTGATGTAGTTCCTGCTCTAATTTTTTGTTCAGGCTTCAGCAATACAGGTTGGTCGAGATGAAACTTCTTGCACAGCAGAGGGATCTTCAGGTTTCTTTCTTATTAATGTTCCTTCTCTGTACCTAATATGCTTCACATTGTATTGCTTTAAAGTCAAATATTAACAACTGTTGGTGCCTTGATAGTCGAAGAAAAAACAAAGTTTTTGAACTGGTTGTTGAAAGTAAAAAATGAATTATGATTGGGGACTAAAGAAGGACCACACCACACTCTTCAAGTACTAAAATTATGATAGATTAGCTTGTTCTTTCCATCTTATTTAATTTTTGGGGTGATCTGTGATAACAAATACCGAAGTTGCACTTGAAATGGATTAATGATGTTAGGCATCACAATTCTTCAAAGTTAAGCCCAAGACCATGTGTATGAGCATTATGGCATGTGTCCTTGAGCATTATAGATTGTTAACCAACAAAAAATGTAAAGAAAACTTTGTGGTAGATTATTTCATAAAGTTCATTATGGGCATTCCTTTGGCATATTTAAGCATAAAAAATAGACAAACATGTTTCCAACTGTCCAAGTTGGTGTCAGACCGTCGAAGACAGCTACTAAGATAGATAGGTTTTCAACTGCCCTTGGGCATGCAATCATCATTTATTGTTAACCAACAAAAAATGTAAAATAAAACTTTGTAGGAGATTACTTCATGAAATGTGTCATGGGCATGCCTTTAGCATAAATAAAAAATAGGTGAACTTGTTTCCAACTGTCTGAGTTGGTGTCTGACTGTGGACTCTGCATCACTTCAATGGTTGTCCAAGTCCAACACACTGCTTTTATATGTTTTCTAAAATGGTGTGGAATCTTTCTTTCTCTTTCTGGCTGTGGTGGTGGGGTGCTTGGTCCTGGTTCTTGTGCTAGAATAAATTGGTGGGCCAATTTACACAAATGATTGGTTGCATATTTGCATTGTGGCATGTCAGAGTCTCAGTGCAAGTTTGGGCTATTGGATACATACAGATACAGTCGACTTCTAATGCTTGAGACTACGCTTTGTTAAGTGGAGTTAAATTGTGCTTTTGTGAAGTTGTAGAAATTAACTTGACATGGTTATTTTGATCTGGTTTCTGGCTAAATATTTTAAAATTACGAGTTTTGGAAAATCTTATGATGAGGTTGTAGCCTAAACATATGTTTGCATTTTTCTGTCTTAAAGTCATTGCCAAACTGTAACTACTCTTTATATTTCAAATTTGATTCCCGTAAACTGGGAATTGCTTGCTTTTCTGTAATGTTCATGAGAAATTTGAATCTTGCTGGCTCTCGCTTCTTGTTTGTTGTGGTTATCAGGGGAAGATCCCAGACATTGAGAAGTGCTTGGATATAGTCGCTACTTTGCAAGCTAAGAAGGGTACTGGTGAGGTTCGTTTTAACTCTATGAGTTTGTTCAATATATCTGCAATTTGGGTAAACTCGTCTGTAATTTTGCTGTCAGATGATATTTGAAATTGGGATGGCAGTATAGTTGTGTGAAGGTGAACCTCATTAACTTTCGTGGTTTTTATTATGTTTTGTAGAGGCGGTATAACGCGGATAAGAGAATTCTGGATCATTAATCTGGTAGAATAATGCACTCTGGGTTTTGTGGACACTAGTTGACACAAGTTTGTGCATGCATGCAAATCCATTTATACTAGAAGATGTGACTTCATCCATTAGTATTTACATGCACATGTGATGACAAATTGACTTCCATCAGATGAATATTGAGAGGAAAAACAGTGCATATCATTGTGGGAGAGGTAGTGCAGGTTTATACTTTGCTTTCTTGCTGCTGGTCTACTGGTCTGTATATTTCACCCGTTAGAGAATCACATTTGTTAAGTATCTACCCACACCGCCATGGCATCTAATTGAAGCCCTCAATATTATATACTAAAATGTAACTACAGTTTAGATTAAATTGAACTTAGCTTTACAATGCCTATTTGGGGTTGGCTTTTGCTCCTTTCACCTTTTTATTCTCTTTTCTTTTCTTTTTCCCTTGTCCTTGCACAGAACCTACGATTTGCACTGCTCTTTATTTCTGCTTCATGATATTTATTATTTACTGATAATGAAATGACATTAAAGTTATCTTCTATCAGCTTGTCACTGAAGATTGTAGGACTCTATGGACAAGGTATTCTTTTCTTTCATGTATTGTCGAGGGTCTTTGTTTGTTAAAAGACACCAATAACACAGAGGCATATTTTGTACTTTCGGATTTTTTAGGCATATTACTCGAATGCAGGAATATTGTGGTTGCTAGATCTTAAAAGTTATAGTGCATAGACCATTGAACCTTATAATGGTGGGTTCTAATTTGCCATTTCGATGTGGGTTAAGTGTTGCCATGTGTCTCACATACTCTGAAACTTACACCACCAAATGTGGACCTTCTGTTTGTGTGTTCGACATTTCCAATGATTTTCAGCTTCTTGAATTGTACAATCATATGACCACTTTTATGCGGTTTCATATTTTGGTTGCAGGCACTGCTAGCCGATTTCGAAATCTCTGAAGGCATCTATTCTCGAGCACGCATTCAGGACACTGATTCAGTATGTTTATGGCTGGGAGCTAATGTCATGCTGGAGTACTCATGTGAAGAGGTACCCATTTGTTATCTGAATATGTTTGTTAGCCTTTGGCCCATGGACACAAGAAATTTTGAAGTTCTTTAAACTTCAAAGTGCAGGCCACCAAGCTTCTAGAAATGAATTTGGAAAATGCTAGAGCCAGTTTAGAAGTTCTTGTTGCAGATCTACAATTCCTGAGGGATCAAGTGACAATTACTCAGGTAAAGTTGGTGTTTTAGTGATTTTGGGAGTTATTGCTAACAGAGTTCGAAGCTTGTTCTCAAATTCACAAGCTTTCTATTTTTAATTTTTACTCGATTCAAGAAAAATTTTACTAGCTTAAGGCATATGAAATCATAGTAGCACAATTGATTTTGTTATTTGGTGGTGGATCTTTACCATGTTACTGCTATTGAGCAGGTCACAATCAATCGCATATACAACTGGGATGTTCATCAACGCAGAATCCGACAAGCACAAGCCTCACCTGCCAAAGACTCATGAGAAAAGTTTCGCTACACCCAGATAAGAGCTGGCAGAACCTGCTATTCTAGCCAAAAGTATGGACCTAGTTTCTCTTTTCCATTGTTTTAGGTAATGAGGTTGTCTTTACTATTTTATTTTTTTAAGTTTGTTTTTTTATAATATTATGAGATGTGTTCTCATATCAATTGAGCTTCTCGTTACAGATTTTGATCGGTTGAAATAGTTCTGTTGTGTAAGAAAAAGTTGTCACATTATTAGGATCGAGCTGTAACAATATTGTTGACAAGATTCGCTACGATTTGGGTTGTCAAATATGTTTTTTTTTTTTTTCCCCTGTGGCCATACCTCGTTTTTCTCTCAGCTAGACAGGTCATTTCAATTTAGTTCCTCTGATTTATGCCTTCACTGATGGTTGATCTTAGTTCAAATTTGAAAATTTTGGATTACTGCAAAATGGGGCCTACAGTAGATTCTTTAGGAGAGAAACTTTGTCGGCCAAGCGTCTTTGTCCAATAGAGCGGCCCGGTGTTACGATTTGTGTCTTCTAATGATGTCAGTGCAGTCACTGTCAGTCCTAAAAAGAGTTTTAGAGTTGGATGATTTGTATTAGTATATTGCAGTTTAAGTCAGGAATAGCATTATTGGCACTTTAAGTGGATTTGAATGAGGAAAGCAATACTTCACTTGGGAATTAACAATTGAATGTAGGTGTTACATCAGTTTGGTTTTCTTTGGTTTTGAGTGCTCTGACTCCAGAATTAGGTGGGGCACCACTAGTTGTGTTCTTATGACTTGTGATCAAAGTGAGAAAAGAAAACTATGTTGTTGATATTCACATGAGTTTGAATCTTGAAAATGGTTTGCCTCCCTGCTGCACCTCATTCTGGCCAAGGGTTTCACACCAATTATTGTGGCATCTATTTGTTGAAAAGCATGTGCAATTTTTCAGAGCAGTTTGCAGCAATGCCACAACTAGTTAGGTCACAGGTGCAAAATATCAAAAATACCCTAAACCCTCAACAAATCACACAAGTTGGATCTTTGTTCGAATGATTACTAGTGTCTAGTACTTATGAGGATTTATACATTACAAAAAATTTAACCTCAACTGATTATTCACGCAATTTTCTGTAAAGTTTTTGCAAAACACATGCCAAAAACAGAGAGTTGAAAGGCATTAGTTGCAATACCAAAATAACAAAAAAACTTTTGGGAGGATATTTGACTTTAGATTTGTCTTTTTTTAAGGGAGGGACCTCTTTGTATTGTTTCAAGATTGTGTGTT